>CM060929.1:865372834-866603905 GCA_030765085.1 Allium cepa | reverse complement strand
GAACTCCAGAGTGGGAAAGAAAAGTAATAGCTATCGAAGACGCTAATGACCTCTCAACACTCTTAGTTGAAGAATTGATAAAAAATATAATGTCTTATGAAGCAAATCTGCAGGCAAGAAAAGAACAAAATTTGGAGAAGAAAAACATAGCATTTCTAGCAACAAATGAAGACTCTGACTTAAACGAAGAAGATATCGTATTTACTGATAAAAACTACAGTAAATTCAAGAAGTTTAGGAAAATAACCCGATTTCAGAAAGGAGGAAAATCAAGCTCAACAAATTAAATGTCAATAACTATTATGAATGTGATCAATTTGGACATATGAAGAAAGATTGTCCCAGGCTCAACAATGATAAAAAGAAGAACAAATTTGAAAAATTCAGAAAGAAGAAAGCTTTCAAAGTAACATAGAATGATTCAGACTCTTCATCATCGTCAGACAGTGACAGCGATAGTAACAGTGAACAAGCTAATGTATGTTTTATGGCACAAACTGATGAGATGTCCCGAACTAAGCTGTGATGAATTATTAGAGCTTAGCATGGAACTATATGATAAATTTAGACTTAAAAATGAATAAAGAACATATAGCCAAAATAAATAGATTAGAACTTGAAATAGAAAGGTTAAAAGATGAAAAAGTTATCTTAGAGGAGGAACTAGAATTATCTCAAGAAAAAATTGAAAGTAATTTAGTTGAAAATGAGATTATATCTATTGATTTTGGAAAAGTTAAACTAGAAAAGGATAACTTGTTAAAAGAAAATATCAACTTGAAAAGTAATATAGAAACATTGAAAATTAAAAAATTTGAATTAAAAGAAAAATTAGATAAAATTACAAATAATGTTTCAAAATTTAATAAAGAAAAATAAGATTTGGAAAATCTTATCAATACTTCAAAACCGCAGGGTACTAGAAATGGAATAGGATTTAAAAATATTCCTAGACAAAAAGGGAATAATACTAAAAAATATAGTTTTATTTATCAAAACACTAAAAGATCACCTAAGTCTAATATAAATACCAAAAATATAAAAAATTTGGATTCCTAAGACAAACAATAATTTGATTAGACAATAACATATTAAAAAATTTCTAGATAATGTAGTCTATAATAAAAAATTTGTTCATAAAGGTACCAAACCTTCTTGGGTGTGGCTACCTGCTCCTCCTAACATCTAGGACTCTAACAAAGTATATGGGTACCATTTGTTATCCCAACTTTTGGCAAAGTTGAGATACCCAAAATTTACTGAGAATCGATGACTACTATTCTTGAATATCAACCATGCATTGCAGGATAACCATGGATATCGATGAATTTTGTCCGAGTCCGGAACGGGCCACAATTGACAAGACATGATGAGAAAAGCTGTAGAAGCCAGTGGTTCAAATTTCAAGTCAATCCGAGTTCGTATGCTCAAGTTATGATGGATTCGATTTGATGAACCTTGCTCGGTTAGAATCCATCACCCCTTCATTAGTTCGAATCCATTAAGTTTGAACCCATCAGAGCAGGCACCATGTTCGAATCCATGAGGAGCACCTTTACTTCGACTCCATCGAGCAAACTCTCAATAGCCATGCTTCGAATCCATCCATGCGTGCCTAAAGCTCGAAACCATCGGAGCGTTCCCACCTTCGAATCCATCAAAGAAGAGTCCCTCGAATCCATGCAACCACGGGAGCTCCGACTCCATTTCCTACTTGCCTTCGAATCCTCATATTAAAGGCAACTTCGAATCGATCCGGAGTAACGTATTTTGATCGATTCGAACGAGTACCAGCTCCATCGATTCGAAGCGAACCTTCGAAATCCAACACTCGAAACCACCAAGTAAACGCGGCTAAAACCCCGGAATCGACCCATTCAACTCGGAGAAGTAAGTGGATCGACACGAAGAACGCGCGCCACGTCATCAGGAGCATGGATTCGACCCTATGGGTTCGAACCATATCGATTCGAACGAATCCATAGGATCGAGTCGAAGCAACCAGCATGCCGAAGAACACCATCTTGAATCGATCATATCACTCAAACCCTTGATCCAAATGCCATGAAATTTTTACAGGAGTTTGCCTACATGACGAAGAATGTTCACGCCAAGTTTCATCATGATTGGACACTTTTTTGATCGATTCGAACTAAGGGTCGAATCGATCCCAATGTGGGCCCGGATCTCCAGGTTTCGGCCATGTGGGCCCCCTCACATGCCAGAAGCAGTCTCCCCGGATTTTAGGAGAAATATCAGCCTCCAACGCCTATAAATAGAGCCCCAAGTCATTCAGAAAGGGGGATCGATATCTCTCTGGCAAAATCAGAATTCTGAAGCATCGAGACTCTACCAGACGCTACTTTGCACTTCACTACTACCGTGGTACTTGATTTTCAGAGCTATAATCCATTGTAATCCGCTGTAATCAACTGTAATCAGCGAAGAACATCAATAAAAGTGAAAATCTTTGAAGTGGACGTAGGCCGGAGATAGCCGAACCACTATAAATCGTGTGTTCTTGTTCATAATTTCTGTATTGCTGCGTGTTGTTTCCTTAGATCTGTGATTTGTGTTTGAATATCGTTGATTCATATTCCAACACTGGTGCTTTCATAATACTTGGGGTTTGTGACCAATTTTGGCGCAAACACTTTGGTGCTTTCACTGAGAAGAACCAGCACCCGCTACATCAGATTCAGAATTCATATTTAAGAGTTTGAAGAATTTCGATTCAGAGACAATGACTCGACAAACAAGACAAAGAGTTGATCGGAGCCAACAAGGAGGAAGCCAAGAAGCATCCTCAGGAGCAGGAGAAGGACAAGCTTCCGTCTACATCACTAGAGATGAAATGGAGGCTATGGCTAATTCAATACGCGAAAGCATGATGAAGACCCAACAGGAGATGTTGTAGAATTTCCTCGAACAAATGAGGACGGCGAATATGAAAAACCTTGGACCAACTATAACAACTGCAAGTGTAGGACAAGGAATCAGGATTACAGAAGCTAACGAAGGACAGGTTCAAGACCATAACGCAGGAGCTGAAGGTGACCGACAAGGACTTGGGGGCAGACCCTCAGGGTCAGATACTGAAAGACCGACAGACGGAGCTCAACAAGCCAGAAACAATGCTTATGCTAACGAGCCACCAGAAGAATACGTACCAGAATTCCCTTCAAGGCTCGGGGGGCAGGATAGGAACTTGACAAGGGGCCAACCCCTAGACGGAGACGAGAGAATGATTGGCCTAATGCGACGAATCATGAGAGGAGGACTGCCTAGCGGAGGGCTGGAAGAAGTTAGTCGAAGTCCGTTCACTCCAAACATCCGAAACGCAAGGAAACCTCCAAAATTCAAACTACCAACGCTAGAAACTTATGACGGGAGGTCAGACCCAACCATGCATATTACCAGATATATTAGGCACATGGAAGTGCTGGGGGCATCCGAGGAAGTGATGGCACGATGCTTCCCTCTATATTTGTCAGATTTGGCTGCGCTTTGGTTCAGGCAACTAGAAACTGGATCAATCAGAACATGGAGCGAGCTTGTAGACAGCTTCATGAGAAGTTTAGGGTCCATGTGACACGACCCAAGAGCGTGATGACTTTAGCTTCAATCAAGCAAAGGGCCGGAGAGTCCATAAAAGATTTCCTACTAAGATTCAATGTAACAGTGACTTCTGTAGATCGCCCGGATCCATCGATGATTTTGATGGCGGTGGTGGCAGGAGTCGCGGAAGGCACTAAATTTAAGGATTCTTTGACTAAAGATCCACCACAAGATCTTGGAGAGTTCTTTCATAAAGCTGAAAAGTTCATCCGATTAGAAGAATCACGAGCCGAGAGGCTGGAAACAAATGTTGCGCAGAGCGAAGGAACCTCCAGAGAACAGTCCGGAGCGGACAAGGGAAAAAGGAAACAGGATGACAGACATGATGGTCCTGATAAACGGAAGAAATTCCGAGAACCAAGATTTAGGCAGTACACAGATCTGACTGCAGGCCTAGAAAGAATCTACAGTGAAACTTGGGGACAACTCCCCTATCGAAAGCCACCTATAAGGGATCCCACTGAGCGAGAGCGCAGGACTGGAAAATGTTGCCTATTCCATGAGCTGGATGGGCACACCACAGATGAATGCCGCCACCTAAAGGATGAGGTGGAAGAACATGCCAGGGGTGGTAGATTGCCACAATTTGTCAGAGAACAGACAGCGGCGGTAAGGCCTGAACAACTACCGCCTCCACCTAACAGGAACAATCCTCGATCGGGATCACGACTCGTCATCCACTGATTAAAGATGGCAAGGGCCAAGTCCAAGGTTTGGACTTTGGTCGAATAGTTTCATTTAGATTTGCTTTCAGAATAAACAGTTACTCCACTTACACATGTACGGGAACCAGAGAGATCCCTAGGCATGCTCTGAGATGGAGATAAACCGATATGCCCATAGAGGCAATGTTTAGTTTTTTCTGATATTTGAGATTGAACATCTAGAACATGAATTTAAATAAATAAATTAGAAGTTATTACAATAAACCTTTTGACCGGAGAGTCAGAGGATGAACATTAAATACCAATATAAAAATGATCGCTTTATGACCCTACCCGGAGAGACGGGGTCCGGAGTGCAAGAAGTGAGTTGCTTCACCGGAGAGCGACAGGATCGACTCACTTAAGCGCTGTTTCCCCTTCACCGGAGAGTGACAGGATGAGATCCAGCAAGATCCTGGAGAGGCTATGATCGGTCTCGAACGACCAAGACATCGCTTAATGTTCAGATACACTGAACCAGAGTGCAAGAAGTGAGTTGCTTCGCCGGAGAGCGACAGGATCGACTCACTTAAGCGTTGTTTCCCCTTTACCGGAGAGTAACAGGATGGGATCCAGCAAGAGCCCGGAGAGGCTATGATCGGTCCAGAACGACCATGACATCGCTATACATCCTAACCAGGACCAGAGTGCAAGGGATAGAAGACAACGCCAGAGTGCAATGGGATCTTTCTATTCAATCACTAAGTCTAGAATGGACTTAGTAAGGGTTCAGAGTAGCCATTAATAATCCGGAGAGACTACGGAACTTCATTCTCAACTTCTACGGAAAGAATGAACGCTTATTCGGCTTCGAACAGCCATAAACTTGATTGATAATACTACAGTTATGAATGAAACATGAATTTACTACACTCGATTTAAGACTGTTCAAAACATACCTTTTACGAAAAGGCATGTTTTGGGGGGCAAAGTGTTATTCCAACTTTTGGCAAAGTTGAGATACCCAAAATTTACTGAGAATCGATGACTACTATTCTTGAATATCAACCATGCATTGCAGGATAACCATGGATATCGATGAATTTTGTCCGAGTCCGGAACGGGCCACAATTGACAAGACATGATGAGAAAAGATGTAGAAGCCAGTGGTTCAAATTTCAAGTCAATCTGAGTTCGTATGCTCAAGTTATGATGGATTCGATTTGATGAACCTTGCTCGGTTCGAATCCATCACCCCTTCATTAGTTCGAATCCATTAAGTTCGAAACCATCAGAACAGGCACCATGTTCGAATCCATGAGGAGCACCTTTACTTCGACACCATCGAGCAAACTCTCAATAGCCATGCTTCGAATCCATCCATGTGTGCCTGAAGCTCGAAACCATCGGAGCGTTCCCACCTTCGAATCCATCAAAGAAGAGTCCCTCGAATCCATGCAACCACGGGAGCTCCGACTCCATTTCCTACTTGCCTTCGAATCCTCATATTAAAGGCAACTTCGAATTGATCCGGAGTAATGTATTTTGATCGATTCGAACGAGTACCAGCTCCATCGATTCGAAGCGAACCTTCGAAATCCAACACTCGAAACCACCAAGTAAACGCGGCTAAAACCCCGGAATCGACCCATTCAACTCGGAGAAGTAAGTGGATCGACACGAAGAATGCACGCCACGTCATCAGGAGCATGGATTCGACCCTATGGGTTCGAACCATATCGATTCGAATGAATCCATAGGATCGAGTCGAAGCAACCAGCATGCCGAAGAACACCATCTTGAATCGATCATATCACTCAAACCCTTGATCCAAATGCCATGAAATTTTTACAGGAGTTTGCCTACATGTCGAAGAATGTTCACGCCAAGTTTCATCACGATTGGACACTTTTTTGATCGATTCGAACCAAGGGTCGAATCGATCCCAACGTGGGCCCGGATCTCCAGGTTTCGGCCATGTGGGCCCCCTCACGTGCCAGATGAAGTCTCCCCGGATTTTAGGAGAAATATCAGCCTCCAACGCCTATAAATAGAGCCCCAAGTCATTCAGAAAGGGGGATCGATCTCTCTCTCACAAAATCAGAATTCTGAAGCATCGAGACTCTACCAGACGCTACTTTGCACTTCACTACTACCGTGGTACTTGATTTTCAGAGCTATAATCCATTGCAATCCGCTGTAATCAACTGTAATCAGCGAAGAACATCAATAAAAGTGAAAATCTTTGAAGTGGACGTAGGCCGGAGATAGCCGAACCACTATAAATCGTGTATTCTTGTTCATAATTTCTGTATTGCTGCGTGTTGTTTCCTTAGATCTGTGATTTGTGTTTGAATATCGCTGATTCATATTCCAACACTGGTGCTTTCATAATACTTGGGGTTTGTGACCAATTTTGGCGCAAACACCATTTAAATCACTTTTTATTTTTGCAGGTATCCAAAACAAAAAATAAGGGGAACTTGATACTTGATAGTGGCTGCTCCATGCATATGACCGAAAATTCAAAAATGTTTTCAAATATAACATACATCGATGGTGGAACGGTGATTTTTGGATATAACTCAAAAGGATACATTGTCGGCATCAGAGAAGTCATCAACTCTGGTATTTCTAATTGTCCTATTATTACAAATGTTTTGTTAGCAGAAAATTTAAAACACAATCTACTTAGCATTAGTCAATTATAAGTAAAGGTTTTCAAATTAATTTCGAAAAGGATAGATGTAATATTTTTGACAATAACAAACAACTTATCTTTGAGGGTTTTAGAAGCAAAAATATTTATGTCTTAAATATGAATATAAACTGAAATTCTAACTTATGCTTAACCGCCAAACATGACGATCCATGTTGTGGCACAAACGATTCTGTCATATTAATTTTAAATATATTAATAAATAAGCAAAATATGAGCTAGTTAGAGGTTTACCTAAAATAAATTATAAAGTATAAAATTCATGTGACGATTGTCAAATCAAAAAACTAAAGAAAAGCTCTTTTAAATCTAAAAATGATATTTATACAAAACAACCATTAGAATTATTACATTTAAATTTATTTGGTCCAACTCAAGTACGATCTATAAATCACAACAAATATGTTTTCGTAATAGTTGATAATTTTTCAAGATATATATGGACCTTATTTTTAAAACATAAAAGCGACACTTTTGATATGTTTAAAAATTTTGCTAAAAGAATTAAAACTCAAATGGAATTGACAATTAAGAATATTCGAAGTGATCACGATGGAGAATTCGAAAATGATCTTTTCACTAATTTTTGTAATAAAAAGGGCATGAGTCATAATTTCTCTTTTTCCCGCACACCTCAACAAAATGGTGTAGTAGAAAGAAAAAATCATACGTTAAAAGAATGTGCACGAACACTATTAAATAGTAGTGGTTTGCCAAAACATTTTTGGGCTGAAGCTATTGCTACGGCTTATTATATTTTGAATCGAGTAACCATATGACATATGACTAAACAAACTTGTTTTGAAATACATTTTGGAAAATCTAAAGTATCATACTTTAAAACTTTCGGATCAAATTTTTTTATACTAAATACAAAACATAATTTGGGAAAATTCGACCGAAGGCCGATGAAGGAATCTTTGTTTGATATTCGGATTGTAGCAAGGCGTGTAATTTTTTTTAATAAATGTACTAACACAATTGAATAAAGTTTACATGTTTCATTTGATGAAAATTTTCTTAACCATCATACTAATGACGATGAAGAAATTATTCCAATAACAAATACAACAAACTCGTCTAACAACGAGACAAATAATACTTTAATGTCACCCCCTAAAAATCTAAAAAATCATCCAAAAGATAATATCATTGGGAATCTTAATTCCAAAGTAACTAGAAATCAACTTAACCAAATAAGTCATATTGCATTTGTGTCAAATTTTGAACCATAAAATTATAAAGAAGCTTCAAACTATAATTTTTGGATAATAGCCATGCAAGAAGAATTAAATCAATTTGAACGTAATAATGTTTGGGAATTAGTACCAAGATCGGAAAATCAATCAGTTATTGGAACAAAATGGGTATTTAAAAATACAATGCAGATGAAAACGAAAATATACTTAGGAATAAAGCACGTTTAGTTGTACACACGTTTAGTTATTATTTTTGGTGTATGGATATTCCTCAAAATTGCAACTGGAACTGGAGAAATATGTTGAAGCTAAGAGAAGTTTATCTCCCTATGATATAATATCAAGTAACTGCAAATTCTGATGTAAGCTTCTGGCATGATCCATGGTTTAGCAAAGGTCTAATCCTATCAAAAGTGTGTGATTACTCTCAGATTTTACAATCTGGAATACACAATGATGAAAAGGCTAATGAATTTTTACATGAAGGAAAAATGCAACTGCCATACAGTAGCAATCAGTTGCTCAGGCAGTTGTGGACTGAAATACAACAAAACTTCTGCTCTGCTCATCAAATGGACTCTGTTTCTTGGGACAAGAAGCCACACACTGTTAAAGGCGTGTACAACTTTTTATCTGCTGATGCTCCTCTGCCTGCTTCCAGGGGGAACTCTGTTATTTGGACCAGTGATTCTGTTCCATCTGATACCTGATGTTGTGAAAAGTTATTAATCAAGCATTACTAACTAGAAGTGTTTTGATCAAGTATGGACTGGCATGCTCTCCTCTGTGTCTATTTTGTGAGTTGCATGAGGAAACTACTGAACACCTCTACTTTGACTGTCCTGCTCTAAATTTCATGATGATCAAAATCAGTGGCATTACTGGGATTAACTTATCATCTACTAATTCAAACATAGTCTGGAGTATTATCTATAAAGCCACAAGATGGAGAAATGATGGATCTAGAGTGTTAGCTGTTTGCTTGAAAATTTACTTGATTGTCATATGGAGGGAAAGGAATGCAATAGTATTTGAAAATCAAAGGAAGAAGTTAGAGGTTCTTTGGCATGAAGTTAAGAATGGCACTCTCAGGAAATTGAAGAACAGCAACAGAGCATACCCTGGTTATTTGATTCTTGGATGGGTTTGATTGTTGTTGTTTCTTCAATTGTTTTTTCTTGTTTGTTTTTCTTCTCTTTCTTTTTTCCAATTTTCCTTTTTGCTTGGTTCAGGCAAGATTGTACTCTTTTATGTGTTGCAATAAACTGGTAGGGGTCCAGTCAACCCCACTGGCTTTGCCAAAAAAAAGCACGTTTAGTCGTTCAAGGTTATGCTCAAGATGAAGGTATCGACTACGACGAAACTTTTTCTCCAGTAGCAAGACTCAAGGCCATACGTACATTATTTGCTTTTGCAAGTCATCACAATTTTAAATTATTTCAAATGGGTGTCAAAGGTGCTTTTTTAAATGGTTTTATTAAAGAAAACGTATATGTTGAAAACCTCCATTTTTTGTTCACGAAAAATATCACGATCATGTTTTTAAATTGCACAAAGCCCTATATGGTTTAAAGCAAACCCCTCACGCCTGGTACGTACGCTTTAAGAATCATTTAATTAAATCTGGTGTTCAAATAGGTAAAAAAGATACAACTTTAACTATTAAACGAGAAAATAACGACATTTTAGTTGTACAAATTTACATAGACGATATTATTTTTGGTTCAACTAACGAAAATCTTTGTACTCAATTTTCAAATATTATGAAAAACGAGTTTAAAATTTCTCACATGGGTGAGTTAAATTTCTTTTTAGGTTTACAAATAAAACAGCTTGAAAATGGTATTTTTGCTCATCAAGAAAAATATTGTAACGATTTATTATGTCGTTTTGGAATGGATAAAACTTCAAGCAAACCAACACCAATGAGTACTAATGTTCACTTGGAAAAAGATGATAACGGAAAAGATTTTGATGAAAAATTATATCGTAGTATGATTGGCTCCTTACTATATTTGACGGCTAGTCGGCCCGACATTATGATGAGCGTATGTCTTTGTGTCCGATTTCAAGCAAAACTAAAAGAGTCTTACCAAAGAGCTATTAGACGTATCTTATGATACTTATCTAGTACTAGAGACTGCGGTTCGTTTTATCCTAAGGGATCATCATTTGAACTTGTTTCATATAGTGACGTGGATTTCAATGGATGTAAAATAGATCGTAAGAGTACTAGTGGAATGTGTTATTTTATTGGACAATCATTGGTTTCATGGTTTAGCAAAAAGAAAAAATGTGTCTCTCTATCCACTTGCGAAGCCGAATATATTTCAACGGTATTAGCATGCGCATAAGTGATTTACATACAACAAATGCTTAAAGATTTTGGAAAATTTATCGATAAATCGTCAAAATATTGTGATAATACGAGTGTAATAAATCTATCAAAAAACCCTGTAAATCACTCACGTACTAAACACATAGATATACGACATCATTTTTTACGCGATTATGTAGAAAAAGGAATTATTACGTTAGAATACGTAAATACTGAGAATAAAATAGCAGATATTTTCACAAAACCATTAAATGAAAAAACGTTTGTTAAATTACGACGCGATTTAGGAATATGTTCTCTTAATGATCTCCTTAGCTAATTCCACATTTGATTTACTCTATTTTTAGTTAAAAAAATTTATCCACAAATCAAAATTTTAACACTAACCAACAATTTTTTAGAAATTTGTTTTCTGAAATTAACTATATATAACCTTTTAACCATGTATAAATAGCCTTTCTTTTTACGAAACAATATATATATATATATATATATATATATTTCATATTCCTTTTACAAACAAAAGAAAACAAAAACATGTCTTCCGACTACTCTCATCTCTCCTTCTCAACATCAACCTCGGATAGTTTAGCAGATACCCCTCATCGACTTCCTACTCCTACACCAAGTCAAGAGCCAACCTATAAGTGGTCCTCCTTCCACACGGGATTCACTCCCGATAAAAAATGATCCAAATGATCTCTATTTATTTCTCCTAACACCAAGGAGAAAATTGATGGGATACATCACTACCAAAAGCAAAAAATAGATTTACAACGAGAATTATATTTTGAACAAAAAGTCACTGCGCGACGACTAAGTTTTCTAGAGCAAGTAGCGATCAAATATTGCAATTCGCAAAAAAAGGATGTACACAAACCACTTTCGATTCCTTGCAATCCTCCGGATCCTTCTACATCTCATCATACACCTTGGGATCCTTCACCCATGCAATTTTTTGGTTCCTCAAGACCCAACGAACATGGAAATATTTTGTCTCCACTCAAGCCGTGGAAGGATAGCACCTCTGAAGATCGCAATGCTCCATCTTCATCTCAATAAATTTATTTATTGCATTTTTTATCTAGTTATATTTGTTTTTGTTTTCAAAAATAATAATATTATCTGTCAATAAAATTGATTTCCCGAAAATCACGCCTAACATTTAAAAATAAGACTATTTTTAGACATATTAAAAATTTCAAACGTCTGTTTCTATATCCAGACGTCTAACAACACTTTCTGTCTTCAAAACTTACAAACTATATCGATTCCAGAGGTCTGCCAAAATTTTTTGAATGTCTGAACATATTTACTGTATTTAATTTAGGTTAAAATCAGACGTCTGAAATTCAATCGACAAGCTTCAGCGACCATATAACGAATATTTTACCTAAATTTTTACCTCGCATTTTATTTCGTTTCTCTTTCATATCTAAAACCCTAACTTTCCAAATTGCTATCTCCATAAATTTGCATGATATCATGGTGTAGGATCGATTTCACCCTAGAGGGGGGTGAATAGGGTGATAGTGTTAATTATAAAAATTAATCGCGGAAGCTTATAAAATATTCAATTCAGATGACAGAATAGCAGCACAGATATCGCAGAATATAAATAACAGAAAAAATAGAACAACACAGAATTTACCCAGCTTCGGCAAAACCCTGCCTACGTGTTGCCCCCAAGGTTTCTACTAGAAATTAGATAGTCCCTCGCTTACACACGTAAACTCGCTATACCCGCTATTGACTAATATAACTCTACGCTCAAAACCTTGCCACAACTGAACCACCGAGTTGCGAATTCTCAAGCTACGCCACGTAGCTTGTCCCCTAGTCACACGACTAGAAATTAAAACGGTTTAAAAAAGAAAATACAAATTAAAAGAAAATTTAAAAAACAAAACCCTAATTTAAAATACTATAACCCTTAAAAATAAAAAGGCCGGCCCTCTTTGAAATTTATCTTGACCGTCTCCTTTTATTTCTTCGGCCCAATTTTTTGTGAGATAATGGCGGCTCCGTGTTCGATTTTGTTCCTACTGATTAAAATTTGGGCTTGCGTCCTTGATCCAAATTAGGGCTTTCGAAGAGTCGTTTATTGCTTTGATCGAATCTGTGGTTGTTCGAGTATTGCCTTACTCGATCGATTTCTCGTTGCTCTCTCCCTGGCTACTTCGAGTTGATGGAGTTCGACTTCAATTCGGTATGTGATTTTTGTTTATGCTGTTCTGTTATGCTTCATTGAACTCCATGCCTATTGCCGATGATGTGAATTTGATTATATAGGGTTTGTAACCCTAGATTTGCGTCGTATATTCTCTATTTGAATTTGTCATCTTATTCACATCGGCCACTTGATTTTTCATTGATGATTGAGATTGTATTGACTTGTTCATAAACGTATATACTTCGATTGCTTGATTGACACGATGATGACCACGGCTTTAATTTGACTTTGTCATATTTGATTTCTTGGCTACCACGGTATTTTGTTTTCTGGCATTTTTTGACTTGTTCAACATTGACATGGTGATTTCACTGTCACTTCGGCCTTGATACCGAGTGCTTACTTCGGCCAGAAATTTGTTACTTATTTGGTGTATACCACTCCACGACTCTGCATTACTTTGACCATCACTGTTTTTCATCCCTGCGAGCTTTGTCTCTGGCCTTGTTTGATTTTGTTTTGTGTCTGGTCGACATTTGATGTTTGTAGCTTGTGATTGCCACTGTGTTGCATTGTTATTGATACATGGTTGTTCTGTTGGTTCTTCTCAAAAATTGTTGTGTCACTTTCCATGTGTTCATGTGTCCACTGATGCTTCGAGTCTGCAACTTGTAGTTGGACTTGTGCACCTTGTTTCATGTTTGAGACTTGAGTCTTTGTGGTCTGCACTTGGTTTCTTCACTCTAGTTGGTCGAGACTTTTTGCTGCAATCTTTATTGAGCTTTGGCATTTGGTCTGGGTTAGAATTCAGGTTGTTTCGGTCAATAGCCTTGGTGTCTATGATATTGTGCATTTAATCTGGATGTTTGTGTTGTATTTGTTATCTTCGGTCGCTGCTGTGCATTGTTAATGACTGTTTCGTGCAGTTCATTGTGTAGCCTTGGTTTTTGTTGTTTTAGCATGCACTCTGTTTATGCCCACTGGTTACATATGCATTCTGGTTCATTGTCGAGTCTAGTTGATGTTGCTGATATCGGTAGCATCTTGGTTTCACTAATGCTGCGCTTCGTCTTTGTTCTCCTGCATGTAGTTGGTTGTTTGCATTCTCTTATGGTTTCAAACATGTGAGTTGTTTCTGTATATTTGCAATAGTCTTCTGCATAGTGGTCTCTGAGTTGCTATGTTGCTTCATGAATTGTTTGCTTCATGTAGTCAATGAACATTTGTGGATGGACTATGTACATTTGCCTGAGTTTGTTTACTTGGTGGCTTTGAGCATTTTTACTTTATGTTGCAGCTGGTCTTTGCATTGCTGTGCATACTTGTATTTATGTGCCACTGTTTGATGCTCTGTTTTTGACTTGTGAACTGCCCTGTGTTGAATCCAGTTTTTCAAAAACTCGGGTTTGACCTTGTGCTCGTGTCGTGATTTTCAATATATTGCACGTGAGTTGAACCCGGCTGTTCATTTGGGTTTGACCTGTGCTCACCTGTCCCTGTAGCATTATCAAGTGTATATATCGGTGTGCACGGCCTTGTAGCATATACAGTGATACACTGTGTATGTCACAAGTTGTTCGTGTATGATGAATTCAAATATGAATGATGACGAACAACCCAAATAACCGAGGCAAAAATTATTTTCAAAAACCATATTTTATTTTATATTGCAAAAATATTTCTTTTTCAATTTTACTGCGTTAGTGAATAATTTTGCAGATTGCTCAGATGCTGGATTCAAACTGGAATGAAGTTGAAGATAAAATATGAGTGAATGAGCGATATGTAGTGAGGACATTTGTAAATGTGAAATTGTGATGTAATTGAATTTGTATCAAAGTTGTATAGTGTATAGTGAGAGCTTGAATTTGTACTATTCAAAATTGTAATAAATATTTGTTTGAATAAAATATTCGTTTGAATTCAAATTCCGTGTTATTTATTTTATTCAGCAAATATTTATTTAATCTGTGAAAATAAATAGTATATTATCAAATACATTTAAGCGAATGTATATATGTTTATTATCATCAAACAAAAATCATATAAGCGCATATTCAACAATCTCCCCCTTTTGATGATAACAAACATATACTTAAGATTTTGAATATATTAAATGTATTTGATCATTGATATGCTCTAATTGCTCCCCCTATTTAAATGCTTCCTCTCTACACAAAGCTCCCCCTACAAATATGCATACAATTAAATAATATGCAAATGAGCCTAGATGCAAATAGAAAATTGTTTGACCATTGCTTGATTTTATTTGACAAAATCTTAACCTTTCTCTCCCCCTTTTGTTATCAGCAAAAGAATAATAGTGTTAGAGAAAATAGAGATAAGGTGATCGATATTAATTCAACATTAAAACTCAATTGAATATAAATATTAAATTTCAATAAAAAATCAAACAAAAATCATAAATATTTTGTTAGGCGCATATTCCACTTTTAGAATGATGGAAATTATGTCATCTTATAAAACCATACAGTTGTGTCTATTTGTGGCATATTTATATCAAGAATTTGAATATCTACTAACCATGCATAACCGTTAGGACTTTTAAATGAGATTAGTAGTATTCCAATTTTATTTTAAAAAAATGAATTCAAGTATCTTCTAACCACGCATAACCGTGAGGACTTTTAAATGGGATTAGAATCAACTTGTTTATTTTACAAATCAACTTTTGATATGCGTTCCATACATGCATAACCGCGAGGACTTTTAAATGAGCTTGGAAGCACATAACAAATTCCAAGTAATTCACCCATGCATAACCGTGAGGACTTTTAAATGAGAGTGAATACTTTGGTATTTATTATTATTATTATTACCCCTTTTTTTTAAAAAAAAATGTGAAAATGAAAAAACGAACGATTCCTGTTTAAAGTACCACATATCGACAAACTATATAGAATTTTGATGAGTGATGGTCGTTAGAAATATGATAGATACAGAGATGGTCATGGAATTTTTACCAACAAACAGTTTTATAACTCTTGTTTAAATTTCTAAAGAAATTTATTAATTATACAGTCTCGAGTCATAATATTTGATCAATATTAACACTCATCACTTTTTCAATCACTATTTTTCTTTTCGATAAACATTTGGGAGTCCGATTAGTCAAAATAGTCATTTAAAATCAAATTCAAAAATAACTATGAAATTTTTTTTTCAAAAATGACTAATCTGAAACTATGGTCAAAAATGATTTTTTCCAGGGGGTTTTAAAAGAAAATTTTCTACTATTTGAAAATTATTTGAAATGAAGAATATGCAGATATTTTCTTTGAAAAACGATGCAGTTACTAAATGTCTCAAAAATCACGTTCAACTAGTAATTTTTCTATCAACTAGATTACCAGTGTAATTTGCATCTGAATTTCTTTTTCACTCAAAATCATCATTAATTGAATTCGATTGACCAAACCATGAAGTGTGCAACAAAAATTTCAAACTCAATTTTAACAACAATTTAAATGACATTCTTTGAATTTGAAGTGAAGCCGTGTTAATAATCAAAAACTGTGTATATAGAGTTAGCCGTATTATTAACCAAATGTATTATCCAACAAAACACTATTTTTAATCCAAACTGATATATATGAAGTAATTCAAAGAATCTAGAGATTTTTATAGTGTTGTGGCATAAGAATATACTTGGCTAACTATGTTGAATAAGTCAGAAACAAAATCATCATCTTTTCATCAATCTCAATATTGGGTGAATTTTAATTCAGAATATGGTGCAGATTATCACATTTAATATATCGTTCAGATAAATATACCTGTTTTACCTTTACGATATTTTTCGTTGTTGTCCATTGTGATTCTGTCACCTTTATACTAGGCTAAGGAACTTAGCTTTGTCGCCCGTTGTGTTTCTGGAACAGCCAAAATCCAGAGAACACTATTGTTGTTCCTTAGATTGCCACCACACCTACACGTTGAAAAATTTATGTGACCTATTTGTTTTTATAGGTCCATGGTTGTTAGTGGCAGAATATTTTGAAAAATAATTTTGTGTAGACCCAAAACTATTTATAATTGTTCCCTTCGGCACCCAAATTTGTTTAACTTTGAGAGATTTTATATTTGTGCCTTTTGGAACCCAAATCGGTATAGTTTTAACATGTTTGGGTCTATGCCAACAATTATTGTGATTGTGTCCATATTTTCTACAAATCGTGCACATTGAATTTTCTTGATTAATCTTGTTTTCAACAATTTTCGAACTATTATATCCAAGTCCTTGTCTAACCGCATTAACAGTTTGCTTTCCTAATAGCATGTTCAACGATTTTTTACTTTTGGAAAATTTATCTAAAGTCGTTGACAAATGTTGGACTTGTGTTTTGAGAGATTCATTTTCGTTCAATAATTGAGTGCACTTTTTGATAGAATTCTCCCTCCTAGTATTTTCACTTTCTTTTAAAATCGGAATTTCATTTTCAAGTGATTTTATATTGATTTCTGATTTTTTAATTTCGTTTTCGAATGTTGGACACTTATCACACTTAGGGATCCTACTTTGATAGGTTTTAACTAATTGATCAAGTTGTTTATTGCATTCTATCAAAGTATCCTTTTGAGATTCAAGTTTGGCGTATTTTTCCTTAAGTCGTTCAAAACAGCCATTTAGTTCGTGGAAATAAATAAGTAATTCAGAGTGAGTGAGTTTTGATACCTCGCTTGGCTCATCATCGTCGCTATCCGTTATATTTCCATGAAGGCACATATCTGCTTCCTCACTCTCACTGCTAGTACTTTGATTATCTTCATCTCTGTATTCCACGTGGCTGTAGCATTTCTCCGTTTTGATTTCTTTTCAAAATCGCGTTGAAATCGGGGATAATTGGGCTTGATATCGCCGGGTTTTTTGCAAATGATCCCGTGTTGTTTCGAGTTATCCAGTGCTTTGATTATTCTGCTTTTTAATTTTTTATTTAGAGCTGAATTTCCGTATTTGTGATTCCACCTTTTGAATTTCTTCATTATTAATGCCAGCTCGGCTGCTCCATCATCATCATCCTCATCACAACTGCTATTTACCAATCCTGTCACTACAAGAAAAATTGTTATTGCTTGCATTAATTAGTAGCGTTTAATGCTAAATGCAACTAGTAGTTATTTACTACAAATAAAAACAAATAAATAAACGTAACCAACTATCCCGCCAGCCATTTCATGAAATTTTGGTAAAATTTTATTTCGACCGCTCTTTTTTCTTTCTCCCTCGTAAACTTTTTTCCCTAAATCCCTAACCAAGCCTACATTAAAATCATAGTCACAAATTAAAAAAAAGAAACGCAGATAAAAGAAGGGAGAGACAATGGTGCAACGATTATGCAAGGAGATACGCAAATCTGAAGGAGGCACGCGATTATGAAAGAAAGAAACACAAATCTTAAAGAAGTGCGCGACCAATTAGGGCAGAAACGGAAGTATGTGATGTAAGGAGAAGGCTGCACAACCGTGGGTAGCTGATGCAGAGTTTGAATGTCAATAGCAAGTTTTAACAGCGATGATGGTGAGTATAACCTCTTTGTAATTTACCGTGAGTATGGCAATCAATTTTAGTAATTATATCATGTTGTTTTAATTTCATATGAAGTGAATTTGATGAGTACTTGCTGTAATGATCACTAATTTTCTAGAGCAATACTAATAATTGTGGTGAAATCGATCTTAGTTATGAGTTCTTGCCATAATAACAATTGGAAAAACATTTTTTTAGTGTAATTAATGAGTGAAATTTCAAGAGTAAGGATTTCACAGTCAATCACCACTTAACAATAATATAGTTTTATAAATGATGAAGGTAACTTGTACATATATGATTTGAATGGAAACATTCATTGCCACATTTTGATTTTTAGCATAGTTTTACAAATTTAACATTGTTTTATAAATGATGATGATGATGAACAATTAACTAAGTTTTATAAAAAAAATCATGATCTCCAGTCATCTCCCTTTTAATTAAGTTGATGAAAAGTTGTACATATATGATTTGAATGGAAACATTAATTGCCACATTTTGCACAATTAAGAAGATATCGAGTTACATTGAATCAAAATTAGATGTAATATTTGACTCTACAAAATACATAATTAATTTACACAAAGTTCACTTGAACAATACACACACACACACACACAAACATTCATCAAACATGAACCCAAAATAAATGAACCACATTGAGCAGAGAAGAAACCACCAAATGCAGGGAAACCCGAAGCACTTTTGGGTTCAGAAGTCATCTTTACATCAATGGCCATCCTCTTCAGATTTTAAATTTCAAGTGAATACGCTAGTTAGTGATTGGGGCAAAGACTAGTGGAGGCCCGAGCCTTTGCAATTGGACATGGTACCCTTTTTTTACACAGCAGTGCCTAGCACTGCTGTGCAAACATCAGTGTTGTACTGATGTATCATTTAGCAGTGCGTAGTGCTTCTGTTTACTCAGCAGCGTATACCATGCATGTGTCAAGCCTTGCTGTGTGGGAAGTGTCAGGTGTTTGGTGTATGATGACAGTGCCTAGTTAATTATGACATCATGTTCCTAGTTAAGTCATAACTAAAATTAAAAAATGAGTAGCATAGATATAATTGAAACATGAAATACTCGACTTTGGTACAGATAACCCAAGTTTTTTGTGACATATTGATGAAAGACTCAAGGAGTCCTAGGGCTGCACCAAGATCAAGTTGTATCGGATTGGACCAAGTACTTAGTCTTACCCACATATGTTTGGGTCAGTTCCATATATATTGGACTATTATGAGTTTATATTAAATAATATTCGAGTTATAGAAACCCACTTAACATGAATGGGTTTATTAAAGGGAATGGTAAAAAAATTATAGTGCCATTTATTTATTAATTTAATTATTGTTATTTAAAGTACTCAATTTACTGTTTTTCAAGTACAATACCCTGGTTTACATTAGTTTTATTCAGCACACAACTATTGATTCTATGTATAATTATAGGAGAGAATGCATTGGAATAAAGAATCGTATGCTTTCCTAGCTGTTGGATTCAGTCACTTGACCATATTTTCCGTATTGTATTCAGTCACTTATTATGTGCTACTCAAAAAGTTGGCCGAGTGTAGTTTGCAATTCCACAAATGATGCATGAATTAGAGATTTTTAGAGTACATTATAACTGTTTTATGAACCAACACAGAGCTGTCTGCTGTAGTTGGGAATGGATCGTTTCTTTGTCTTGCATTCATTGAACATTGATTTACTTGATTTTAATGGGGACTCTTCTTAAATTTTACCCACATCTTTGACATGGGCATATCAACTTATTGTACAACTGGATACTTGACTCTGAAGAGAGTGATGCATCTAAAAGCCTTGTTGAGTAGTGATGAATTGCATAAAGAGAACCCAGCGTAAATACTGTTTAAAGTAACTATTTTATGTAACCAAAGTATTTCTTAAGATTTGCTTATCTATCAGTTACAGACAACTACAAATTTTGGTTATGACATAAAAAATTTGTTGCTACAGTAGTTTTAGGGAAGTTTTTGTTGTCCACTAAAAGTTAAATGTTTCAAAGGATGATAACATAATATTCAAAACTTACAGTTTTGTTTTACAAGGATTCACTCTAAAATAATATTGGTTTAAAAACCATTTCTATTGGTTTTTCACCCAGAAATATTGTTTTTCCAAATATGAATATAAGGTTGTACTTTCTTTGTATCGTTCTTTTTGTTGTTTGTATCACTACTCTTCCAAATAACACTTGATTTAGTATATCATATACCATATAGTGATTCAATGGATGCAGCTGATGATACTGGTATTTGTTTCTTGAATGATTGTTTGTGATATGAATAAACCGTTACGTGTGTTGTTTTGCACCTTCGACGACAAAATTTAACAAAGTTTCGACTAAAATTATCGATACACTTGAGTACTCAACGACCAAATTTAACCAAAGTTTCAACTTAAATTATCAAAACACTTGAGTGCTGACTTAATACTTATAAAAAATTGCAGCTTAACATTGTTTTTTAATTATTTATGGAAAAACTGCTCCTGTTGAGACTCTTTATGGTAGAGCTTCCATCTAAGATAAATAAATAAAAAGGGTTATTTACTTTATTTTTTCTATTTATTGAGAGCTACTTTAAGTTATAAATTAAAAAAACTTTTAAGTGGTTCTAGCAAAGTTATACCCATTAGTCTTTAGAAGCTATTGCTACCAGGAAAATGCTGATATGAGTTTAACCTCACATTCTAAATTGGGGGGGTAGGCATAGTCACTGTACTTAAATAACTAACTTATTCAAATAACTAAATACCTAATCCAATGTTATGATCATGCAACCTCATAGATTCTATCCCCGTTTAACCTTAGTATATCGGGCCTTTTGTTAAAAAAATATTAACTAATCATAAATGATCATTTTTCTTAGTAATTTAATATTCACATTACTGATATACCATGCTATCTTGAAAATTGCAGGATCGGAAAGCGCAACCTATTCAAAACTTACAGTTCACAATAATAGTGCAAATAAAGAAAACTCTGAGGTGATGAAGACAGCTGAAACAAATGTCATGCATTATATGGATGATTTATGTAAAGAAAACCATTGGATAAGTCCATTCAAAAACCTTTCTTGGTTTCCACACTTTAGTTTGACATGCATTGAGCAATGTAAGTTATTTTAACCCATTCACATTGCTGATTACATGTATTGTATATCATCAAGCTACCTTCATAAAGCTAAGGAGTTCAGCACAATAAGCCCTATCTTTTACTTTTTGTAATTCAGATGCTCGAGAAAAAGAAAGAGTCTATTGTTCGCCAGAATGTCAAATCACCACTGGCAATTCTATCGATAGGTATTCAATATTCATTCGTAATAATCATTTACATTGTATAATTATTTTGAACAACTTTTCCATAAGCTCCACTGTAATGTGATCTTGAATTTAATGAATGAGAAAACCTCAGTATGAATCTTTTTAAATGCATATTTGATAGTGTGCAATTAAATTGAAAAGTGCTTTTGTACTTCCCACCATTCAACCATATCTACCTAGACCCCATTACCTCAGCTCATCCCAAATTCAACAAAATCTCCATTGTATAGATCCTTACCCATTCACATACTACAGTTTTAAATTGAAAAGTGCTTCTGCTACCGTTCAGTTAAAATATTACAAATATAATGGTTTGATTTGTCTACTGCAGAACTACAGTTTCTTGAACTTATTTACGATTTCTGTCAACAATCATGAAAATTCTCTACTCTCTATACTTCTATAGCTAATTGCCAATACTTAAATTATTTTAGTGCCTTGCTACTGTTTTTGAAACAATTTGATATTTGTTTCCAGTTATAGACTGAGAATCATTGGAGGAACACTGTCTCAAGAAATTTTACTTTCTAACATTTGTGACTATTGTAGTGTTGATGAATTGTAACTATATAGTAGGAAGAATTTTGATACCAATCTTATGCTATAATATTTTGATGAAGCTTATGATATACCACAGGTCATAGTGCAGTAATACATGGGTCCACTATTGAGGATGAAGCATTTGTTGGAATTGGTACAACTCTGCTTGATGGTGCTGTTGTGGAAAAGCATGGCATGGTTGCAGCTGGGTCTCTTGTAAGACAAAACACAAGAATTCCAAGTGGCCAGGTAACTTTTAGAATTTCATTTGCAATAATGAAGAGGCATTCATATGTAATTTAGCAAAATTTAATGGTCAATTACAATCTGAAAATTGATTACTGTAAATGAAAACCCATAATTTCCGCATAATAAGCACGGTGCATGTAGGGTTGAACCTGTACAATATGCAAGGGTTTGGAAGAAATCATCTTGAGGGCTACTGTATACTTGAAACGATAAAGATCTCAAGAGGCCAAAACTTGAACTCAAACTTGCGACCAATAGAACATATTGGTATGCTGCTTTATTGACTTGACTTGCTCTTAAGCCAAGTAAAATTACCCACGGAATACTTTGATGCTTTTCTTTTTAAACATGGTTTTATGAGACAAGTAGATCTTAAATGTTTTAAAAATGTATGTAACAAGGGGATTCTATGGACAGTTTGTATGATGAAAATTAGTCACTGCTTGAAATTGTATGGTTGTTGTGGGTTGTTTGAAGCTGTTGCTTGAAGTATAGCTGTTGCTTGAAGTTGTTCACTGCTTGTGGTTGTTGTGAAGTGATTGCAGTTGTAAGTGGAGAAGGGGGTAGGCAGTGGTTGATTGTTAGTGAGATGAGGGACTAGTGGTAACTGAAGTGGTATCAGTGTGGCAAATTGCTGATGTGCTTTGCTTGACAGAAATGGACGTTGCAGTGATTTGAAGTGGATAAAGTATTGTGCAGTCAAGTTGAAAGAAGAAATGGTGGGAGTTGAAGTTTGTGGTTGGAATGTTGAAGGGTGGTATGATATGTTGTGGTGGGTGTGCAGTTTTCTTGTCAGTTTGAATTTTCTGAAGGTAGTAAGGTGGTCAGGAGGATTTTGTGATGTGAGGAGCAAGAGTGATATGGCATAGTAGTTTGGTAGTAGTTTCAATAGAGTATTGGTGGATGGAGAAGTGAATGCAACGGTTTGAAATGGTGTGCTGTGATGTTGACAGTAAGCACAGTGGTGAAGTTTGTACAACAATATGGAAATGTTATGGTGGAAGTAGTATTGATGTTGTGATAGTGAGTTGTAGGAGGTGCGTTGGTAGTGGAAGTGGTTGGAAATTGATTTTCTATGCAGTAATTATGTGGTTGGCTTGAGATGTTTTTGTTGTAATGTTGAATGGAGATGATTTTGATGTCTGGACAGTGGAAGTTTCTCTGTTGCAAGCAAGTTTGGGTATATGGCAGAGGCTGGTTGTGTTGAGAGTGATTTTTGGTGAGTGTTTGGTATTGCAGAGAGACAGTGGTTATGGAGGAGGTTGATGGATGGTTCAGGCTGTTGATGATGTTGCAAGGTAGTTCGGTTCGACAGTGCTGGTTTCAGATTGATGTTTTGGGGAGGAGAACTTTTGAAGATGGGGTAGCTATGAAGTGAAATTAGAAACAGTGGGTTGCAGGAGTTTATACTGAAGTGCACAGGGATGCACAATGAATGTTGCAAATGAAGTTGATGAGGTTAGGTTAGCTTCTGATGCCATGGAGGGTGGATATGGATGGCAAGTTTGTTGTTGAATATGTGTGGTTGTTTGGTGAATTTTACAGAGTTGTTGAAGGGTGGATTGGTGGGTAGTTTGTGGCAGTTGCGGGGTGTAGTGGGATGCTAGAGGTTGAAGGGAAGGAGATGTTGTTTCTGGTCGTGGGAATTTTGTGATGGTTTTGTAAATTGACAATAAAAATAATAATATGATAGCTACAATTGAGAACCTTCAATCCAAAAGTCATGTGCCTGTGGTTAGTTAGCGAGTGATTTTGTAATGATCAAAACACATGTGTTTGTACATGTGGTTAGTTTATGACCTGCTTCTTAGTCTAATGGAACTAAATCCTAAAGCACACGACTACATGTGAAATCTGATTCTTCTTTTACATTACTTGGTTAAAGCATTCAATCATTTATATACATCTGAAATCCTACTTTATATGTGGTCTTCATTATATTGTTCCTTTGTCTTTTCTTTTATGTTCACATTTTAAATCCCGATTTCACTTTAAAATTTTATAACATGTCTCACGGTCGTATTTTTAAATGTCATGTCATATTTTATAAGATTTAACTTGACCATAGTACTGAATACACAATCTTCCCATAGTACTGAATACACAATCTGCACATAGAATGAAATCCAGTCAGACTTTTAACCCAGTTTTGATCTGAATATCTGTGTAAATTGAGAATTGTGTATTCGTTGGGGAACTATATAGGATGCATAAAAAAATAGAACAATTTTTGTTAATATGTGTTAATATAGAATATCGAGTTATAGATTACATGATTTTCATATATACATATATATATATACATACATATATATACACACATATATATATACATACATATATATATACATATATATATTGTTGATTGTTCAACTCGTTTGCAGGTAATTAGCTTTTTCGAAGCGAAGACTGTCGACAACAAAGAACTATTGGTAATCAAGCAACGAACATGAATTTAATTGTTATATATGTTGTCGTATTTTGTTAGTACCATTTGTGGTAACTAGTCTGTGAATGCTTGTAGTATGTGACTTATTTTGTTGAAAAACTACTATCGAATTGATTATGGATATTATATTTGATTGTGAGATTAGCATGTTTTTGCAATTATTTGAATATGATGATCATATGATTGATTGTTTGTATATGCTAATTATGTGATTTAATTATTTGTTTGAATATATGAAAATTATGCGATTGATCGTTCGTTTTAATGTGAATAGTATATAAGCGATTGCTAGAAATGGTATAAACCATCAACCGTAAATAGTATCATTTAAAATATGCTACCAAACACCCAATAACTTTTAGTAGCGTTTCAGAAATGCTACAGAAACAAATGTAAACTAATATAAAAATTATACAGTTGCATTTTAAAAACGCTACTGAAAATCAAAAAAAGCATATAAACAAAAAATGCAACCAAAAAATGAAGACTTATGGTAGGGTTTTTTTAACCCTGCAGAAAAAACCTATAGCTGCATTTAAAAGTGACTTTTGGTAGCGTTTTTTAAATCCTACAGAAAATACCTATAGTTGTATATAAAAGTGACTTTTGGTAGCATTTACTACAACGCAATAAAAAGTTTCAGACTTTTAGTTGCATGTCGTATAGCAGCGTTCTCTAAAACGCTACCATAAGTTATGGTAGCGTTTTTTCAACGCTACCAAAAGTCTTTTCTGGTGTAGTGTGTTAAGCATATTTCTTTAACTGAGTTGGTTGTGGAGTACTTCTCATTGCTGTTGACTGTTGCACCATATATTGCAATTAAAGTATTCCAAATTTCCTGTGCATTTTCACAATGACAGTTGAAATTAAAATTATCTTGATTAATATAAGAATATAATATATGCATATCAAGAGCATTAATCGAGATAATTTTCTTATCTGTTATATCACACCCATTTTCAATAATATCCCAACATTTAATACTAACAGATTTTAAATAAAATTCCATTTTTAATTTCCAATTCAAAAATCTGTTCCATCGAAAATAGAAGGAATAATATTGGGGTGACCCTCAACAGAAGTATTAATAAAAGAAGCCATTTCAAAAGTTCAAAATTTTAAAACAAAAACCAAGTTTTAAAACACGAATTTGTAAAACAAAAATTGATTTTTGTAAAAAAAATTAAATCAAAAAACGGCTTTTGTTCCTAGCTCTGATACCACTTGTAGGATCGATTTCACCCTAGAGAGGGGGTGAATAGGGTAATAGTGTTAATTATAAAAATTAATCGCGGAAGCTTGTAAAATATTCAATTCAGATCACAGAATAGCAGCACAGATATCGCAGAATATAAATAACATAAAAAATAGAAAAACACAGAACTTACCCAGCTTCGGCAAAACTCTGCCTACGTGTTGCCCCCAAGGTTTCTACTAGAAATTAGATAGTCCCTCGCTTACACACGTAAACTCGCTATACCCGCTATTGAATAATCTAACTCTACGCTCAAAACCTTGCCACAACTCAACCACCGAGTTGCGAATTCTCAAGCTACGCCACGTAGCTTGTCCCCTAGTCACACGACTAGAAATTAAAACGGTTTAATAAAGAAAATACAAATTAAAAGCAAATTTAAAAAACAAAACCCTAATTTAAAATACTATAACCCTTAAAAATAAAAAGGCCGGCCCTCTTTGTAATTTATCTTGACCGTCTCCTTTTATTTCTTCGGCCCAATTTTTTGTGAGATAATGGCGGCTCCGCGTTCGATTTTGTTCCTCCTGATTAAAATTTGGGCTTGCGTCCTTGATCCAAATTAGGGCTTTCGAAGAGCCGTTTATTGTTTTGATCGAATCTGTGGTTGTTCGAGTATTGCCTTGCTCGATTGATTTCTCGTTGCTCTCTCTCTGGCTACTTCGAGTTGATGGAGTTCGACTTCAATTCGGTATGTGATTTTTGTTTATGCTGTTCTGTTATGCTTCATTGAACTCCATGCCTATTGCCGATGATGTGAATTTGATTATATAGGGTTTGTAACCCTAGATTTGCGTCGTATATTCTCTATTTGAATTTGTCATCTTATTCACATCGGCCACTTGATTTTTCATTGATGATTGAGATTGTATTGACTTGTTCATAAACGTATATACTTCGGTTGCTTGATTGACACGATGATGACCACGGCTTTAATTTGACTTTGTCATATTTGATTTCTTGGCTACCACCGTATTTTGTTTTCTGGCTTTTTTGACTTGTTCAACATTGACATGGTGATTTCACTGTCACTTCGGCCTTGATACTGAGTGTTTACTTCGGCCAGAAATTTATCACTTATTTGGTGTATACCACTCCACGACTCTGCATTACTTTGACCATCACTGTTTTTCATCCCTGCGAGCTTTGTCTCTGGCCTTGTTTGATTTTGTTTTGTGTCTGGTCGACATTTGATGTTTGTAGCTTGTGATTGCCACTGTGTTGCATTGTTATTGATACATGATTGTTCTGTTGGTTCTTCTCAAAAATTGTTGTGTCACTTTCCATGTGTTCATGTGTCCACTGATGCTTTGAGTCTGCAACTTGTAGTTGGACTTGTGCACCTTGTTTCATGTTTGAGACTTGAGTCTTCGTGGTCTGCACTTGTTTTCTTCACTCTGGTTGGTCGAGACTTTTTGCTGCAATCTTTATTGAGCTTTGGCATTTGGTCTGGGGTAGAATTCAGGTTGTTTCGGTGAGTAGCCTTGGTGTCTTTGATATTGTGCATTTAATCTGGATGTTTGTGTTGTATTTGTTATCTTCGGTCGCTGCTGTGCATTGTTCATGACTGTTTCATGCAGTTCATTGTGTAGCCTTGGTTTTTGTTGTTTTAGCATGTACTCTGTTTATGCCCACTGGTTACATATGCATTCTGGTTCATTGTCGAGTCTAGTTGATGTTGCTGATATCTGTAGCATCTTGGTTTCACTGATGCTGCGCTTCGCTTTGTTCTCCTGCATGTAGTTGGTTGTTTGCATTCTCTTATGGTTTAAAACATGTGAGTTGTTTCTGTATATTTGCAGCAGTCTTCTGCATAGTGGTCTCTGAGTTGCTATGTTGCTTCATGAATTGTTTGCTTCATGTAGTCAATGAACATTTGTGGATGGACTATGTACATTTGCCTGAGTTTGTTTACTTGGTGGCTTTGAGCATTTTTACTTTATGTTGCAGCTGGTCTTTGCATTGCTGTGCATACTTGTATTTATGTGCCACTGTTTGATGCTCTGTTTTTGACTTGTGAACTGCCTTGTGTTGAATCCAGTTTTTCGAAAACTCGGGTTTGACCTTGTGCTCGTGTCATGATTTTCAATATATTGCACGTGAGTTGAACCCGACTGTTCATTTGGGTTTGATCTGTGCTCACCTGTCCCTGTAGCATTATCAAGTGTATATATCGGTGTGCACGGCCTTGTGGCATATACAGTGATACACTGTGTCTGTCACAAGTTGTTCGTGTATGACGAATTCAAATATGAATGATGACGAACAACCCAAATAACTGAGGCAAAAATTATTTTCAAAAACCATATTTTATTTTATATTGCAAAAATATTTCTTTTTCAATTTTACTGCATTAGTGAATAATTTTGCAGATTGCTCAGATGCTGGATTCAAACTGGAATAAAGTTGAAGACAAAATATGAGTGAATGAGCGATATGTAGTGAGGACATTTGTAAATGTGAAATTGTGATGTAATTGAATTTGTATCAAAGTTGTATAGTGTATAGTGAGAGCTTGAATTTGTACTATTCAAAATTGTAATAAATATTTGTTTGAATAAAATATTCGTTTGAATTCAAATTCCGTGTTATTTATTTTATTCAGCAAATATTTATTTAATCTGTGAAAATAAATAGTATATTATCAAACACATTTAAGCGAATGTATATATGTTTATTATCATCAAACAAAAATCATATAAGCGCATATTCAACACATGGCTACCAAAACTAAAAACCCTAAAGTTTCAAAGAGAAAGCAAGAGCAATCCACTTCCTCCACCCGCAAGTGTGCTCTGATAATCAAATTGAGAGATGGATGAATCGAGTGCCTCATTCAATCATAAGATATGATGATATTCAGAAGAAGAAGCTACATACAGGTCCTTTCTAAAATTCGCTTAAATTTTCTATGTATGATTTAGATGAAATGAGCAAAAATGCTGGGTTAGAAATATTGATTTCCTTCAATTCCAATAATATGCAAATCGATCGGCTCATTATATTCCTTTTCTTTGCTAACTTTGATAGCACTGCCATTTGGAACACCGGCAATGAGGATAATTGGCTTTGGTAAAGTGTTTATGGCAACACTATTCGTCTAACTTCGGGAATTATAGACCGTACTCTAGTATGTTCCGACTTCGAAGAAGATTTATACAACATCCAAGATATGCGTCTAAAACCATTAGATAATGTTACCCATCAAATTTGGGAAAATAAAATGCCAAGATTTGCTTCCAAACACTTACGACCTAAGGCAAGACTCCTCACCAGGATGACTATCAACACAATCATTCCCCGCCTTGGCAGTCATGAGCAAATAACAGAACTAGAGAACAAAGCTGTATATGCCAACTTTAGTGGAGCAAGGGTAAATTGGGAGAAAATCATATTTGATGAGCTTAAAAACTATTGGACTCGACACGTCCATCTATCATCTACCCTACCTACATCATTCGTCTTCTGAAAGCTCACAACATTCCATCGTATTTATCGACTTTTGAAGAGATTTCTCCAAAGCATGCCTCCACAAAGTTATTTTCTCTTATGCACTTACCAGAAAATCCTCCGAATTTTATGTCATTTGAATAGTGGATGCAACGTCGTCGACAAGCCAGACAAGCTAGGCCTCAAACTCATCAACAACTACCACGACCATCACAAGAAGAGGAATCAAACTCCTCCTTCTCCATAACCTTTTGACTATCCAGGCCAAGATGACATTTGGAGACTCGCACTAAGACCAATTAAAATGAAATTATTCAAGACTTAACTCTTCAAAATCAAAATATTTTACCAAGAAATCAAAAATTATTGGCTAAGCATATTGATAGCTTTGAAACAGCATTTGCTTCTCGCCTAGCCATAGTTGAAACATCACTTTCAACAACTTTATCTGTTTTAAAAGAGGTTCTTCAACGAGTATGTGGTTCTACACCACCTTCATAAGATTGGCTAACACCAGTGCCTTCTCCTCCTCCTTCAAAACACTCTAAACTTTTTGAAGAGGAAAAAGAACCTCTCGAACATACTCCAACATCTCCTAATAAACAAGCTTGTTCTTCAAAGAATGAAGATGAAGGAGATGATCGAGCTCAAGCTTTCCCAAAAGATTCTTAGATATTTTCTAATATGTTTCATCTTTTGTATTGAAATGAAGAATCTATGTATGTAATTACTGTGATTAATGATTATAAAAAGTGCTTTTCGGTTTGTTACTTCTACATCAATATAGTATATTGTTATAATTTTCCATCAATTAGTTAAAATTCTGGATTAACAGTGTATACATAATTATAGATATTAATACTTACTGATAATGCCAAAGGTAGAGAAATAATGGTAAGCACATATTCAGGGGGAGATTTAAAAAATTATATCTAAGTACATTGTGTAGTTTTCATCATCCAAAAGTGGGAGAATGTTAGGAAATGCAATCTACGGTTTCGATGATGACAACTATACAATGGAAATCAAATATAATACATATATATACTTATATGTATAGGTACTTGCTAGAACAACATCACTAAAAAGACAAGAACAAGGCATTAAGGACACTATAAGAGACTACAAGTCAATAGGTACAAAGAAGAAAAAGAAAAGATGCATAAAACAGACATTCACCAACATCAGACATCTGGGTGCACAAGGCAGACGTCTGGAAAAGTCCTCTGGAACAACAAACAGGCTAAACCAGACGTCTGGTAATAGCACTCAGACGTTCGGAAATCTACTATGTACAAAAAATATATAGTATCAGACGTCTGAAACAAATACCAAACGTCTGAATTCAAACTCAGACTTCAAAGAAAAACTGTAACTGCCACATTCAAATGGACATCTCCGCTTCTCTTCGCCACAACTCTTCACCATCAATAGAAGAAACTTTAGAATGTTCGTTAATGGATGCAACTACTCAAGATACCTATCTACAACTATATATAGCATCAAGAATCAAGAGGACAAACTCACCTTACTTACTTACGCTCTCTAATTCTATACTTTATTATATATTTTTGATCTCTGCACTCTAGCAATCTTTGCTTGTATTCACTCTTCCATATACTTAGTTCTTCATATACAATATTCTTAAGATATATATTGGAAGCAGTTGTACTAATTAGTCAACATCCGTGTTATACTAGAACACACATTTGACAAGAACAACTTATTGTAACTAAGCCTATTCCTCCAGGCGAAGCGAGGATTTTTGATAGTTGAATTCCAAAGGGGAGCTTCGGGACTAGATGTAGGACAAGAGGTCCGAACCATTATAAAATTATGGTGTGCTTATTCTATATCTACTTAATTAATATTATTTTAGTTGCATTATATATTTTGTCACATATACTTGCATAACACTACACGATCAGCCCTGTAGACTTTCATATATAACTTCCATCGTACAATGGAGATTTCACTTCCTTCTCGAAGATCATCCTACCTAGTAAACTCTGCTATGAAATCCATCAAAGCTTGTCCTTGGATGGCTCTCCAAGGAAGATAAGTAATGTTGAATTGGCTGAGCTCAATGTTCCACTTAAGTAACCTCCCAGACGTCTAAGGTCACTCTAGGACCTGTCGTAAGGGTTGGTCAGTGTAAATATTTCAGATGTTCCTGAAAGTATAGGAAAAACTTCTGTGATACTATTAGCAAGTAGTACGCCAGTTTCTTTATTTTCAGGTAACCCCTTTATGCTCTTTTCAATCATTTACTGACATAATACACCAGCCTTTGGATCCGATCTTCCTCACGAAACAAGGCGGCACTTATAGCGTATGCTGATGCAGCCAAGTAAATAAACATCTCCTCATAATCTACCGGCTTTGACAAAATAGAGGATCTCTCCAAATGATTCACCAGATCTTAGAACGCGTCTTTACAATCCTGCGTCCATTCGAACTTTCTTTTTCCCTTTTTTAATAAAATCTTAGAAAGGAATGCATTTATCAGTAGCTCAAGAGATAAATCTGTTGAATATGCGCTTATATGATTTTTGTTTGATGATAATAAACATATATACATTCGTTTAAATGTATTTGATAATATACTATTTATTTTCACAGATTAAATAAATATTTGCTGAATAAAATAAATAACACAGAATTTGAATTCAAACGAATATTTTATTCAAATAAATATTTATTACAACTTTGAATAGTACAATTTCAAGCTATCACTATAACTATACAACTTTGATTACAATTACATCACATTTCATATTTACAGGTCACCTCACTACATATCACTCACACTCGTATTTATCTTCAACTGCATTCCAGTTAGAATCCAGCATCTGAGCAATCTGCAAAAATATAAACTAACACAGTAAAATTGAAAAAGAAATATTTTTGCAATATAAAATAAAATATGATTTTTGAAAATATGATTTGCCTCAGTTATTTGGGTTGTTCGTCATAAATTAAATTTGAATTCATCACACACGAACAATGTGACATGCACAGTGTATCACTGTACATGCCACAAGGTCGTGCACATCGATATACACTTGATCGATTTACAGGAACAGGTAAGCACAGGTCAAACCCAAATGAAAAGCTGGGTTCAACTCACGTGCAATCACGACACGAGCACAAGGTCAAACCCGAGTTTTTGAAACTGGATTCAACGCAAGTAAAAATTCAAAAATCAACATGAAATACATGTAGACAAAGTAGACCAGAAGTACAAACTAAAGATCACAAGTGTGCAACAACTCAACAATTTCAAGTGACAACCAGAATGAAGACCAAAAACAAGGACTGCAACAAACATCAGCAGATCAAACATAATGGGTGCATATAACACAGTAGCAAGCTACAAGTGATGCAGAATCAAGGTAAACTGGCAACAAACATGAAGTGAATCAAGTCAGTAGCAACTTTCAAACACCCACATATATGAAGCATACAAGTACAGGCCATAACATGTCAATGCAAGCAAAGCCAAGATACATGTGGACAGTGAAACCAGGCAACGACTTCAGGCATGATTCAGCTGCATGTACAACAGGTATGGTGACACAAGTAATACAAGACAAGATGCAGGGAAGCATGTACATTGGCCACCAGTGAAGCAACTACAAACTACTCACGACAATGCATCAACATGCCACAAGACATAGTAATGCAACAGTGGCTAACCAGAAGTGAAGATTGCAGCAACAACAGTGAGCATACTCATATGAACAAGTGCACAACAACTTCAACAAAGACTCAAGCTACAGTGCATAATGGTCAACACAGTAAGACATGAAGCAATGGTCAAGAGAAGTTTAAAGTAGTAGGGTACATGAAGCAAATGCAACAAAGATGCAAGCTGCAGCATACCAGTGACATGAATGCAGTGTACAATAATGGAACATGACTATCATAGTACAATTCAAAGCTCAAGTAACAAAAGTCAAGTGCAGCAATGAAACAAAATAGTATGACATGAAGCAAATGACAGTAAGCAATGAAGCAACAAGCTCGAGCACAAGAACATGACAGCAAACTGAAGTGCACAGCAACTATTAACTGCCACAAGACCATCATGCAAAGACCAGAAGTACAGAATGAACAAGCTAGTGCTATCAAATGAACCAGTAACAATGCAACAATCAACTCAAATGAATACAGCAAGCATGTAACAGAGGTCAAGCATATATAGATATGCAATGACAAAGTGGATCAAAATGAAACATACAAAATGCCCAAGTAAAGTGCACAATGAAGTATAAAGCAACTACAACAGATGCAGTGAAGCATCTGTGTAAATATATGTATTTCATATCAAGCAAGTGCAGTCAGTTCATGTTAAACCGATCAGAAGATGGCCAGAGACTATAGTTCTCAGTGAAGTCGAAATCAGTGTCAAGACCGAAGTCATAGTAAAATTGCCATGTCAATGTTGAACAAGTCAACAAAGTATAAATTCCAGAAATCAAAATACCGTGGTCATCACGAAATTGAATCAAACCGTGTTAACCAAGTAAACACGAAATATTCGAAATTGAAGAAGTCAGAAGTCATCACATTCGTTGAAGAAAAATCAAGTGGCAGAGATGAAAAATTGACAAATTCAAATAAAATATATACGACGAAAATACAGGGGGGTCGAACCCTATAAAAGTGATTAACATCATCGGCAATTGGTCATTCGAGTTCAAGCAAAACTGAGAATAATAATCATTCATCTCGAATCAGATCGAGTTCAAGTACGAAAGATTAGAAGAAGCAAAAAGCACAAAATACATACCGAAGTAATGGAACTCGACGAAAGTGAAGCAGCCACGTGCGAAATCGAAGAGACGATTATTCGACAAAGCAAGCATCCAAGATCAGAAACTCGAATCATCGAAGCGGCGCTTCAATTTCTCAAAATCCCTAATTTAAGAGCGAAAAGGAAAGAGATCGAACGAAGCCCTAATTTGCATAGACACGGCCACCATTATCTCGAACATAGAAGGACCGGGCCAAAAATTATAAAAGAAGAAAAAGGGGGCCGGCTATTAATTCTAACATTGGACTTTATAATTATAAAGGGCTTTTAGATTACAATTAGGGTTTATTTTATCTTTAAATTGTTTTTAAATTTGTAATTTTTTTTAAACCGTTTAATTTTCTAGTCGTGTGACTAGGGTACAAACTACGGTGTGTAGTTTGGGAATTTGCAACTCGGTAGTTGAGTTGTGGTCAAGGTTTTGAGCGTAGAGTTAGATTAGTCAATAGCGGGTATAGCGAGTTTATGTGTGTAAGCGAGGGACTATCTAATTTCTAGTAGAAACCTTGGGGGCAGCACGTAGGCAGGGTTTTGCCGAAGCTGGGTAAATTCTGTGTTGTTCTGTTCTGCATTTTATTCTGCTATTTATTTCTGTGCTGGTAGTATTCTGTGATCTGTGTTAATATTAATTTTATAAGCTTCCGCAATTAATTTTTATAATTAACACTATCACCCTATTCACCCCCCCTCTAGGGTGAAATCGATCCTATAAGTGGTATCAGAGCTAGGAACAAAAGCCATTTTCGTTTTAAAATTTTTATTTTACAAAAACCAATTTTTAATTTAAAAATTCGTGTTTCAAAAATCAATTTTTGTTTTAAAAATTCGTGTTTTAAAAATTCGTGTTTGAAAAATCGGTTTTTGTTTTAAAAATTTGAATTTTTTAAAATGGCTTCTTTTAATAATGCTTTTGCAGAAGGACAATCCATAGTTAGACCACCAATGTTCAATGGTGAATATGCTTACTGGAAAAATAGAATGCAAATTTTTCTGAAAACCATTGACGCTTGGAATATTGTTGAGACAGGTTATAGTATACCAACTATAACTGTAGATAATCAGGAAATAGAGAAACCAAAGGAACAATGGACAGAGCTAGAAAATAAATTACAGAATACTAATGCCAAAGCTATGAATTCTATTATCTGTTCATTGGATCAATTTGAATTTAATCGTGTCTCACATTGTCTAACTGCGCAGGAAATATGGCACATACTAGAAGTGACTCACGAAGGAACATCTCAAGTCAAAGAATCTCGCCTTGCAATGCTAAGCAGCGAATACGAGAACTTCAAAATGGCGAAGGAAGAAAATGTCAAAGAGATGTACGGACGACTCTCCAATATCGTATACAAATCAAAAGCTCTCGGAAAAACATACACCGAATTAGAAATAGTCCGGAAAATCCTCAGAGTACTTCCACGAAGCTTTGAAGCAAAAGTAACTGCCATACAAGAATCGAAAGATTTAAAACAACTTAAAGTTGAGGAACTCATCTGAAATCTCACCACTTATGAGCTTGAAATGAAATTCAAAGAAGAGCGTGAAGGAGGTGACACTCAAAAGAAATCAATAGCTCTCAAAGGAACAACCGAAAGTGATGATGATAACGATGAAGACGATGGAGCAGCAGAATTGGAGCTGTTAATAAGGAAATTCAAAAAATGGAATCAAAAACATGTAAATTCAGCTCGAATTCAAAAAGCAAAAAGCAGAATAGCCAAAGCACTAGACTACTCAGAAGAACAAAAGTTTATTTGTTATAATTGCAACAAACCCGGCCATATCAAGCCCGATTGTCCACAAATTAAATCCAGCCACGGAAAGAAAAAGAAAAAGAAAAGTTTTGCAGCCACTTGGGATGAAATAGACGAGAATGATCAAAGCACTGGCAGTGAAAGCGAAAAGGCAGAATTGTGTCTTCGAGGTGATACAACTGACAGTGACGATGACGAGCCAAGTGAGGTATCAAAACTTACCCATTCTGAGTTGCTTATATATTTTCATGAAGTAAACGGTTGTTTTGAACGACTTAGGGAAAAATACGCCAAACTTGAATCTCAAAAAGATACTTTGATAGAATGTAATAAACAACTTGATCAATTAGTTAAAACCTATCAAAGTAGGATCCCTAAGTGTGATAAGTGTCCAACATTTGATGAGGAAATTAAAAAATCAGAAATTAAAATAAAATCGCTTGAAAATGAAATTCTGATTTTAAAGGAGAATGAAAATACTAGGAGAGAGAATTCTATTAAAAAGTGCACACAGTTGTTAAACGAAAATGAATCTCTCAAATCACAAGTCCAACAATTGTCTACGACTTTAGATAAATTTTCAAAAAGTGAAAAATCGTTGAATATGCTATTAGGAAAGCAAACTGTTTATACGGTTAGACAAGGACTTGGATATAATAATTCGAAAATTGTTGAAAACAAGATTAATCAAGTTAATTCTATGTGCACAATTTGTAGAAAATTTGGACACGATCACAATAATTGTTGGTATATACCCAAACATGTGAAAACTATACCGATTTTGGTTCCAAAAGGCACAAATATAAAATCTCTCAAAGTTAAACAAATTTGGGTGCCAAAGGGAACAATTATAAATAGTTTTGGGTCTACACAAAATTATTTTTCAAAATTTTCTGCCACTAACAACCATGGACCTATAAAAATAAATAGGTCACATAAATCCTTTTCCGTGTAGGTGTGGTGGCAGGCTAAGGAACAACAATAGTGTTCTCTGGATTTTGGCTGTTCCAGAAACACAACGGGCGACAAAGCTAAGTTCCTTAGCCTAGTATAAGGGTGACAGAATCACAATGGACAACGACGAGAAATATCATAAAGGTAAAGACAGGTAAAGGTATATTTATTTGTACGATATATTAAATGTGATAATCTGTACCATTTTCTGAATAAAATCAGCCAATTATGCGATGATGATATGATGATGATTTAATGATGATATTGATTCTGACTTTATTCAAAATTGTTAGCCATTTATATTCTTATGCCAAAAACACTATAAAATTCTCTAGAATTACTTGATATATAAGTTTGAGAGAAAAATAGTGTTTTGATTGGATAATAATATTGTTGTTATAATATTTTTGGGTAAATCTATATTCATGTTTTGACACGGCCTCGATTTAAAATCCTAATGAATTCTATTTTAAAAAATTGTAAAAAGGATTTTAAATTTTTTTTGAAATTGTTGAAACTTTTAAGAAATTGCTTTGAAATAAAAATAATGTTTGATGGCTTCTAAAATTGACGCTTTAATATATGTTTGATTGTTGACACGGTTTTCATTTCAAATCCAAGAGAATTTCATTTAAAATTTGTTGATAATAATCATGAGAAAATTTGTTGAAATTTCTTAATCTGGTCTTTGACATTCAACGAGTGAATTTTGAGTGAAATTTAAATTCAGATGCAGATTACACTGGTAATATGGTTGATAGAAAAATTACTAGTGGAACGTGATTAATTTTTGACACATTCATTTGCTGCATCGTTTTTTTTCCAAAGAAAATATCTGCATATTTTTCACTTGAAATAATTTTCAAATAGCAGAAAATTTTCTTATAAAACCCCCTCGAGAAAATCATGTTTGACCATATTTACAGAGTAGTCATTTTTAAAAAATTATTTTTATAATTTTTGGATTTGATTTTAAATGACTATTTTGACTAATCTAACTCCCTAATGATTATCGAAAAGATCAATAGTGATTGAAAAAGTGATGAGTGTCGATATTTGTCATACATTACTCAAGACAATATATTTAGAAAAATTTCTTTAGAATTTCATAACAAAAGTTATAAAAACTTTTTGTTGGGCAAAAATTCCATGATCATTTCTATTTTTATCATCTTTCTATCGACCATCACTCATCAAAATCATATATAGTATGTAAATTTGTGGTAGTTTACAAAGGAAATTATTCGTTCTTCAATTTGTTTTATCTTCAGATTCATAAAGGAAATTATCTGTGCTTCAATTTATTATATTCTTCAATAAAAATAAATATCCAAAGTATTCACTCTCATTTAAAAGTCCTCACGGTTATGCATGGGTGAATTACTTGGATTTTTGATTATGTGCTTCCATGCTCATTTAAAAGTCCTCACGGTTATGCATGTATGGAACGCATATCAAAATTAATTGGTTAAATAGACAAGTTGATTCTAATCCCATTTAAAAGTCCTCACGGTCATGTGTGGTTAGAAGATAATTGATTTCATTTTTAAAATTAAATTGGAATACTACTAATCTCATTTAAAAGTCCTAACGGTTATGCATGGTTAGTAGATATTCAAATTTCCCGAAATAAATATACCACAAATAGACAGAACTGTATGATTTTTATGAATTTATCCCCATCATTTCTGAAAGTGGAATATGCGTCTGACATGGGTAATTATGATTTTTGTTTGAAGTTTATTGAAATTTGATATTTATATTCAATTGAGTTAAATGTTTGATTCATGTCGATCACTTTATCTCTATTTTCTCTAAAACTATTATTCTTTTGCTGATAATAAAAGGGGGAGAGAAAAGTTAAGATTTTGTCAAATAAAATCTAGCAAAGGTCAAATAATTTTCTATTTTGCATCTAGACTCATTTGCATATTTTATTTGTATGCATATATGTAGGGGGAGTTTTGTGTAGAGAAGAAGCAATTAAATAGGGGGAGCAATTAGAATATATCAATGATCAAATACATTTAACATATTCAAAATCTTAAATATATGTTTGTTATCATCAAAAGGGGGAGATTGTTGAATATGCGCTTATATGATTTTTGTTTGATGATAATAAACATATATACATTCGTTTAAATGTATTTGATAATATACTATTTATATTCACAGATTAAATAAATATTTGCTGAATAAAATAAATAACACAGAATTTGAATTCAAACGAATATTTTATTCAAATAAATATTTATTACAACTTTGAATAGTACAATTTCAAGCTATCACTATAACTATACAACTTTGATTACAATTACATCACATTTCATATTTACAGGTCACCTCACTACATATCACTCACACTCGTATTTATCTTCAACTGCATTCCAGTTAGAATCCAGCATCTGAGCAATCTGCAAAAATATAAACTAACGCAGTAAAATTGAAAAAGAAATATTTTTGCAATATAAAATAAAATATGATTTTTGAAAATATGATTTGCCTCAGTTATTTGGGTTGTTCGTCATAAATTAAATTTGAATTCATCACACACGAACAATGTGACATGCACAGTGTATCACTGTACATGCCACAAGGCCGTGCACATCGATATACACTTGATCGATTTACAGGAACAGGTAAGCACAGGTCAAACCCAAATGAAAAGCTGGGTTCAACTCACGTGCAATCACGACACGAGCACAAGGTCAAACCCGAGTTTTTGAAACTGGATTCAACGCAAGTAAAAATTCAAAAATCAACATGAAATACATGTAGACAAAGTAGACCAGAAGTACAAACTAAAGATCACAAGTGTGCAACAACTCAACAATTTCAAGTGACAACCAGAATGAAGACCAAAAACAAGGACTGCAACAAACATCAGCAGATCAAACATAATGGGTGCATATAACACAGTAGCAAGCTACAAGTGATGCAGAATCAAGGTAAACTGGCAACAAACATGAAGTGAATCAAGTCAGTAGCAACTTTCAAACACCCACATATATGAAGCATACAAGTACAGGCCATAACATGTCAATGCAAGCAAAGCCAAGATACAGGTGGACAGTGAAACCAGGCAACGACTTCAGGCATGATTCAGCTGCATGTACAACAGGTATGGTGACACAAGTAATACAAGACAAGATGCAGGGAAGCATGTACATAGGCCACCAGTGAAGCAACTACAAACTACTCACGACAATGCATCAACATGCCACAAGACATAGTAATGCAACAGTGGCTAACCAGAAGTGAAGATTGCAGCAACAACAGTGAGCATACTCATATGAACAAGTGCACAACAACTTCAACAAAGACTCAAGCTACAGTGCATAATGGTCAACACAGTAAGACATGAAGCAATGGTCAAGAGAAGTTTAAAGTAGTAGGGTACATGAAGCAAATGCAACAAAGATGCAAGCTGCAGCATACCAGTGACATGAATGCAGTGTACAATAATGGAACATGACTATCATGGTACAATTCAAAGCTCAAGTAACAAAAGTCAAGTGCAGCAATGAAACAAAATAGTATGACATGAAGCAAATGACAGTAAGCAATGAAGCAACAAGCTCGAGCACAAGAACATGACAGCAAACTGAAGTGCACAGCAACTATTAACTGCCACAAGACCATCATGCAAAGACCAGAAGTACAGAATGAACAAGCTAGTGCTATCAAATGAACCAGTAACAATGCAACAATCAACTCAAATGAATACAGCAAGCATGTAACAGAGGTCAAGCATATATAGATATGCAATGACAAAGTGGATCAAAATGAAACATACAAAATGCCCAAGTAAAGTGCACAGTGAAGTATAAAGCAACTACAACAGATGCAGTGAAGCATCTGTGTAAATATATGTATTTCATATCAAGCAAGTGCAGCCAGTTCATGTTAAACCGATCAGAAGATGGCCAGAGACTATAGTTCTCAGTGAAGTCGAAATCAGTGTCAAGACCGAAGTCATAGTAAAATTGCCATGTCAATGTTGAACAAGTCAACAAAGTATAAATTCCAGAAATCAAAATACCATGGTCATCACGAAATTGAATCAAACCGTGTTAACCAAGTAAACATGAAATATTCGAAATTGAAGAAGTCAGAAGTCATCACATTCGTTGAAGAAAAATCAAGTGGCAGAGATGAAAAATTGACAAATTCAAATAAAATATATACGACGAAAATACAGGGGGGTCGAACCCTATAAAAGTGATTAACATCATCGGCAATTGGTCATTCGAGTTCAAGCAAAACTGAGAATAATAATCATTCATCTTGAATCAGATCGAGTTCAAGTACGAAAGATTAGAAGAAGCAAAAAGCACAAAATACATACCGAAGTAATCGAACTCGACGAAAGTGAAGCAGCCACGTGCGAAATCGAAGAGACGATTATTCGACAAAGCAAGCATCCAAGATCAGAAACTCGAATCATCGAAGTGGCGCTTCAATTTCTCAAAATCCCTAATTTAAGAGCGAAAAGGAAAGAGATCGAACGAAGCCCTAATTTGCATAGACACGGCCACCATTATCTCGAACATAGAAGGACCGGGCCAAAAATTATAAAAGAAGAAAAAGGGGGCCGGCTATTAATTCTAACATTGGACTTTATAATTATAAAGGGCTTTTAGATTACAATTAGGGTTTATTTTATTTTTAAATTGTTTTTAAATTTGTAATTTTTTTTAAACCGTTTAATTTTCTAGTCGTGTGACTAGGGTACAAACTACGGTGTGTAGTTTGGGAATTTGCAACTCGGTAGTTGAGTTGTGGTCAAGGTTTTGAGCGTAGAGTTAGATTAGTCAATAGCGGGTATAGCGAGTTTACGTGTGTAAGCGAGGGACTATCTAATTTCTAGTAGAAACCTTGGGGGCAGCACGTAGGCAGGGTTTTGCCGAAGCTGGGTAAATTCTGTGTTGTTCTGTTCTGCATTTTATTCTGCTATTTATTTCTGTGCTGGTAGTATTCTGTGATCTGTGTTAATATTAAGTTTATAAGCTTCCGCAATTAATTTTTATAATTAACACTATCACCCTATTCACCCCCCCTCTAGGGTGAAATCGATCCTACAAAATCGACTTAAAGCAGCAAACTTTCCATTCAAACTTTGCATTTGTTTAATGGTTATTGGCGCCTGGATATCATGGATAGCCTGAATCTTCTCTGGATTAGCTTCTTTACCGTGAGCATTGACAATAAAGCCCAAAAACTTTCCTGATGCCACACCAAACAAACATTTCAAATGATTGATTTTTATCTTGTAATATCAGAGGATGTAGAACATTTTTGCCAAGTCTTTGATGTAGTCACATGATCATTGGGACTTCGCGAGCTTATCATCCACGTAAACTTCCATTTGTCTTTCCTATCTGATCCCTAAACATACTGTAGCCAAGTGCTGATAGGTTGCTCCAGCATTCTTCAATCCAAACGGCATTACTACGTAACAACACAACCCAACATCTGTAACAAAACTAGTGTGCTCCTGGTCGGGGATATGCTTTAGGATTTGGTTTTATCCTGAATACGCATCCATAAATGATAACAATTCATATTCTATAGTTGAATCAACTAGATGATCAATCCAGAGAAAGGGAAAACTGTCTTTACGATATGCTTTGTTCAAATCTGAATAATGAATGCATGTTTTCCATTTTCCATTTGTCTTCTTCACAAGCATGATATTAGATACCCACTCGGGATAAAGGGCGTTATGGATAAACCCGTTAATTTTTAATTTATCCACCTCCTCTATAAGAGCGGTAGATCTCTCCGGATCCTTGCCTCGTCTTTTTTTGCCTCACTGGTACATACTTTGGATCAATATTCAATGCATGGATCGCAATAGCAAACGAGATTCCACACATATCAGAGTGAGTCATCTAGATTCGCTCGGAGAAAACCAACAATTTTTTTCATCATCGTTGGGCTGAGCTATGGCCTAATCTTCAAGATTCACGATGGGTCGTCGTGGCTGACCGCGATATCAATCGTCAACCCAGCCAGTGCAGCCTTGGTCTCGTCGAGCTCCTCTTCATCATCTCTTGGATCTATATCTCTATAGAACCGACTATGGCACCCGTGACAAGGCTTAGGCGCTGGTTGTAAATCTTCAGTGGTTAGGATGCGGACAGCTTTGTCCACACCCTTTCTCTTCTCCTTACGCTGAGATTTCCTCAAATCTGCTACATAACAGGCACGTCCAGTCACTTGATCGCCATGAACAACTCCTACGCCATTATCTGTAGGAAACTTCAGAGTTAAACATCATGGGGTAAGAGCTACCTAGATTTAGCTTGGCCTAGGGGGCTCGGAAAAACATTGTACGGAGAGTCAACGCCCAAACCAATAAACTGTAAGATCCATACTCTCCTTCGTTCACTATCACCCAATTCAATAGGTAATTCCTTGTATCGTACAGCCTCAGTTGCAACTCCACTGAAACCATGAATTCGAGCTTTAGATTGTTTCAAGTATTTGGCCTCCATTCTCATCTAATCGTACGCCTTTTTAAAGATTATATTCACCGAACTTCCACAATCAATCAAAATCCTCCTTACCAACGCAGGGCAGATAATAGCTGAAATAACCATCGGGTCAATGTTGGAGCCTCTACTTTGTCTACATCCCTGCTTCTAAACACAATATCATCCACCATGGTATGCTTTAGTTTTGCCGGAGCTCCATCTTTTGTATTCAAACAGCATTCAAAATCTATTTGCCTTATCATGCTGGCATCATGCTTCATCTCTTGCCAACTCATGTTTGCTGGGTGTGATTCCCAACTATCGTATTAATCACTAGACTTCCACTGGTCCATGTAGGTTCCTCAGCTCTACGTGGAAGTTATCTTCGATTTGCGTCGGATGTTCCTTTTCTTCCATGTGGAGATTTCACGAACAGTTGTAACTTCTTTTCCCGAATCAATTTTTCTATGACATCCTGGAGGTGCTTACATTCATTCGTATTTTTCCCATAACATTCGTAAAACCGATAATACTTCCTAATCTGCTTATGTCTCTCTAACGATTTATTTGGTAGCGTCTTCCTATACTGCATGGTGTTGCAAGTGGATAGATAAATGTTCTACAGGGATGTGTTTAGCGATGTGTAATTTTCGTACATTGGAATCCTGGACTTTAGTCGTCCAAAATCCCTCTTTCTCTCTCGATTCCTGTCTCTATCTTTCGTTTGTTGATTCGTTTTATTCAGAACATTCACTTGAACTTCCTAAAACTGCCATCATACTATTTTATTGCAATATTACTCTGTGCTACTTCTCCACTCGTTCCCGCAATGTTCTTTTTGCTGGAGGACCTGGCCTCCTCCTTCCTCGAGAACTAAGCTGCCTTTGCATAGATGTGCTCCAATGTGGCAGGCGGTTTTCTGGCAAGCCAATCGCCAAACTTAGATTTCAGATCAACCCCTCTCGTCACAGCCATGAGTATAGCATGATCATTCAGGTTACTCACCTCTATGATGGCAGTATGAAATCACTCTAGGTAATCTTCTAATGATTCTTCTGGGGCTTGGATCACACTGGAAAGGGACATGACATCTTTAGGACAAACTACGTGCATTTGAAATTGCTCTACAAACTTGGTTGCAATATCATCGAATCTCAAAATTGACCATGGTGGTAGTCTCGCGGACCACATCGTTGCTACCCCAGGAAGGGTTATGGGAAAGCATCTGCACTTGGTTGCGTCGTTAGCTCTTGCAGAATCTATCAACCATTCATATCTCATGATATGCTGCCTGGGGTCGGTTTTTCACTCGTAGGCATGCATTGATGGCGTGTTAAACCTCTTCGAGTATTTCGCATGCAAAATGTTGTCAGTAAATGGGGTATGGCTTCTCGAGATTCCCCAGTCATCATTAGTCAAGCCTTGATTCTCTCTTACCAATTGTCTGACCATTGCTGACAAATCTAGCATCTAGATGGGTGGGTCCAAGAGTTGGTCGCACTCCACCTCAGTTGAATGGTTTGGTCGATGTCTAAGGGCCATTTCATGCCTTCTTGATTCACCATCCTCTTGATGTGAACCTTGAAAATTTACCTCATTGTCATTTCGGTGGAGCACCTGGCCAACATTCGATCAAGCTCCAGCATCCAAGCTTCCGGGAATAACTCCAAAACGATTCCTTAAGTGTAGTGGGGGAATCCCTCCTTTAGAGGAGGGATCGATATCGATCCCTAGGGAGGATCGGCACCGATCGGTCTTGGCAGACTATATTGGTATACCAAGCGGCGCTCCGACATTTCTGCGTGATCTCCTTTAAGCCAGCGATGCCTAAGCCTCTGGTATTCATTCAATAAGCTTGAACTTTTTGATGCCGAGTAGGGAGTGGGATTCCTGCTGGCCTTCCCACTCTGTTGTTTGGTAATCTGGTTCATCAGGCTAATATTTGTCTGAATTTGCTCATTTAGTTGTCGACGGCTTTCCATCAACTCCCTCATCAGATTATGAAATTCAGCTTGGGTTATAGAATATGTAGGGTTCTGAATTTCAACTGGATCAGCATTCAAATTTATAGGTTGCTTGCTTGGGCCTCCTTGTTGAATATTACCAGTCTCATTTCCACCAATATCCTGAGAAGTGGATCTAGTATGTCTCACCATTGTCAATCTCCTTATTTAGATTTTTGCAAATCTGAGTAGTCTAAGAAAGTTTTTTGAAGATAGCTAGGGATATCCTTCAGGGGATTTGCCCAATCCAGTAGCAACAAAGAGGATCCTAACAGACTGAGAATCAGATACTTAGTAGGAGCACCAAAATATTTGCAACCAAAGTGGTCAAAAGCACCCAAGAACTGATTTATGTAGATAAGTTAGTGAATAAAATAAAAATAAAATAGAGGAAAAGAGTAAACTAACAAGCAAATCAAAGCTATAATCAAGAACACAAGGATTTGTAGTGGTTCGGCATTGCACGCCTACGTCCACTTTGAAGATTCTCTTTATTGATTCACTATTAACTTGATTACAGCAGCAAACAACAAGAAGTAAGGAAAAAACTTGATTACAATAAAGAACTATGTAACCAGCAATGTAAGGATCCTCATAATGACCCCCTAGGCCAGTATTTATAGGTGAAGCGACCATCAATCTCTCTGAAACTTTGGTTAAAGGATCTTCTTATTCATATAGGCCTACCATAGGAATCGCTAGGCTTGAATCCCAATAAAGAAGGATTGGTACTAATCCCTTCATTGGTCGATTCTTGGGTAGTGATCCCTATGGAGGCTTCTTAATGTTTAGACATGTTGGCTCTTCAAATATCATGTTGATTGGACAAGTGAAACTCATGCTTTTGCTTGATTTTTGGTTCAGTCCCACTCGGAGGTTATCTCTGCGAAACCCTTCTTAATGGATCATGCCGATCTCTAATGGTTGACTCCCTAATTCGTATACTGATCCCTATTATATGCTATAGCTATCTAACTGCTTATCCAATCATGCTGATCCATCTTATTCCACAAAGCTAAGTCGATCCCTCTGACTCCACTAGGCTATGCCGATCTGCCTTATTCCATAAAGTTATCCCAATCCCTCCTACTCCATAAAGCTAAGCCGATCCCTCCTACTCCATAAAGCTACGTCGATCCCTCCTACTGCATAAAGCTATGTCGATCCCTTTGATTCCATTAAGCTATGCCGATCCGTCTTATTCCATAAAGCTATGCCAGTCCCTCCTACTCCATAATGCTATGTCATCCCTCCTACTCCATAAAGCTATGTTGATCCCTTGAGTTCCTACCTAACTCCCATATTTCTAGAACCATGCATCATCTATCTACCAATTTCATTCAATCCTGCCTTCATATAACCATTAGGGCTCTACTTCTGAGTTCTACAGTCGTTGCTCCCTGGTCGTCCTCCTTAATAACAGTTGAATCTGTCTTGTGCACTTAGTCCAATAGCCAGGTCAGGATACCGGGTAATAAATCTGTCATCCCTTATAGTTCTCGGCTGCTCTTCCTTGACCTAGGTTAATGTCGAAATTTAAAAATAGGTATGTAAATCCCAATATTATCTAACCCAAGTCTATTAATCATGGTAATGTCAAACCCGAGATAAAGGTACTAACATCATCATCAAGAAATGCATCAGAAGAAACACACATTTGATTTTGCCACAAATACATAACTCCTGCTTTTGCAATGGCTGTTACAATTTTATGAAAATAGTCATGAAAGTAGTCATGCTAATTTTAGGATTCACGCTACAGAGTGAATGCACATTAATCTGAAGGTGGATGGCATTTTCTAGATCTTATTTATCTCCATATTATTTACAAATAAAAACAGGGATATGAATAAATAGATATTTAAATGCAGATCCCATGATTGAATTTGAACACCAGCTCATATATCACAAATCAAACCATGATTCCAGATGCCAAAACAAACGTCGAATATAATATATACATTAGGCACTAAAGATTTAAATGTTGTTGTGCCTACCAGTATCATACATGCCCAAAAAATAATTTCTTTGAATCTCTGCGGACTACCATACATCATAATCACCAAATCCAAAAATCAAAAATCGATTACGGTAATCTTACCCAAATCATGTATTAAACAATCGGCATAAGATTGTATAAAGCATGACTTCAAAATGGCAACTAACACACAGGGAGATTTCTAGATTATGCTTGCCAGATCCCCAAATTGAAGTTGAATCGCTAAATTAAGTGGCATCAGATGTTGGAAATTTGAGACACGATTTCTTGAAGCATCTCCCTTTTGAATCCCAATATGGATTGGGCTATATTGCCATACGATTTGGTAACATGATAAACGGTTTTAGGCTTTACTGAAGGGATACAGAATTGAATCATAAATTACCTGGTAATTCTCTCCCCATGGGAGATGAAACCTTTTTGTACATTAAGTAATATCAATTTAGGGAACAATGTATTTTTTATGAAATACTCTCGTGATATAAGTGTCGGATACATCTAAAATCACGGTATACATATAATACACATGTACTTTATCCTAAAATCCATGTTAGGTTTCTTAGTATTCTGCTTAAGTTTTATACATTCATATATAAGTTTAATTCATTTATAACCATTTATAATTTAATTAACTTATATAATATTCTTAAATAAATTAATGATCAAATCATAGTTAATTAATTTAACTAACTAACTAGTTAAATTATTTTAAAATTTAATTTTTTTTATTCATTCTAAACAGTTTAAGATGAAAATTAACTATAACACGTATAGTTTTTTATATATATATCATTATATTTATTTATTTATTTTATTAATTAACATTTTGTTAATTTATTTAATAATTATTTTTATTTAATTAAAAACTATTGCTAGGTAATTAATTTAATAAATTCAAAAATATTTATTCATAATTTACCTTAACAAATTTAAGACACACAAAGATATATTTATATATATGTATATATGTACGTACGTATGTATGTATGTATTTATGTATGTATGTGTGCATGTGTGTATATTCAACTATAACATTTAGATATATTTACACATATATCGATATATATATATATATATTTAATTAATCAAATTTTAATTAATTGATTGATTGATTAACCTAATTAATTGAATTATTAAATAATTTTAAAAATATTAATTTATTTTCAAAAGCAATTTTCAAACAATATTTATAACCGTTATAAAATTTATTTTATATTTTTAATTTATCTTTTAAATTCAACTATATTTTTAAATTTTCAAACTAGATTTTAAAAATAATCTAAGGCCCAAATCAATTTAGGCCTTTACAATTGGACTAGCTTTTTGGACTTACTTCATCATTGAGTCACACCAATAGCTAGGAGGGGAGAATACTTTTTTTCCAATCCTAAGCATATATAGTATTATTCTAGATACCCAAGTAACGGGCAGGCTTTAATTATTGGACCTAAAGTTGCTAATTTTGACTACGTAAACCATTAGAGCTCTAATAGCATTGTTGGAGTCGGTCAGTCAAAAGCATGTGAAATAGGTAGATTTCAAAAAATCCTATTTTTGGATTGAATAAGCCAACGAAGTCTAAGGGTAGTACTTGATCCAATCTAGATTATTTAAATAAAGTCCAATGTTATATAGTTTTCTAATTTATTTAATTCTGAATTTGATATATTAATAATTAATATAATCAAAGAATATTTTAGTATATACTTGTAACAACCCAAATTTTTTATTAAATATTTTGATTCATTTTATTTAAAAATTTGGTGTTTAATAATCCAAAATTTGAATTTTGAAAATTTTCCAATAAAGTTTGGATTTTTATTTGTAGTTTCCTTTCCTAATACAATAAAATAAATAATTTCTGTATACATACATATATACATATATATATATATATATATATATTTCATATATATTCATCTCTATTTGATCTTTCTATATTTTCCTTTTTTGACATTCATTTTATTATTTGAATTGTTATGTGTTTATATCCCTTATTTATTGCTTGGAAAAAAATTCAATGGATATACGTTATATTGTCTTAAAGGCATATCATTTTAAAATTTTATTTATCTTGTTTATTGAATGTTTCTTTGTATAAACCTTTTAATTAATGGCAAGGAAACAAATCAAATTGACGTATGTTACTTTGCTTTAACTTGGCATACGTTACATTTGCTTTATTTCTTACCTCTTTATTTGCCTATCTATTTATTTCCTACCATAGTTGTTCATAACTTATGTTATTTTCTATTTGTGTGTATACACCTTAATTTATTTATTTGGATGTTCATTTGTATATATTATATTTAATAGTTAGGAAACGAATCAATTAGTTGTACGTTACGTTGTTTTATTTTGGCATAAGTTTCTTTGGCTTTATTTCTTGCCTTTTTATGTGCCTATCTATTTACTTTCCTACCATAGCCATTCACTATTTTAGTCGTTCCTCACATGCTATAGCCATGTATTACTTTTCCTAGTCATGCACAAAAATCTTCTCACTATATCTCTTCCCCTGATTGGAAGATCTTTGCATAGGTTTCTTTTATTAAATAGGAATTAAATCCCCTTTATTATTTTCTAACCATTTACTCTTTTGGCCGCTCATACCTTAAACCCTAGCCGCCTCCTGTATTACTAATTCACGTACAAAAATATTTTTTCCACATCTCATTTTATTTCCTAAGAGAAAAAATATAGATCTAAATATTCATGGCTTCTTCTTCCTCTTCTTTCTCTTTTTCGTTTTTTTCTTTCTTTGTTTCCTTCATGAATAGGCTCGGCCACTACCTCCTGGCTAACCCCATCACCACTTGCATAGGGTATAGCAAGGTTATGTCATCTTATCTCAATTATTTTCATTGTTTAATTCATCTAATCTTTTGTATTAAATATACATATGTATGTTGTATTTGTTGGTGTACATAAGTTGAAATCTTGGCTCTCCTATCACTCAAGTTGAATCGTGCTTTGTCGTGCCTTTTGTGCTTTCTGAAGTTTGATCTTTGTGTTTGAATTGTTGCCTTCAGCTTTAAAAATGTGAGTATTCACTCTAGACATTACATGCTTATATTATTGTGAAATGATGACAAGTGAATCTGTATAAATTGATATGTTATTCATACATGCTTGTGATATGTTATATGATGTTAAACGATGTTTATATATTTGTTACATCATCTAGTATGTTATTATATGATATACTGTTCATTTTATTTGTTGTATCATTACTGCAAGTTCCCTATCACTATGGGTTGAAATGATACATACCCGAACGGACTTTAGAATAAGAAAAAATCATTATGAGCTGAAATGATAGGATCTAGTGATTTTTTTTGTGATTTCTATTGCATTTATTTTACTTGGGATTGTAGGTTCGAAATGATAGAACCCAGATTTTTCTTTTAAATTACGGACTGAAATGATACACATCCGTAACAATTAATCTAGGTTAGAAAATATTATACAGGCCCATGGTTATATTTTTAAATAATATTTTCCTAAAGATTCATTAAGTGTTTTGAATATTTTCTGAAATTTTTTAAGTATTTTGAAATTATGAATATATGAAATTTTAACTTAATTTGATTTAATGCTTTAAATGGTAACGGTGTATTTGTTTTTCCTATAAGTTAATTTTATAAGTCTATTATTGGTTTAAGAAATTTAAAGATTTTATTTGTGATAAATATCTTAATAATTAAATTTGATTTAATATGGAATCTTAAATTTAATCTAGTAACTTTAATAAAGGTTATTTCATGAAATGGATTTGGTTTGCATAATAAATGATGTACTTTGGATACAATGAAATACAGTTTAATTGGTCTTTTGTAATAAATATTTAACTTGAGATCATAGTTATTTGAAGTATAAATGAATGAATTTGTAAACAAAATTGATTATTATATTAACTATGATGTAATATTTTATTTGTGAAATGGACATGTTTTGGAAAAAGAATACTTATGATTTATATGGTAAATATGTAATTTTAATTAATGTGAAATTGATTAAGACAATAAATGCTCTTTATTGTGAAAATAAAACGTAAGTTAAAAATGAAAATTTGACATGTAATTTTAGTTAATGCAAAATTGATTAAACCAATACATGTTCTTTACTGTAATAATAAAATGCAAGTTAATAATATACTTTTAACTTAACATAAGGTGTTATCCCATTTTTGGTCAAAACTGGAATATCAATGTTTGTGTGCATTTCCACCACGACCGAACCAAGAAGAAGCAGCTAGCAAGCGTATATAAGTCTTGGATTTCACTCAAGGTTCAAATATAAAAGTTCATTCGGTGAAACAATGCGAGAGTCCATTCGGCACTCCAACACTCAAGCCCATTCGGCAGTATGAAACGAGATCTCATTCGGCATTCGAAATACCATGGCTCATCCGGCATTCCCAACGCCGAGATTCATCCGGCATTCCCAATGCCGAAGTCCATTCGGCATTCCCAACTCCTAGCCGAACCAACCTTCTCCCTGTGCCTACCGAACCATCCAATTCCCCTCACTACCGAACAAACTCCTAGCCGAACCAGCCTCCACCGGACCACACTACTGCCGATCCAAACCCTCTCCAAACAAGGCCGCTCCATCAACTCGCCACCGAATCAACCTACTTACCACCTCCTACGTACCACCGAACCAAACACACCTCCTGTACCACCGAACCAATTTCACCAAACCAAACTCCACCTCCAGGAACAACCAAACCAACCCACTCTCCACTCACTACCGATCCAATCAACACTCCACTCACCGCCGAACCAAGGCCTTGCCGAACCAGCACTGCCAGGCTAGATTGCTTCAGCCCAGGCACACCATCAGCTATATACATCCAAGACCCCTGCCCCCAGCCTCACTCTATAAATAGAGGGGCAGGGGTACAACAATGGGAGACAAGTTTGAGAGCTCAAGCACGGAAGGAACTTTAAAACAACTTTCAGTTACTTGTAATCAAAGCTTTGTACTTGTAATCTGAAGAGAAAAGGAGAATAACATATAAAGTGGACTAGGCACGTTCTGGCCGAACCACTATAAATTTGTGTGTCTTTTACAGTTTAGTCCCTGCTTTTTATATATTTGCATAAATCACCCAAATCACTAAACACAACTTAAAATCAACGGAATCATATGACTTGGAGGTGTTTGCCCATTTTTTGCGCAAACATAAGGCATTTCAACTTTAAATAGGAAATTACAGTAGTTAAGTTTATTTAACTGAAAAGCATGTTTTATTTAATATCCAAATGAATTAATTAGTGTAATAAAATAGAAATGATAAAATAACTATGGTAAGAATTGTAAGTATATAAACGTTTGGATTATATAAAATGGTAAAGTGGATATGATAATTTTGTTTTGAAAGTATGTACTATTTTAAAATAAATGATATGGTTTGAAATGGATATGATATTTTGGTTTTGGAAGTATATACTGCTTTGAAATAAATATCCATGGGTTATAATAACGATTGGTTGGCGAAGAGACCGAGATCGGATATGGGAATACTCTCTATCGATACCGAAAACCACTTTAACAACCGTGTATGCGGTGGAGATTCCAGAATGAAGTAGGATGGTGGCGACGTTCTAATTGAGGTATATACGTGCACCCGACTCGCATGAGTTGGCATAAGGTGGCTAAAACAGGAGCGATTCTCGGGCTAAGGAGGTAGCACCTTTTATCGGACACACTTCTTCGTATGTCATTCTATTACTTTGTTATTGATTGGTGCGCACCTTTGATTTTGGAAGTGTGGTTCGAGGTAGGCGTTAGTAGCTGCTACGCGTTACCACCGGTCCGGGTGTAATTGGTATATCTACCTTGGCATTGTCTTGTTGTGCCGTGTCACCTACCCTAGCACGCCTTGTACGAGTTTGATTTGTGTCGTACCTATGGAGTATCCTCTGGTAGCCTCTCGATCAGGAGGTATTATGGTACTGTATAGACTATTGGCACTATTACGTGTTAAGGGCTATATGGGTAACCCCTTAACGCTATTTAAAAATAAGTTTATTTTACTATAGACATTATTATAATAGCGAAATATTACTATAAAGTAAATAGTTTAACGGATCCTTAGAGGATGGGCGGTCCCAAACATCCTTTAAGTTACTTGCACCTCTCTATTACAGTTCACTTGAGTTGGTTTACATTGTATAAGTATGTATGTCCTGACTCGAGTGTTTTGTGTTTTGCTTTACACTCGGGTCAACCTGAGTGCCACAGCTTGGATCTTTCTTCTGGAAGCTAGAGAATTTCTGGAGTTATCTGCTTATCAAGTTGTTGTCTATTTCAGTTTCAGTATTTCCTCTTCAATTCATGTTTTAGAGACATATGTAACTAGGATTTTCTACCATATTCATTTCAAAATAGTATTTTTTTCAGACTATGTATTTTAGTACTTATTTTGAGACTGAGTTGTAGTGGCTTCATGAACCACTATGGTTATTTTTATTTTCGCTGCGAGTTATTCTGATTTATCTGTGTCTGTGATTCTGTGATTGGTTTTATTTGCTCTAAATTATATTACAATCTACTATTTTGAAGTATTCAAGTCAAACATGTGTGGATTTATTGTCGATTTGAATGGTCCAAAATAGTGGGTCGTTACATTTGGTATCAGAGCTTTGGTTTTAGGCAAACCATAGCCTGTGGAGCAAAAACTCATCAGAGATAGGGTAGAAATACCCTAGAATGAGTGAAATCAATCTTAGAATCCTTTCTTTGTGAGAGAGCGTATTTTAAAGTATAAAGCGATTTCCAAATGATTTTCAAAGGAATTTTAAAGAGTATTTTGGTATAAAAACCTTTCCTATTTTAAAGTCAATTTTCATAACTTCTTTCGTTCCTTATCCACCTTGTTAGTATTTTCCTTGTATGGGATATTTAATTCCCGCTGAATCTTATCTTGGTTTTCCTTAAGGTCTCTCCCTTAAGGAACGTGATTCGTTTTGGGCGTAGGGAAGCTTGCTCCTAAGTTTGTCGGTCCCTTCTGTATCTTCGTAAGGACTGGTTCTCTAGCTTATCGTCTGCATTTGCCTGAGAAATTTGCTGGAGTACATAAAGTATTCCATGTATCGCATCTTCGTCGCTATCTGCATGATCCATCTTTGATTATCCAGTCTTCTACTCTTGATGGTTTGGATATTGAGCCTAACCTTACTATTGAGAGGAAGCCACTTCATATCGTCAATCGAGGTACGAAGCAGCTAAGAAGGAAATCCTTCAAACTGGTCAAAGTACAGTGGAGCACTGATGATCGGGGTCGTACCTAGGAGACGGAGGAGAGCATACATGCTTCGAATCCGGAATTGTTTGTTTCAAGTACTTTTGCTATGCTATCTTGTTTTTCTTTGCTTCCTTTGTTTCGTTCCTTTTCGAGGACGAAAAGTTTTGAGTGGGGGAGAGTGTAACAACCCAAAAATTTTATTAAATATTTTAATTCATTTTATTTAAAACTTTGGTGTTTAATTATCCAAAAAATTTGAATTTTGAAAATTTTACAATAAAGTTTGGATTTTTGTTTGTAATTTCCTTTCCTAATATAATAAAATAAATAATTTTTGTATATATATATATATTTACTTTTTTCATATATATTCATCTCTATTTTATCTTTCTATATTTTCCTTTTTTGACATTTATTTTATTATTTGAATTGTTACGTGTTTAAATCTCTTATTTACTGCTTGGAAAAATTTCAATGGATATATGTTATATTGTCTTAAAGGCATATCTTTTTAAAATTTTATTTATTTTATTTATTGAATGTTTCTTTGTATATACCTTTTAATTAATGGCAAGGAAACAAATCAAATCGACGTATTTTACTTTGCTTTAATTTGGCATACGTTACATTTGCTTTATTTCTTACCTCTTTATTTGCCTATCTATTCATTTCCTACCATAGTTGTTCATAACTTATGTTATTTTCTATTTGTGTGTATACACTTTAATTTATTTATTTGGATGTTCATTTGAATATTTTGTATTTATAGTTAGAAAACGAATCAATTAGTTGTACGTTACAGTGTTTTATTTTGGCATAAGTTTCTTTGTCTTTATTTCTTGCCTTTTTTATATGCCTATCTATTTAATTTCCTACCATAGCCATTCACTATTTTAGCTGTTCCTCACATGCTATAGCCATGTATTACTTCTCCTAATCACGCATAAAAATCTTCTCAATATATCTCTTCCTCTGATTGAAAGATCTTTGCATACGTTTCTTTTATTAAATAGGAATTAAATCCCCTTTATTATTTTCTTACCATTTACTCTTTTGGCCATTCATACCTCAAACCTTAGCCGCCTCCTGTATTACTATTCACATACCTCAAACATATTTTTCCCACATCTCATTTTATTTCCTAAGATAAAAAAAATATAGATCTAAATATCCATGGCTTCTTCTTCCTCTTCTTTCTCTTTTTCTTTTTTTTTTCTTTTTCTTTCTTTGTTTCCTTCATGAATAGGCTCGGTCTCTACCCACTGGCCAAGCCCATCACCACTTGCATAGGGTAGAGCAAGGTTATGTCATCTTATCTCAATTATTTTCATTGTTTAATTCATCTAATCTTTGTTATTAAATATACTTATGTATGTTGTATTTGTTTGTATACATAAGTTGAAATCTTGGCTTTCCTATAACTCAAGTTGAATCGTGCTTTGTCGTGCCTTTTGTGCTTTCCAAAGTTTGATCTTTGTGTTTGGATTGTTGCCTTCAACTTTAAAAAGTTGAGTATTCACTCTAGACATTACATGCTTATGTTATTGTGAAATGATGACAAGTGAATCTGTATAAATTGATATGTTACTCATACATGCCTGTGATATGTTATATGATGTTAAATGTTGTTTATATGTTTGTTACGTCATCTAATATGTTATTATATGATATACTATTCATTTTATTTGTTGTATCATTACTGCAAGTTCTTTGTCACTATGGGTTAAAATGATACACACCCGAACGGACTTTAGAATAAAGAAAAATCATTATGAGCTAAAATGATTGGCTCAAGTGATTTTGATTGTGATTTCTATTGCATTTATTTTACTTGGGATTGCGGGTTTGAAATGATAGAACCCGGATTTTTCTTTTAAATTACGGATTGAAATGATACACATCTGTATCACCTGACCTAGGTTAGAGAATATTATACATGCCCATGGTTATATTTTTAAATAATATTTTCCTAAAGATTCATTAAGTTTTTTGAATATTTTTTGAATTTTTTCAAGTATTTTGAAATTATGAATATATGAAATTTTAACTTAATTAGATTTAACGCTTTAAATGGTAAAGGTGTATTTGGTTTTCCTAAAAGATAAAATTTTATAAGTCTATTATTGGTTTAAGAAACTTAAAGATCTTATTTATGATAAATATCTTAATAATTAAATTTGATTTAATATGGAATCTTAAATTTAATCTATTAACTTTAATAAAGGTTATTTCGTGAAATGGATTTGGTTTGCATAATAAATGATGTATTTTGGATACAATGAAATACAGTTTAATTGGACTTTTGTAATAAATATTTAACTTGCCATCATAGTTACTTGAAGTATAAATGAATGAATTTGTAAAGAAAATTGATTATTATATTAACTATGATAAAATATTTTATTTTATGAAATGGATATGTTTTGGAAAATGAATACTTATGATTTATATGGTAAACATGTAATTTTAATTAATATGAAATTGATTAAATCAATAAATGCTCTTTAGTGTGATAATAAAATGTAAGTTAAAAATGCACGTTTGACATGTAAGTGTAATAAATGTGATATTGATTAAGATAATAAATGATCTTTATTGTGATAATAAAATGTAAGTTAAAAATGTACATTTGACATGTAAGTGTAATTAATGTGATATTGATTAAGACAATAAATGCTCTTTATTGTGATAATAAAATGTAAGTTAAAAATGTACATTTGACATGAAATTGTAATTAATGTGATGTTGATAAAGACAACAAATGCTCTTTATTGTGATAATAAAATGCAAGTTAAAAATATACATTTGACATATAATTGTAATTAATGTGATATTGATTAAGACAATAAATGCACTTTATTGTGATAATAAAATGTAAGTTAAAAATGTAAATTCGACATGAAATTGTATTTGATGTGATATTGATAAAGACAACAAATGCTCTTTATTGTGATAATAAAATGTAAGTTAAAAATGTACATTTGACATGTAATTTTAGTTAATGTGATATTGATTAAGAAAATAAATGCTCTTTATTGTGAAAATAAAACCTAAGTTAAAAATGTACATTTGACATGTAATTTTAATTAATGTGATATTGATTAAGACAATAAATGCTCTCTATTGTGATAATAAAATGTAAATTAAAAATGTACATTTGACATGTAATTCAAGTTAATGTGATATTGATTAAGACAATAAATGCTCTTTATTGTGAAAATAAAACGTAAGTTAAAAATGAACAATTGACATGTAATTTTAGTGAAAGCAATATTGATTAAACCAATACATGTTCTTTATTGTAATAATGAAATGCAAGTTAATAATATGCTTTTAACTTAACATAAGGAATTTCAACTTTAAATAGGAAATTACAGTAATTAAGTTTATTTAACTAAAAAAAATGGTTTATTTAATATCCAAATGAATTAATTAGTGTAATAAAATAGAAATGATAAAATAACTATCGTAAGAATTGTAAGTATATAAACATTTGGATTATATAAAATTGTAAAGTGGATATGATAATTTGGTTTTGAAAGTATATACTATTTAAAAATAAATGATATGGTTTGAAATGGAAATGATATTTTGGTTTTGGAAGTATCTACTGCTTTGAAATAACTATCCATCGGTTATAATAACGATTGGTTGGCAAAGAGACCGGGATCGCATATGGCATACTATCTATCGATACCGAAAACCACTTTGACAACCGTGTACGTAGTGGAGATTCCAGATTGAAGTAGGATGGTGGCGATGTTCTATTGAGGTATATACGTGGGCCCGACTCTCGTGAGTTGGCATAAGGTGGCTAAAACAGGAGTGATTCTTGGGCTAAGGAGGTAACATCTTTTATCAGACACACTTCTTCATATGTCATTCTATTACTTTGTGATTGATTGGTGCACACCTTTGTTTTGGGAGTGTGGTTCGAGGTGGGTGGTAGTAGCTGCTACGCGTTACCACCGGTCCGGATGCGTAATTGGTATACCTACCATGGCATTGCCTTGTTGTGCCGTGTCTCCTACCCTAGCGTGCCTTGTACGAGTCTGATTTGTGTTGCACGTATGGAGTATCCTCTGGTAGCCTTCCGATCAGGAGGTATTACGGTATTGTATATAATATTGGCACTATTACGTGTTAAGGGCTATATGGGTAACTCCTTAATGCTATTTAAAAGTAAGTTTATTTTACTATAGACATTATTATAATAGTGAAATATTACTACATGGTAAATAGTAAACGGATCCTTAGAGGATGGGCGGTCCCAAGCATCCTTTAAGTTACTTGCACCTCTCTATTACTGTTCACTTGGGTTGGTTTACATTGTATAAGTATGTATTTCCTGACTCGAGTGTTTTGTGTTTTGCTTTACGCTTGGGTCAGACTGAGTGATACAGCATTTGAGACTCACCTTCGGAGTTGAAGCTTTGCTTGAAGATCCAGCTATCTATTTCAATTTCAGTATTTAGTTGATTTCAGTTACCCAGCTGATTCCAGTAATGTATTCTGATTTGTGCTTGATTATCATCTTGTTACTCCTGTTTTATCTTGTTTAACTCCGATGTATTTATATAGTAGCTTTATGTAATACTATCTCTTTTCTTCCGCTGCATTTTATTACTCTATGTCTGTGATCTGTGATTTATTTATTTACTGTATTTTCTGAGTTTAGCCAAATTTATTTCTACAATTCGGTATTTTGATCAATTCAACTCCGAGGTGTGCGGATGCGAATGGTTGAAAATACCGGGTCGTTACAATACTCATATATGTATGATGTGTAAGTCAAACATAGCAGAGTGTGCATAGTTAATGTATACATAAGTGAACATTAAGATTTATATTCACTACGCATACATTGTCCATTTATATATGTGTTAATTGTCTCGAAATATTATTTAACATATTTATCAAATATATAAATCTGAACAAAATTTATGAACTTATTCATGTGTAATAAGATATGTGATAACATGAAATAACTTTAGTTGGGTCAATAAAATTTAAATTCAAAATTTTTAATCAAGATTTGGTAAAATAATTTTAAATTCAAAATAATACCTATTTATAAATTTAAATAAAAATTCGAGATTATTCATATGTAATAAAATATAAAATATCTTAAATAATTTTGACTAAGTTAATAAATTTTAAATTCAAATTTAAAGATAAAATACCTAAGATAGATTTAATAAAGCATTTTTAAGTTTAAAACTTGATCTATATCACGTACCAAAATATCTTTTATTATGTAAACATTATTATTACAATTTGACGCAATATATTTTTTACGGCCTAAAATAATAATTAATTTTTCATATCCAAAATATATTGATAAGTATTAAAGTATTTTGATTTAAATATATTTCATATGTATACATAAATATATGAATACTATAAAGTTAACAAATATATCTCTACTAATAATACAAATACTTGGTGAAGCTTTTTTGAGCTTTCCAATCAACCCTTACATATACTTACAAAAGAATTAAACGGAAAAAAAGGAAAGGGGCACATGTGTCGTTGCTCTTGAATACGTTCTGATCACCACTACAGTCAACCGCTTCTCACACTCTTCTAAGCACAAAATCCATCTTCTTTTCCAACATCCATTATGTACCGCTACAACTCATAAATAAGCTTCTCTAAATTATGAATGGATTTGAAAATGGGGCAAGGTGAAGGCATAAAGGCCAAATTTTAACTTTAGGTATTCAATGCTTTACGGCATAGGACGGTGTTAGGATGAGTTGAGCTGTATTAAGCTACTACCTCTTAAAGCTCAACCACCTTAATCGCAGACGTTGCAACCACCGATGACATTCAACCAGGAATCGATTAGATGAAAACGAAGCTTGTAGAGACCGGCTCACTTTGTGACTCTGAAAAGTTTGCAAAGAGAAATGCAGAGCTTTCATGGTGTGGCTGTCATCACCGATGCTGCTCTAGATATCTATCACTCATGCAACGTATTTCATTTGAAGACAATGCCCTTTTCTACTCTCTCTCTCTGCACCACCAATCTCAAGCCACCAATATCGCCATTCACAAGCACCCCACGCCCACGAGCCACCACCTCTTGCTGAACGAATGTTTATCCACGGTCATGATGATGCCCTTTCTATATTCAATCGGAGGTTGCATCAATCAATACTCAAGTCGTTTTTCTTCTTTTCAGCACATTGAAAAACTGAAAACTTCTCAAATTAATGCCATTAATTCTTTGTTTCCTTGTTTCATTTAGTAACTTTTAACTTTTTGCATTCTATGGGAAAAAACAATTCGTAGGTCAGATAAGGTTCCAGCGACTGCTTTGGCAAAGAAGCCATAGACATGGTTTAGTTCATACGGATATTTGAGCTTTTCAAAGCTTTGAATATTATAAGTTATTTTGTGCATTTTCTATTTTTATACGTTTTCTGTTGATTATCACTTACCAGGTTCATTGTACATGCCTCAAGTTACGAAATAAGAATGTTTGATTTCTACAGACCAACTGTTTGATGAAATGACTAAGAACTTCTGAATATTCATTATAACAGTGAATGAGAATGACTACATAGTCTGTTATTTATCTATTTATACAATAAATTCTATTGTACATGCAACATTTTTTGTTCTTTAGTTTTATTAAAGTCATGATGTGATTTGTTACCATACGTTCGTATGGCATGATCATTGAATTTACACGTTTATGTAGTAGTTTAATGTATTAACTTTATTCATCTATTCAATGTTTTATGAAGGTTATTTTATTTTGTGTTTGATTTGGAGATTTTACCTTCCTTAATATTTTTGATAAGTTTAGAACACACATCAAAAACTAATAGAATCATTGCATTTCGTATGATAACACCATACATGTTAAAATGATAGAGATAGAGTTAACTTAAAATTTATGTGTATAATCTAGGATAAAATATGTGTATAATGTAGAATATATCCCAAATGAATAGCTGAAGAGAAGGGTCTTTACAGGTTTCTTCTCCTTTCCTATAAATCCGAACTTTTAATACTATTGTTTTGTTCCTGACTTATTTTTTATAGTTTCAGCTCGGGGAGGATAAATCCAATGGAAGAAAAGAGTATAACTTCGAAGAAGATCTATAAAAGTTGTATATGAAATGTCAAAGGATGTTAGTTTATCCACTGTTGTTGGTAAGATCTGCAAGTTGATATCATTATAAATTGGTTTTGACCTTCATTTGTTGCTTACACCTAACAATTTGTTTTGTATGAAACGTAGATTTTTATTATCTGTAGGTAATAGTGCACAATGCTTAGATAATGACTTTACAATTTTCAAAAAAAATTAAGCTCTTCAAGTTGATGTGCTATCATTATATTTAGTTCGATCTTTAACTCACACGTGTTATAAGTTATTTATTAATTAGCAATGCCTATTAGCTTAAGTTGAAAGTCCTGTTCAGTCTTTATTGATATTATAGTAAATATACATTTAGTATAAATGTATTAGTTTTCCAAGTATTAAATTCTTTTATGGCTACATCGAGGCCGCCTACATTAGACAAGACAGATCATCAACATGCACCCATACTCCCCTATCCACATGCTGTGAAAACCCCTGCAACATCACCAGTGCTCCAGAACATCACCCTAGTACTTTGGCCAATGGCTTCTCTTTCCACTCTCATGTTCACTGACCCAGTACTTTGGCCTCTGCCTTTGCTAGCACAGTTCGCATAGTGCTGCCAACAATCAGCATACCCTGCACGTATGGCCAGCATACATGGCTGGCTCTATATTCACAACATGATCACACATGGCTTGCCTTAGACTATCTATTCCAACTATCAATCCTCAACAATATTAGGTCTCCATCCACTTTCTTTGCCCTTACATACCGTCCTTTCAATCTACATTAATGTGTGTTGCTTATCCTAAAGTGTTTCTGCCTGCTTCAGTTTACATTTTTAGGAAAACAACATAGTTTGCTTCAGCCGCATAGCCTATATTATACTGCTACAATGCCATCGGCTTCTATAGAGAATACATGTAAATCCATTCAGCAATTCCTCAATGCATGTAAATCCAAGCAACTCTCCTTACAATGGCAACATTCCGCTCTGAAATGATATCAAACTCTCCATCCATGCTATGTATGACACATCAAACTCTACACATTATTTTTAAGGACATGGAAATTATTAAGAGAGGAATAATTACTACTAGCCCATTTCAATTTTTTCTCTGCTTTTCACTATCATATTTAGTACTATAAGTTGGTTATAGTATGTACTTGATATAGCCTATATTCCGATATGATCATCTATCCAATGACTACGTTGCCCTGAATATTTAGTAGTTGTAAGACTTTTATTTTTTTATTAATAAATAATTAAAGTGCTCTTCTCAAATTGAGGACCACTCTTTCATCTCAAGGAAAATGAAAAAAACAAACAAATAGTAACACACCAAAGATAAGAATGGTCGATTAATATGAAAGTTGTATATAATAAGGATTTTTATAGGACATAGAATATATATGCAAGTATTTTGCATGCGTCCATCAAGCATTCATGTGTGCTGGTAATAAGAAATATGATAATAATGTATGTAGCCTATAGAGATTAAAGAACACGAACTTTGAGATACGTGCACAAACATATATATTCTTATAGTTGGTCGTTGTTTTATCAAACATTTGAGATCAGTTGAAGATCTAACGGTTATTATATAATCAAAATATTTTTGTGAAGGAATAAAGTTGCTAACCTTTTTATAGTCCAAATTTTCACCTTTTAATGCTTTTGGGAATGAATAATCAAAGCAAACGCTAATTTTTATCTATTTATTGTTTTTATTGAGATATTATATATACTTATGCCTCTTAATGGATATTTTCAAATGCAGGTAGTACCATATCCATATCCGCATCTGAAATCATTTTGGATATCACATATCCACATTGGTGGATATAGATGGATATAAGATAATTATCATATCCGCTAATGATTAATGAATCAAGAAACATATATTGAAAATTTTGACTAAGATTTGGTTTTGTACAATCACATTAATTATAAAAGTATGTAAAATCAACAAAACTAATGATAATAAATAGTTCGACATGTTCTGCAAAAAATCAAGGAATACTCGACCATTTGACATGTTGTTATATTATAGCCTCATATAGTTATGCATATTTATATATTTATTCTTTCTAAGAGTTTGTTGCCAGTTAAATTTGCAATGAACAAATATAATAAGACAATAATGATTCATTCATATTGAAGTTAATTTCATTTTTGTGGATATTATATCATGCTGCTCTCTATTACAATTGTTATCGTTATTCTATTTTTGGTATTTTATTCAAATAACAAAAGGCAACAATAATTGATATTTTTGATCGAAGTAGTAATGAAGGTTTTTTATTATGTTCTAGCTTGAAAAAATAAGAGAGAAAAATTATTACAGCAAATTAGGTCTTATACACTTTTATAATGATATTAATGTATAGAAAATTCGAAATCCACCCATAAGTCTCAAATAGTTTTATACTTCAGCAAGTACTGAGGGGTTGTGAAGAATGGGAAGTGCGATCACTATAGTGGATAAGAAATTTTTCTATGTATTCATATGGCGATTGATTACCTTTAAAAAGAGAGAAAATGCAAGGTTTTTAGGTTACGAACTACAGGACATGCAATCACTATGGTGGATAAGAAATTTTTTCTATATATAAATACGGCGATTGATTACCTTTTAAAAGAGAGACAATGCAAGGTTTTCAAGTCACAAACTACAGGACGCATAAATTTTAATATCTATTGCATTTCTTTAGATGTTAATATAATTGTTGAATACTTTCTTTTCTCTATTTTATTATTTCCTATAATAACTCTATCTCATTCATATTTTGATAAATGGTTTAGTTGTGCATGTACATACATAAAAAAAATATTATGTATGCTTCAAATTTAGTTTGTAAGATCCAAAAGAACTTACGTACAATGTTTTTAATAGAAATTCCTCTTTCACAGGTGCATAGTACGTGCCAAAGTACTTGAATATATATATATACACACATAAAATAAATATATACATAAAATTCATTTTGGTCAAAGGCAAAAGTTATTTTTATGAATGAAGATGATTTTATTCAATAAATTAAATGTAGATATTAATATTAAATGTAAGAGTATACCAAATAACGATTTAAATGTTTGTGTATTATGAATAAAATACCGGTCATATCTTTTTAATTTAAATGCATGAAAGTTAATAAATAATTGATTAATACATATAGTTTAAAATGAATAATTAATATATTTTGTGTTTGAAATTAATAAGTAATTATTAAAAAGAAGAAACAAATTTTGAAACACCCCCACCTCTATACCCGTACTATCCAAGTATACTATTAAGTAACATTGTCGGATAGTATGAAGAATCGGGCGATATAGGGTACACAAATGGATATTCCCTTAGGCTAACACTGGTACCTGCTTAAAACTTCGAATAAATAACTCACTAAACGTACACAGTATCGGCACAAAGAAATAGGCATATGTGCCTCCGGGATAGAATAATACATAATATATAGTAAATAACAGAGAAACATAGTCAAAATCGCAATGATAATATATAACATATGATATATTATATTATAAGGGTACATCCCATCTCAAATGTCGTCTATCTCAAAGCAATACAATGAATAATCAATACACAACTGATATTGTATATATACAGTGAACCAAAGTCACACAAATGTCATACAAAACTCCTAATATAAAGCCCACTAAAACACCTACTGGTCCCATCATCCATGTACTAAAATTGTCTCAGACTGACTCGAGTATTACATAAATAACACACTAGTCAGACTATGTCTAATCAAGAATCTATAAAATAGGTGACATGGTATAGATTAGAAACGATAATATGATACCACTGCTAGAGATACTCAAATCATCATTCAATACATCAACATATATAGAAGTGGAAATGTATGCATGGAATATAATTATAATACCATAAATAATCATCAAATCATTACATCATACAAATATCTACAAATTGTGCATAGAAATGTCATCACCTATATAGAAGCACAATAACTCCGAAATCACAGAAACAATAAAAGTGGGTGAATCACACACATCCAGATATTATGATTTAAATCTAGTAAACATCAACAATTGAGATATCACCAAGTATAATTAGTCTAGCACGTAGCATTGCCCAAATATATCTCTCAATCTCAAATAATAAAGCATCCTCATCATATGTAAGATATGATAGGCTGCCAATTAATATAAGTGGTAATATGAGAATCCACTATACTTTTGACATCTATCATAGGTATAATCTCATATTCTCATATATAAATTATCTAAATATATCGTGATGGGAAATTACTGTACGATAGACATAAAGTCCCAAGTAGAGCCTTATATATAATAATATGTGTTTCACCTAAACCATATCTATAATAAATTGAGGTGTATCAATAGTATATGCCAATCTACCACTCGGCTAGTACCAGAAGAGAGGCTGATAGCACAAAGAAAGCTGTCTATAATCTTAAGTTAACTTTAGGGTATCGGAGCACGTTTCCATCAGTGTGCTCATCAACGTGAGGACTCAAAAGTCACGACCCGGCTCTAGCCCTTATGAATAATAGAGTACTAACCTAAGTGACACCAGGGGGAACGCACTAAGCGAAAGTACAAAGCTATATATATATATATATATATATATATATATATATATGTATGTATGTATATATGGTGTAACTGATCTAGGGCATGACCCTACGATCAGGACGCTCGGGTGGATTCTAGCCATCTGATCCTCTCTAACACTAATAAAAGAAGTAGATCATAATAGTGGCATATAGAACTAATAAATATAGACACGAAGTCATGCTTAGCATTAGGCACAAATCCTTACTCGTTGGATATAGGCACAAAGCCCTACTTGTCACTATGCAAGTCACCTCATATTCATACCACTATTCCCATCATGCAAGTGTCATCTACTTACAATGAATAACCAAATAAATATCACGGCAGCATTCCATACCACCGTGTGATACTCAATTATTTGTTCACTGCTTATAAACTATGCTTATTCCCCATAAAATTCTATGTAACAAGTCCAAAGAAAAACTGGAGAAATATTACCCAAAGTTCCATACTACATGATATTATAATTCCGTTTATTCAAATTTCTCATCACATATAATTTAATACTACAAAATCAGATCAAGGATATCATTACCGTTTCATATTGAAACCACCAATCAAATCTATGTCAATGGCGAATCGCTCACAACATTGAAATCGGTATAGATAAGATGAGAAATCGGAAATGCTGTATAAAATTTCATTAATCAAATATATAATTATATAAATAGAAAATATTGTTATATAAGTTTATTAAATTTATGTAATGCATTAGTATACTTAAAACCTTAATTAATATTAATTACTTATTTTTCCTGACAAGATATATTTACGACTTTTGAATAAACACTTCAAAACCAAATAATATATGTATTTCTGATAAGTTAATAACCTTTTAAATATTATATATATAACATTCCAAAAAGTTGAATAAAATATCACTTCATAAACCGACACATTTAAATTATGTCTAATAATGAATCTTCCTCAACATCTAACTCTTAATAACATAAAGAAACCATCAGAAATGAATGATAACCAATTTAGAGTTAAATTTAATGTGTAACGACCTGTAATTTTCGATAATGAAAAATAGTTAATTTAATAAGGTTTTGTGATTTAATGTTGGAAGAAATAAAAATTTGTGATTTAGTAATAAGATTATAACTGGAATGAAATGTAATGGTATTAATTAAAGGTAATTGATAACTGCTTTAAATGTGATTCTAATTAATTGAAATGATTACAAAGTTATAACTGGTTCTAGATTGAAAATTTGTTGTAATAATGTATGTATTGATTGATAATTGGATTAAAAGAGTAATTGATAATTTAAATGTTGTATTAATTAATGAAATAATTTGTAATTAATTGTAATTGATAAAATTAGTGTTGTGGTAGTAGTTATGACATTTATGTGTAGATAACAAACTTACAAATGTCATAAAATTAAGAAAAGGTAACGATTATCATTTGCTACCAATTTATTTAATCAGTTGAATTAAATTTGAAATCGATTGCAATTAAATGTAATTAAATATCCTGTTAATATGAATGAAGACGATAACTGCAAATTGTGAATGTAACAAAATGTATAGAAATGTTAATTTTATTCACAAGGCAATAATTGATTTAATCATCAAATTTTTCGTCCTCTCATGTCTGCCCATGGAGAACCATCCCATACTTCTCACGTTCCCTCAGTTGTTCCTACCCATCTCTACTCTGACAAAACTTTTGTACCTCCCTCTTCCTTCGTCCCCGATCAAGCTGCTGACTCTTCCAATCCATCCTCCTCGATCCTTTCTAAAACAGTCCCTTCTATCTCCAACCCTCCAATATTTCCAGCTCCCCCAGACATTCCTCCTCTTGTACCGCCAGACCCCTCCTCTACTCTTCCTTCTATTTCATCTCATATTCCCTTATCTGGCGCTCTGACTGCTCCCTCCTTGGGTGAACGGAAATGGACTTCGTTGTTCAAGCACAAACCAAAGAATGCTGGGAAGTACATCCCCGTTGACCGGAATCCAGAGTATGAATATGATGTTTTAGTTCCTCCGAAGGAAGTTCTTGAAGCTGGTGAAGTAATCTGAAAGAAACTCTGGTTGGTTTCTTCTTAGATAAACCTTTGTCTTATACGGCAGTTATTATGAAACTGAAAAATATTTGGAAGTTAAAAGGCTCAGTTTCAGTTAAGTCTGATGGTGTTATTTTATTATTTAATTTCAGGTGCTCAGAAGACAGGGCAAAGATTCTACAAAGTGATCCATTAATTATGAATAACAAGATGTTCATAGTCAAACCCTATGATGCATCTATTAGTAATGTCACTGGCTCAATTTCTGCGGTTCCAGTTTGGGTACAAATGTATAACCTTCCAATATATGCTTGGTCGCCTCTTGGGATAAACTGGCTTAGTAGTCACTTGGGGAAAATGTTATGTATGGATGAGATGACAGAAAAGCAGGAAAGGCTAAGCTATGCAAAATGTTTAGTGGAAATTAAAACTGATAAGGAGCTTCCTGAAGAATTTATGGTTAAGTTAGTGGAAGGAGGATATCAAAAAATATATGTACAGTATCAGTGGAAGCCTGACGTGTGTGTTTTGTGCAAGAACTTTGGCCACAAAACTATTTGTTGTGACAAGAAGGAAATATGTCAATCTGTGAACAAAGAGGAAAACAAAAATAATGCAAATAAAGATAACAGGGTTGATAATGCTGTATTAGTACGTATTAAAAGGAAAGTTAGACCACTTCAGAAGCAAAACAACAGAACATGGCAACGTGTGAGCAAAAAGAAGACAGAGATGGTTGATAAGGAAAATAAAAAGGCACAAAACATAGGAAGCATTGAGGAGAATAAGAATGATGAGGAGGATAAAAGTGAAAGTCATGATAATGATCAATGTGGTAAAAAAGATGTCGGTATTGAAAGGATAAATGAAGGTAACTCACCAGGTATTCATTCTCCAATAGTTTCTGTGAGCAAGGGAAAACGAATATAAATAGAGGGGCATAATGATGAACATGATACAGTAGGGAAGCTCTTAACCTCTAATAAATTTGCAGCCTTGTTTAATCTGGAAGATGAGGAAGACATGAGTGAACAAGTAGAAGAAAGCAACAAAGATGATACTCTTGGACAAACAGCTAGTATTGGTACTAAGGCAGAGAAACTAAAGGTAGCTGATAACCTAATTTTACAAAAAAAAGACAGTAGAAGCAACTCTAAACAAGTGATAAATATGGTGGAACAATTAGTGAATGAAGAACAAGATCCGGGTTCTGATGATGTTGGAAGTAAAGATGAAGGTCACAATAGTGTTAGTGCAAAGGGAGTTGTATCTAACTCTAGTAAGGGGAAATATAGAAAGAACAGTAGCAAGAACACTAAGCATAGTGAATCTGTTAGAATGAAAGGAAAAATGCACAAAGAAGATACTACATGCATCACGTATCAGATTGACTCTCAATCAGCCAACCCATCAACTCTTCAAAATGACACTTCCCCAACCCTATCTCCCCATCACATTTACTCCAAAATCAAGCCTCCATCAGCATACAAACGCCCTTCCTCTATATCACAGCAAGCATCTCCCCAATCTACTCCCCAGACTATCTATGCTTTTTTAGAAGATGTAAACATCAATGAAGACTCTCCTCTTTCAGCTGCAATCCCCAACTACTTGTCCTCTAACCAGGCAGTAACAAGGAGAATGAAGACAGAACTTCTCAATGCACGTGTTTCCCAATGATGTTTTGCATGGGAGCATGGAACATACGTGGTGGACACTATGTCATCAAGCAGGACCAATGTAAACAGCTTATCAAAGATCATCACCTATCAATTTTAGCTATTCTTGAAACAAAACTAAACCTTACCTTGTCTACCAAAGCAGCTGCATATATTAGCCCAAACTGGAGCTACATCCACAACTTGAATGAATCACCGTATGGTAGGATTTTGGTTCTATATGACCCCAATCAAGTTCAACTATCTCCCATTCTCTCAACTTCTCAGCTAATCCATTTTCATGCCTCTGTCCTTTCTGACAAATCTTCTTTCTATGTTTCCTTTTTTTATGCTCTTAACTCAAATGCATCAAGATCTTCTCTTCTTTCGACCATTCCTTCTCTCAGACAATCCTCGCATCCTTGGATTATCCTTGGGGATTTCAACTGTAGTTACTCTCTCTAATAGAGTTGGTGGTAATCCTCTCTCCTTATCTGAAATCAAACCTCTTGCAGACACCCTTGTTGATGCGGATCTTGTTTCGGTTAAGTCTGTGGGTATGCAATTCTCTTGGAACAATAAAAGGAGACATGGATGCAGAACTTTCTCTAGAATTGATCATGCCTTCTCTAACCGTTGTGCCCTCTCCAAATGGCCTCTTCTATTCAACCATCTCCCTCCTCCTCTTCTTTATGATCACTCCCCCCAGATAATTCACCTTCGTGAAGCGGACATGAGGAGGAAAACAAATTTTAAATTTTTTATTTCTTGGGTTTCTGAACCAGACTTTAAAACTACTGTGTCTACTGCATGGAATAAATCTAAAAATGGTAATCATATGTTTGTCTTGCAGGAAAAATTGAAAGAGTTGAAGAAAGTTCTGAAGCAATGGGCGTTCATCAAATACGGCAAAGGAGATAAAATGAGCACTCTATTAAAGGAAAGGCTCACTGAGGTCCAAACTGCTATGATGGACTCTGTTGATAATGTTTATCTCTCTGAATCTGAAAGTACTTTGTCTCTGAAATACTATGTAGCCTTAGCTAAGGAAAATGAAATGATTAGGCAGAAGTCCAGAATAAAATGGATGGAAAATGGAGATACGAATAGTGCATACTTCCATGCTAGCCTCAAGACTAATCAAAGAAGAGAAAACATAGTTTCTATCTACGATATGAATGGTGATCTTCACTCTTCTCCTGTTGAAGTTAGGGAAGCCTTTGTTAATCATTTCTCTGACCTTTACAGCAATATTAACAACTTCTCTCCAAACATAGAACAGATCCCTGAAAACATCCTGCCTAAACTTAAAACTGAAGACTACAACTCCCTTTGCATGGAAGTCACCCCTGATGAGATTAAACAAGCTATGTTTTCTCTTAACACTAGTTCTTGTGGAGGCCCTGATGGGATGAATGCTCTATTCTACACCTCTTGTTGGACAATTGTCTCTGCCGATGTAACCAATGCAATACTCCTTTTCTTCAAGAAATGTAAAATATTCAGGTCTTATAATTATACTAATATAGCCCTAATTCCTAAAGTTAAAAATGCTCACAGAGTTAATGAATACCGTCCTATCTCCTGTTGTAATACTATATACAAATGCATCTCTAAGATCATTGCTACCAGACTTAAACATGTTCTTCTTCATATTGTATCCAAAAATCAGGCTGCATACTTACCTGGTAGGAGCATTCTGGACCACGTCCTCCTCTCCCATGAACTCATTAAGGGATACAAACGCAAAAATGCATCTCCAAAAGCGATGATGAAGCTCGACATAATGAAATCTTTTGATATGCAACAATGGAATAGCATTGTTCGAATCATGGGTTACATGAACTTCCCTCCACACTTTATAGCTTGGATATATGAGTGTATCTCCTCTCCGACTTTCTCAGTTAATATAAATGGTATGAATGAAGGCTTCTTTGTTAGTACGCAAGGGATCAGGCAGGGTGACCCCCTTTCTGCTTATATTTTCATTCTGGTCATGGAACTACTTACGAGGCTGCTGGATAGACTAATATACCAGGGTGGTTTCAAGCTTCATCTGGCATGCAATGACCCTCAGATCTCTGCCCTAATGTTTGCGGATGATTTAGTGGTGTTTTGTTCTCCTGATATAATCACAGTAACGAACATTATGAACACTCTAGACCAATTCTACAATATGACGGGTCTAAAGGTTAATTTGGCTAAATCTGATATCATAATAGCTAGAGTAAGTACTGCTCAGTGTACTCACATTTCTCAAATCACTGGCTTGACCCTAAATAATAACACTGTTACTTACTTGGGTCTACCCCTGTCTACTTCGAAGATATCAACTAACCAATGTCTGCCGCTCTTTGAAAGGATAACTGCGAAACTTAACTGTTGGACCACCCAGGTCTCTAAGTCAAGCAGGTCGTCTCACTCTTTTTAAGTCAGTTATATTTTCGATGCAAGTGTACTGGGCTAGGACATTCATTCTCCCATTCAAGCTGATAAATATGATAAGAGGTGCATGCATGAGATTCCTATGGAAGGGCACAACTACAGGTAAATACATTGCTCCAATTAAATTTGGAAGAATAGAAAGGCCTATGAATAAGGGGGGCTTGGTATACTTAGTTTAAAAAACTGGAACACATCTGCTTTTGCGAAACACATTGACACATTCTACAACAGTACAGAAAGTCTATGGGCTATGTGGTCTCATAAGAACGTGATTAGGGGGAGGAGTATGTAGAGCATGACTAAGCCTCAAAATTTAAGCTGGACTTGGCAAAGTATATTCAAGATAAAGGAGTTGTTTCTTCCACATATACAAATGAACACTAACCCTACGTACAGTGTTAGCTTTTGGGATGATCCATGGTTAGACAAGGGGTATATATTACGTCGTCAACTTACATACGGTGAGATACAACAGTCCGGGATTCACATGGCTTCAAAGGTTAGAGATATTCTGCATACGTTTCTATCTTCACGTAATTCTAGTTCTAACCCGAGGATTCAAGATATATGGGCCAGAATTTGCACCTTTTCCTCTCTGTCCTCTAACTCTGGTAGTCTGGTTTGGGGTGAAAAAAGAGCTAAATTTAAGATAGGAAATGTTTACGAATTTATAACGAAGAACAGATCTTGCCGTACATGGGTGTGGTGGAAGAGAACGTGGAGCAATGACAGTAGGATGAGGGAAAACCTCCTTCTTTGGAAAGTACATAACCGTGCTCTGATGACCAAAGCTAAGCTAGCAAGCAAGGGTATGAATGTTTATATATACTGCTCCTTTTGTTATGAACAACCAGAAACAATTGAGCACCTGTTTCTTGAATGCTCGGTTATCAAGCAGATTTGGAATAACGTCAAAGCAAGGCTGCACAGTTTTGATATATCCCTTGATAACAAAGATGAGTGGGAGAAGATATATGCGAAAACGGGAGTTAAATCTGAAACTAAAAGAACCTTCAATACAGTTTTGAAGTCCTTTATCAGCTCGGTTTGGAGAGAGAGGAACACGAGGTTGTTTGATGCAGTTAATGCTAAACCGGACATAAATTTTAAGCAGTGCATATTTCATGAGATAAGGATTGCCTTGAGTCTCCTCTCTTATTCAATTGACCCAGGGATTTATGCTTCCTTCATGTGATTGCAGGGTTGTCCTCCTTTTCTTGTTTCTTTTTCTTTATTTTGTGTTTGTTTCCTTGTGCCTGTTGCACCTTGTCCCCCCTTGTTTTCTTTGTTTGTTGTATGTGTTTTGTTCCGATGGTGCAACAATATATGGTCGGGGCCATTTACCCCCGTCGGCTTTGCCCAAAAAAAAAATTGATTTAATAAAAAGTGTAAAACAAAGATAAATTAATTTATTGGGATTTTAAATTACTATAAAATTGACAAAAAGTTCAATGTAATTGAAATATTGCAACTAATATGGTAAAAGATGATAATTGTAGAATATTAGTATAATATTAGTGTAATAAAATATAAATAGATGTTAACTATGTCTATAGATTAATAATTGATCGAATAAAAAGATTGAAATCAAATTTAATCAATTTATCGGAATTAAATTATAATTAATTGGATTTAATTTCAGTTGAAGTTGAACATTGTAACTGGTGTAATAATTTACACTGAATAGATATGTAAATTTGTTTCAAATGATTATAATGTCTAAGTAATCAAAAATGGTGAAAATGGTTAGTTTATAAAAGTTGAATTAAAAAGTAATTTAATTAATTTATTTATAATTTATTTAATTAACGTGAAAATAGCCATTTTGGCCACTGTCTTGGATTTCGATAAAACTAGTTTCAACGGATCCATAACGGTGAATTATTGTAGGATTTCAAGTTTCGTAGCGATCGAACTTGTCGCTTGATCATACGGACACGAAACGCATAGAAATCAATTTAATTGAAATCAATTTAAAATAAGATGATTTTAAAAATGAATTCTTTATACGATGGAATGAGGACTTGAAACCTATTCCATTGGATTTAGAAATATCGAAAACATATATTTTGATATATGGGATGACCCACTTTCGCTTCGGAAGCAAAACAGGATTTTCGATTCGCTATTATAGTTCGTACCAATTCGATAAGTAATTCATTTTATCTGGCCTAGTCCATGTAAATTTATTTTGTTCTAACCCTAGCAACCTTCTTATTTCTCATTTCTGTATGTATCTGTCTATTCCATCTATCAGCTTTTTCTTCTTCCCTATGGTTGCAGATACAAACCCTAACTCAATTTCAAACCAATTTCAAAATTAAAATCCTCAAAATTATGTCATACTATATACTGATTCGAAGCTCTCAATGAGCGCAATCTAAATCTACATTTTATTTTTTGATTTGGGTCTCTATGTGTCTAGAATTTGGCATTTATTTTCGGTCGTTGATGTGTAGTCGTGGAGATTTAACGGTGGATCATCAACGAGGTTTCGATCAGGTTGGATAGGCATGTAGAGGGTGATAAGAGGGTTCGATCCATGTGGATAGCTTGGCCTAGACATCGTCTAGTTGGTTAGAAAATTCACCTAAAGGCGGTGGCGACAGAGTGATCTTTGTAGGACGTGGGGCCGCACGAGTTTGCCAGTGAGGTGGCCTGGAGAGGCGAGCATGATGAGGGTCTCAGATCTAGGTCACGTCAACATTGGTGGTGGCAATCTGGAGCCGTTTGCTTGCGACTAGTGGGTTTTGTTCGATCGTGAATGGGAAGGGATACGAGGGTTTTGTGGGGGCAGGTGATGTGGCATTTATTGATATTTATTTCAATTCAAACTTTTAAAATTCAATTGTTCTAATATGCACAACTTCTACATATGAGGTTGGATTCACGTGCGATTTATTCCATTGGGATTATATCGAAATTTTCGACATTATGGACCCAGTTTGGTCGAATTCTAAGACTGTTGAATTTTGGGCTTTTATTTGGATTTCAAATCGATTTAAAAACAAAGGTGGGTGTTTTAACCCACTCACAATCACTATATTATTTTATGTTAGTTAAATTAAATTTATGTTATGTTTTCCAATCGATTGGTTGATGTTTGGTATGTTTAAATTGTCATTCTAGTTAAATTTGACTTTTATTGCAATTAATCGTCATTTAGTTTAATATTTAATTTAATTGTCAATTTAATACATGTCATTGATAATCAATTGATTGATGTTATTTATTGGTTGATTGTATGGTAATTGTGATGTATGTTTGATTGTTGACATTGGATGACTGGTTGTATACGTTATTTTATACTATTATAACACTGGAAGTTCCCTATGGGGATATATGTACATACCCAAACGGTCTATAGACTATGGAAAAATCGTTATGGGTTGAAATGATAGACTCGAGCGATTTTATGGATTTATTTCAATTCGAGATTGTAGGGTGAAATGATAAATACCCATAAAATTTAAATATTTACGGATTGAAATGATAAATATCTGTATCACTTGATCATAGGTTAGAAAATTATGTACGGACACCGGATTGGTTAAATTAAATCATTCTAAATCTTTAAATTTTGAACTCAGCTAAATGATATTTTGAAATAGAATTTGATTTATATAAACTGAATTGTTAAATGAATTGTTTAAAAGATTAAATTTGAAATTTGGAATTGTATTAAGTAAATTGCTTAGAGGGTTTAAATTGGAATTCTAAAGTTGAATTTGAAGTATAAACGGAACTTATCAAAATCAAGTCATTGAAATTTTTGAAATTTTTAACTTTGAAATCTATTGAAATTGGAATAGCTTAAAATTGATATTTTTAGATTTGAAGTTGGGTTTAGATTGGAAATCTGGATATGGTCTAGATTTGTTGAAATTGAAGAAGTAGTTAAATTTGATGTTAATTTTAAATTTAGTATTTTAATATAAACTGTTAAAAATATTATTCTAAACTCTAAATAGTAAGATTTTCAAACTATTAAACATAGTTAATCTATTTTAAAATATTTTAAACCATTTAAATCTATTTAATCTATTTTAAATCTATTTAATCTATTTTAAATCTATTTAATCTACTTTAAATCTATTTAATCTATTTTTACTCTACTAAAAATAAATTAAATCTATTTAAACTATTTTAATCCACTTTTTAAATTATTTTAAAGTATTCCAAACCATTTAAATTATATTTTCAAACCGTACTAAACCATTTAAGCTATTTGTAACAATTTATACTATTTTCCAAATTATAAATTTTAAAGTATAAGTAGTTATATTTAAATCCTTGATTTAAAAGAAAATATGATTAAATGATGTAATAACCTAAGTTGGGATTTGAATAACATAGTCGAGTAAATTTGATTATTTGAAATGAGGGTTTAACCTATTTTGAAATTTCAAAAGTGATATGGTTTGAATTGAATATGATATTTTGATATCAATACGATATGGTTTTGGAAATGTAAAAGAATCATCCGGTATGTAATAAGCATTTGGTTGTTAAAGAGACCAAGATGGGATATTGTCATGCCCTCTACTAATACCGAAAACCACTTTAACAACCATGTGCGTGGTGGAGATTCTAAAAATGAAGTAGGATAGTTTGGCGAACGATTCTATATGAGGTATTTACGCGACAGTGACTCATGTGAGTCAGCTTAGATGTGACTAGAATAGGAGCCACGTCGGGCTAAGTGAGGTCATTCCTCCTATCGGACATGCTTCTTCGATACCATATTATAACTTTATGTTGATTTGGTGGCCACCTCTTGATTTCGATTATAGGACCGTGTTCCGCGGTGGACGGTAATAGCTGGTATGCATTAACACCAGTCCGGATCCGTAATTGGTAGAATCCTACACTGGCATTTCCTCGAGTGTTGTGTTCACTTGCCCTATCACATCTTCTACGATTTTGTTTTGTACCATACCTATGGAGTGCTCTCTGGTAAACCTCCAGTTTATGGAGGAGCGTACGGTACTATGTAGACTATGAGAATATATAAAATGTGTTAAAGGGGTTATGGGTAACGCCTTAACGCTATTTTAATACTTTAATTTACTGTAGATACTATTATAGTAGCGCATTGTACTATGTATGTAGATAGTTTAACGGATCCTTATGAGATGGAATCCCAAACATCTCTTGAGTTATTGCGCTCATGTTGACACCGGACAAGAGATGTCAAACCCCGTAAACCTCTCTGATGCCATTACACTCATATCATTTATTGTTTATTTAACTTGCATAAGATCCTTTAGTTATGATTCTAGTGTTTTGTCTTTTCAATTCGCTCGAGTCAGTCTGAGCTTTACAGTTATCGAAGTCTGCTTTCTGGAGGATGAAGACGAAGATTTTATACTATTATTATTTATTATATTTATTCTAATGCATCATGTTATTCCGCTGCATTTATTTATTCATGTTGTATGTAATTCTAATATTGTAAAGGTATAATCAATGTTATTTGTAAACAGCTTCATGAAATGTTTGTTTGATTATTATATTTTGTCATTCTGCTTTTTCTTATTTACCCCATAACAATCCTCCGTTCTTAATGGTTTGAGTTTGACGTGTGCGGCTTATCGTTGATTCAAACCGTCCAAAAAGATTGGTCCTTACATTTGGTATCAGAGCTTTGGTTTGGCGATAACCTTAGCTTTGTGGGGTCTGACTCTTTTGAAATAGGATAGTAATACCCTGGAATGAGTCATTTAGTTTATATATATGAGAGAGAGTATTTGTTAGCGTTATAAAAGGTTTTTTTATTGTGTTAGTTTGTTCTGTTTTGTATTGATAAATTCTGGTCGGTACATAGAATGCTATGGCATCGGTAGGATTCTAAATACTTAATAGGGCAGACCGACACAATATTGTTTTGAAGTATAGGTAAATGAAATAATTTTGTCTAGTGTTATATTTTGTTTATAAACGAATAATTTTAAAAGAAATGTAACTGGAGGTAATATGTAGTTTGTTGGGTAGAGATATTTTATCTATATTGATTCTAAAATAGGATTTACAAGTAAAATAAATTGGAAATTTAGAACTTAAGTTCCGAGATTTTAAGATTTCTTTCAAAAGATTTCGATATATAATATTAGTATTATTTGGAAGTAATTTCGGATAAATATTTTCAATATGATATGAAAGAAAGTTTTAAAGGGAACTTTTAAAGGAAATTAGTTCTGTACTCCCCTTTCTGTCATTGGAAATAAATTCAGTGATGAGTGCATGCATCTCGACGTTCATTTTCGAATTTCAAAGTGGGAAGACCATTGTAGTAGTTTTACTGCACATTTGTTTTGATAAATCAATCTTTATTTTAAATCCCTAAATATGATTTGATCTACAATGGATATAAATATATATTACTTTCTATGACTGAAATGAATACGGAATTTAGTTCTTAAAACCTTTTGATTATTAATAGCTTTCGATTATTGCAATGAATGAAATCTTGACTATATTAATAATAAAAAACTTCTGGAATGAGGAAATAAGAAATTGGAAGCTAAATAGCTTATGAAATATATGTGAGATGGGAAATTGTGATATGTAAATCAAAGGATAGGGAAATTAAGAAATGTAACTATTGAACATTTTCTTAGCTTAAATAAATAAGAGAAACTTATGTAACATTCAGTTACATTCTAAAAGACATAATCTAAAACCTACCAAATATTAAAAGTTGAATTGTTTAATAAGAATATGTAATAGAATATTATACAAGTAAACTTAGGAAATGAAGTGTTCAATGGAATTGTGCTTAAAAGTGAAGAATTAAGGTGTATGAAAATGTTATGAACTGAAGTTAATAATTTGAAAATACTAGTTGTTATAATTTAATAAAAAGAGGAATACTATAAGTAAATGATTATAAACTTAGGTAATGTTTGAATAGAGTAAATAGTAAAAGTGGATACTATATGTGAAAGAAATAAAAGTGAAAAGTGAAAATCTTTTATAAGTATGAGTTGTTTGACAAATCAATATTTATATAAAGGGAAATCAAACTAAATAGTAAATGTGAAGTAAACTGAAATAAAATGTATACAATACTTCAATAATGAATTCATTTATGATCCACATAATTGAAATGGATATAACTTATGTAAGTAAATAATGTAAATTGATGAAATAAGCCTTATATGAATGAATGAGAATTAAAATTTTGTATGTAATGAACGTGAATTCAAGAAAAACATTGTATGAAAAAAATGAACAATAAATGATGTGGAAAAAAGAATTATAGAATGAACTTAAAATATGTGTTGAATTCTTTGTTTGTTTGGCTTATGGATTGGTTGGGAAAGGATACTTCTATTTTGTATAGAGATGTATAAATAATCTATAAAGTTTTATCTACGACTGTTGAGTGTTTAGTATACTTAATAGTTTATTTGTCATTTTATATGATTACAAGTTTCTAAACCCGAACAAATCCTTTGTTTTGATTGCTATGGATGGATGGTTGATTGCTTTGATTGCATGGGATGATTGTACATTTTGTTGCAAGTGATTGTTGTAATGCCGTGCTGTTTTGTTTGTTATTAATTGAAACAATTTATATATTTCTCTTTTACTTAATTATTAACCTCTTTGGGTTATATAAGTAAAATACAGGTTTATGGAAGTAATAGCTACTGCTTGTGGTTTTATAAAATAAAGCGTTGTTTGCCCGACAAATAGGTACGCTCTCGGATTACGGTTTTATAGCGATATTATATTGTTTTTCCTGTGGGTTGGGATATTTATTTTGAAATATGATATATACATTCTTATTTTTGGTATTATTATTTCTCCTGGACCTCTCCGTACGAAGAAGACTCTGTCGAAATCTTCTGTGAATTTTGGACTTAGAATTTTTTTTATGAAAGTGAAAATATTTTCCAAACTTTTATTGAACTTGAACACAAAAGGATTTAATGGTTTTTACAAATTGTCATATTTATTTAGATTATTTAATTATGTAAATTAAGTTTTATAAATTGAATACTTTGAATAAGATATATTAATTCCCAAATTCCTTCTTTTCCCCTTACGAGGACGAAAAGTTTTGAGTGGGGGAGAGTGTAATGACCCGTAATTTTTAATAATTAAAAATAGTTAATTTAATAAGGTTTTGTGATTTAATATTGAAAGAAATAAAAATTAGTGATTTAATAATAAGAATATAACTGGAATGAAATGTAACGGTATTAATTAAAGGTAATTAATAACTGCTTTAAATGTGATTCCAATTAATTGAAATGATTACAAAGTTATAATTGGTTATAGATTGAAAATTTATTATAATAATGTGTGTATTAATTGATAATTGGATTAAATGAGTGACTGATAATTTGAATGTTGTATTAATTAATGAAATAATGTGTAATTAATTGTAATTGATAAAATTAGAGCCGTGGATGTAGTTATGACGTTTGTGTGTAGATAACAAAATTATAAATGTTGTAAAATTAAAAAAAGGCAACGATTGTCATTTGTTACCAATTTATTTAATTTGTTGAATTAAATTTGAAATCAACTGCAATTAAATGTAATTAAATATCATGTTAATATGAGTTAAGACAATAACTGCAAATTGTGAATGTAACAAAATATATAGAAATGTTAATTTTATTCAGAAGGCAATAATTTATTTAATAAAAAGAGTGAAACAAAGATAGACTAATTTATTGGGATTTTTAATTCTAATAAAATTGACAAAAATTCAATGTAATCGAAATATTGCAACTAATATGGTAAAAATGATACTTGTAGAATATTAGTGTAATATAGTGTAACAAGATATAAAAAGATGTTAACTACGTCGATAGAGTAATAATTGATCGAATAAAAAGATTGAAATCAAATTAAATCAATTTATCGAATTTACATTATAATTAATTGGATTTAATTCATTGAATTTGAACACTGTAACTGGTGTAATAATTTACAATGAATGGATATGTAAATTTGTTTCAAATGATTGTAATGTCTAAGTAATCAAAAATGGTGAAAATGGTTAGTTTATAAAAGTTGATTTAAAAAGTGATTTAATTAATTTGTTTATAATTTATTTAATTAACGTGAAAATAGCCATTTGGGCCACTATCTCGGATTTCGACGAAACCAGTTTCATCGGATTCGTAACGGTGAATTATTGTAGGATTTCAAGCTTCGTAGCGATCGAACTTGTTGTTTGATCATAAGGACTCGAAACACCTAGAAATTAATTTAATTGAAATTAATTTAAAATAAGCTGATTTTAAAGCTGACTTCTTTATACGATTGAATTAGGACTTGAGGCCTATTCGATTGGATTTAGAAATATCGAAAACATATATTTTGATATATGGGATGGCTCACTTTCGTTTCGGAAGCAAAACGGGCTTTTCGAGTGCTAGTGTCGTTCGTACCAATTCGATAAGTAATTCATTTTATCAGGCCTACTCCATATAAATTAATTTTGTTCTAACCCTAGCCGCTTTCTTACTTCTCATTTCTGTATGTAACTGTCTATTACATCTACAACTTTTCTTCTTCCCAATGGCGGCAGATACAAACCCTAACTCAATTTCAAACTAATTTCAAAATCAGACTCCTTAAAATTATGTCATACTATATACCAATTCGAAGCTCTCAACGAGCGCAAGCTAGATCTATAGTTTGTTTTTTGATTTGGGTCTTTGTTTGTCTAGAATTTGGCAATTTATTTTCGGCCGTTCGCGTGTAGTTGGGGAGATTTAGTGGTGGATCATCAACGAGAGTTCGATCGGGTTGGATGGGCATGTAAAGGGTGATGAGAGGGTTCGATCCATGTCGATAGCTTGGCCTAGACGGTGTCGAGTTGGCCAGAAAATTCACCTAAAGGCATGGCGATAGAGTAATCTTTGGCAGAAGGTGGGGTCACGCGAGATGGCCAGTGAAGCGGCATGGAGAGGCGAGCACGATGAGGATCTCAAATCTGGGTCACGTCGACGTTGGTGGCGGCAATCTGGCGCCATTCGCTGGCGGCTGGTGAGTTTTGTGCGATCATGAATGGGAGGGGATACGAGGGTTTTGTGGGGGTAGATGACATGGCATTTATAAATATTTATTTTAATTTAAACTTTTAAATTTTAGTTGTTCTAATATGCACGACCTCTACATACGAAGTCGGACTCATGATCGGTTTATTCCATTGGCATCGTATCAAAATTTTAGACATCATGGAACTGGCTTAGTCGAATTCTAAGACTGTTAAATTTTGGGCCTTTATTTGGATTTCAAATTGATTTAAAATAACATGTGAGTGTTTTAACCAACTCACAATTACTAAATTATCTTATATTAGTTAAATTAAATTTATGGTATGTTTTGGAATTGATTGGTTGATGTTTGGTATATTTAAATTGACATTCTAGTTTAATTTGACTTTTAATGCAATTAATCGTCATTTAATTTAATATTGAATTTAATTGTCAATTTAATACCTTTTATTGATAATCAATTGATTGATGTTATTTATTTGTTGATTACATGGTGATTGCGATGTATGTATAATTGTTGACATTGGATGGCACGCTATATATGTTATGTTTTATACTACTATAACACTGCAAGTTCCCTATGGGTTGAAATAATACATACCCGAATAGTCTATAGATTAGGGAAAATTTGCTGTAGGTTGAAATGATAGACTCGTGCGATTTTATGAATTTATTTCAATTCGAGATTACGGGTTAAAATATTATGTACCTTTAAAATTTAAATATTTGCTGATTGAAATGATAAATATCCATATCACTTGATCATAGGTTAGAAAATTATATACGGACACCGAATTGGTTAAATTAAATGATTTTAAATCTTTAAATTTTGAATTCAGCTAAATGATATTCTGAAATAGAATTTTATTTATATAAACTTAATTTTTTAAATGAATTGTTTAAAAGATTTAATTTGAAATTTGGAACTGTATTAAGTAAATTTCTTAGAGTGTTTGAATTGGAATTCTAAAGTTGAATTTGTAGTATAAACGAAACTTATCGAAATTGAATCATTGAAATGTTTGAAATTTGTAACTTTGAAATCTATTAAAATTGGAATAGCTAAAAATTGATATTTCAAGATCTGAAATTGGGTTTTGATTGGAAATCTAGATATGGTCCAGATTTGTTGAAATGGAAGAAATAGTTAAAGTTGATGTTAATTTCAAATTTAGTATTTAAATATAAACTATTAAAAATATTGTTTTAAACTCTAATTAGTAAGATTTTCAAACTATGAGACTAAGTTAATCCATTTTAAAATATTTTAGACCATTTAATCAATTTAAACTATTTTAAATATATTTAATTTATTATAAATCTATTTTAACCTATTTAATCTATTTTAAACCTATTTAATCTATTTTTACTATACTAGAACAAAATTAAATCTATTTAAACTATTTTAATCCACTTTTTAAATTATTTTGAAGTATTTCAAACCATTTAAATTATAGCTTCAAACTATACGAAACTACTTTAACTATTTATGCTATTTTCTAAATTTTAAATTTTATAGTGGAAGTGGTTATGTTTAAATCCTTGATTTAAAAGCAAGTATCATTAAATGATGTAACAACCTAAGTTGGGATTTAAATAACATAGTTGAGTAAATCAGATGATTTTGAAATGAGGGTTTAACTTATATTGAAATTATGATTTTGAAAGTGATATGGTTTGAATTGAATATGATATCTTGATATCAATGCAAAATGGTTTTTGTTAGTCTATGAGATGATGGTTTTGATGACAACAACCTTAGATTAGATTATAAAATGTAAATACTAACATTATAAGTTTAGATATAAATGTATATGCAGGATTTAACCATGCAGGTACCAAGAATGAAGACTGTACAGTATAAAGATTCAAGATATTAAGATTGAAGACTCATGAGTATCAAAATTATCAAGAGTTCAAGAATTCAAGTAATTTATTCTTTAATTAGAAAAAAAATTTAAAACTCCTAGAAAAGCATTGGCATCTTAAAATCCAATTTGTTCGTGAAATGGAATCCACTTCGAGCATGTTAAAGGGATGGAACCCTAAGTAGGATAGAACCTACGAAAAATCTAGTGGAACATTGTTTTGTATCCGCTAGCCTTTTATTCAAAATGGTTTTTTTTCAAAATTATATCTTGTTTTCAAAATGATTTCAAAACCTTCCTTTTAAAAGCATCAAAAACATCTATCCTAATTTTTAATAATTTTAGCCTCAAAATCATCTTTAATTTCAAAATCAAATTACTCCTGATTTTAAACTATCTTTTAATATAATAATTTAACTTTTAAAATATTTATACTTAGATTTAAATACAAAATTATAGTTAAATTCTATATATATTATTATCTATATTTACTTATGAATTTTAACTATAGTCAAGTATATTTATAAAGTTTAAAATAGTTTTAATATAAGATAAAGGTTATTTTAAAAGAAAATCAAATCATCAAAAAATGATTTGGGATGTCGATATACTCATGTGACCATGTCGACATGGTGTCAGTTGAGTTCAAAATTTCAATTTCAAAAGAAGTGTCTATTCGCCATAACTCTTCACGAATGGACATGACTGTTGTTCTACTATAAATAGGGGTTAGTTTCAATGAATTTTACATCAGATTTTCTGGTTTTTCACTCCTCTTCTTCTTCCACTTTTCTTAATACATATTCTTACCATTACTCTACCAAAATCTACAATGAATCGAACTTGATCATTCGTAGTTTGATTCTCTATCACTATCTCAACAAGATCCTCAGTGCTATTCAGAGTTACGGGCTTCTTGTAATCAACTTAGCGAGAAAAGGTGTCATTGTAGCCTTGAAAATAAATTAAGCATGATAAGGTGTGATTGTAGCCTTGGGAAATCAATTGGGTGAACTTGTTTCCCGTAAAATCAAGTGGGTGCCTGGAAAATCAAGTATCTCTACCCAGAGGATTGTGATTCTGGAGGGTGTACCTCGTAGCCTTGAAATCAAAGGTGTAATTATAAAGATTGCTTTTGAAAGGAAATCTGTACTTGTGTTGCGGGACTGGATGTAGGGTAACTCTGAACCAGTATGAAATCCGGTGTGTTCTTTCCTTTACTGCTTTTTATTTTATTTCTGCATCTGTGTTTGTTTCTTTGATCATATATGTGTCTGTATGTTGCACACATCTGTGTTTGTTTCTTTGATCATACATGTTTGTTTACCCCCCCCCCCCCCTCTAGTGTTAATTCAAGCCTTAAGATCCGTAATCCGCATTTCTCACAATTGGTATCAGAGCATGGTTTTCAAAATTTTCATAATCTGAATTTTGAAAATTCTTAAGATGGCAATTTTTTATAAAATTATTAACACTGTTTTCATATGAATATGTCATAGAATCATCATGATATTGTTTTTTAAAATTATAATTTGTTATTTTGAAAAGCCACTTGATTATTTAAAAAGTTATGTTGTTTTGCAGGAGAAGACTTTTGTCTAATGATCGTTGGTTAAAAGATGCCAGACAATCATTCTACGATGAAGAAGAACAAATGGATATATAATGGTAATCAAAAATGAAATGGGTACCAGATCAATTCAAAGCTTTTGATTCTCATCTATAACTTGATATAATACTGTACTTCTCTCCATCTACTTAGCAATGTCATTAGTTTCGTGTGAATCCGTCAAGAAATGACCAAGTTATAGTCAAATGAAGTTTTGGTGAACAAAGAGAAAAAGAAAGCAAAACTGTCAATGGAATTCCTCAGAAATCATCCAGAGATTTGAGTATTTTGTCCCAACTCCTTTTCCAAATTGTAGTCCTTGTTCCCACGGTCTTTTTGATGGGTGGATCATCGAATTCTGATCAAAATTGAGTGAGATATGACAGTTTGAAATTGGCTACCTAAAAATGAAAACTGTGTACGGGATTTTCTACATTTCTCCTAATGATTCAGCCTGTTGCACCACGGTATCATCCAAATTCGTCACCAAACTATTACTAGATCGTAGCCCTTGTCTTCCTCTTCGGTTTGCCACAGGTTTCATCCAATTCCATTAAGAAACGAAGGAGATATAGCTTCTAAAAGTTTGATAGTATATAGAAAAACGGGAAGAAGAAGAAGAGGAATTTTATGGAAAGTGGTGACTGTTGGGTCTATTTATAGTGGTTGAAGCGTCCATTCATTCAAAATTTGAATTTAAAGTTTTGGCGCCAAGTTGGTTAATCTACTAAATCATCTATATCTTCTCATACGATCTTCAAATTCAGCAAATGAATATACTACGCTGATCAGAAAAAAAAGCCCGTCGCAATAGAACAGATCTCGTCGTCAAAGTCGAAAAGATATAAATGTGTGGTTCACGACAATGGAGGAACATCAAAGTTAGAAAGATAGAGTGCAAAAATTGATACGCTTTACTATTATTTCATCTTTATTGTTGCATTTAGGAATATATACTTATGCATTTAGTTAGGTATAGAAATTTATATCTTTTATAAGTTTTGATATTTTGTTCCATATATCGACACACCATAGTATAAATATTGATATACCATTCTAAATTGTTTTAAAAAAAGTCTTTTAAAATTGTTTTCTTTTAGATAAAATCTTACTAATTTATTACAACTATACTAAGTAGAAAAGCATACCTTCATTCACGATTTCAACTTTTCTAATGTTATTTTTACTTCTCATATTCTATTTCTTTTAAGATACTAATTTTATATCTTTAAGAAATTAATAGAATAAATTTAGAATGTTAGAATAAGGCTCTATTTAAGTACTTCTTCAATTAATAAGATTGCACTACATCACATGTAACGTCCTGCCTTTTTGCACAATTTAAATAGACGATAAACCACACACGTTAGACTTAAACCCTACAGAAAGGCGGATTGTTATGGGGTAAATAAGAAAATGAAGGAAGAAATAAAACAAAACAGAATCTTGCAGCGGAACGATAAAATATAATAATCAAATATACAGTTCATGAAGCTGTTTTACAAAAACATTTGATTTACTTATATAATACATATCAGAGTTACCCATACCAGAGAATAATAATTAATGTAGCGGAATTAAAGGGTGTAATGGAATAATATAGTAGATAATAGTACTACAAATCTTCGTCTTCGTCCTCCGGAATAAAATCTTCAAATGCTGAAACGCTCGGACTGACCCGAGTGAATTGAAAAGACAAAACACTCGAGTCAGAACTAAAAGATCTTATTTAAGTTAAATCAACAGGAATAAATATGAGTGAAACGGCGTCAGAGATGTTTACGGGATTTTACATCTCCTATCCAGTGTCTAACGTGAGTGTAGTAAGTTAAGAGATGCTCGGGATTCACATCTCCTAAGGATCCGTTAAATTATTTACTATGTACTAATATTTCGCTATTATAATAGTGTCTAATAGTAAAATAAACTTACTTTTAAATAGTGTTAAGGAGTGACCCAATATTCCCCTTAACACAAATAATTCCAATAGTCTATACACTACCGTAATACCTCCTGATCGGGAGGCTACCAGAGGATAATCCATAGATACGACACAAATAGAAACTCTTACAAGGCACGCTAGGGTAGGTGACACGGCACAACTAGGCAATGCCAGGGTAGATATACCAATTACGCTTCCGGGCCGGTGGTAACGCATAGCCGCAGCTACCGCCCACCTCGAGCCACACCCCCAAATAAAAATCAAAAGTGGCCACGGAATCAATCCAAAAGTCAAAGTATAATATCGAAGGTATGTGTCCGATCAAAGGTGCTACCTTATTAGCCCGTCAATCGCTCCCGTTTTAGCCACCTTATGCCAACTCACGGAGTTGGGTCCACGTATTTACCTCAAAGGAAACGCCACCACCATCCTACTTCATTCTGGAATCTCCACCATGTACACGGTTGTTAAAGTGGTTTTCGGAGTTGGCAGAGAGTATGACAATTTCCGATCCCGGTCTCTTTAACAACCAAACGTTATTATAACACTGCGGTCTTTTCAAAATAGTTTATACTTTAAAACAAGAATATAATATCCAATTCAAAACCATATAAATGCGATATCATTTCTATTTAAAACCCAAATCAAAATGATATCATTTTTATTTCAAATATATCCTTTTCCAAAATCATAACAATTTTTAAATTTATAAACCTTGAAACCCATAGCTTTGGATCATAACTTTTAATACTTAAATGGTTTAAATACTAAAATACTATATAAAATAAAATAGCTTCTTTAATTTGTCCAAATAAATTCCAAATACCGATTTGAAACTCCAAATAAACCTTTTTAATTTCTATATATTTCAAAGCTTTAAATATTCCACCATTTCAAAACTAATTCTTTGATAATTCCATATATATCAAATTCAATTACTATTATTTAGATTTGAAATGTTTACTTAATAAATCAAATATCATTTTGCTAAAACCTTTAGACTTCAATTAACTGGATATTCTTTCAATTTAATTAACTTGATAATATTCATTTAAATCAATTTGATATTCATTTAAATCCTCAAAATTAAGTTATAAAATCATACCTTTTAAATATCAGTTTATTTACATTTCAAATCAAGATTTTTTTTCGAGGATAATTCTTAAATAATTTAATTCACATCCATTTCATATTTTATCTTCCGAATCTTAATTTTTTTAAATCATTATAACCTCTATATAAAATATGATTTAAATAATTAACCATATTTAATTTAATAAATCAAACTCCATTATTTAACTTATTGTTAGCTTAAATACATAAATTTAACTATATGTAGAATATTTTTATATAATATAAAAAAGAATCAATATTTATTTAAACCGTATAATTCTATCCAAAACCATAGAAATCATTTTCAAAATATTTATATATATAGACCGACGGTGTATATATAAAATTTTCTATCCTATGGTCAAGTGATATGGATATTTATCATTTCAATCCGCAATTTAAAATAAAAATACGGTTACATATCATTTCAAACCGCAATCCCGAATGAAATAAAGTGCATAACAATTTTCAGTTCATAACGATATAAAATACAACATCCATTCATCCAATATCAATTATAAACCATTAATCACAATCATCATCCAAATCAATTAACAACATCAATATATAACGGATAATAAACAACAGGTATCGGCTATCGGTTATATTCAATAATAAATTAAATGAAAATTTAATTGGTAGTTTATATGTAATAAATAAATTAAATAACAACTTAATTCAATTAAATTCAATTTACTGGGATGATGTTTAAAAATACACCAAACAGTCTTAAATAAATTTCTAATCACATCCTAAATTAATTTAACAAACATATGAATTTTTTTGAAGTTGTGAGTCGGTTAAAACACTCACCTTTTGAATTTAAATTGAATTTAAATCCAATTTAAACCCAAAAGTTGCATAGTCTCCAAATTCGTCCAAACCAGCGTCAAAATGTTCGGAATATCATTACGATCCTAACAAAGAAAATCGCGCATGAATCAGATATCGTATGAGAAAGTAAGGATTATTATAAAGGATTGAAATCAAAATTAGAATTAAAGGGACTAAAAGAAACAAACCAACATGTCACGTCATCATCTCCCTTCAACACGCAACATGCACGCACAGGAATTTCACGATCGAACCTACGTGCGTTCGAACCCATATACAGCCCTTTGACCGGCCCTTTGACCGCCGCTTCCTCCCCAAATACGACGTTCTAGACTTCGGCACCACCCACCATCTTCATGTCTCCCCATCTTCTATCCGGCGCACCTCCTCTGGCCGTCCCGGGTGCCGCGCGCCGCCGCATAGAAGTTAGGGTTTTCGAACCCTAGTTCGCCAATTTTGATCGCCTCCGGTAGTTTTAGCTCACGAGACCACTGTCAAACAACTCCACGCAGCACGCTTTACGAAACCCAGAATCCGATTTGCCTGTAGTCACTTCAATCAAAAACGCCCAATTCCACTTTGACCGCGATTTCTGATTGATTAAAGCACAATTTCGACAAACGAACACCAGATGTAGATTTGTATCGATAAGATCTATGACATATAATTTTTTTCAAATTTTTCTGAGGAGTTTGAATTTTTTTTGATTTGGATTGAAATTTGATTTGTGTTTGGATCTAGAATTTGTTTGTCTGCCATTGAGGAGGAGAGATAGTGGAAATGTACGTACAGACAAATGAGAAATAGGAGTAGGCTAGGGTTTATAACCGGGTATTTATAGACAAAGTTGAAAATAAAATAGATGGATAAGATAGATATACGCGCTAACGACAAAGTGGCCCAAATAGCCCGTTCTTACTCCGGAACGAAATTGGGTCACCCATATATCAAAATAGATGTTTTAAAATATTTTAAACAAATAGAAAAGGTTTCAAGTCCAAATTCCATCGTATGAAGAAGTTATGCTAAAATCAATATTTTCAAATTGATTTCAATTGATTTCAATTTAATTGATTTCAAGGTGTTTCAAGCACATACGATCAAACGACAAGTCCAATCGATACGAAACTTGAAATCCTACAATAATTCACCATTGTGGATCCGATGAAACTTGTTTCGTCGAAATCCGAGTCAGTGGCCAAAATGGCTATTTTTATATTAATTAAATAAATAAAAGGGGTTTTTAGGCTCAAGGAAAAAGTTAGAGAAAAATTTAGTTATAGGGACAAGAATTTTGTTTTTTAGGCTGAAGGACACTTTTTAGTGTAAATCACAGAATGATAGTTGTAACTATCATTTTCAGTTCACACTAAAAAATGTCCTTCAGACTAAAAAACAAACTTATTGTCTCTGAAACTATATTTTTTTGCAACTTCTTCCTTGCGTCTATTTTCCTATAAATAAAATTTAGTCAATTAAATCAAATTTTCAATTTCAATTCGATAATTGCCAATTCTTATCTTTTTTAAATTTCCCAATCATTTACAATGATTTAAACCCATTTAAATGTCAAATTAGAGTTGATAAATTTATAAATTCGGTATTAACCTTAATTTCATTAAATTCGAAAATTATAAATTTAATTTCCAAATTTCTATTAAATTTACTTTTTAATTTATTATTCGATTCATTATTATCAAACGGATGAGATTAACATTGGATTCAAAATTCATTACATTAATATTCTCACATTTCATCTAAATTCCCATTTTAAATATTTAATTCATTTAATTGCAATTAATCCTTTTATTTCATTTTAAATTCCAATAAATTAATAAAGCTTTATTCTCGATCCTTATAACTCAACAGATTGTCCAATATGAATAACCTTAACATTACTTACAAATATTACCTTAATTAACATTAATGTAATATTAAATTATAATTATTGTAACAATTTCAAAGTTTAAATTTACAAGCTACATACATAGGTAACATACAATCATCGTTACCGTTAACCTTCAGTCACATTAATAGGATTTTATTGCTTACAACTCAATGTTGACATTTATTTTCATAATGCTAATTTCATTCACTCTATCCGTTACTACATTTATAACCATTAAAGTAATATCTAATTACCTTTATTCGAAATAACCGTTTATCACCAATATATTCTTTATAATACTTGTATGGTTATTCTCCACAAACAATTACCATCTATCCTATTATTTCACACAATATTTATAATTAAAGTCTCAATTAAATTTATTTATCTTGATTTCATTATTTTATTACATCATTTATTACTTTACAAAACAACCAAACATTTCTATGCATCTTATTACATTTATACCTTGTAATTATTGTCTTAAACTCATAATTGTAATACCAAGTTTCATTTTAAATTTCAATTGATTCCCACTCACAGTTTAATAGCCTAAGTAAACTGGTAACAAATAATAATGGTCACTATTTTCCCTAAATCATATTTATAGGTTTATAGTTTACAACAAATGTTGCAATGACTCATATGATATTGATTTTATCCAATTACCATTAAATTTATGGTATTTCATAAATCTATTCCATACTTACATTTTGTTTCGTATATTTCATTTATAACCAAGTATATCATTTAGATTTAGTTTCATAATTTGGTATTCAATTCATAAATTTATTAACTTTGATTAGTATTGTTTACCTTGCATTTTAGTTATTATTCCATTAATTTATACTAACATTGAATCCTATCAAATTGCACTTATTACATATCATTCCGTTAATTTATATAACTTTGAATCTATTTCCCAATTTACAAACTACAATCAATTAAACCTTACAATTGTTTCAATAAATTGGAATTGCACTAAATTTGTCATTAATTATTAACCTTAATTAACCTTGTTACGTTTCCTCTAAGTTAATTTTCATTACATTATCACAACTTTTATTAATAATTCACCAATTTTTATTTTCTTCAATATTGAATTTCAAAAATCTCAATAAATTAACAATTTTAAATTATTGAAAATTTACGGGTCGTTACATCACATGATCGGAATTTCAGATAGCATTTCTAAAATGCTTATTTTCTTCTGTAATGTTTTGTAAGTACTGCAAATTCGTTTTTATAGCATTTCAGTGCTTTGAAATGCTGTAGAGTTTCAGAAACTTTACATAGCATTTGGTAAAAGCTACAGTTTCAGTCGTATAAAGTTTCGAATATATTTTACTACAATTTTTTTTATAGCATTCTTTAAATGCTGTTTTTCTTTATGAAATTTTAAGCTATGTAAAAATAATATTTAAATTAAGTATTTTTCTCTATTCTTTTTAGAAGTTATTTTCTAACTTATATTAGAATATGTTAAAATTAATTTTTAGATATTTTTTAGTAATCAATTAAAATTTTAAATGAAAGAGGCCTTAATATAACACATGTTTATTTTAGTTTTTCAATCTTTAATTATTTTATTGAATATTTCATTATGATATTCTTTTAATTTAAAATGTGTTTAAACATGTTTCTAAATATTTTAAACAATAATAATTTAATATATAGTTTTAATTAGTAAGTTAAGTATTTTATAAACGTGGAAGTTTGGATTTTAAAGAAAATTATTATTAAGTTAAAAAATTATTTTAAATAAATTAAGTAATTAGGGCATTAATTTTTATAAAAACTATATTTGATCATATATACAGTTTAAGTCCATATTTTTTAGCATTTGATTTTGACATTAAGTTTGATTACTACCTTTCATGACTATGTTATAGTTTTAATACCATTTATTACCTTTAAACTCTTGTCCTTATTACTCTTTCAGTCCCATTCATTAGTTTCTTTAACCTAAGTCAGACAATTGGTGTGTATTACCTTTGTTTGGTTGAAGAGATAAATAGTTTAACATAAGTATAAATACACATACATATATGCCTGTCAATTAGATATTACTGATCACTCATGTTTATCTTATACTCTGAATATCACTTACCGTAGTATATATATCATCATATCATTCTGCATATTATTATTATTATTATTTTTACTTCATTATCATTTTTTTTCATATTACATATCATTATGCATCCTATTTCATATCACATTTCATTGCATATTACATCATAAATTACAATGCATAAAACATCATAATAATTTGCATCACAATTTGCACTTCATTGTGCATATCATATCATATTGCATATGTCATACATGTATACATAACGAGTGTATTTTATTTAGGAGGAGTTTGTAGTATTGTCTTATAGTATAGGATTATTAGTTTTTAACTTGTTTGGTATGTTTTGATTAACTTGTTTGACTTGATTGACTTGATTAATTTGTTTGACTTGTCTGACATGATTGGTTTTGATGTGTGTCTTGATTGTATTGTCTGAAATATATTTATACATATTTAGGTATTGAATAATTATAATTATGTTAATGTCTTTCACATTCCATTTACTATACTTTGTTCTAGTATTAGTTTAAGGAGGGAGTTTTATAGTTATAGTAGTTTAGGACTAAGCTTTTAGTTCTAGAGTTAAAGTGTTGATTATTTATGGTAACACTATCATTATAATCACATGTCATAGAGTATTAGATTAAGGGGAGTTATATAGTTTGGAGTTAGTTTTTGTTGATGACAAAGGGGAGAAATATAAAATAGGGTAGTTAGACATAGATTAAGGGGGAGTTATTAGTTTTAGGGGGAGTTATTAGGATAGAAGTAATATTTTATAAACAAAGTTTGTCATCGTCAAAAAGGGGGAGATTGTTAGTCCATGAGATGATGGTTTTGATGATAACAACCTTAGAATATATTATAAAATATAAATACTAACATTATAAGTTTAGATATACATGTATATGCAGGATTTAACCATGCAGGTACCAAGAATGAAGATTGTACAGTATAGAGATTCAAGATATCAAGATTGAAGACTCATGAGTATCAAGATTATCAAGAGTTCAAGAATTCAAGTAATTTATTCTTTAATTAGAAAATTTTGTTAAAAATCCTAGAAAAGCACTGGAATCTTAAAATCCAATTTATTCGTGGAATGGAATCCACTTCGAGCCTGTTAAAGGGATGGAACCCTAAGTAGGATAGAACCTACGAAAAAACTAGTGGAACATTGTTTCGTATCCGCTAACCTTTTATTCAAAATGATTTTTTTATCAAAATTATACCTTGTTTTCAAAATGATTTCAAAACCTTTCTTTTAAAAGCATCAATAACATCTATCCTGATTTTAAATAATTTTAGCCTCAAAATCATCTATAATTTCAAAGTCAAATTACTCCTGATTTTAAACTATCTTTTAATATAATATATTTAACTTTTAAAATATTTATACAGATTTAAATATAAAATTATAGTTAAATTCTATATGTATTATTATCTATATTTACTTATGAATTTTAACTATAGTCAAGTATATTTATAAAGTTTAAAATAGTTTTAATATAAGATAAAGGTTATTTTCAAAGAAAATCAAATCATCAAAAAATGATTTGGGATGTCGACATACTCATGGTGACCATGTCAACATGGTGTCAGTTGAGTTTAAAATTTCAATTTCAAAAGAAGTGTCTATTCGCCATAACTCTTCACGAATGGACATGACTGTTGTTCTACTATAAATAGGGGTCAGTTTCAACTAATTTTACATCAGATTTTCTGGTTTTTCACTCCTCTTCTTCTTCCACTTTTCTTAATACATATTCTTACCATTACTCTGTTGAAATCTACATTGAATCGAACTCGATCATTCGTAGTTTGATTCTCTATCACCATCTCAACAAGATCCTCAGTGCTATTCAGAGTTATAGGCTTTTTGTAATCAACTTAGCGAGAAAATGTTTGATTGTAGCCTTGAAAATCATTCAAGCGTGATAAGGTGTGATTGTAGCCTTGGGAAATCAATTGGGTGAACTTATTGCCTGTAAAATCAAGTGGGTGAACTTGTAGCCCGGAAAATCAAGTATCTCTACCCAGAGGATTGTGATTCTGGAGGGTGTACCTCGTAGCCTTGAAATCGAGGGTGTAATTGTAAAGATTTCTTTTGAAAGGAAATCCGTACTTGTGTTGCGGGACTGGATGTAGGGTAACTCCGAACCAGTGTAAAATCCAGTGTGTTCTTACATTTACTGCTTTTTATTTTATTTCTGCATCTGTGTTTGTTTCTGTGATCATATCTATGTCTGTATATTGCACACATCTATGTTTAAATTAACATAAACTCAAAAAGATTTAGTAATTCTTTATAAACACTCTTCACCCCCTCTACTGTTAATTCTAGCCTTAAGATCCGTAATCCGCATTTCTCATAGTTTTAGAAATGTAAAAGAATCATCCGGTGTGTGATAAGCGTTTGGTTGTTAAACGTACCGAGATCGGATATTTTCATTCTCTTTGCCAATACCAAAACCACATTAACAACTGTGTATGTGGTGAAGATTCCAGAAATGAAGTAGGGTGGTTTGCTGAATGATTCTGTATGAGTTATTTACGTGACCCTGACTCCCATGAGTCAGCTTAGATGCGACTAAAACAGGAGCCACGCCGGGGCAAGTGAGGTCATTCCTCCTATCGGACATGCTTCTTCGATACCATATTATGATTTTGTGATGATTTGGTGGCCACCCCTTGATTTTGATTACGGAAGTGTGTTCTGAGGTGAGCGGTAGTAGCTGCTATGCGTTACCACTAGTCTGGACCCGTAATTGGTAGAATCATACCCCTGGCATTGCCTCGAGTGCCATGTTCACATGTCCTATCGCTCCTTCTTCGAATTTTTTTGTACCATATCTATGTAGTGCCCTCTAGGTAAACCTCCAGTTTACGGAGGAGCGTACGGTACTTTATAGACTATGGGAATATGTAAAATGTGATAAGGTGGATATAGGTAACGCCTTAACGCTATTTTAATACTTTACTTTACTGTAAACATTATTATAGTAGCGTATTGTACTATGTATGTAGATAGTTTAACGGTTCCTTAGAAGATGGAATCTCAAACATCTCTTAAGTTATTGCACTCAGGTTGACGCTGGATAGGAGATGTCAAACCCCATAAATATCTCTGATACTGTTACACTCATATCATTTACTGTTGATTTAGATTGCATAAGACCTTTTAGTTCTTACTCGAGTGTTTTATCTTTTCAATTCACTCGGGTTAGTCTAAGCTTTTCAGTTATCGAAGACTGTTTTTTGAAGGATGATGACGAAGATTTTATACTATTATTATTTTTCATATTTATTCCACTGCATCATGTTATTCCGCTGCATTTATTTATTTATTATTGTTGTATGTAACTCTGATCTGTATTGTAAAAGTATAATCAATGTTATTTGTAAACAGCTTCATAAACTATTTATTTAATTATTATATTTTTCATTCCACAGCGAGATTCTGCATTTGTTTTCTTTCTTTCTCTGCTTTTCTTATTTACCCCATAACAATCCCCCATTTTGAATGGTTTGAGTTTGGCATGTGTGATTTATCGTCGATTCAAACCGTCCAAAAAGGTGGGTCGTTACAGAATGTCTGAATACACTCTCTAGATTGTTAAATATATATTATATAAATATATAACATGGCCCTATTTAAATTTATTAATCATAAGATTTATTTTGAAATACATAAAATAATCATTAGAATACATTCCTTATTTTCTGGAATATAAATATAAATTTTATGATTTGTAAAAAGCAGATTTCTAATTAATTTCTTAAATTTAATAAATATCATATTTATAAATTCTCATATAAACTTCAAGAATACATTTTATATATTAACATTTATTATAATTTGATTTGTGTATTATATATTGAATTTTTATTTATAAATTACTACTATTATATACATATATATGTATAAAAAATCATAAAAATACACACAGCACAACCAGTCGCTACCACCAGCCAACCGCAAGCAGTCAACAGGTCGAAGGCAAAACTATGTTACCGATCGCAAATTTCAGGAGATCTCGTTCTTTCTCCTCACAAATAGCTACTATGACTCGATGCACACAATCAATATACCTAAACAATAACACAAATACAACATCTACGACATGAATTACGTGTTTAGAAATATTGATTGAGTTCAAAACTCACATGCTTCCGCTTTTCTTCCTCTATCTCTATGAATGCACGCATACGGAACCCAACTGACAATCAAAATTTGAATTCCCTTTTTCCATAGGTGTAAAATATGTAGAAAACCACATATTCAAATTTGGTAATTTATAATAATTTATATGATTTATTTCTAAATTTAGAGGGAGAAGGTTATCGAGAAATAAGTATCAAGAAGAAGTTAATTAACAAAAGGAAGTATACGTAAATTAAAAATTAGTAAATGAGGAAAAATATCAAGATAGAAAACTCTAAAAACGGATTTGGAATAATACTTAGGCTTGGGCTTTAGATTAGGAAAATTATTTTATTTTATTATTTAATTTCCTTTTATAAACTATTCTTTATCTAAAAAAAATTACAATAAAATTCCAAGCAAAACTTGCATTAACAATTTTTAAAACAAATATTTTTCCCGTTGTAAAATTTTGATATTCTAAAATACATTCAAATTATTCATTTTCAATTCCAAAAATCCGTTTTAATTGATTGAATAATTATTATTAATTACTCTTAAAAATTGGGTTATTACAAACCTTCCCCTTAAGAAAATTGCATTCCCGCAATTTCCCGTAAGGAAAAGCCTATAACAAATTAATTATACTAAACTTAATAAATCATTACCAATTTTATTTTTAAATACAAACACTTAACATAAGTGAAAATTACTCTTCGAAATTACAAAATACTTCATTTCAAATAATTCTCTTTTAAAAAAGTATATATAATTTTTCTAAGATTTCATTTTATACAAACTCAAACACGATCCAAATTCAAATTTTTCATCGAATAATCATTAAAATATTTTTAACAAAAGCCAAAACCTTATCAACAAATTTTCTACTAAAATATCATTTCTCTGTTTAATCAAGTACCTTTCAATATATTGTTTAATTTCAAACAACTTATTATAAACAAAATTATTTTTAAAAACTATTTTGCAGATCTTTTTCCCTAAATTTTATACAAATATTTAACTGGCTTCAGATTGATATATGGAGGGAGGTTTTAAACTTATTCTCAAAATTTAACCCAACGGAACTAGTAATATATTCCTTATCAAAATAATTCTCAATTAAATAACTCATTAAATTTCATAATCTTTTATCCTCTCTAAAATACTTCATTATCGAAAAAAAATTCTTTCATCCAAAAGTAAAATTATCAAAACCCTTGCTTTATCAAATTTCAAAACAAAGACCAGATCGAATTTTATTCTTCAAACATTTAGTAATACATATAACCATAAAGAAATCTTCCTTTTTCGCGAAAACACTTAATTGTAATCTTTAAAATAATTTAGATTCCCAAAATTTCCTTCTAATTGCTTTTGGAATCCATTTTAATATTACAACTCCATTACACTCATTTGTAATTCATAGATCACTTTATTTCATTATATTTTAATATTTACAAAAAATTACTTAAATCTCATTCAATTATTCCCAAATTATCCATAACTTATATTAACACACAATACATAATAATGTTCATATATTCTTCATTACTTAACATTTACTATAATAATCCTCAAATTATATACATTCTTACATCTTAAAATCCCGAAACTCTATAACATTTAAACATATCTGATTGCATCAAAAATCATCAAATACACACACAAACAAAATAAAATATAATGATGTTGCCACCATTTATTATAGTGATTACTATTATGGTTGGTTGCAGTATTAACTATGCAATCAATAATACCTCGCCAATGATCTCAGTTGTCCACTAATATTAAATGGCTGCAAACATCTCTTTAAATATATCCAAACATATAAAATATCTTTAACAATACATTTCGCAACATAAAAGTTATAAATTCTTATTCCCAAAGCCTTCACGAATATAGATTTCAAACGTCACTTTCTCCAAAATAGCTAACTTTTCATTGACTATAACTTAATGCACTCAACCCTTTTCAAAATACTTTTATTTTCCATAAATTATTTATATCTTACCAAAACATGATGTCCAAGTGTCCTATTCTAGTGTTTAAGAATCCATGTCGAATACATATGCACCCACATCGACCAAATTCCTTAAGATACTCAATGGACAAGTTAACATAATCTTATTTCAAAAAAATTAAAAGTAACATTTTAAATTTTAACTTAATACTAATGATGTATAAATTTCAAAAGATTTATCATTAAAGCATTCGTTTGGCTTCCAAAGTCATCTAATAATAATAAACTATATTTTTATGTATTAAGAGTCTTTATTCTTATCAAACGCTCAATAACATCAAAACATTTTCAAACAGCCTTTAAACACAAACATAATATAAATATACTACTCAATATTTTATAGACATTTTATAACATCAAACAAACATCATTCATTTTTATTTATAATAAGTTAAATTAATAATTGAATTCATTTCACAAATTTGACAAATACGTAAAAATATTCAAAATTAAATTCAATACCAACAATTTTCAATAACCAGACAAATATGAGAAACTACAATCAATGCACCCAGTGGAAAATTGATAAATAGATTTTTTTGCAGCGCACTCTGATTAAAATAAATCAAACATAATAATACAATGCCAAGTCAAAACATTACAATACAACACTAAACCACCCAACATATAGTATTCAACATAAATGTAATTCTACTGGTTGGACTAACTCCTTTCGTCCTTGCTACCACAGCCCTTAATATCACATACCTAAAATAATTAAGTGAAAAGAAATTATATGAATTTAAAATATCAAACATGGCCCTTGATGATTACCCCAGCAATCATCATACACACACACACACATATCTACTACTCCTAATTATAGGGAATTATCCAACACTCCCAAGAAGTCAGGGACTCTACGTCTCATCTAAGGTCTTGGCTCGTGTCTCTTATATATGGCGTATTGTTCTGAACCTTGTGATGATACCAATTAAAACACCCCACCTCTATACCAATACTATCCAAGAGTATTATTAAGTAATCTTATTGGATAATACGAAGAATGAGGCGATATGGTGTACACATACGAATATTCCCTTTGGTTAACGCTTGTACGTATTTGAATCATCAAATAAATAACTCACCTAAATGTGTGTGATATTGGTACAAAGGAATAAACTTGTGTACCTCAAGGATAGAGCAAAATATAGTATACAGAACATAACAATAAACACGGAGTCGGAATCACAGCGGTAACATATATAATTTATAATACTATTAGGGCACGACTCATCTCAAATGTCAACTATCTCAAAGAAATACAGTGGATAATCAATACACAACTCAATATTATGTATATATAGTAAATCAAAGTCGCATAAATATCATACAACAATACTAGTATATGTCTCATCTAAGTCCACTAAAACCCTGTTGTTCATGTCGTTGTTGTACCTGAAATGTCTTGGACTAACCCGAGTATTACATAAGTAACACAGGGGTCAGGCTATGTCTAATGAAGAATCTATTAGAACCTTGAATTTTGATGTTTTGATTGTGACAACCATATAATTAAATATTATATGAACAAACCATATTTACAGGAGAAGATACTATTTTACTCGTGAAATGATCTAATGGATTTCAGATAAGATTTCAAATAGAAGCTTCAGTAATTTATTTTGTCTATGTCTAAGTCTAGTAGTGAATTCATGTTAAAATCTCTCCGAAGTGGTATATGCATGCACATGCAATTTAAAATCTTTTAAATCGTAGTTCATATACTGAATTTTTTAGTAACCTAGTTCATATACAAGAACATTTCTAAAAAATCCTTGATATGGCAAAAAGACAGGCAATTCAGCCGACTGAATCATATAGTTCAGTCGACTGAATGCCTGTGCATGTGCACAACTAAACTTGAATATTCAGACGATTGAAGTTAATGATTCAGCCGGCTGAATTACATGATTTTTGCACTATTTTCTTTCTTATTTGATTTTCAATCGATTCAACTGGCTGAATTATTTAACTCAGATGGCTGAATCTTCATAATGGCTATATTTTGAAAAGCCACTTCATTTCAACGAATAGAAACAACTCTTGATTAAAGAGTTGCTTCCATCTTCTTTCGTAGCTACTTTTCCTGAATGATTGAAACTCCTAATCACTATATATAGTCATTAAATCAATTGTTTTAATCGCTAAATTTTGATTCTATTTCTCTTTCTTATTGTCTAAACAATCTTGCCATTTGCATTCAATATTTTCATTCTAATCACTTGTTCATTCAATCAAACTTCATTAGTGATTGAATAAACTTCCTATCTTCGTGAATTACACAATATACCACAAAGAATGAGATTATAGAAAGGGTGTATGTTATTGACTTATTAGTGCTATTCAAGAGCATACTCAGCCATAATTTTTTTTACTATTTGTATTCGAAGTCATATTCGATTGCTTAGGCGGTTGAAGTCCTATTCAGTTGCTTAGGTGGTAGAAGTCTTGTTCGATTGCTCAGGCGGTGTAATACATATTCCTTCGGGTTAAGTGAGGGCTTATAGTTGAATTCCAAAAGGAGTCTAGAACAAGACGTAGTACGGGAAGTTCGAACCAATATAAAAGTCTCTGGATTCATTTACTTTATTATTTACTTTTATATTTATACTCTGCAGTAGTAGATAGCTTAGTTAATATTCCATATTATACAATGCTTAGTTACTTTCACTTGGTATCAGAGCAAAGTCATCGTATAACCATAAAACAGTTATTTGATATTCAGTTAATATTGAAAATAACACTAGCACAAGTTTTACAGAAGGTCAATCTACTGCACGACCACCACTATTTAATGGTTTGAATTACAATTATTGGTTAACTCACATGAGAATTTATATGCAAACAATTGGATATGGTACTTGGAATACCACTCAAAAGGATACACTATACCTACTACACCATATGCATAATGGTCAAACACACAAAAGATAGATGCCATCTCAAATGAAAAAGCCATGAATATGTTATTTTGTACTTTAGATAAGAATGAAATTAATAGTGTTAGCATACGTACAACTGCTTATGAAATTTGACAAACTCTTAAAGTTACGCATGAAGGAACAACAAAGTTCAACAAAGCAAGATTTCTATGCTTAAATTCAGTTTTCAAAATTTCAGAATGAAACCAAATGAGACTATAAATGAAATGTATTCTAGATTCCAAGACATATATCATTCACTATTAGCATTAGGAGAAAAATACACTTGGCAGAAAAGCTAATATATCATATTTTATAGTTTTTGGTACAAAATGTTTTCTACTAAATACAAAAGACCAAATTGGTAAATTCGATCCAAAATCCGATGAAAGAATATTCATTGGATACTCGGAATGAAGCAAGGCATATAAAATTTATAATAAAAGGAAAAAATAATCAAAGAAACACTTCATGTGTCATTTGATGAAAATTTCAAATTTAATTATAAAAATGAATATGACGAAATAATACCTAAATCAAATATCACACAAGATGATGAAAATAATGTTGAAAATGAAAACAACAATTTATCAAATGAAAAATGAAATTCGAACTCCACCAAGACTTCTAAGAAATCACCCAATTGAAAATGCCATTGAAGAAGTAAATACTAACATAAGAAATCGAAATCAATTAAATGAAATGGGTCATGTAGCTATCATATCGGACATTGAACCCAAAAATGCTAAAGAAGCCTCAACCGATGATTACTGGATTATAGCTATGCAAGAAAAGTTAAATCAATTTGAACAAAATGGAGTTTGGTACTTAGCTCCTAGACTTAGTGATCAAACTATCATTGGTATTAAGTAGGTTTACACAAACAAAGCTTATAAGCAAGGAAATATTTTTTGAAACAAAGCTAGATAAGTCACTTAAGGTTACAATCAGGTAGAAGGAATAGACTATAAAGAAACATTTCCACCCATAGCTCGACTAGAACAATATGTATTTTATTAGCTTTTGCTTATTTTCATAACTTTAAACTATATTAAATAAACGTAAAAAGTGCTTTTCTAAATGCTTTATAAAAGAAAATGCATATGTAGAACAACCATCTTTATTTGCACATGAAAAATTTCTAGATCATGTTTGTAAACTAAAGAAAGCTTTATAGGTTTAAAACAAGCACCTTGTGCTTGGTATGATCGTCTTAAAGTTATCTTATAGATTCTTGTCTTAAAATTGCAAAAGTAGATCAAACTTTGTTTATACAACAAGATTAAAAGGATATTTTAATAATACAAATTTATGCAGATGACATCATTTTTGGTTCCACGAACGCAAAATCATGCCAAGAATTTTCGGATATTATGACAAGAGAATTTGAAATGTCTCATATGGGAGAACTTCCAAATTTTCTTGGATTACAAAATAAACATTAAATAATGGAAAATTTATTAATCAAGAAAAATATTGTAGTAATCTTATAAATCATTATGGTATGGAAAACACTTTTGTTAAATCAACTCCTATGAGAACTACGGTACATCTCGATCAAGATGAGAATGGAAAAGGTGTTGATCAAAAACAATATCGAGGTATGATTGAACCCTTACTTTATTTAAATGTTAGTCGTCTAGATATAATGATGAGTGTATGCTTGTGTGCACGATTTCAAGCAAATCCCAAAGAATTACATTTGCGGGTAATGAAACAAATTTTGCGCTACTTAAGCAAGACTAAAGGCTATGGTATCTTTTACACAAAAGAATGTCCTTTTGAGTTCATATCATATAGTGATGCTGATTTTGGAGGATGTTGAACGGATCGAAGAAGTACAAGTGGTACTTGTCATTTCATTGGACAATCTTTAGTATCTTGGTTTAGTAACAAACAAATTGTGTTTCACTTTTGACATGTGAAGCAGAATATATTTTTGCTATTTTGGTATGTGCTTAAGTAATATACATGTAGCAAACACTACAAGATTTTGGTATAAATCTATCTAAGTTAACAATTTATTGTGATAATACAAGCGCTATAATATTATCGAAAATTCCTATAAATCACTCCAGAACTAAACATATTGATATTATCATTTCTTGATGATAATATGGAAAAAGATAATATTTCACTTGATTTTGTACCATTAGAAAATCAAGTTGCAGATATATTTACTAAACCTTTAAATAAAATATTTTTCTAAAATTAAGACATGAACTAGGAATTATGTCGTACATGATTTATAATTCGATATTAAAATATTTAAAAAAATTATAAAATAAATAAAAGTTTAATTGAACAAAAATTGGAGATGATGGCACTCAAACTCTGCACTCATGGGAGGGAGTCACATGTCTTTCCATTGTTCTATTATGTTACTTAAGACCATACATTTTTTTGTTTTATATACGGCTCACATTCTTTTATATTTCTTAAGCTTGTATTTTCTCTTGGCTAAAGGTTTCTACAGAATATTACCCATAAAATAGTAACTTTAAATAGATAATCAACTCAGTATATAAACGTGATCAGAATTTTCTTTAACTCAAATACGAACTTTAAAAAATAAATAAACAGTTCACCGTGTACCAATGAAAAAGTTGACGAAATCTATCATTATCAACATAAGGCTTTAGGTTTATAATGTAAGACGTATTATGAACAAAAACACCATAGAAGACGATTAAATTTCCTTGAACAATGCACTCTCAAATTCTATGGATCATCTTCTAAGCAACATGTGCACAATCTGTCTCCTCGGTGATCTCAAGTGTCCCCGAATTCTTAGGAACAAGGTGCTCAACGTAATGTTTGGTCTCCTATACATCCATTATGTAATATCAACAAAGTTGAACCAAGCTTAGAAAAATCTAAGACTTCGAGAAATTAATCTATATTTTTTTGTCTATAAATTTAATATTGTAATATATGTAACATGTTTATTGATATAAAATTTATAATTATATTTAACATGAGAATACGGCTTAAACACAAATATATGTGTGTGTGTGTGTGTGTGTGTTGTAAATTAACTAATTTAAGAATAAATTAAAAAGAAGCTTGACCTCAGCAAAAACAACAGTTTCAACCGGCTGACCATAGGGACTCAGCCGACTGAACATTCATAGAAATCTAAAATTCTTTCAGAGTTCAACCGACTGAATAACCACAAACAACCGACAAAACCGTATCAAATTTGCACTGTATTTCTAGGGGTTGAAATTTTCTACACATCAACCGGCTGATTCCATAAAACAGCCGATTGAATATTCAAAACTCCAAAAAAAACCGAGAATTCAGCCGACTGACCACTCCCCTAAAGCCGACTGAATTATGGCCTTCTTTCACTATAAACTTGCAGGATCAAATTCTCTACATACCAACCGACTGTTTTTACCCTTTTAGCCGACTGATCCGTCAGTTTTCTATTTTTAAAAATAGATCATCACATTCTCCAACACACCTTTTCACTTAAACTTTAAATTACTCCTATCTACCCCTTCATTCTTACCTTACCTAAACACTCTCTATTTCAAATATACTCAAATACAAACCTTAGCCTCCTCAAAAAATTCAAATTTTATTCTAAATTTCATCAACCAAATGGTATCAAGATCAAAAAGAGCTTGTGAATCAACAATCGGACCTTCCGAGAGCCAAATTCGAGCTTGGTTACACAATGAAACGGCGGTCAATAGATTCAACTCCATGACGAATTCAAAGTTATTTGAAGGGGCTTTCACGAAGTTCCCCAACTTCAATAGCAACGTAATTAGAGAAATAGCCGAAGCTCACAGCTTCGATTCACTCATTGGGTATGATTCCAACAATGTCAAAATCTACCCTCTCTTAATTAACTTTTCTTTGCAAATATGAATATTGACCAGCAAGATCCCCGAAACAAAGATGATTGTATATGGACCTTGGTGTGTGGAGTAAAGATTTATTTACCTCTTCAACGATCAGACCATGTACTAAGATGTCCATCCTAAGGTTGGATATTGACGACGTTGAGGTGGATATTGTTGGTGTTAAAATTAGGCACAACACTCTTCGAGCATGTCTAAAGAGTTTAAAGTGAAGAATATAAATGGAAACTGAGGCAAATCTGAGTAACACACTAAAAACAAACAAACAGAAGTATGAGAACAAAAGGATTTAGAGTGGTTCGACGTTGTAGCCTACGTCCACTATAGAAAATTTGTTGTTTATTGATATTACCCGCTGGTTACAGATATTTAAAACATTACAATCGAGATACAACAATGATTTCAGTAGAGCATTGGCATTCCAGCGTCAAAAAGTCCCTTTTCTGAAGCCCTTGGACTGCTATTTATAGGTGTAGGCTGTAAACTCGCTCCAAACTCAAAAGACTCCTTCTCTCACGTAGGTGGACCCACGTGATCGATCCTTGGTCATTTCTACTCGATCCATAATCGATACGTACTCAATTCTTATCGATTAAGAAATGATCTTTTTGGGTCGAGATCGATCGGGTACATTCTTGAGGTAGTACACAAGCTCCTATGAAAATTTGGTGGCATTTGGACTTGTAGATTTTGAGTTATGATCGATGCAAGTTTGTGTCTTCAATGTGCATCCGAGCTCGTAACGTTACGTTCATATTGCTTCCATTTGTATCCACGGGAAGCACGTGATTGCTAGATGACGCGGTGCTATCTTCTAGGATCGATCCACTCTTCATGACGAGCAACCGACACTTCCTTTATTCTAGGCCTTATTCGTATCGACCAATATAGCTTCATTAGTAACCATACACTACATTCCATTTCGTATCGCTCGTGGATAGCCTCTTCATATCGGTTGACAAGTAGCCCTTCATATCGATTATGAAGCACTCGATCTCGTATCGATAATATATGGCCACTCTCGTATAGAACAGTGACGATCAATACGAATCACATATGTGAGAACCGATATGTAAGGTGCACTCAGGGGTCCATTACATGATGTCGATCGTTGATGGATACGAAAGGTGTTAATTTGATGGATATGAAATAGCTCCGGTTTGTTGGATACGAAGGAAGGTAATGTCTGAGGGGCACGAATGTGGGGTTTCCTTCATGGATACGAACCAGTTATGTTTCACTCGAGATTTGATGGAAACGGATGGGATGGTTACAAATAGATGGTTATGAATGGAATGTGTTCCTCATGAAACTTAATCGATCTTTATTCTGAGCATACGATCTCCAATTGATCTAAAATTTGGAAAATTGGCTTTTATAGCTTTGCTTGTTACGTCATATTGATTGCAGATCGATCCGGACTTAGGCAGAATTTATTTGCATCCATAGTGAATCTGTATATAATCGATCTTCGAGACAAACCGTCCTTGGTTTTTGCTCAAGTTCTTGTTGTCACGACCTTGCCAAAAGGCAGAATAACATTTTCCCATTAAAGTACATCTTATGTGAACATGGTGTGCTTTGAAAAGCTGCAACCTTCTGTCCAAAAGGTTATATCTGATTTGATGAGTAGTCGTCGTCTTTTCACCAAAAGATGTAACCTTTGATTATTTCTTGGTAATATAAAGACTGAATTGTTGACTACCAATGATTGTATTATGCATTGTTGTAACTGAGTGTTGATTGCCAGCAGTTTGTCGGTTATCGTTGTGATTGTCATCAGCTGAGCATTCAATTTCTATGAATTTTGAAAATTGAATGTTAATTCATCACACATAAATGTATGTTAACCTAACTCCCATTAACGTTTGCACGTTCATGAGTCATTGTCGATTTTCTTTTGCATCAAATCTCATATCGATCCTCTCCTAAATCGATGTGAAATTTGAATTGTAACAACATTTGATGGTTGTTTTAAAGTATCTCTTCGTATTGATCCTCTTCTGGATTGATGTGAAAAGTTGATAAGTTGTATTCGTATCGATGGATACGAGCCTTTGTGGGTTTTATGTCAGTGGATATGAACAAAGCATTTCATATTGATGCACTTCAAATGGAGTCGAATAGTCCAATCCATCTTTGCTTTGCGCTTCATGTCGATTGTCTGATGGATATGAATGAGCGTTATACTAGATAGATGGCACATGGATACGAATAGCTGCCTCGTATCGTTTGAAGAGCTAGACTGCATCGACCGGTTAGCTTGTACTGGGAGACGAATGGTCGCTTTCCGAGTATAAATATCTTGGTACTTAGAATTTTTCCCATTTGTTTGCCTTTCCTCTCTAGCCTTTGTATCGCTCTAAACAAAGGAAATCGAAATTGTTTTCGCCCTCAAACCGAGTCGAGCTCTTAATCCCTCAAACTAGATCAAATCATGGTCTGAAGTGAACATTAGGTAACTAGGAAATGAACTATGTTAAAAATGATGAGGCTTGAGATTCACTACGTCCCATTCGCCCTTGTTGTCGATTCTGGTGAAGTGTGGTCTTCGATGACCGGAATGAAGTTGAGGACGGTGGAGGCGATGCTTGAGTGGGTTTTGAGAAGAAGAAGCATAAGTATTCGAAGTTTTGATGGAAGAATTGCTCGGCCTTGAATTCGTATCGATGGGAGAAGGGGGAAGTAGCACATTCATGTCGATCTAGGAAGAGGCATTTGTATCGATCAACAACCGAGGGTCACGAGGAGGGAATTCGTATCGCTTCTGGAGTTATGGAGTTTCGTATCAACCCATAGCTATCGTTACCAAGCGATGTATAAATGATCGATAAGAAAATGACTTAGATGATCGATATGAAACCCAGAAGGTGATCGATACGAACTTGAGCTTCTGATCGATACGAAGTGATGCATAGGCGATTGATTCGAACTACTTCCTCTTCCCATCGATACGAATTGTCCTTTTGGATAGGGCTGTCAAACGATTGGGTTGGGTTGTAAATGGGTTGGTTTGAAATTAACCCAACCCGTTTAAAAGAAAAAATGACCCAACCCATTAAACCCATTTATTAAACGGGTCAACCCAACCCAACCCGTTAGTTTACCGGGTAAACCCTACCCAAACCATTCAACCCATTATTAATAAAAACCAAAAGAATAAAATAGGTCAAAAACAACCTATCAAACATGAAAATTGTACCAAAAAGCTTCAAACACAACAAAATCCATGGCTCAAAACTAAGAATTGCAGCAAAAAAATTTAGAATAATTCAAAATAGCATAGCAGAGAAGTAAAAACTGCACCAAGATACCCGAAAACAGTTCAAAAAACTGCATAAACTAGACCAGATAACACAGATACTACAACAGGTCATTCAAGAACTTCAATATATAATATAACATGAAAAAAAGTATAATATAAAATAAAATTGAAGCCAAGTTGTATCTTCAAGTTGGAGAATTCTATTAAATAAGGTGAGTTGTATCTTCAAGTTTGCTGAGACCTATAATGATCAGGTTCTAAAATTTTGAAGACATTCCCTGCAAATATCAAAGTTAACTTATTAGAAACTTACTGAAAAAGGTTTAAATGGGAAATAAAGATATAAAAAATAAAGTAACATGTAGAAAGGTTTAAAGGGGAAATAAAGAAAGAAATTATACCGCTTACTGCACAGAGCATCTACATTGAATAATTGAATTTCATAAGCCTGCTTACTAGCCTGCTTTAGTGCCCTGTACAAAATTCCAGCTAAGAGAATTGAGTGGATATATAGTCATTTAGTAACGTCAACTGGTTCTGAAACAGACTAATAATATTGAATGTTTGATTTTGACCAGTGTATATTGTAAATTAAGGGGAACGGTAAATTAGGCAGTTAAGCATACATGTACCTAAGATTTATGTAGAAATTGTCAATTCCGCATCCGTATGAGACAAAGAAATATCCACATCAGGCTCCTCTATAGCTGAAGCTGTCCCGTTTCCATATAGCCAGTCACGTGAACATAACAATGCTTCAACAGTATCCGCCTTCAGAGAACTTCGATAATCATCAAGAACCCTACCTCCGATACTGAATGCACTTTCAGATGCTACAGTAGTAACTGGAACTGCCAAAATATCTTTGGCCATAGGTGAAAGAATTGGATATTTATACTGGTGAGATTTCCAAAAAGAGATAATGTTGAACGATGTTTTAGGATCTAATAGTTCCTCTTCAAGATATGACTTAAGTTCAGATTTACGAGAACTCTCGACTAAACATACCTTACGATGACTGTAAAATCCTTCTAACATATCTTCACATTCTTGTGAATACGGACCAATATCTGCATCAACGGATTCTACATCTTTTGATCCACTTGCTTCACCTTTGTTTTCATTTTTTTACATATTCGTTTGAAAAGATTTTCAAATTTACTCTTCAGCTCATCAAATTCATAACAATCGACTCCATAAATTTGTTCATAACAGTATTTAACGAATTTGATTTTATGACGTGGATCTAAGATGCATGGAATGGAAAGTATCACGCTAAATTTTCTCCAATATTTGTCGAATTTTTTATACATTTCATTCGCCATTGTTGACATAAAATCATTGTCTTTCATACGCTTTTGCAATGTAAAAAGAACTGTCACGAGCTTTGGAAAAAATAAGTTCGATGTTGGATAATTAGAACCCGAAAATAAACAAGTAACTTTGTAAAAAACTTCCAAAAAATCGGCAATTTTCTTTGCATCTATCCATTCATCCGGGGTTGGACAATAAGTATAACTCCGATCAACGATTTCCAAATGGCATAGTGCTTGGTGGAAGTAAATAGCGCTTTTAAGCATCAAAAATGTCGAGTTCCATCTCGTTGGAACATCTTGTTGCAATATTTTTTTACTTTCACTCATAGAAAGATCTGCTATGCATTCCATAAACAACTTTTTTCTTGATTGGGAGCCCTTAATGTACTTTATACTTTCTCTAATATTCGTTAAAAAGGAACCAATGCATTTTAGACCGTCTTGTACGATCAAATTTAATATGTGTGCAATGCAACGAATATGCAAAAACTGACCATCTGCAACCAATGCTTTCTTATATGTAAGATGAGATTCCAACAATTCAATAAATTTATCATTTGAAGATGCATTGTCAAGATGAAATGCAAACAGTTTATCTTCGATATTCCACTCAACTAACAGGCTAGACACCTTCCGAAATATTGCAGCTCCCGTGTGAGGAGGAGTCATCAATGAAAAGCTAAGCAATTTTTTTTGTAAAACCCAGTCGTTATCTATGAAGTGCGCGGTCAATGATATAAAACCATCTGTATTAATTGGTGTCCATATATCAGATGTTAAGCTTACTTTTCCCGAACATGATTTTAAAAATTTAAGCTTAACCTTTTCTTTCTCGTAAAGTTTCATGACATCCGATCGTACTATATTTCTTGATATATGTTGCACTTAATTGTTCAAATAAAAATGCAGTTCCCGTACATCATCATATTGGACAAACATAAAGGGCAAGTTACGCCTAATGACGGCCTTAGTCACCAATTCTCTGTACTTATTTTGATCGAACTTACTTATCTCATTATGCCCACCCATTTTTTTGGTAATGTGTTGACATTTTGGAATATGTTTTAGCATATTAGAAGTTCCATGCTTTTCTCCCCAAAAGTATGTTTTCTTACATCCTTTGCAAAAGCACGTTGGTGTTTTTCCTAGAATAGTTTCATTTTTCTGAAAATAGTTCCAGACATCTGAGTGTGTGGTTCTACAACGGTTTTTTTCCAACCGAACTACTCAATGAATCTTCCAATACAATCAAATCTTCTGTTTCAATGTTTATATGTTCAGTTGAATCCATGTTCTACAATATTAAATATTAATAAAAATTAGCATGTAGGTAGTACAAATTTTTTTTACATAGTCCGGCTCCAAAACAAATGGCTGAGACCGGATTAAGGTCTAAGTGATAAAAAATGTGTTGACCTATTCATCATAATTTTCTACAAGCACTCATTATAGTTTAATTAAGAATATTAAATATATATCGATTTGATCTATATTTGAATTGATTATTATATAGTCAAAACTGTAGTATACTGTACAAGTTGTTATCTATTTAAAATTTAATCCCAGCTAAACAGATGCAACATTCGATTGTGCGCTATTTCATTTGAAGCAGAGCTGTCAATTCTTGATCATCATGTTGAATTATCAACAAATAAAGGAAACGGTATAGAATTATTTCATTCTGTGGCTAACCATTATGAGATGATCAAAATTTCTTCTTTCAACACTGCTCCTAAAACATCTCAATTAATGTTATCAAATATCAAAAAGGATAATGTTATTGAAACTTTAAATGCTACAATCAAAGATATTAACAATTCACTGATTGTCTTTTTTGTCGAATCTCACTATATTTTAGATATCAACTAAAGGAAAAACAACGGTTGTTTGAGATGTGAACAAAAAATGGTAATTATATTATACAGTTCATAAAGCTTTGAAATACAGCAGCAGTAGTGTATTATAGAAACAAACTCAACTCCTTTTGATTTGATTATCTGATTATCCTGAAATAGATTTGCGCCTTTGGGAATTTCCAAAGCTATAAATTGGTGTCTTGGTATCTTGGAATAGATTTGATTGTTTTGATAAAGTTGTAAAAAATATTGCAAACCAGAATACAGGGGGATTTGATGTAATAGTTGGCGGCTTGTACAAAATTATGCAGTGCAGCTACTAAAAAAAGAAAAAGAAAAGGAAGAAAAAGAACCCACCTAGAAATCCTTCGCAAAGCTGTAGGTGGTAGTGTTAGAGACTAAGAGCTGGATGATGGGATCTGATTTAACTAATTCTTGTCACCTCGGATGAATCCTTCAAACAACAAAAAGTCTACTTACTCAGATTCTTGAAATACTCTGAAGGTATTGAAGGAGGACAAAATTTCTTGGCCAGAAACTTGTACTATAAGTAATCAGTATGAACTCATATTAAACAAAGTGCATAACAATATAAAATAAAAGTCGATCAGGATGTATAAGTTTTTACCTTATGTTGGTTGTGTTTCTCTCTTATTGCAGCTAGATTGCTTCCAGTGTTGTAACATATTTGATGATGCAGAGCTTCCACACATTTACACAATTCTGAGGGTTGGTATTGCGTATAATAGCCTAAAGTAGGATTCTGCAAAACAAAATATAGCCAGAAATAGAAATATTTAACCTTAGTATATTCAGATACTTAAACAAAGTGGCATAATTTGTTCCTGTTTCTGAAAGAAATAACTGCATACCCAACGATGCATTGCTGGTTGGAGAATAAAGCGGGATAGAAAAATGGCAGAAGCAGATATGTATGTGTGAGTATTTATGTGTGCGCGCATATCTTATTCTTACAGATCATAAAAAAATGTTTAGTCGATTTTCGTCACTGAATGACGATCTCAAAAATAACTTTTTAAGGACTGCACTATAAACCAAATTTACAGCAATTTTAACAACCTAATTATGGACAGTCCTATCATTACTTTTTAACTAATCAATGATGTATAATTAGCAATTACCCACAACTTGATGATCACTGTACCGTAACCGGATGCCCCCAACCGAACTAAAAGCTTCAAATTACACACAAGGATGAAACCTTAGTATATATTTATTTATTTATTTGTAGACATGGAAACCTTATGTGGTTTTATTATGGATAGAATTGATGTCTATTCATAACTGTTGTACACGACGTGTCTCTGTGATATGTTAATAGTCCATTCAAAGGTTATCCATTAACAAAAAGTAGATCTAATGCATGTTTTGTTTGTAAACATCAGTATTATCACTCTCTTGTGATTTAGGACCTACATCACTCGTGATTAGGATCAAGAAAATTATGCAGTTTTAAAAATTTTATGTGATTTTTGACGTGGCGCATGATTTATCCAATTTTTTTTACACGTAATGTCTAATTCACACAATTTTTGTTTGATTGACTTCATCCACCTTTGTGTCAATTAACTCACTTTCACGTCTGATTAAAATATAGTTTTATATGTTGCGACTTTCATGGTATACATTGGTTTGTAATAACTTATTCCGTGCGTGAGCGACTGCAGATGGAACAAGCTCTTTTATTAGAACAGCAACATACAACTGAAATATAATTAATAAAATAAAAATAGAATTGTCCTGAATCGAACATTATGGTAAATCAGATCAAAATTAAAAGCTCAAAAGCTAAAAAATAAAGAAACAATTGGGGTATAGCTGAAAAGACACAGCAAAACATCATGAATCTTTGCCCAAATGTAATAAATAAATAAGAGATTCAGATGTATATGAAATGATAAAGATTTGCCCAAATCTAGCGATTCTTAATAATACAAAATAACGGTAAAGGACTATAGCACAAAATAACGCACCAGCTTGATTAGATGGAAGGCTGATTATAGCTCGATTGCTGCAACCCAGAAATTGATGAAAAGGTAGAGGATGTCGAATCGTGCCCTATCAGGGAGAAGATGAGTGAATTTGAGAAGTGAGGAGCCCTAGTTTTTTTGCATGAGAAGTGAGAACGCCGATTTTCTTTACGTAAACGGGTAATCAGTGTAAAACGGGTTGGACCCATCTAATCCATTTAATCAACTGGGTAAAATGGTTTATACCAATAAACTAATTTATTTTAATGGGTTTGACCCAACTCACTTGTTTTATGGGTAATTGGGTTGGGTAAACGGGTTGCAACCCATTTTTACAGCCCTACTTTTGGAGATCGATCTAAATTTGAACTCGATGGAGACGAAATCCTTTGAACACTCGAACATTTGACTCCGACGTGCTTCTGCCGTGCATAATTGGATTTAACCATTTCACTACATATCTAACTGCATTCTGAAGCTCATCAATGGAAGTGTAATTTTAAAATATTTAATGCACTTTAACTTTGGCCGATCTCTGAAGTCTTAATGGCACAGTTGTGACAGTCAGCGATGATGGTCATTTCGGTTGACTTTTGAAGTCTCGTCGTTCAAACACTTCTCAATCTTCGTAGAATTTCTTAAATAACATACAGCATTACACTGCACAACACATTCATGCATTTTACACTGAGGGAAACACCGGTTTATTGTCATCTATTGATGATTTTTGCTGAGTTGACTAGTTATGGAACATAGAAGTTTGCAATAATCGGAGGCTCAGAGTCCGCCTCTTAATAGAGATGCTGGCATTCGCAGCCGAAATTATAAGTCCAGCTCTAGATGAACTATCAGGAGCAACCTTCATCGGGAATCCACAAGACTCTGTTCCATCCAATATCTTTGAGGAAATGCTAGGTAGGATTTGCACAAGCACGGTTGTTGAGGGATGACGTCCTACTACCAAGGGTAGAATATATACCCCACTCTCCCTCGGAAGGGAATACTTCTTTTAATAGATTCTTGTACACAACTGAGACGCTCCCTCCATTCAATCAATACATCCGAGAAGTGTTATCCTACTTAGGGATTGCTCTGTCACAAATGCACCCAAACGGGTATGCTCCGCTGAACAGCTTATTTATTGTCTTCATGTAGCATCTTTTTCGACCCTCGACTCTAAAGGAATCCGGTACCCATTCAATATAAAGAGCCAAAGGGATAATCCATCTTTCACATTCTCAGAGGCAGTTAGGAACTGTCAGATCATGATTGGGGAAAGGACCAAGCTAAGTTATTTCAAGATTGAATGGTTCTATGTCCGATGCCTACCAGGTATCGACAGACGGTGGCTAGTCAGGCGTAAGAATTTCAACTTTTATGCCGATTGACTGGATAATCTTATATGATGTCGAATCTAATACGTTCTTTCTTTCGCAGGTTTGATTCCACGAGTCGAAGGCGACCATATTAAAGAGATTGTAAAGGTTCTTTAAAGAGTGCCTGATGAGGATAGAGAAACTAACGAAGTTCTAACAGATGAAAACTTAAGAGTCATTGTGCTAATTGGAAGGAGCCAAACCATCTGGCTCGAAGGATCTCTTAGGGTGGTTCTGGCAAGCAAGTTAGGAGGACAGTACCTAGGATAGTGATCACCGAGCAAGGTGACGATGAGGATACGCCCACTAGAGGTGAATCCGCACTCGGCCCTTCCTAAAGTCATCGACACTCAAATAGGATAAGGAAAGGCACGATCGCTGCCCATAAAGCTCCAAGGTGTAAATCTGTTGTCATTTCTTTACCAGCAACAGGTGTGGTAATTTCAGAGGCTCCCTCCTTGCACATAGAGAGCCCTTTTGAAGGACTTGCAGATCTCCCAATTCTGGACAATGTATCTCTTCAATAAGACAATGGGTTGGAAGGGCATCAAAGTGCCTTAGATTTTGGAGAGCTAACTCCTTCAAGCATGGCTATAACAACCGGTTGGTTGGGGGGTTAACATATGCATGCATACACTTCATAGCATCGCACAACTAAAATCTATAAGCTATTCAATTTCCAGCGATAACTAACTTTGTTTCTCTTTTCACTCTATAGATTCTATGTCGAAGCAACCATCTATGCTTGGTGGCCTTCACGTCGCACGCCAATCATCTAGTTCATACATGGAGTCCCATAGGCATGATTTTAACCATGACCGTCGTCATTCCAGCTAGAACAGGGATTATTATAATAGAGAAAGAGCTAGGAAAAAGGAAAGAAAGAGAAAGAGAAAGGGAAAGGGAAAGAGAGAGGTGAGATAGGCGTCGCTCCCGATCATGCTCTCCTCCACCCAGGGTATCATTGCCACCCTCCAATTCTAGAACACAAACTGTTGGATCCTCACGCCAGCTAGTGCCTCTATAGGTTCCAAGGCTTGGTGAACATCGCCACACAATTGGGGCGGACGCTTCTATCGCTCCCATTTCGACAGCTGTAGGGATCACAAGGGAGGGAGCCACTCGAATTGCCAAATTGAAAAGAGAATATCCTAACATCTGTTTTGATGGCTTCTGCTTCTCTCCAAATTTGAGGGTGCTTCCAGATACGGTAGAGAAAATTGTGCACGACCATGTTTATCATGCCTTTGGCCAATATCGCAAGTGGAAGAAAACCGCGGTGAAGGCCTCGACTGTGGCATTTGAGCGAGCGAAGACAATTGGAGAGCTACAAGGAACTATCACCAAGAATGATTGAATAGTCACAGTGCTCACTAGTGACAAGGAACTATCACCAAGAAAGATTGAATAGTCACAGTGCTCACTAGTGAAAATGACACTTTGAGAAATTATGAAACAGAGGCTCTAAAGAAAGTTGACAAGGCCAACAAAGAAATGGAGCAGATGAGGCAGGAGAATTTAAAGCTGGTAGACGATATGGGCCACGGGAGTGCCATCGTCATAGCCGAAAGAAACACTATGCTCAAAGAGCTCGTAGAGCATAAGGCGAAGTACACTGAAGTCGTCAAAGAAAAGGATGATGCTAATAAAATTGCTCAGGATGCTTGTGATTGAACGGTGGAGCTCAGGGTTGAACGAGATGCGGCAGTGCTAAAGGTTCAAGAGGCTGAGGCTAGAATTGAAGTCGAAGTCGGGGCAGCCAAAGCTAGATTAGAAGGTGATATGGAAGATCTTATGATTACTTATAATGCCAATGTCTTGAAATACTGTGGTCTGAGCTGGCTCAACGATTATTCGACTCATCTGCACAATGTCCGGTGCCGTTTGGTTACGGATGAAAAGGTGAAACACCAGGCCGAATCTATCGATGAGTTTTACTTGGAGAATCGGGTGCTAACTGAAGTTGAGAGGAGAGTTCTCCATGGGGCCATCGTTACATTTGAAAGATAAAAACTCGTCACTCAACATCCGAAGGTCAGAGAGGGTTCTGGTGTTGAGCATCATGTCATAAGTTCTGAAATTTCCTTGCCAACCCAACCTGAATCTACCTCTACGATCGATCCTCTACCTTTGCCTGCTTACTATCTCGATCAACCACAATTGTCTCCAGCCTACGAGCACATTTTCGAAGGAGTCCCGGCTCGACCCACGAGCCAACCTAAGGAAGGTATTCTGAACACTTCTCGAATTTACCTAATGTCTGGAGTGTTATTATAAGAAATCATTAATATTTTCTCTTATCTTCGTTCAGTTGTAGGAGCTGCACCGACCGTGCCCTCTGCAACCCAAGATCAACATCAAGACCAGGAGTCTATCGTGGCGAAGGCGATGACTACTACAGCTACCGCGTCAACCAAGAAGTTCATGTGAGCGCTTTTATTTTCAAGGAACAGATGATGGAAGAACTCCTCGGTCATCAGAGCGATCCACTTACCGATTTGCCTTTTGTCACGAGCGAAGGTATATTCATAGCCAACTCTTCAACCCCAACTGCCAGCATCCATTAGACACTCTTGCAGCTCATAATGAGGCGATAACGTTGGAGATCAGTGCTGATATGGCAAGTGTCGTGCTGGGTAGCGATATTGGAAGTGGAATGGCAGGTCCTGGCCCAGCCCCTTTACATATGGTCTCTCCAGGTGGTACAATCATCATCACTGGGTTACCCTCCATGTCTCCTTGTATAGAAAGTGCCCCTTTCCCTCCGACCATGCATTCCAAAAACGTTCTAATTTTCATGAGTTCGGAGGAGGAGATTATAATTCCTCCCCCAGTCGGGGATAAGCCGGGTAATGGCAAGAGCTTGAAATAGTACCATAGCGGTAGCTCAGTGGATCGATGCCAAAAGGGAAGAAGAAGAAAAAACATAAGGAGTAGGCATGTCTCTTTTTGTATATAAGTAGGAATTTCTTTTTCGCTTTCAGTAGGCAGTGTATAGATGCGAGTTCGACGAATTTTTGGAATAAGTTTTTTTGTACTTCGTCTTCAAAGAATATATGAAATAAAATCTCCTTTCGCTTTTTTGGCATAACCCTGAGTTTATTTGCCTTAGTGTTTTAGCACTTGAATATTTATTCATTACACTTGTGAAGCTTTAATCTTTTGGATAGGACTCGTGTTTGACCGTTAAGTCTCGAAGTCATGGCTCCGAGCCGTAACCAGACATTAAGTCCAGCCCAAACATTGTACTATCTCAATCGGGAGCTGGTGCTCGAGTTATGCCCCTTTCATGGGGATGAGTTGAAGTAGTCGGATGATGATTTCTTTTCACTTTCGACACTTCTAATTTTACTTAGTTGGAACTATGTTGTTGTGAGATGAGTTCGAGTGGTCGGATCACATTCTCTTATGTATTGACAATTCCATCCACACTCTGGGGATTGAACTCGCAAGATGGCGGTTGGTCGTGCCTGCTTAATGTTTAAAGTTATGTCCACGCTTCGGGGACTAAATTTAGTCAGCCACACCCATTTTGATAATCGTAATCGCATCCAAACTCTGGGGATTAGGTTGATTTGTAGGTGTCCAATCACACCCAATTTTGTGTTTATACTCCAGTCCGTGCTTTGGGGATGTAGAGTTAGTTGTGGGTGTCAGTCACGGCCAATTATTGTTTATACTCCGGTTTGCACTCTAGGAATCTGGAGTTAGTTAATAGACGGTTGATCATATCTATTTTGATTTTTGAGATCACATTCGTACTTTGGGAACGATAAACTAATCAGAATCATGGATGGCCAGATGATATCCACCCTGAGTAAATAAGCAAAGTCGTAGATGAACGGATCCATCCTCCTCGAGGATAAATTGTACATGGGCGAAGTCGTGGGTGGACAAATCCACACTCCTTGATCCCATATTTTTGGATTTTAAGTTTATACTCCAGCTCATGCTTTGGGAACTGGAGTTAGTTAGAGGATTTTCATGTATCAATCCTTTTCCGCTTCAGTGTGATAACTTGCCCCCGAGCTCGGGTTTCACTTAGCGAGTGACCGGTCGTATCATAGTCACTTCCTATTTGAATAAGTCTCGCCGTAGGATGGAACTTAGCTCTCCGTGCATTGTGACGGTCGCATGATGTATTTGAAGAATCGCAACTCTGGCTCGAAGAGATTGCTTTTTATTGCTAAAATAAGAAGTATGGAAAAGTCAGTTTCCTTATTACAAGTTCAAATTTTGAAACACATGAAAAAACTGCAAATGATAAGCAAACTAAATGAATAAACAATGTCTATTATGTGTAGTAGCGACAAAGACTTTCGTTGTTCCAAGCTTTCGGTAAAGTAAGACCATCGATGGTCGATAATTTGAATGTGTTGTCTCCAAGTCTCGTTCAATAAATACGGTCCTTCCCATGTTGGCTTCATATGCGAAGGGACCAGATAAATTCTCTTAAGCACGAGATTGCCAAGTTCAAAGTTTCGAGGTCAGACCTCAGCATTGTACAATTGAGCGACTCAGTGCGCGGCTGCCCTCAAATCAGCCTCTTCACGTTTCTTGTCTAATAAGTCTAGAGATTCGACAAGTAATATAGCATTTGTCTTTGGATCATAGTAAGTCACATGATGAGAAGGTACTTCCAGTTTGACCGAAATGATGGCTTCCGAGCCGTGAGAAAGTGAAAATGGAGTGTGGCCGGTCACAGACTTGTGGGTAGTTCGATATGCCCATAGGGCCATAGGACCCTCATTGACCTATTTGCCCCTGGCCTTTTCTAGTTGCTTTTTCAGAATGGATTTGATTACTTTGTTAACATCGTCGACCTGTCCATTCACCTGAGGGTAAGCAACTGTTGAGAATTTTTGTTGAATACAGAAATGTTGACCGAAGTTCTTAAACTTGGCACTATCGAATTGGGCTCCATTGTCAGTGATAATGGAAATGTGGGAGGCCAAAACGATAGGTGTGAGGATGACAAAGTTGATCACTTTCTTTGTCGTGATAGTAGCAAGGGGCTCAGCTTTCGCCCATTTGGTAAAGTAGTCAACTGCAACGATGGCGTACTTTGCACCACCTTTAGCTAAAGGTAAAGATCTAATATATCGATGCCCCACGTGGCGAGCGGCCATGGAATGACCATTTGAATAATTTCAGTAGGCAGTGTTCTTGGTATCAAAGCATTTTTCTGACATCTATCACACTTCTTGGCATAGTCTAATGCGTCCCGGTTCACAATCGGCCAATAATACCCATATCGGAGTATCTTCTTAGCAAGGGCTTGCCCCCTAGTGTGATTGCCACATTCTCTCTCGTGCACATCATGTAATACTCATTTGATTTGGTCGTGGGGGATACACTGGAGTATAGGAATAGTGAATTCTCTTCTACACTTGACTCATTCTGGACAATGAATCATGAAGCTTTTCGAAGAACTTATCTTTTCTTACTTCCGCGCTCGGGCAAAGCTCCATGCTCGAGATAGTTTCTAAAAGGGGTCATCCATGACACTTTCTCGGGCGTGGCTTCATGAACCTAGTCTGTCTCCACCTGATCGATACTCGAAGAGGTAAGTGTCTCAACAGGGGCCTATTTGCTATGCTTCACCGATGTTGGCCAGTTTTGCCAGAGAATCAGCCTTGTGGTTATGCTCTTGAGGTATACAATAGATGGCATAATAATCAAAACGATTCAATACTCCCTGGACCTAAGCAAGATAAGCAGCTAACCACCGCTCTCTAGCTTGGTATTCTCCCCAAACTTAACATACGACCAATTTCGAATCACAGTAAATCTCCAGAGCAATAATTCTCAAGTCTCTTGCGAGTATGAGTCCAGCAAGTAAAGCATTATATTCGGCCTCGTTATTGGTTGCACGAAAATAAAAATTCAAAGCATAACATACCAATCTGCCTTCTGGGGTTTCATGTACAACTCCAATGCCTGAGCAGCGGCCGTTCGATGCACCATCGACATAGAGTGTCCATATGTACCTAGGAGATTCACAAATCTCGGGTAAGTCCTCTGGGATAGTGAATTTCGCAATGAAATCTGCCAGAAATTTTCCTTGAATAGCTTTCCTTGGTGTATACGCAATATCAAACAGACTCAACTCGATGTTCCACTTCAGCAACCAACCAAACGTCTCAGGCCATATAAGGACTTATTGTAACGGCTGGTCGGTGCAGACTGTGATAGGATGAGCCTGAAAGTAAGGATGGAACTTTCTCAAGGCAATGACGAGATAGTAGGCTAGCTTTTCCAACTTCGGATAGTTTCTCTCTGCTCCATTCAATTATTTGCTAATGTAATAGACCGGTCGTCGCATCCAATCCTCCTCCTCCTGAATTAATGTAGCACTGATTTTATTCTTTGACACTGCCAGATAGATGTATAGTCTTTCATGATCAATCGGCTTAGATAGAATAGGCGGCATAGCTTGGTGCTGAACCAGTGCTCAGAATGTGCCCTCATACTCCTCAGTCATTCAAAGTTCCTCTTTCCTTTTCTGATCAGATCGAATAAGGGAATACATTTTTCGATGGATTTGGTGATGAACCTGCTTAATGCTGCTACTTTCCCGTTAAGGCTTTGCACTTGCTTTATAGTTCTAGGAGTTTTGAGATTTCGAATTGCCTAGATCTTCTTGGGATTGGCTACAATTCCTCGAGCATTGATAATGAATCGAAGGAACTTTCCAAAGGCAACTCCGTAGTGACATTTCAACGGGTTAAGCTTCATTTAGTATTCTCGAAGGATGTTAAACACTATTTCAAGGTCTTTGACGTGATTGATGGAGAGTCGCGACTTTACAAGCATATCGTCCACATGCACCTCCATAGTTTTCTCGATCCGACTGGCAAACATTCGATTGACAAGTCTTTGATAAGTCTTCCCAGTGCTCTTAAGCTCGAACAGCGTCACTTTCTAACAATAGAGTCCAAGATTGGTGACAATTCTAGTATGCTCTTGATCGGGTAGGTGCATTGGTATTTGATTGTAGCCGGAATACGCATCCATAAAAGACAAGAACTCGTGTCCGACCGTTGTATCTACAAGCTGATCATTTATGGGAAGCAGAAAACTATCTTTAGGACATGCTTTATTTATATCTGAGAAGTCCACACATGTTCTTCATTTCCTGTTTGGTTTCCTAACAAGGACTGGGTTGGATACCCATTATGGATATAATGCATCTCAAATAAACCCGTTTATCTTGAGTTTATCCACCTCTTCCTTAAAGGTGGCAGATCTCTTTAGATCCATACCACGCCTCTTCTACTTGATCAACACATGCTGTGGAATGTTCAATGCATGGCTCGTGATGTCCGACGAGATCCCACACATGTCTGAGTGTTTCCAAGCAAACATATCGAGGTTTGCTCAGAGAAATCCAACCAATTCTTCTCTCATCTATTGGCTTAGCTGAGATCCGAACTTTATCATTCTAGAGTCGTCGTCGTCGATCGAAACATCGATCATCAACTCTATCGGGGAATCTTGATTGTCTTTGACTTCCTCTTCATTATCATCATTTCTTGGATCAAGATCTTTTAGGAATTGGTTATGAAGCTCGGGCCTATGCCCAGGCGTAAGCTTTAATTATCGGTAAAATGGACGTAGAGAGATTCCTTTACTTTCTTGCCTTTCTCTTTCCGATGCGCCTCCTACAGCTTAACAATATAATAGGTGTGTCATGCCACCTGATCTCCCTAAACAACTTTGACTCCGTTGTCAGTGGGGAATTTCAAAGTTAAACACCAAAGGGCAATAGCTGCCCTGAATTCAGCCATGGTCGGTCGACCTAAGAAAGCATATATGGCGAATTGATGTCAAACACAATGAACTGTAACATCCGGACTCTCTGACGGTCTCAATTCTCAACTCCATGGGTAATTCCATCATCCCAGTGGGTATAGTTTCACTTCCAGTGAAACCATGAATACGAGACTGACACGGCTTCTAGTCCTTCGCTTTCATTTTCATTTGATCATTCGCTCGCTTGATAAGAATATTCACGGAGCTTCCACTGTCCACTAAGATCCTCTTCATCCAAGCAGGACCTATTTAAGATGATATGACTAGTGGATCAATGGTGGGGGCTTTGACTCTATCGGCAGCTCTATCTCAAAAAACGATGTCATATGTCATCATCTTCTGTTGTTTAGTCGGAGCCCCATCGTCAAGATTACTGCGACACTAGAAGTCTGCATGCCTAATCGAACTGGCATACGACTCCATTTACCTCTAGCTCCAATCTGCTGGATGAGGACCACCGCTAACTGTGTTAATCACTATCCTCCCGCTAGTACACGCGGGTTCTTCCGATCTAGCCTGATTCAGTAATTGATTATGGTTTGATGGGCCAGCACCTCCAGATGTGATGCCTGAATGATTTGTTCCAACTTCCTATCTAAGATTAACTTCTCAATGATATCCTGCACATGGTGACATTCATTGGTATTGTGACAATAGAATTCATGGAATCTATAAAAAAAATTCCCGATTGAATCGACTTTCGAACGACTGCTTCGGAGCAAACTTCTTATATTGGCCAGTATTATAGGTTTGCAAGTATGCATTCTCCAGGGATGTATTCAAAGGAGTATAGGTGTCAAACATAGGAGCTCTACGTCACGGTCCGCAATTTTGATCCCGCTTCTTACCATAACTTCCATCGCCTTTCTACTGATTCTACTTATTTTGTATATTTAACTTCACTTTACCAGAGCTCTCACCAGTTTTCTTCATAGCGACATTACTTTGAATGCCATCCACCTGGCCCCACGTCATCCTTTTGCCTAGATTGTTTAGCATCTTCCCTTCTTAAGAACTAGGCCGCTTTAGAGTAGAAACGATCCAATGACATGGGGGGTTTCCTAGCCAACCAGTTGCCAAATTCAGAAGCAGGATCGATTCCTTTAGCTAGTGCCATTAATATGGAATTATCATTAAGGTTACTAATCTCCGTGCTAGCAGCATAGAACCTTTCCAGATAACATTAGAGCATCTCTCCAAGAGCTTGAGTGAAGCTGGATAAGGTGTTAACATCCTTAGGTCTTGTAACATGCATATGAAACTATTCGACGAATTTCATAGCTAACTGATCAAAGCATGAAACAGATCGGGCCGGTAGGTGAATAAACCACGTGGTTACGATACCCCTGAGGGAGATAGGAAAACTTCTTCATTTGACCGCATTGTCGGCTTATGCGGCATTCATAAGCCATTCATACTTCAAAATGTGCTGGTTAGGTTCTGAACTCCCTTCGTAAACAGGTAAAGTTGGCATTCTGAATCGATGAGGCGGTTCAGCATAAAGGATGTCATTAGTAAAGGGTGCGGGAGATTCCCTAGTCATCAATGGTGAGGCCTTAACTTTCATGAATCATTTGACGAATCATGGTCGGGATTCTGGCATTTGGGCATTCTGGGCATGCTAGGCCGAGGTGAGGTCGGGTTCCATAATGCGAGGATGGCCCAGGCACGGTCGATGGTCCATACATCGCCTCCTTGGCTCTAGGTCCTCGGGCGCATAAGGTTCAAGAGTACGACCGCATTGACGATGGTTCGGATCCGTTCGGTCTCGAATGTCAGCTTCCAAGTCGATAGCGGCAGTAGTGGCATGGTTATTAGTGATGTGATATGGAATTATCCCTCCTTGGGAAGAGGGTCTGTTCTAGTGGCTAGCAGATGGACCAGGTCCTGCTTGTCCAAGATTCCGAATGCGCTAATGCCCGGGAGCTTGCGCGTAACTTCCATCCAGTCATGGACATGTGGATCTGTGATGGTAACCGGAGGAAACTGAGCTCTTAGTGGATGAGTAGGAAGCTTGATCCCTCTTGGATCTCCTTCGTCTTTCCTGATTCAATCAATTGGTTAACTCCGTGTTGGCACGGATCTGTTGGGTAAGCTGTTGGCAACTTTGGGTCAGTTCTTGCACCAATATCTAGAATTCCTCCCTGGTGATAGGGCCTTGTGGATCAAAAGGTCCAGCTGATTTTTGGCCTGTGGCGGGTAGCTGCGTAGGATTCGGTCTATCTCTTCCTTCTTGATCTGCAGCGGTTGAGGCGGTCCTTGTAGTAACCATGGTGAATGATGTAGCTCACTCCCAGATTTGTTGCAACATGAATAGGATGGAAGAACTACTATATGTGAGATCTAGATCTTCTCCTTAGATTCTTGCAATCCAAATAAAGTAGCAGATCCAAAGAGCAGGAGAAAAGCTGGGTTTTCTCAATGAAAGCACCAAAGTTTTTGTACCAAAATTGGGCACAACACTCTTCGGGGGTGTTTGAAGAGATCAAAGTGAAGAATAGAAATGAAAAATGAGGCTAATCTAACAAACACACCAAAAACAGATTAACAAAAGTATAAGAACACAGAGATTTAGAATGGTTCGGTATTGCAGCCTACACCTATAAATAGCAATCCAAGGGCTTTAGTAAAGGGACTTTTGGGACTCTTCTACACTGATACTCTGCCGAAATCTCCATCGTATCATGAGTGTACTGTTGTAATCAATTATAACCAGCGAGAATCATCAATAAAACAACAAACTTTCTATAGTGAACATAGGCTACAATGTCGAACCACACTCTAAATTTCTATGTTCTTATAATTCTATTTGTATATTTTTAGTGTATTTGTTTGATTAACCTCATTTTTCATTTATATTCTTCACTTTGATCTCTTCAAACACGCCTAAAGAGTGTTGTGCCTTATTTTGATACAAACAGATATGTATAATCGTAATGAAGTATCACATCTCTTTTTATCAGACGATTTAATCATTTTGAAATCTAGTGCCTTACGTCCGAAGGCACGAATCATCCACCATGCACTCGTTCGATCGTTACAACTCGGTCCGAAAGCTATGAAAAGGTCTACAAACGGGATTTTCAAGCCTTATATGCTATTTACTCATCCTAATGAGTAAATTGGGGAAAAATTATATTGGACGAATTTCTCAACATCAATCATAAGAGTAGTTACAAGACAATTCACTATAGAGCTTACATTATGCGGATCCTATAAAATTTGGAGTTCCATTGCCAGATTCTGATTTCATGACCATCGAAGTGCTTAACTTGAAGATTCTAAGTCTAATGGGTCATCTTAAGCATCGCGAACATCAACAAATCATTATCTTCAAAAAAAAGGGCCACTAATCGAAACCAAGGAATCCTTTAATCAAGAGACATGAATATCGCTTTTTCCTCCTTTCAAGTTCCTTAACACGAAGAAGAAAGAGAGGACGACAAAATTCAACAACTTCATATTGGTGTGCCTCTGAAGCAAGCTCTTATGACATTATCATGGAATGAAAGCAAACTTGGTTGACGGTTAGCTAACGTAGAAAAGAACGTGTCTAAAGCAAACAAAAAGCTAAACTCAATCAAAGGCTTTATAAATAAGATTTGGGAAAAAGTCTCTTGTTTCGAGTCCACATCGACCGGTGTTCCTGAAAATCCGGCCCCATTCTCTTGGACGACTTTGCAAGAATAAGAAGAAGTACAAGATTGTGAGGATTTCTAGACTCTTTTTCTTTTCTTTTCATTGCTATTTATTTCATGAAAAACTTGTAGTACTATAATTTTAGGCATATTCTTATGTGTTGGTTATACTTTGAACTTCCTAGGTAAGATGATCATTTATATATCATATTCTTACGCTATATGTGCTTTATGTCTATAATGTTTAAGATGTATATATGCTTATATGTCTATATTTCTCATATTAATTATTTATTCCTTTTTTCGGTGACAAAAGGGGAGAAAATGATTGGTAAGGGGAGTATTCACTCAAGGGGATTAAATTACTTTTATATCCTTACAAACTTGCATATTTGTCATCATCAAAAAAGGGGAGAATGTTAGAACCTTGAATTATTATGTTTTGATTGTGACAAATATATAAGTAAATATTATATGAACTAACCTATTTACAGGAGAAGATACTGTTTTAATCGAGAAATAATCTAACAGATTGCGGACTAGATTCTAGATAGAAGCTTCAGTAATATAGTTTGGCTATGGTCTAAGTCTAGTAGTGAATTCATGTTAAAATCTCTCTGAAGTGGTATATGCATGCACATGCAATTTAAAATATTTCAAATCATAGTTCATATGCTGAATTTTTTAGTAACCTAGTTCATGTACAAAAAAATTTCTGAAAAATCCTTGACATGGCAAAAAAACAGGCAATTCAGCCGACTGAATCATATGGTTCAGTCGACTGAATGCCTGTGCATGTGCACAACAAAACTTGAATATTCAGACGATTGAATTTTATGATCCAGCCAGCTGAATTGCATGATTTTTGCACTATTTCTTCCTTATTAGATTTTCAGTAATTCAACTGGCTGAATTATTCCATTCAAACGGATGAACCTCCATAACGGCTATATTTTGAAAAGATACTTCATTTTAGTGAATAGAAACAACTCTTGATTCAAGAGCTGCTTTCATATTCTTTCAGGGGGCTACTTTTCACGAATGATTGCAACTCTTAATCACTATATATAACCATGAAATCAATTGTGTTAATCACTCAATTTTGATTTTAATTCTCATTCTTATTGTGTAAACAACTTTGCCAATTGCATTCAACATTTTTATTCTAATCGCATGTTCATTCAATCAAACTTCATTAGTCATTAAATAAACTTCCTATCTTCACGAATTGCACAATATACCACAAAGGAGAAGATTATAGGAACGGTGTACATTATTGACTTATCAGTACTATTCAAGAGCATATTCAGTCAGAAACAATTATTTGTATTGGAAGTCCTGTTCGGTTACTCAGGTAGTTAAAGTCCTATTTAGTGGCTTGGGCGGTAGAAGTCCGGTTTGGTTGCTCAGGCGGTGTAAAACATGTTCCTTGAGGTTAAGTGAGGGTTTATAGTTGAATTGGAGGAGTTTAGGATTGGACATAGAACGAAAAGTTCGAACCAGTATAAAAATCTCTGGTGTCATTAACTTTATTATTTCCTTTTATATTTGTATTACGCACTAGTAGATAACTTAGTTAATATCCCATATTATATGATCCTTAGTTACTTTCAAAATATGTAATATATGTGACACAGTACAGACTAGAAATAATAATATGAAATCACTATTAGAGAAACTCAAGTCATTAGTCAACACATCAATATATATATATATATAGAAGTGGAAATGTATGCATGGAATATAATTATAATACCATAGATAATCATCAAATAATCGCATCGCATAAATATCTCAAAATCATGCATAAAAATGTCATCACCCATATAGAAGCACAATAACCCAGAAATCATAGAAGCAATACAAATGGGTGAATCACACACATCCAGATATTATGATTTTAATCTAGAAAACATCAATAAGTGAGATATCACCAAGTGTAATTAGTCTAGCATATAGCATTGCCCAAATATATCTCTCGGACTCAAATAATAGAACATCCTCATCAGCATATGTAAGTTAGGATAGGTTGCCTATCAATATAAATAGTAATATGAGAATCCACTATGGACATCTATCATAGGTATATTCTCATCTTCTCATGTATATACTATTGGAATACATCATGATGGGAAGACTGCACGACAGACACAAAGTTCAAAGTATAGCCATATATATATCGGTATGTGGTTTTCTTAACCTATATCTATATTAAAGTGAGGTGTATCAATAGTATATGTCAATTTACCACTCCATTAGTACAAAAAGGGAGGCTGGTAGCATGAAGCAAGCTCCAGAGTCACGAAGTCTCTACAGTCTTTAGTTACCTTCATGGTATTATGACACGTATCCCTCAATATGTCCATCAACGTGAGGACTCAAAAGACATGGCTCGACTCTAGCCCCAATAGGTAACAGACTATTGGCCTAGGTGACACAGGGGTGAACGCACAAAGCTATATATATAATGTGTCACAGATCTAGGGCGTAACCCTATGATCAGGCCACTAAGGTGATTTTAGCCATTTGGTCCTTACTAACATAAATAAAAGAGTATATCATAATAGTGGCATATAGAACTAATACATATAGACAGTCATATTCATCGTTAGGCACAAAGCCTTACTTGTTGAATATACGCACAAAGCCATACTCGTCACTACGTGTGTCACCTCACACTCATACCACTATTCCAGTCACGCTAGTATCATCTACTTACAATGAATAACCGAATATATATAATAACAGTGTAACGAATGGGATTTTCGACCCTCGAAAATTGACGCTAATACATACTCAGTATTCAAATGCCGCAAATCCTAGTGCCGAAAAACACGATTGTTAGGGGAAAAAGAAAATAGAGATAGAACAAAATCACACACGAATGGAATAACATATATTATTTCAACAATAATATTTGTAGCGGAAAAATCAAAATACAATATCAGAGTCTAACCTAGATTCAGCCTAGACAGTTATAAATCCTCTGTCCTTACAAATGCTGAAAAGTAAAAACAAACACAATAGATGCGGTGGATAATAGAATATGTCCATACGTAGGAAAAGATCTCTAGCTCTCCTTTGGAAACTCCAAGTGTAACGATCCTAAATTTTGAACAATTTAAATTGTGAATATTTAATTAATTTTGAATATTTGAATGATAATTTAAACTGAATTTCCGATATAACAATGAAATTGGTGATTAAATATTTAAAATTTAATCTATACAAAGCTGAAGAAAAATTTAAACTTGACTTTGGAGTTGAAATTGAATATTTAATTTGTAATTGAAATTCAAACTAATGACTTAAGAAAATAATTTGGATACAAGAATTTTTATTTATGTAAATTAATAAACTGATGGTTAAAATTTTAATAACATTCTTTTCTTTAGCTTAAATAAAAAAAAAATCAATACAAAATAAAATAAACAAATACACTTAGTAAAAAAAAAAAAAAAAAAAAAATTTAACAACATAACTTAAACAAAAATTTACAAAACAAAGTAATGAAAATAATTAGACAAAACAAATTGGATTTAGATAAATAGAAAAAAAAATAAGAGGAAAACTTGTTTATGGTTTGGGCTTTGAAATTTATACCGGCCCACGTTTGAATACTACTGCCTTTATCTTTAACCCGATTCCCCTTTATCTCACTTTACCATTTTCATTTCTAAACCCTAAACGAAATAACGAAACAAAATGGCGGCCTCTCCAATTTTTTGCTCGTCTTCAAATTAGGGCTAGCAATCAAATCTAGGGTTTTGCTTCTTGCGATTCAAAACAAGGGTATGCGATCTAATCTGGGCTTCGACCTTCGTTCAACTTGGCTTATTTCCCTTCGGCTGCTTCGACTTTGTTATGGTGAGTTTCTCCTCACGATTAATCTTCATGCAAGTTTTTAGATTTGTTTTGAAGTGAATGTTTGATTGCATGCTTTGTTTTGGTGGTTTGTGGTTTTCAGTTGCTCGGTTAAAATTGAATTCTAGACCAATAAGAACAGATGGCTCACTGCATGTTGGTTGTTGGTTGTTCTTTTGCTATGAATTGCTCTGTTAATTTGTTATTTAAACTGATGAGGACAAATACTATTGAATTTAATTTTATTTAAACTGTTAAGAACAGAAGCTACTTAAATTTTAATTAAACTGATGAGAATGGATGTTATAAATTGTATTTTTAAATTGATAAACACAGATACTATAATTTTTAATTAAATTGATGAGAGCAGATGCTATATCCAAACTTTGCTCGTTATGTTTGTGGCTGCATGTGTTGGATTTGGCTTTGTTAAATGAATATTTGTACTGCTTTATGTGTATGTTGTTGTTAGAAAATGCTTGAGAATAGGAAATAGTTGTTGATCATCTCCGATCTTGTTCAGAAAACTGTTTTCTTAAGGAAAACCTGTCAAAAATCCTTTTTCTTTTCCCTTTGTCTCTTTTTGTTTCAATGGATTTTGTTTCAGTAAAACAAGATGGATTTTGTTTTAAACTTGTAAAGGAATCAAAGCAAAATGATTTGGATGCTTAAAATATTTGTGTGAATCTACATATACCCCTTTCACTGGCCATTTGCAAAATGAAATACTGCATCTTGTTTTCTGTGAATAACATTTTTTTTTTAACAAAAAAAAAAAAAAATTTAAGTAATTTTAGTTGCTTAGTTTATGCCTGTGATAATCATATTGAAGTGGATGATTGAGATGGAATTTCATGTGAGATGTATGTTTCTGAATGTTTGTTTTCTGTTGAAATTTGTCTTGCTTGATCTTGTTTGTTCTAGCATTCCAAGTGTATATCCAGATCAAAATCATAACCTTAGATCCAAATCTTTGTTAAAGTTAAGATTTAAACAAAGTAAATATACAGTTTTAATTTTTATTAAAAATGGAAAAGAATAAAAGGAATAAGTGAAACTGTAATGTTTTCTCTGAAAACTTAATAATAGAAGAACAACTGCATGTGTGTATAAATTAGACCATCCAGTTTCATTAATTCAAGAGTAAATATTGATTTCTCAAACCAATACTTGAATTAAAGGGTATACTCTGTTATATGCATGTTGCACAGTAATCTTGGTTTGCCTGTTTTAGTTTCCAGATTGTTATTATGTTCAAAAACATGACTTCAGGATAAAATTAATATTAGAGTTTAAGTTTTTTTTAAGCATAGTATGTTATATAAGTTAGAATTTAATCTTATCTAATCTTAAAGAAAAAAATGTGAAACAAGAATAAAACTGTGATGCCTCTGTACAAACAAAATAGGCAACAGAGCAAATATCTGTAAATAGTGTTTGAATGTTTCAGATTTATTTATTTAAGTTTATAAATAAATTACTTGACTAACAACTTGATTTTTAAAATCATAAAAAGAATTCTTAGTTTGCATTCAACTGAATATCTTTGGTTTAGCCTGAAACAAAATTGGGGTTTGGGTCTGCCAATCTAAGGAAATGTAGATGCCTGAGTTTCTTTTGTTGTTGTGATGATGTTTGGTGTCTGTTAACTTGATATAAAAAAAAAAAAAATCTATGTACTGCATATCTATATAAATGTGTGAATATGCTTGTGTATGCTTGTGTGTTATGCATGATGTTTGCTGTTTAATTTATTTGCCTGTTCTTAGTTCAAACTTTAGTCTAACCTGTCTGTAGCTCAATCAAGTGTTGCATTTTTGATCTCTTGAGTTGTTTCACTGCCATACTTGTAGCTTCTAAAATGTTTAAACTTCATTAGTTAAAATGTTACTCACCTGAATCTTGATGCAGAGCAGAGAAATGCAACTGAAAAACTAGTGCTTGTCACAGAATTCTTGCATGCATGCTACTTGAATCCAGATTTTAATAAAGAAATGCATGTCTGAAACAGTTTGTATTATGCAGATGTGTTCTGAGTAACTGGACCATGATGTCTCTGTATCTTCTTTCCCACATATAAAAATCTGTTCTAATACCATTAACACATAATATAATATATGTTAGTGTTATCAAGGTTCAAAAAAAAAAAAAATGATTTGTAGAATCAGGAATCATAGTTTAAGATGTTGTTCAAATTAAATAATCAAAATGATTTGAAACTCTCTGGAAACTCAGGGTAACAGGACTAGAATTGCACATGAATGAAATACCAACCACATTAAAACATTGTGGGCATGTTCATGTTTACAGATGCTAGTAATTATGTTTGAACTGTTAGGAACAAATGTTATTGATTTCTTTCAAAATTTAAAATTTTGATAAGAACAGATGCTATGTTATCTTGTTGTTAAATTGGTAAGTGCAGATGCTACTAAAATGTTTTGTTTAACTAAGTAGTTGAGGTGCATAATTGTTTTTGTAATAAAGATATGTCTTGAGTATTGCATGCTTCATGTTGCCCAGTCTTCAATTCCATTTTTGTTTGCCTATAAATTTTCATGTGCATGTTTGTTTGACCATCTCTGTAACCATAAAACATGTAAACATCTCTGTAAGCATTCTTTGTTGTCTGCATCCCATATCCCTAATCATTGTGGCACCTCTGTTCATCTCAGTTGCATGCAACATCCTTACTGCTATGTGGGTTTGCATTTCCTCTGTCCTTTGCATATAAATTTCATTTCATGATTGAATACAAGTAGTACATTTGGATACACTTGGGTACGATTCTCTTGCATGTGTAGATAGTGGTAATTAATCTGTAGATATGAATGCATTAGGATCTGCATGCTCTTGAAAAAAAATGTGAAACAACTGTTCTTTAAAAATCTGGTATTTGATTAAGGAAACTCTGTGCTTTGCTATCTAGTTCTAAAACAAGTAGTTCTGTAAAACTTATGTGCACTGGGAATTTTTATGGACTTGTTCCTCTGTATTTTGGTTGCAGAGCAGAGAAAAAAAAAAGGGAAAATTTAACACTTCTGCATATAAACCATTTTAAACTTAGGATTTGAAACAAATGAGGTTTGTTAAGCTTAAAAATCATAAGCATGGAATCTGTTGAAGCTGGACAGTGTAGCATGGGCTTTGCATATCAGTTTCACAGTGAAATGGAATTTCATGTTAAATTCAAATGTTTAATTTTGTTTGATTTTCTAAATAGAATTTGACCATGTATTTGCATGTGGGGTTGTTTTCTTGTTGGCACTGATTGTTGCTCCCTGTTGTTGCTCTCTGTACTTGTTTCCCCTGCAAGAAGTGCATGTTGCTGCCTGCCCCTTATTCCCTGCCATACTTGTTTCACCTGTTGCTTCCATTTTGGGACTGTTTGATATGTTGTATTTTAGTGCATGCTACTGTCTGCACTTGCTTACTTTTGTGTACATATGTTACATAGTGCATATTACTGTCTGCACTTGGGTATATTTCTGAGTTGCCCACTTTGAATCACTTTATTTGTGGTCTTCTGCTTCCATGGTTGCAGCCTGCTCTTGTGGTCCTTGTTTTGGTTATGTGTAGTGATTTTGTATTTGGGGCTGTTTGGATTTGTTGTGCACTGCATAGTGCCTTGCCTTGTCTGTTTTGGAGTTATGCTTGTATACTTGCAGTGATTTGTCTGACTCGTGCACGTGGGTTGGCGAGGCAGTGCACATGGGTATGAGTACACGTGTGTACTGCAGCCACACATGTGTATAAAAATTTGGAATCGCTAATGCGAAAATCTATAATAGGATTTAACTGATTTATTTGTTCACCATAACTGTAACCATTTATTTCAGTTCATTTCAAATTTAATTACTTGAATAAAGATTAATCCTGACTCGAGTGTTTTTGTGTTTTGCATAAACGCTCGGGTCAGACCGAGTATTTTTACAGCTTGAAGATTTTCAGGCCGCGAAGTTAGAGAGAGGGGGGGAATTAAAGCTTTACTTCAGTTTTCAGCAAATGTTTCTTATACTTTAAAATATAAATTGTTTCCGCTGTATAAATTAAAATGTAATGTATTGTAAACTCTGATATTTGTATGTAAAAGAAAAGTTTGTTTATAAAATATGATTACTATTCTGTGATTCTGTAGCTGATTCTGTTTAAATGTTATAAACTAAATAACAATCCGTTATTTTGAACGTTTCTAGTTGGTTTAATTACCGACTAGAGGCGGTCAAGGCGGCGGGTCGTTACAAAGTGGTATCAGAGCTTTGGTTTGCACAAAGCTTAGTTTATGGCGTTTAATATGAATAGTTACTAGAATCACTTTAAATGAAGTGTTTTCAAATCTAAAGAAGTTTAAAATTGTTTTCTTTAAAATAAAAGGTATTTTGAAAATTAGAATTATTTTTGGAAATTCCCCTCTCTAAATTTAGGTTTGCGACCGTTTCTCTTCGGTGAGGTCTCGTTAGACTTGAGTTTCGATCGTTCAGAAACTCATTATCGAATTTTTGAGAGTTATGGAAAATGAAATGTAAGTCAAGTGGATTAATGAATTGGTTTAGATTGACTTAAATCAAATATTTTGAATATCTCCAAAGTAGTAATTGGAAAATAAAATGATATGTCAATTTGATTATAACCAAGCGGATTATTGAACTATAACTTGGAAATTTAATTTTGAATTCTTTTGAAAAATTGATTTCAAATGTTGTGAAGAACGATTTAGTGAATAAATGGATTATAAGTATTTAACTTATAATATGAAATTTTGGGTATATAACTAAGTTATATGAGCTGAATTGAATCAAATTAATAAAGGAGATTATAAAACGAAGTTTTATAAATAGAAATGGAATTTCTAGAGATGTTTGTAAAATCCGCAAACGACTTATTTTGATAAGTAAATTGTTGTAACTTATTAAAGGAATTATATCTATGGTTTTTGAACGGTGAATAAAATATCAAAAGAGATATGAATCTAATGAAAATTCGAAATAGATTTAAATAGATTCAATGATGCATTTGAATTTGAACGGGCATGGAATTAAGTTGAGTGGAAAACTTAGTATTGGGAATTTGAAATCGGTTTAAAACCAATATTTTTGAAGTGTATGTGGAATTCAAACCATGAATTAAGTTGAAGTTGAAAACTTAAATGGGAATGTTTTTGGGAAGAAACATTATGTAAATGAAGATAATTCATTTTGAAATGTGTTAAGAATCGAAAGAATAGATTTCAACACTTGTTGTTGAAATAGACGTTTTCGAGTGGAAAAATGGAAATGGTAGATTATAACATTTGTTGTTATAGTAAATAATTTCAAAAGGGAAATGATTTTGTTTAGTATTGGGATTTACATATCTATTTTTAAATTTGAATCCTTATACTAGTGGTTTTGAGTCGTCGTAACGATGTTTTACGCAACATTCGTTTTGACTCAAATAAAATGTGTTTAAAAGAATGATTTCTTTTAAGAATGAAATATATACTTGATTTTGGTTTAAGTATATTGAATATTTTCTAAGTATTGAAAATAAATTGATTTGTAAATTACTTATTATTGAATAAGTATGGAAATATTTTCCAATATGAAATGAAAGGTTTGAAATTATATCTTTTAGAGATAAAGTGAGAAGTGAATGTTTGAAATTTTATCTTTTGAAGATAAATTGAAAATGAATTTGTGAAATCGATTTGAAATCGTATATTCATAGATACTTTGGAAATGTAAATTCACTATGGAATTTATAAAAGAAAAGGGGAATTTGTTAAAAATAAATATTGATTTATTTTTGAAATGTGGAAATAAATTTACGGATTTGGAACGTAAGTTTAAAATAAATCGGTAAGGATTTATTTGATTAATTTAAGTGAACCATTTGAAGTTTAAAATGGATAAATATTTGGAAATGTTTCCATTTAAGGAAATTGCTTTGAAATTTGTTTTCAAAGATTAAAAGGTGCAAAATGATTTGAATTTGTTTCAAATGGCTAAGTGTGAAATTTTTTATATCTTGTAAAGATATTATTTTTGGGAAATTTGAACAATTAGTTCAATTTGGAAATTTTCAAAGTGATTGAATTTTGAGTTAAATTGAGTTTAACTTTGTCACCCAAAACAAAGTAAGTTGAACTTTGAATTTTAAATGGATGATTTGGATTGTATGTCTAACGTCGTGAATTGACGACATATCAGTTGATTTCTATTAAATATATATCTGTTGGTGGCGGGGAATTTATTCTCTTAGCTTAACACCCTTCTCTGAGACGTACGAGCTCAGAGGTTATATATCGATAGACATCAATTATGTGTTGAGAATTGACGATGTAGCGTGAAATCCAAATCGAGTGTGTGAAGTCGATAATAAATTGGATTGTGAATGTGTATTAGGTTTGATATAACCTTAAAATTCCAAATCGACTTAGAGGAAAATTTTAAATGGATAATGAAATGGAAATTTGTGAAACCTCTATTTGTTATGGGTATGAAATGTTGTGGTTTTCATAACGTATATGTGTGAATACGATTAATTCGAAAACCAATTAGTTTGGAAAAGTAATTGTTGTGGAAAACTTATGTAAGTACATGAGTATGATATGTACTAAATGTGAAGTGAAATATTATATATGTATGTATAATATTATGTTTTCCAAAATTGAGGATATGGAAAGGTACCTTCCATTTATACTGTGTGACTGTGTGATGGTGATGGAACTCGAGATGAGTATCCATTTAAAAAATCGTAGCTACGTAGTATTTCCATTAGTTGGATGACCATTTATATTTCCATTAGTTGGATTGACCATTTGTTTTCCATTAGTTGGATTGGCCCTTTGTCTTCCATTAGTTGGATAGGCCATTTGTTTTCCATTAGTTGGAGTGACTAGCGTAATTTGAGGGGCGAGATGCCTACAGTTACAAGCGATTCCACTGGGATAGTGGCGTAACCGCCGAGTAACTGCAATCTAGAAACCATAGCGAAATTCGAGGGGCGAGATGCCTACGGCCACAAGCGATTCTACTGGGATAGTAGCGTAACCGCCGTGTGGACCGCGATCTATGGCAACAACCATGGCGAAATTCGAGGGGCGAGATGCCTACGGTCACAAGCGATTCTACTGGGATAGTAGCGTAACCGCCGTGTGTACCGCGATCCATGGGGGAATGTGCTTTCCATATCCATTTTTAAAAGAATTTTTAAAAGTATTTTCACTGGGAATTGAAGCAAGTATATTTAGTACTTGGAGATTGTTAGACTTGCGCCTGGCCAGCGTATGCCTAATGTCTTTAAGAACGACAGTAGACTTGTTAAATTTCGAGTTAGCAAGTATTTTCGAACTTTAATAGAAAATCAATTATCTAGAATTAGAATTCGCATAATTCCAACCTAATGAATTAAGGAAGAGGATTTTTGAAGGGTTTTGAAAGTCCACAGCTTTGGAAAAGTTATAATATGTAAATCTCTAATATAAAGTGTTTCAAATTTAAAATTTTGGGTTGTAAGTTGAAAATTTTAGTAAAGATTTTTGTGTCTTGATTGTAGAAAATAATAAACAAAAGAGTTAATTAGCAAAGCTAGCGAGATAAAACAAATAGAATGAATCCTATATTCATTCATCTTTAATAAGTGTTGAACTTGATAAAATTGAGTAAAATATAAATATTAGTGAAATTTTAACAATCATTTTTCCTTACTTGTAATTTCGGGACGAAATTCTTTTAAGGAGGGGAGATTGTAACGATCCTAAATTTTGAACAATTTAAATTGTGAATATTTAATTAATTTTGAATATTTGAATGATAATTTAAACTGAATTTCCGATATAACAATGAAATTGGTGATTAAATATTTAAAATTTAATCTATACAAAGCTGAAGAAAAATTTAAACTTGACTTTGGAGTTGAAATTGAATATTTAATTTGTAATTGAAATTCAAACTAATGACTTAAGAAAATAATTTGGATACAAGAATTTTTATTTATGTAAATTAATAAACTGATGGTTAAAATTTTAATAACATTCTTTTCTTTAGCTTAAATAAAAAAAAAATCAATACAAAATAAAATAAACAAATACACTTAGTAAAAAAAAAAAAAAAAAAAAAATTTAACAACATAACTTAAACAAAAATTTACAAAACAAAGTAATGAAAATAATTAGACAAAACAAATTGGATTTAGATAAATAGAAAAAAAAATAAGAGGAAAACTTGTTTATGGTTTGGGCTTTGAAATTTATACCGGCCCACGTTTGAATACTACTGCCTTTATCTTTAACCCGATTCCCCTTTATCTCACTTTACCATTTTCATTTCTAAACCCTAAACGAAATAACGAAACAAAATGGCGGCCTCTCCAATTTTTTGCTCGTCTTCAAATTAGGGCTAGCAATCAAATCTAGGGTTTTGCTTCTTGCGATTCAAAACAAGGGTATGCGATCTAATCTGGGCTTCGACCTTCGTTCAACTTGGCTTATTTCCCTTCGGCTGCTTCGACTTTGTTATGGTGAGTTTCTCCTCACGATTAATCTTCATGCAAGTTTTTAGATTTGTTTTGAAGTGAATGTTTGATTGCATGCTTTGTTTTGGTGGTTTGTGGTTTTCAGTTGCTCGGTTAAAATTGAATTCTAGACCAATAAGAACAGATGGCTCACTGCATGTTGGTTGTTGGTTGTTCTTTTGCTATGAATTGCTCTGTTAATTTGTTATTTAAACTGATGAGGACAAATACTATTGAATTTAATTTTATTTAAACTGTTAAGAACAGAAGCTACTTAAATTTTAATTAAACTGATGAGAATGGATGTTATAAATTGTATTTTTAAATTGATAAACACAGATACTATAATTTTTAATTAAATTGATGAGAGCAGATGCTATATCCAAACTTTGCTCGTTATGTTTGTGGCTGCATGTGTTGGATTTGGCTTTGTTAAATGAATATTTGTACTGCTTTATGTGTATGTTGTTGTTAGAAAATGCTTGAGAATAGGAAATAGTTGTTGATCATCTCCGATCTTGTTCAGAAAACTGTTTTCTTAAGGAAAACCTGTCAAAAATCCTTTTTCTTTTCCCTTTGTCTCTTTTTGTTTCAATGGATTTTGTTTCAGTAAAACAAGATGGATTTTGTTTTAAACTTGTAAAGGAATCAAAGCAAAATGATTTGGATGCTTAAAATATTTGTGTGAATCTACATATACCCCTTTCACTGGCCATTTGCAAAATGAAATACTGCATCTTGTTTTCTGTGAATAACATTTTTTTTTTAACAAAAAAAAAAAAAATTTAAGTAATTTTAGTTGCTTAGTTTATGCCTGTGATAATCATATTGAAGTGGATGATTGAGATGGAATTTCATGTGAGATGTATGTTTCTGAATGTTTGTTTTCTGTTGAAATTTGTCTTGCTTGATCTTGTTTGTTCTAGCATTCCAAGTGTATATCCAGATCAAAATCATAACCTTAGATCCAAATCTTTGTTAAAGTTAAGATTTAAACAAAGTAAATATACAGTTTTAATTTTTATTAAAAATGGAAAAGAATAAAAGGAATAAGTGAAACTGTAATGTTTTCTCTGAAAACTTAATAATAGAAGAACAACTGCATGTGTGTATAAATTAGACCATCCAGTTTCATTAATTCAAGAGTAAATATTGATTTCTCAAACCAATACTTGAATTAAAGGGTATACTCTGTTATATGCATGTTGCACAGTAATCTTGGTTTGCCTGTTTTAGTTTCCAGATTGTTATTATGTTCAAAAACATGACTTCAGGATAAAATTAATATTAGAGTTTAAGTTTTTTTTAAGCATAGTATGTTATATAAGTTAGAATTTAATCTTATCTAATCTTAAAGAAAAAAATGTGAAACAAGAATAAAACTGTGATGCCTCTGTACAAACAAAATAGGCAACAGAGCAAATATCTGTAAATAGTGTTTGAATGTTTCAGATTTATTTATTTAAGTTTATAAATAAATTACTTGACTAACAACTTGATTTTTAAAATCATAAAAAGAATTCTTAGTTTGCATTCAACTGAATATCTTTGGTTTAGCCTGAAACAAAATTGGGGTTTGGGTCTGCCAATCTAAGGAAATGTAGATGCCTGAGTTTCTTTTGTTGTTGTGATGATGTTTGGTGTCTGTTAACTTGATATAAAAAAAAAAAAAATCTATGTACTGCATATCTATATAAATGTGTGAATATGCTTGTGTATGCTTGTGTGTTATGCATGATGTTTGCTGTTTAATTTATTTGCCTGTTCTTAGTTCAAACTTTAGTCTAACCTGTCTGTAGCTCAATCAAGTGTTGCATTTTTGATCTCTTGAGTTGTTTCACTGCCATACTTGTAGCTTCTAAAATGTTTAAACTTCATTAGTTAAAATGTTACTCACCTGAATCTTGATGCAGAGCAGAGAAATGCAACTGAAAAACTAGTGCTTGTCACAGAATTCTTGCATGCATGCTACTTGAATCCAGATTTTAATAAAGAAATGCATGTCTGAAACAGTTTGTATTATGCAGATGTGTTCTGAGTAACTGGACCATGATGTCTCTGTATCTTCTTTCCCACATATAAAAATCTGTTCTAATACCATTAACACATAATATAATATATGTTAGTGTTATCAAGGTTCAAAAAAAAAAAAAATGATTTGTAGAATCAGGAATCATAGTTTAAGATGTTGTTCAAATTAAATAATCAAAATGATTTGAAACTCTCTGGAAACTCAGGGTAACAGGACTAGAATTGCACATGAATGAAATACCAACCACATTAAAACATTGTGGGCATGTTCATGTTTACAGATGCTAGTAATTATGTTTGAACTGTTAGGAACAAATGTTATTGATTTCTTTCAAAATTTAAAATTTTGATAAGAACAGATGCTATGTTATCTTGTTGTTAAATTGGTAAGTGCAGATGCTACTAAAATGTTTTGTTTAACTAAGTAGTTGAGGTGCATAATTGTTTTTGTAATAAAGATATGTCTTGAGTATTGCATGCTTCATGTTGCCCAGTCTTCAATTCCATTTTTGTTTGCCTATAAATTTTCATGTGCATGTTTGTTTGACCATCTCTGTAACCATAAAACATGTAAACATCTCTGTAAGCATTCTTTGTTGTCTGCATCCCATATCCCTAATCATTGTGGCACCTCTGTTCATCTCAGTTGCATGCAACATCCTTACTGCTATGTGGGTTTGCATTTCCTCTGTCCTTTGCATATAAATTTCATTTCATGATTGAATACAAGTAGTACATTTGGATACACTTGGGTACGATTCTCTTGCATGTGTAGATAGTGGTAATTAATCTGTAGATATGAATGCATTAGGATCTGCATGCTCTTGAAAAAAAATGTGAAACAACTGTTCTTTAAAAATCTGGTATTTGATTAAGGAAACTCTGTGCTTTGCTATCTAGTTCTAAAACAAGTAGTTCTGTAAAACTTATGTGCACTGGGAATTTTTATGGACTTGTTCCTCTGTATTTTGGTTGCAGAGCAGAGAAAAAAAAAAGGGAAAATTTAACACTTCTGCATATAAACCATTTTAAACTTAGGATTTGAAACAAATGAGGTTTGTTAAGCTTAAAAATCATAAGCATGGAATCTGTTGAAGCTGGACAGTGTAGCATGGGCTTTGCATATCAGTTTCACAGTGAAATGGAATTTCATGTTAAATTCAAATGTTTAATTTTGTTTGATTTTCTAAATAGAATTTGACCATGTATTTGCATGTGGGGTTGTTTTCTTGTTGGCACTGATTGTTGCTCCCTGTTGTTGCTCTCTGTACTTGTTTCCCCTGCAAGAAGTGCATGTTGCTGCCTGCCCCTTATTCCCTGCCATACTTGTTTCACCTGTTGCTTCCATTTTGGGACTGTTTGATATGTTGTATTTTAGTGCATGCTACTGTCTGCACTTGCTTACTTTTGTGTACATATGTTACATAGTGCATATTACTGTCTGCACTTGGGTATATTTCTGAGTTGCCCACTTTGAATCACTTTATTTGTGGTCTTCTGCTTCCATGGTTGCAGCCTGCTCTTGTGGTCCTTGTTTTGGTTATGTGTAGTGATTTTGTATTTGGGGCTGTTTGGATTTGTTGTGCACTGCATAGTGCCTTGCCTTGTCTGTTTTGGAGTTATGCTTGTATACTTGCAGTGATTTGTCTGACTCGTGCACGTGGGTTGGCGAGGCAGTGCACATGGGTATGAGTACACGTGTGTACTGCAGCCACACATGTGTATAAAAATTTGGAATCGCTAATGCGAAAATCTATAATAGGATTTAACTGATTTATTTGTTCACCATAACTGTAACCATTTATTTCAGTTCATTTCAAATTTAATTACTTGAATAAAGATTAATCCTGACTCGAGTGTTTTTGTGTTTTGCATAAACGCTCGGGTCAGACCGAGTATTTTTACAGCTTGAAGATTTTCAGGCCGCGAAGTTAGAGAGAGGGGGGGAATTAAAGCTTTACTTCAGTTTTCAGCAAATGTTTCTTATACTTTAAAATATAAATTGTTTCCGCTGTATAAATTAAAATGTAATGTATTGTAAACTCTGATATTTGTATGTAAAAGAAAAGTTTGTTTATAAAATATGATTACTATTCTGTGATTCTGTAGCTGATTCTGTTTAAATGTTATAAACTAAATAACAATCCGTTATTTTGAACGTTTCTAGTTGGTTTAATTACCGACTAGAGGCGGTCAAGGCGGCGGGTCGTTACACCAAGCGTCTTCAACTAAACCTGAAACTACTCGAATCTAACCCGAGTATTAAAAATATCCGGATCAGGCTTGATAAACCAGCGTAAGATACTTGATTTATAAATTTATGCCAGATATAAACCTTTGAAAAGAAGGATTTCTCATAAGACCACGTCCACACACAAATATGGATAGATTTTTAGCTTACGATAACGAACACTTTTATACTAAAAATAATTTAATATTATTTCTAACGACATTCCTTTGAAAAAACTTTCCAAATAACATATTAAAATAGTCAAAATTGTTACATTGATTAAATTTGATGGCTTACTATCTACTTTTTAAAAATATGTTCTACAACCAAAATGTCAAGGCAACGTATTGGAATTGGATTTTTGACATGATAGGGAACTAATCACCATTCAAAGCTAAAAATCCATATATAACACATAGTTTCTGCATGGATTTACATTATCTCCGTCAGCCTCCAAACTACGCTGTTATACTACTATGGAACAGAGTATTACTCAGCTTGGCTTTACATGATCTCTATCAGCTTCCAATATCTGTCCACTCATACAATAAGACAACAACTGCCTACAGGGACGTCATCCCCTAATAATAGCCCGAAATATGTCCTTCAAACCACATAGTATCCCATATCAATCCTGGGATGTGAGGCTACGCTTCACAAAGGCATGCTTTGTTTTTCGCAAAGCCATGCTTTGATCATCATGGGTTCCACTTTGAATGCTACATCGTCATTCCCTCGATCACTATTGACTTCCATGAACATATAACCTCTAAGCTCGTATGTCTCAAAAAAGGGTGTTAAGTTAAGAGAAGTTTTCTTCTCCGCCACCAAACAGATGTACGTTTGCAAAAGTCAACGTTGTTATCACATAAATGTGATGTCAGACATTTGTCCATACAAGTTTGTTCTGGTACTGAACTAAACCGAAGGCTCTCCTCCTACCACATCCTAGGACCAGTAGCAAGTAGTCATTGCATTATGAAGATTATCAAAACACGATAGGACCACTACTATAAGAAATATCTCTATATTGGGAGTAACCCAAAGAATATCAATAAGCATTCCTTTTGCTATGAAGATCTTCGGTCTTCAATACATTGAAGATTTTAGAATGCACACACTATTGCCAAATAAATATCATATGAGGTAAACTTCTGGGACTCATGACAGTAATCCCTATAGTTTGAATATCTCCAGTCTTCAATAATCGTCATCAACATATCTCCACTTTCGAACGTGTACATTGGTTTGAAATGATTTTCAGATAGGAGTTACCCAAATCCAACCCCGGATCCTCCAAACCAATCATTCATCAAAAAGATGTTAAGCACATATGTGATTATCAATCATCATTCGATTTAATTCATCTTTTTATTTATTCATAAATATCTCAAGGAGACATATATTTTAAATTATTCCATTTGTCTTCTTAACAGTATATGGAATCATTGAGCCTCATTTATCAAATCATTTAGTTAATTGAACCCTTTTGAATCTTGGAATAACTCCAAATTATTTCATCCTTTACTTAGGAAAATATTTCCAAATCATTTATTTAAATCACGACAAAGATTTCCAAATCATAGCTTTTAAAATGAGTCAAAAACAATGTTATTTAAGATATAGTTTACTGTTAAACCAAAACAATTAATTTTAAGCATAGGAATTTAATAATTCCAAATCATTTATTTAAATCTCATATTGGAAAACAATATTGAGTAAAAAGGATCATGGAAATTATACCAATTCTACTCAATATCAATTTCCATATTCAAACTTTACTATCCATTGAATAACGGAGAAATCGCCTTTTAAATTCATACGGATAGCATGGTTTCCCTCATCATAATTCAACACCAAGTGTAAGAAGATTAACTCCATGCAATCTAAGTTGTTTAAATTTGAAAATTTTAATCTTTTATATTTAACTTGTTCCCGACATTTCGACCTTATATATCCCTCGCCCAGGAGAGGCCAGGTGAGCCAAGGTACTGGTTGCTTCTGAACATCTTCTTAATTTAAGCACCTCACCCAGGTCACACGAATAGAAAAATTCAATCAACTCTTCGACTTTTAGAGCCAAGATTAAATCACTTGATTTTGATAACTATTCTTTAAATAATTGATTTAAACATTTTTAAATAAATTACAAAACTTCCAAATTATTATCAAAACACTTAATTATTCATTTGAAAACATTTAAAAAATATTTGAAAAATAATTGTTAAGTTTAAATCCATATTTCAAAAGTTATCAAAGTGCTGCGAATTGTGCTGCAAATAGTGTTTTCAAAGCTTTTTGATTAAAACAACTTTTCAATCATTCAGAAATTCATTTTTATAATTTGAATCTCTTTTAAAACATTTTAAAGGATTTATATAATTTTATAATTTATTCCATATTTTTAAACATTGTAAAAATATATATTTAGAAAATTTGCTACATTGGCCACCGAACTGCCAAAGTGCGATTTTATCAAAAACTCGATTTGCTCATATTTTCAAATCTATTAAATGAAATCTCGATCCTTTTCTTTTGGTTCAAAGCTAGTCATAGGAGTTCAAAAAATCCATATTGCAAAGATATCTGACTCTGATTCCATCCTATAGAAGGATTTAACTTTTACGGCGCAAAATCACGAACTCTATTACGCGACGTGCCTATTTTTGACTCCAAATTTATTATTTGTCAAAACTTCTCCAAATTGAAATTAAATGTTTATAAAGACATATATAAACTATTTTCAAACATTTAAACCAATATTTTCCATATTAAATCTCTTTTTCACTTTTAAATCATTTTATAATATTATATTACTATAATATTCATATCAACCTTTTTATATTCTTAAAACCATTAAGAGGCTAAATAAACTCCATACACATATTATATGAGTTCATTTTCTACTAATTAACCATTATTATTATTATTATTCATAATTTATCACAACTAAGATATCAACCATATCAACATCCAAATAATCAACTATATAATCAACCAAGTTATCAAACATTCGTACAATCATTAAGAGATTAAATGGTCATATTATCATACTTAAAAATAGTTACAGAGATTATTTATTATTTAATAAGCATTGAGTACTCACTACAAATCAAACCAAATCTTCCTACCAACATTCATATCATCACAACACTTCTCTAAATCATTACCTAAACAACTCCACTTCCTTTCTAAGTGCTCGAACAATCTTTCCTTGCCCCAAGACTCATGGATTGCTCTTCCACCATAACCATGCTCTTGGCCTAGACCTCCATAACTGCCAATCTCTCGACCACAACCTTCCCCTAGCTCCATGCTCACGCCAAGGGCCATTAAAGAAGAGAAGAGGAAGAAGTAGATTAAAAAGTGGTTAGAAAGTAATTAGTGGATTTGTGCTTAAGAACTCCACTATTTTTAACCCTCTTATTTCTCTTAAAAAGGAGAAGCCATTAAAGAGCATTAAGGAGCTCAAGAATGGTGAAAAAGAAGAAGAATGATTTTGTGAGGAATAAGAGAGGATACGCCTCCCTATTTATAGCATTTTCAAGCATATAAACCTCCACCACATCCACCTCCCCCTCCATCATTATTTCCACAGGTTGGTACTCCCCCTCCCATGTGTGCCACCATCACTTCTTTCACTACCTGGCATGTGCATTTGACTTTTGGATGCTTAAAGAGTAAGTATATGGAAAATATCTTAGATATTTTTAATTTATGTATATATAAATGTATAAAGGTGTTATATGTATATATGTAAATATGGATGTATCTATGTGCTATAGTGTGTGTTACTATGTTACATATGTGTTCAAGTCATATAAACAATGTTATACAATGTATAAGCGTCAAATCATTACGTATTCTGATTTTGAATCCCGGTTATATTTTCACTTATGAGTTAAAGCAAATATATTTATAAAAAAGTTTGGAAATAATATTTCCATCATTATTAATTAATTAAAATGATCTCATTTGAATTATAAAACCATTTAAATTAATATTAACAATTATTTACAAAAATTGCTATTATACCGATAAAAGCGATATCCATTTTCTTATATTTTTCGGTTCAACATATATCTTCATAAAACTATTATAAATGATTTACTATCACTATATAATATCTAAAATGAATTATTATCATTTTAAAAAAATTATTAGAATAATTAAAATAATTATTAAATCATTAAATCTAATTTAAAATCATAAATCAAAAATTTAATATAATGGCATCACTAATGACGTAATAAATACATTAAATTTCCAAAAATAAAATAAATAATGTTATTTCATATTCTTGTTCAAAATTGAAAATAAGTGTATGTATCTAACTCCATGCGCTTTTTACGATTATAGAGTCTTTTATCGATAAAATGGTTTTTGGGCATTTTATCGCTATTCTTTTCTAAAGTATATTTTTTTTGTAAATACTTATTACCATTATAATTTATTATTCAAAGCATCATAACTTGTGCTATAATACCTTACATTGGAATATTTTTTAAAACACCATACCACCACATGATACTCAATCGTTTATTCGCTGCTTATAAACTATGCTTAATCCCCATAACATCCTATATACAAGTCCAAAGAAAAATTGGAGTAATGTTACCGAAAGTTCCATACCAGACAATATTATAACTCCATGTATTCTAATTCCTCATTATATATAATTTAATACTATAAAATTATATCAAGGATGTCATCACCGTATCATATTAAAATCACCAAGCAAATCTATATCAATGGTGAATCACTCACAACATTGAAATAAGTATATATAATATGATAAATAAGAAATACTATGTAAGATTTCATCCATACAATATATATATATATATATAAATATTCTAATCTAAGCTTATTAAAATTGCATAATGCTTTAAAACAATTAAAACCTAAATTAATAATAATTACTTATTTTTCCTTACAATATATATATATAACTTTTGAATAAACACTTTAAAACTAAAAATATATATAATTCAGATAATTTAATAACTTTTTAAATATAATATATATTATATTCCTAAACTTAGAATAAAATATCACTTCATAAACTAACACATTTAAATTATACAAAATATCTAATAATGAATCTTCCTTAACATCTAAGTCTTAATAACACAAAGAAAACATCAAAAATGAATAATAATCAATTTAGAGTTAAATTTAATGTTTGAATACACTCTCTAGACTATTAAATATATACACACACATATATATATATATAACATAGCCCTATTTAAATTTGTTAATCATAAAATTTAGTTTGAAATACTTAAAATATTAATTAGAATACATTCCTTATTTTCCAGAATATATATTTTATTTTTGCATGATTTTTAAAAGTAAATATCTATTTTTTTCTTTAATTAATTAATTTCTTGAAATTAATAAATATTACATTTATAAATTCTCATATAAACTTCATGAATACATTTTATATATGAATAATTTATATACTTTGATTTGTGTATTATATATTATATTTTTATTTGTATAAATTATTATTATTATAATATATATATATATATATATATATATAAACTCATAAAACACACAGTGCACGACTGGTCGTAACACATACCGAGCGGAAGCGGTCGACCAGTAGCCCTAGGTGGTTAGCCGGTTGAAGGCAAAATTGTGCAACTGATCGCCAATTTCAACCGATCTCATTCTTCCTCCTCACTAGTATCTACTCTAACTCGATGCATACAATCAATATACCTAAACATCAACTCAATTACAACATCCACATTCTGAATTATGTGATTAGAAACATAGATATGTGATTTTGAAACTCACATGCTCCTGCTACTTCCTCTCTCTCTATGAACGCATGCACATAGAACTTATCTGAGCCACCAAAACTTGAATTTATTTTTGCCATAAGTGTAAAATGATATAGAGAACCACATATATAAATTTGGAAACTTATAATAATTTATATGATTTATTTTTGAATTTAGAGGGAGAAGATTATTGAGAAGGAAGTAACAGGAAGAGATAAATTAACTAGGAGAAGTATACATAAAGTAAAAATTAGCGAAAAAGGAAAAATTTCGAGATAAAAAACTCTGAAAAAGGATTTGAGCTTATACTTAAACTTTTGTTTAAGTTAGGAAAATAATAATATTTTATTATTTAATTTTTTATAAACTATTTTCTATTTAAAAAAATTACAATAAAATTCTAAATAAAATTTGCTTTTACAATTCTTAAAACAAATATTTATTCCCAAAATTATTTAACTTCATCATTATTTATCTTATTATGAAATTTTGATATTTGTGTTGACCCACATTTTGGAAGGTTTAGATCGACAATAATCCACTCATGTCCAACTTAACGATCCGGAACATAGATAATCAATGGGGTTAAATAAGAAAAATAATAAAACGAAGAAAACAAACACAGAATCTCACAGCGGAAATGATAAAATATAATAATCAAATAACAGTTCGTGAAGCTGATTATATTATACATTTGATTATAATCTATACAAAATTTATCAGAGTTATATATACATCAAGGATAAATGAAAAATACAGCAGAATAACATGATGCGGAGAATAATAATAGTAATAATATACCAACTTCATCTTCATCCTCCAGAAAATAATTTTCAATATGCTGAAAAAAACATAGGACTGACCCGAGCATAACGAAAAGACAAAACACTCGAGTTAGGGCTAAAATCCTCTTATGTAAGTCAAATCGATATCATGAAATATGACCGCAATAACTTAAGAGATTCAATGGGTTTTTCCATCTCCGAAGGTTCCGTCAGACTATCTATATGTAATAGTGTGCGCTATAATAGATGATGTCTATCAGTAAAATAAATATCAAAATAACATTAATACATTATCCCCCTTAACACATTTTTATAGTATGTAGTCTATGCAGGTCCTGTAACACAACCAGTAATGTCGGTAGCCAATGAGTCCCCTATAGGTAAAGTACTAAAACAAAGTCATAATAAGCTTGTATAAGGATAAATATGATAAGGCACGTGAGGCAATGCCCAAGTAGGATTCTATCTGTTTACCCTTTCTGGCTGGTCGTAACCCATCCGTGGTCGACCGCGATAATCAATTCAAACGAAACTGTGGCATCCATCGAATATGAAATCATAATAGTAATACGAGGGATCAACGTCGCTAGAGGTAGCTAACCTCATTGGCTAGATATAGGCTCTTGTTTTATTCATTTTAACTATGACACGAGTGTCAAAGCTATCCATCATCGTTCTTTTACTTCATTCTGGTAAACGTTCGCCAATTCAACCACTACATTCTGGATATCATCCATCGCATACAGAGTTGTTAAAATAGTTTCGATATTGACAGAGGGTATGCCAATAAGAGGTCCCGGTCTCTTTAACAACCAAACGTCGTTATACACACCGGTTGGTTCTTTTATATTTCGAAAACAATTCGTCCTTGATATCAAAATATTGTATTCGCTTCAAAATCAAATACATTTTGAAATCTTTTTATTCGCTTCAAAAATCAATTTCATTTCGAAAACATCATATTTTCTTCACAAATCATATTTTATTTCAAAATATTAATTCAGTTCGGTACATCGACTTCACTTCAAAATTTGATTCAAACTTAAGTTTATGTTATAACTTCGCTCTACCCCAATTCGCATTTAAATCCATGATTTAAATATAAACATTACACCATTTTGACCAGTTTATATTTTGTAAAATAATTTAAATAGTTTAAAATAGTTAAGTAGTTAAAATAGTTTATAGAAAACAGTCTGAGTAAAAAAAAATGGTTTATATAGTAAAATAGTTTTGAAAATTCAGAATAATTTGAATATTTAAAGAATAAAGATTTTAAACCATTTACACTAAAATAATTCATTTGAAAATAGTTTCAAATTCAAATCAATCAAATTCCATACTTCCCAATTTAAATTAGTTTCAATTTCCATTTTGATTTAATCGATATAATTCCGATTTTAAGATAAATTTTACTTTGATTCCAAATTAATTTTAATTTTAATTCCAAATTAATTTCAATTTCAATTTCAAATAAATCTCAATTCCAATTCCAAATTAATTTTCGATTCCAATTTCAAATTAATTTCAAATCCAATTCCAAATTAATTCCAATCTCAATTCCAAATAAATTTCAACTCAATTCATGAAATTTAAACCATTTCTATTTATAATAATTCCGAGTTCGATTTTCAAAATATCAATTCAAAACACTTAAATCAAATTTACCTTCAATATCCAATTTAAAACCCAAATCCTCATATATAATTAAATTCCTAGCTCAACTTTGAAATATCGTTTTATATCACTTTTACTTAGCAATACTCAATGTTCGAACAAAAATCCAATCTTCTAAAAAAAATCAATTTCTAAAATTCAAATCCTATTTCGATTATAACTTCAAAATCTCAACTTCCATTATTTAAACAATTTCGTTTGTCAAATTTAAATTTCAACATTTCGAGCTCCAGTTCATAAATAATTCGATTTCCATAAATTTAATTTTATTTCGTAAAAATCAAAATCATTTAAATAATTTTAAATCAAATATTTTTAAAATCATTTAATTTAACCAATCCGGTGTCCGTATAGAATTCTGTTTTCTATGGCCAAGTGAATCGGTTATTACAATTTAATTCCAAAGATGGATATGCCATTTCAATCGAAAATAAATGCCACAGGTATATATCATTTCAACCTATTTCTTAATTTATTCGAAATAATTCAATTTGTAGTTTTATATACTGTAAATAATATACAAGATGATAACGTGATATATCAAAATAAATAAACATTTAAAATATCAACCAATAGCATCCATCATAACCAACCATCCAAACAGTCAATAAAATTCACAACAATTTCGTAATTATCAATATCGGGTATTTTACGGGCAATTAAATTCCAAATCAATTTAACAGCCAATTCAAATTCTACCAATTAATTCAGATGTAAATTTATATGTCAATTAAATTTATCAAACAACTATCAATAAATTTAAATCACTTCATGATATAAATTTGACTAATATAACAATTATTCAGTCAATTGTGAGCGTATAAACACTCAACTTTAATTTATAGACGATTTAAAATCCAAATAAATGCCCAAATTTGAACGTTCTTATAATGTAGGCAAACAAGTTCTATAATGTCTCGAATTTTAATATGAACGCAACGGAGAAAACCGCGCATCGATCCGAGCTCGTATGCAAAAGATATTAATATTAGAAGTTACATGATTTATATTATTAAAAAATAATAAAAGGAAAACACGTTACCATCCTATCCTCCTTCTTCGCTCATCACGCACGTATACTGGCAACAACGCAAGCAACCAAAAAGCTTCACATGCATGCTCACCAAGTTGGTCGGATGTCGATCAGGACACGTCGTTCGGAGCGCCTCCGCCTCCTCTACCAGCGCACATAACCCTACACGTGCGCACGCATCACGAAGCGATTAAACCCATAAAACAACCGCAACCTTGAACATAGATCTAGGTGCTTTTATGACGTTTGAGCATAGATCAACATATTGAATTGAAGAGCTCACCGAGATCTACAACTTTCATGTTGGAAGTTTTTAATTTCGATGGACGTATCAAGAGAAATTAAGGAGGGAAGTCGGTGAATTTTCGGCCATTGAAAATTAAAAACAGCAGCCAAGTTTTCACTAGGGTTTATGAAATAAAATAATAATAATTCTCGATATGTGTGCCGTATTTATATAGTTAGTTCCAAAACTATTTGAACTCCAATCGAGGCGTGTCGCTTGGCGTTTATAATGTTTTACTCCCATTCCAAATGGAATGGATTTAGTCCCGAGGCCTAATTCGATCATATACAGAAGATAGCTTTTCAAAGTCAAATTATTTTTATTTAAAATTAAAATTAAATTTCTATGCATTTCAGGCTTATACGGCCAAATGACAAGTCCGACCGTTATGAAACTTGAAATCCTACAATAATCCACTATTACGACAGTTGCCAAAATGGCTATTTTACTCGTCGATTAAAATATAAAATTTTCAACTTCTAATTATCCACTTTTAAATCCAATTTTAAAAGTAAACTATCTTCATTCATATTTAAATAAAAGTTAAATCAATTTTCGATGTCATTTTCATTCACAATAATTCAAGATTCCATTATTTAAATAATTTCCAATATTGAATTTAAACAATTTAATTATCCAATAAATCAATATTAATAATCATCATATTCTAAATGAATTTTAGTTATCAACATTATTTTATCTCTATCTAAATAATTCACCTATATTATTCAACTGCAGTTATTGATTATAAGCACAGTCAATACATAGAATTTATTTCAATACTTGTTATCGCCAAAATCTTCAAAATTTGTTATTTCAAAGTTTTTATTCAAGTTCATATTCAATAACTTACATTCAAATCATAATATTTTTATTTTTAACCATTTTTATTCAATAATTAAATCTAATTCTATAATTTAAAATAGTTAAAAATACGGGTCGTTACATACTCCCCTGCTCAAAACTTTTCGTCCCCGAAAAGGCGTTAAGTAAAGAATTTAACATTTGATATATTTTTTCAAAACTATCAACTTATAAACATAAACATATTATTAGAAAACCTTTACTACGCTCTCGCTACGTCACCTCGATATTGGTTTTACGGAAAGTACGAGTTAGTTATCTAAACAAGTTATAAAATTTTAAAACCTCAAAAAAATTCTAACTATCGAATTTACGAAAAATTTCGGCAGAGTCTCCTTTGTGAAACTCGATCGAAAAAAATTTCCAATATAATACATAACATAAATATACCCAATATATATCGAATATACATCTCATCTCGATGTTGAGGCATCCCGAAAGGAAAAAGAACTAAATCGCAACATCTAATCCGACATACGTACCTTATTATTAATAATACGAGCGAGTCTATTCGTATTAAGCAAGAAAAAGCAATATAATGTGTAATCGAACTCCAAAAGCTAGCATACGCCATCCATACCTACTAAACACTTAATAACCCAGTCAGAACATATATATAAGGAGTAAAATCGATATATAACATGGATTATGCAATAACCATAAACGAATATAACAAATGCAACAAACAAACATCCAACAAACAATATCCATCCAATCTAATTCACAACAATATCAATTTGCACTTCCAAGTGTAAATATTCAATTTATTATAGTATCATTTCCTATCAATATTAAATTAATATACTTTTAATTCATTGACATTTATTTCATCTATATACAATTTGTTTGCTTTCAATTCATTCACATGGATTTCATTCGAATTTAATCGGTTCACCTTAAACTTATTCACGTTGAATTGATTAACATTCATTTCCTTAATCATTCAATGGATTTATATTCAATACATTCACTTTTATTTTTTCATTCAACTAATTTGCTTTCAATCCATTTTTATTCAATTGACCAATATTCATTGCGTTTACATTTAATTGATTACAATTTAATGTATTTACATTCAATCGACTTACTTTCAATTGATATTTATTTTAATGATATTCCTTTTATTTATTATGAAATGAATTTTCATCCCATTCATATGTATTCATTTATGCATATTCATTTTCTTAGCCTATCTCATTCAATACAATTTACTGAAGCAACCATTTCAAAATCTTGCTTATGTTTACTTTTAATTTATCAACAACATTTTAAACCATATTAAATTTCCTGAATTACTTCATCGGTTCATTTAATTAACTCTTTTTTTCTCTAAATCATTAATAATAATTAAAAAAAATTCATTCTATAACTCAAGTTCATTATTAATTTAAATCATAATTAACATCATTTTTACTATAGTTCAGTTACTTCCATTTATTCTTACTTACCTTCAATTCATCTCACAATTTAAGTTCATCTTTATTCAAAGTATTAATTCATTTTATACCTTAAGTGGAATTAATTCGCTTTAATAATTTATATAGTTTTTATTTAAGTCCCATTCAATTCATTTAATCATAACTAAATTAACCTTTATTTCATTTTATTCATTATTTGGTTTATTCAACTTCATTTAAGTTAAAAAAATTCTTCTTTCCTCCGTTATCATTCACATTCAACAAATTTAAATTTTTTTTAGCTTAATAATTCTTAAATATTTAAGTTATATAATTTATTCATTTAAAATTTCATTTTATTATTTTATCTAATTCATTTCAAATAATTTCATTTTATTTAAGATTTCTTGAGTTAAAATATATTTTATTTACATCATTTCACTAACTTAAGTTATTAACATTCTTAAATTATTATTTTTTCATTTCTCGAATTCAAATTTCTTTTATCTGCTTAATTCAAATGTTTAACCAATTTAAAATTTAGTTTTACTTCTCTGTTCAAATCTATAAATTTTAACTTATTTTTTTCTTTTCTATACCATTTTCAATTATAAGTTCCAAACTATTTTCATATATTCATCGAATCATACTTAGAATATTTTTCACAACAAAACTTGTTTTGATCGAAATTAAATTTCTCTGGTAGAAATTCTTACTCAGAAACTCGAAAATGAATACTTGCGATGCTACAATCATCCCTAGAATTATTTCAACGCTACGAAAGCGAGTTTAATGCTTTTATTTTCTTCAAAAATATTTTTCTAGTCAAAACTCTTCTAAATAATAATATTATTATTACTATTATTAATTTTGAAGGTTCGGAAACAATTTTGAAAACAAAAGTATTTTAAATTCTAAAATTCTCAATTTATAAAATTATTTCTATATATATGCTCTATTATAACTATACCTATACAAATTTCCTTACATTATTACCAAAATATTTCATTAATTATAGCTTGGTCATCTTAACCACTTCTTACTTTAATCGATTTCAATCCAATTTAATTATCGAATGCTTCATAAAATAATGTTCATTAAGTATTCTTTTTTATTTTAATTCAACCAATAATTGATGATAATTAAATATTATCATCGTCCTAACAACAATTTCATTATAAACTATCATTATATATATATGTATATAATACAATTTTAGGTAAATAAATTCATTTATCCAATTTTAAAACAATATTATATCGACTTGCCTCGTTTAAGTGTTTAGAAACTCCTATTGATAACACACCGTCCCGCGTATCAGCGAGAATTCATAAGCAACTCAACGGATAAGTAAACACAATATAATACATTTTATAATGCCAACAAGTTTTCTCCATCATATATATATATATATATATATAATATACACACACACACACACTCAAAAGACTCATTCTAGGATATTACACCCTATCTCTAATGAGTCAAACCCCACAAAGCCAAGGTTATCGCTAAACCTAAGCTTTGACAACTACGACGACACACATTTCAAAAGGTTTAAATCGATAATAATTCACACATGTCCAACTTAAACGATCCGAAACATAGATGATCAATGGGGTTAAATAAGAAAAATAAGAAAAGAAGAAGAAAACAAACACAGAATCTCACAACAGAAACGGTAAAATATAATAATAATCAAACAACAGTTCATGAAGCTATTATATCATACATTGGATTATAATCTATACAACATTTATCAGAGTTATATATACGTCAGGGATAAATGAACAATATAGCAGAATAACATGATGTAGAGAATAATAATAGTAATAATATACCAACTTTGTCTTCGTCCTCCAGAAAGTAATCTTCAATACGCTTAAAAAAAACTCAAGACTGAACCGAGCGTAAGGAAAAATCACTCGAGTCAGGACTAAAATACTTTTATGTAAGTTAAATCGATATCATGAAATATGAGTGCAATAACCTAAGAGATGTTACGGGTTTTTCCATCTCCTAAGGATCGTCAAACTATCGATATGTAATAATGTACGCTATAATAGATAATGTCTATCAGTAAAATAAATATCAAAATAGAGTTAAGGCTTTACATTATCCCTCTTAACACATTTTTATAGCATATAGTCTATGCAGGTCCTGTTATACAACCAGTAAAGTCGGTAGCCAGTAAATCCCCTATAGGTAAGGTACAAAACCGAAGTCGTAATGGGCACGTATAAGGATAAATATGACAAGATATGTGAGGCAATGCCCAAGAAATGATTTTACCAGTTTACCCTCTTTGGCTGGCCGCAATCCATCCATGGCCTACCACGACAATCAACCCAAATGAAAAAGGTGCGCCAATCAAATATGAAACCACAATAGTAATACGAGGGATCAACGTCGCTAGAGGTAGCTAACCTCATTGGCCAGACATAGGCTCCTGTTTTAGTCATTTTAATTATGACACGAGTGTCAAAACTTTCCATCACTATTCTCTTACTTCATTCCATTAAACATTCACCAATTCAATCACAACATTATGGATATCATCCACCGCGTACACAGTTGTTAAAGTGGTTCCAATATTGATAGAGAGTATACCAATAAGAGGCCCCGGTCTCTTTATGTCACGACCCGAAATCCAACATTTGAAAATTGACATCAAATACCTTACTTGTATTCGACTGCCAAAGATTCACACATCGAACTCCAGTCGGATGGAGCTTATAACAACGTTAGATGAATATAAAACAGCAGAAACAAAATGAATATCATGCATTACATCATAGATACAACATCATCATAATATCTGTTACAACATCAGAGTATCATAATACATATATCACAACTCCAAATAGAACATCATAATAGAACCATAAGAGATAATATGCCAAAAGGTCTTTAAGGAAATAGAGTGATAGTGAACTTCCAAAAACTAAACACCTTGAGATCCAAAAGCTTCCAAAATATCTCCAAGGCAAAAAGCCTCCAAAAACCGATAATCTCCAAACCAAAAGTCTCCAAAATACACCAAATACCAAAATATGGAAAACCTTCTACTAGGCTGCCCGTGTGGAAATGATGGGCACCCAGAGTTTAGAAAGGAAATAATAAACTCCGGGTCAGTCATGGGACTGGTATGAGTAAACAAAGATAGCTTCTTTTAAATAAAACAGATTTATAAAAAGAAAACCGTTTATGCTTTTGGAAAATGAAACTACCATAAGGCCTCTCGGCACACACACAATGCAAACGCACACTTGGGGGAGATTTCCCCTTATGATAGTCAAACATGCTTAATACGAGAAAAGTTCTTTGATATTATTACTAGTGCATAGTGTGAAAACATTTTGAAAATATAATATTAATCTTAGCCAGCATAGGTACCATGATACTATGCCAACTATAGCTGCCATGTTAAGTGGTAGGTTCTATAACTAAAACCGTACTGGGTTCGTATTGGGAATTGGATTTCCAATAAATGGTCAGGCTAAGGAACTTCCTATGCCACATGGGTACGCCTCTGGCGGGACTTCTAGAGAACTTAACCAGTTCTCTGCCAACAAAAGGCCGGGTTACCTCTGTAATAGGTAACTATTACACGACTATGCCAATCCTTGGTCGTTTGCGACCTTTATCCAAGGGCCCTCTACCACAAAGCAACAACCACACAGTAAATAAGATTGCAGCAACCACATAGGTAAAGTATCTGGGCTCCATACTATGATACCACCTTTTTCCAGAAGGAAATGACATACCCTAAAGGGCGTGACCCTCATAACCTTGCCGCATATTTCCTGTTTAGACCATTTTCGGGGTCCGATGAGGTCTCGTTCACAAAGCTACGCTTTACACGAAAGCCATGCTTTGATCATAAATGATCAACAAATGATCATCTAATGCAGCAGCACTTAGCGTGCCACACTACCAAATTGGGAGTATAACGCTGATAACCTTCAACTACATAATCTCTGAGCTCGTACGTCTCAGAGAAGGGTGTTAAGCTAAGAGAATAAATTCTCCGCCACCAACAAATATGTATTTGAAAGAAATCGGCTTTATATCTCAAAGTGTAATGTCAGACACACAACCATACAAGTCTGTTCCGATTTCGAACAGAACCGAAGGCACTTCGTCCAATAAAGGAAGAAGCCCTTGCCAATCCGAATATCCCCAATTCCGATCGGACTCCCCATCACATGTGGAGATCTCTATACCGGAGCAACTCAGTGCAGAGACAATCGATAGGTTATCCTATCGTTTTCGAAGACACCTGGTCTTCATCACCGTCTTCAAATGTTATTCATTTCGTCGAATCACTATTCGAAATGGGATATATGACACAAAGGTCCTCCCCCGGCTAATCCGAATAGTGAGCGCTCAATTTAAAACATGAAGGTGTATCAATTACAAGGATTCACATTCTGGGTTCGATGTGGGTTTCGGATAACTAACTGAAATCCGACTCCATGTCGCATCGAAGTTTAAATGTCATTTTACAGGCAATATGGTTTTCACATACATATAGGAACAAATCACAAATCACAATTCATCACAAAGCAATCACAGTATCACAACAGAAATATCAATCCAGTGCACAACTTTTGATGATAATCAATCATCTTCAATTAAGGTGAAATGATTTAAGTGAATTAACCATATAATTATCTTTATTAATTATTTTAAATCAATGATTAATTTCACTTAACTATGAATTAATTAAAACTTAATTAACTTTATTAATTAATTATTCTCAATTTATTAAGACATAATTAAATTTAAATTACCTTCATTAATTAACTATTCTTTAATTAATTAATTATTAATTGTAAAGTAATTACAAATCACTAATTGTTTAATCACTATTTAATCATTATAAATAAATTTGGGTTTCAAATTAACACTTGAATATTTGATTAACTTCTTAATTTTTTTTATTAAGTTAAATGCAAAACAATTTTTATTTGGAAATATAAATTGAAATTTCTTTGAATTTCATAAATTTCATACAATTGTTTCAATACCATTTAACTCACATTCCATTTTCAAACTATCATTAATTTCTAAAGAGTGGATTCAGACAATTACTTAACTTCTGTTTTCAAAATTTTGTTAAAACTGGATTTTGCTGTTTTCATGACCAACCCGAGGCTACCTCGAGTTGTCCCCAAGAAAAATGCCCCATTGCTTCGAGTTTTTACCCAGATTGACCCGAGTGAAATTTTTTCTCTAAAATTTGTTAAAGGTTTAAAAGCGACCCGGTGCAACGTTAATTGACACGACCATCCGTTCGAGTCTTCTTCCCCTAACCCCGAGCAGTGCTTCGAGTAAAACATCATCTTCCCTCCCAAAACAAACGCTGAAACTATGAGACCGTGTGCACGTTGTACACCATCCCGGTCGTCGCTGGCCGAAGTTACGACCGTCGTTAGGTCGATGACGACGTTCTCGACCCATCGAGCCACCCCAAAGCACGATCAAAAACAAGCTCCTCGACCCGAACTCCATCAAAACCCATCACCAGAAAATGATATCGCCCCACCTCCTCTGGCCGTCAGCGGTCACCAGAACTTGACCAAGGCTTCACCCATGTTAGACGCCGCGATTGACACCATTGACATGCAGTCCGATCACCCATCGATAGCGCAGCACCATCATTTCAAACGTGAGCAGAAACGGGTTATTTAACCCTAACTCGGTCTCGAATTATTAGTCCAAAAATTTGTAAATTCATCTTGTATTTTTCTGCTGATCTCAAACCCTCAAACTATCTGTGACGACGAACTCGAGGCCTACAATCACTTTGATCACCAGAATTTGACAAAAAATCAATTTTCCTGATCATCCCAAATATCTCAGTGAAAACTTGATGAAAAATTTGAATTTTAGTTTCTAAAATCATTATTTTTAAAGGGGACTCAAATAACATTACTGAAATTAAAATCTGTGAGGTTCGAATTTATGCAAAATTTGGGTAGTGACTGCATTTCATGATTTCTAGAAAAAAGAGAACTATATAACCTTGCTTTAATTCATTACTGAAACAGAATGTAGGATTAAACAATACTTAAAAATTTTATAATCCATTTTCAGAAGAAATGAGGGAGAGAGAGTTTGAATTTTCCATGGTTTACTCTATAAACTAGAACTTAGATATGACTGTGTTTTCACAGTTTCTAGAAAGAATAAAACATATTGCTTTGCTTTGATCAGTTACTAAACATCATGCATGTCCAAACATCACTTTAATTTGTTTATCCTTCAAGTTCAACAGAGAACAGAGAGAGAGAGGGTCTTTAGTTTGGCATGGTTTACGCTGTAAACCAGAGAGTTAGAGGAAACAAGAAAGAAGATTCTGATCATACATTCCCAGGCAAAAGAAACACAAGCACATCAATTTATTCTCATGCAAGTGTCTTTCGACATTCATTCAGGCATTCATACAACAATAAATGATTGAAAAGATCAAAGGTTTACTCACCTTTTTCCTAAAGGCAGAGAGTTCCTGACAGTTTTTCAGAAGAAGGATGAAGCCTGTAAGAATTTTTCTTCTTTTCCTACTTTAAATTTTGGAGTTTAGATCTGCAAGGTTTGTTAAAACAAAACTTTTCTTAATTTCTGTTGTATTCATTTTCTTAATTCAACAATAACAGCAATTTTAAATTACTTACAGTTGAATTCTTTTATATAATAGAGAAGTTTTTTTTCCTGCAACTTGAAAAACGGAAATAGATTTAATCTTTGAGCTTGATTTCCCACTGCAGCTGTTTAATTTAATTGTTTAATTTCTTACTTTACTACTGATTAACAACATTAAATTCAAATCTTTAAAAGAAATTCACTTGCCTTAGTTTATTTCAGAAATTATTGCACTGTTTCTTTGGCCAAAACTGTAGCTGCCTTGTTCAATTAATCTGCAGTTTTGAATTGGTGTTAAAAATTGATTTTAAAATCACAATTTCATTAAACTATAAAGTTTTAAAACTTACCTGAGAGATGGAATCATAAACTACAGCTTGAAGTTTTAGAAAGATCTTCAGATTCTTTTTTTTTCCTTTTGAATTGAAGAAAAAAAGGTTGGCAGTTTTTTTTTTCTTTTTTTGATTTTTACTATTGCCTTTGAATATTGAGATTTGTGATACTCAACCTTTTGGTTACTGTACTTTCAGAGATTTGGAGGCTAAATAATTTGAAATTGGAAGCTGAAAATTTTTCTATAATTTTTTAATTCTATTATTTTATTCTAGCAATAATATGGAATGCCATTTGTAAACAATAATCATGAGATCTCAATTATGTTAATTTCTTTACTCCATCTCCCATGTGTATATTTAGCATTTGTGATTTTACAAGACAAAAGAATTTTTATAAATTTTTATATCATATTCATTTTATAAATGAATACACCCTCTTATTCATTTGTACATATATACAATGTTAAAAGAAAAGTTTCTTTAACCAATATTTACATCATATACATTACTCCTTAATGATTTTAAATGCCACTTATTTTTAAAAACATTTATTTTATATTTCAATTCAAATTTCAATTCAAACTTGAAATATAACCATTTATGTCCATTTATATATTCACACATACCTTGAACAATTTAAATTCAATTTCAATATATATTCAATTCTGCTCATATATGCAATACACATATATATAAAAATAATAATTCAAATGACTTTTTAAAACATTCATTATTTCAAAATTTTAAACTCAAAATAACTTAGAATTTATTCATATATGATTATCACTTATTTTATTTGTTTAAGACTTTTCAATTTATTCCCAAATTAAATTCCAAAAGTTTAAATATATTATTAATTTAAATTGATAATTTTTTTTAGGATGTTATAGATATCCCCCCTTAAGAAAATTTCGTCCTCGAAATTTGAAAGAGAGAGAAAAACAAACAAAGAATATACGAATTCAGAAAGAATAAGGAAATGGCTTACCAGCTTAAGCCGAGATATCCACTCTACAATTGGATATGATTTCTGCATATTATCTTCTGGTTCCCAAGTGCAGTCCTTTGGATCGCCACTCCACTGAACTTTAACTAGCTTCACAACTTTATTCCTCAATTGCTTTTCATCACGATCTACAATCTTTATCGGTTCTCTTTTGACTGTTAAATTGGGAGTGATTTCGAGATCCTCTTGAGCAGCTTCTTTAATAATACTATTCGGATCGTGCACATACTTCCGAAGGTTAGAAATGTGGAATACATCATGCACGCTAGATAACCAGCTAGGCAACTGCACTCGATAGGCTAAAGGACCGATCCTCTCCAGAATAGGAAAAGGACCAACATACCGTGGTGCCGGCTTACCGGTATTCCCAAACCTCAATACACCTCGCATAGGAGATACTTTAAGAAAGACAGAATCCCCAATCTGAAATTCCAAATCCCTTCTTCTACGATCATAATAACTCTTTTGACGACTCTGAGCTGTCCTCAATTTCTTCCGTATAAAATCAACTTTCTCTGTGGCTTCTTTAATCATATCCGGTCCAAGGACGAGTCTATCACCTGCCTCAATCCAGTATGCCGGCGATCGACACGGACGACCATATAAAGCCTCAAAAGGAGCCATCTCTATACTGGCCTGATAGCTATTGTTATAAGAGAACTCGACCAGATTCAAATGGTCCTCCCAAGAACCACCAAAATCAAGTATAAAAGCACACAATAGGTCCTCTAAGATACGGTTAATCCCCTCAGTCTTCCCATCAGATTGTGGGTGATAAGTAGTGCTGAAATTTAGTTTTGTTCCCAATGCATCTTGAAACGCCTCCCAAAATCTAATAGTGAAGATCGGATCATGATCACTCACTATGCTGCTAGGAACGCCATGGAGACCGACAATTTCTTTGACATATAATTCGGCTATACTCGCTGTCGTGCAGGTAGATCTCACTGGAAAGACATGGGCTGTCTTAGTCAAACGGTCCATAATGACCCAAATTGCTTCATTGCCTTTCCGAGTACAAGGCAAACCGTCAATGAAATCCATCGATACTTGGTCCCATTTCCACTTGGGTAACTCTAAAGGCTGAAGTAAACACGCCATTTTCTTTTGATCGCTTTTGATTTGTTGGCAAGTAGCACAGCGACTCACATATATAGATATGTCCATTTTCATCGTCTTCCACCAGAAAGTTCTTTTGGTATCACGATACATTTTATTGACTCCTGGATGGATGAAAAGCTTAGACTTGTGGCATTCGTCCAAAATTTCGCGTTTCAGACCAGGGATGTCCGAAACACAAATTCTGCCTTTCAATCTTATAATTCCATTATCATCAATTGCAAAACTAGAATCTTCACCTCGACGAATTCTCCCATATATTTCTGGAAGAAACTTGTCCTCTTTTTTCTTGTTGGCGATTGTCTCAAGAAGAGTAGGAGCAATGACAAGGTGAGCAAGAATAGCATGCTTTCTACTCAAGGCGTCGGCAACTACATTGGCTTTTCCAGGCGTATATAGAATGTCTAGGTCATAAGATGCCATAAATTCCAACCAACGTTGTTGTCGCAAATTCAGATCTTTCTGGGTGAAGAGATATTTCAAAGATTTATGGTCGGTGAATAATTTGAATTTTTCACCTAGAATGAAGAAAATTCAATAAGTATATTTGTTAAGTTAAATTAATTTCGTAAATTGTTAAGAAAGCTAAAAAGGTTCTTATCCAGAAGATAATGTTGCCATATTTTCAAAGCGAAGATGACAGCTAAAAGCTCCAAATCATGAGTTGGATAATTTCTTTCATGAGGAAGTATTTGTCTACTCGCGTAGGCAATTACCTTCCCGTGCTGCATTAATACCGCATCCAAACCTTCACCACAAGCATCGGTATAAACAGATAAACCCTGGTTCCCGTTGATAATAGCGAGAACAGGAGCGGTGGTTAATCTCTTCTTCAACTCCTGAAAAGCTTCGTCACATTTTGGAATCCAATTGAATTTTGCATTCTTCATTGTTAGCTTAGTCAACGAACTATCTATCTTAGAAAACTCCTGAACAAACTTCCGATAATAACCTGCTAAACCCAAAAAGCTTCGGACTTCCTTTGGAGTAGTAGGTTTCCTCCAATCAAGAATAGCGAAAATTTTGCTAGGATCAACAGAAATCCCTTCTTCGTTAACAATATGGCCGAGAAATTTAACTTCTTTGACCCAGAAATGGCATTTGAAAAATTTTGCGAATAGATTATTTCTCCTCAATATCTTCAAAACGATTCTAAGATGCTCGGCATGCTCCTCTTCGGTCATGGAATAGACCAAAATATCATCAATAAATACGAGCACAAATTAATTCAATACCTCTCGAAACACACGAGTCATAAGATCTACGAAGTATGCTGGAGAATTGGTTAGCCCAAAAGGCATGACTAACCATTCGTAAAACATATTAGGACCCCTGAAAGCGGTCAAATGAACACAATCTTCGACGATTCGTAATTGATGGAACCCCTGGGCTAGATCCATCTTCGAAAAGAGACGAGCGCCGTGCAACTGATCAAATAAATCATCAATTCTTGGTAGAGGGAATTTATTCTTGAGAGTCATCTTATTGAGATCGCGGTAATCCACACACAATCTCAAAGATCCGTCCAATTTAGCAACAAACATGACAGCTGAACCCTATTCAGAAACACTGGGTCGAATTAACCCTTTTGCTAGTAAATCCTTGGTTTGCTGGACTAATTCAACCCTTTCCCTGGTGTCATCCTATGACTTGCGTGAACGACAGGACGGGCATTGGGTACTAGGTCGATTCTGAATTCTATTTCTCGACATGGAGGTAGAGATTTCACTTCTTCAAATACATCTGGAAAATCCCTAACAATGAGTATGGACTCCAGATTGGGTTCGGGATAACCCAAATTATACATCAACCCTTCTATTTTAGGACTAGGGTCCTCACAAGAAATCTCGATGAAATCTCCAAATTTGGTTTTGATTGAAATCAATCGATTATTGCAATCCAATTTGGCTTCATATTTTGCTAGCCAATCCATTCCGAGTAAGACTTCAAACTCGTTAAAATCAAGGACAAAGAGACCGATAGGGAATTGGTAGCAAAAATATGAGATAGAAACGTCTCTACATTGAAGACCAAAGGTTCGTGGGACCTCCAACTGGATTCTTTACGCATATAGGCTCATCAATAAAATCATGTTCAAGATTCAATTCATTAATAGCTTGCTGTGAGATAAAACTGTCTGTAGCGCCCATGTCAAACAGAACTCTAACAGTGCTATCGTAAATAGTGAGATTACCTTCCAGAACTCCTTTCCCCTTTTCTGCTTTGGAAGATGCAGGTTTGTCTTTGATTGTGTACACCTTGGCTGTTTGAGCTTTCTTCATGACTGGGCAGTCTTTAATTTCATGTCCCAATTTTTGACAATAATAACATTTCCTGGGCTTTCTTGAACGGATTGATTTACTTGTCTCTTAGGCTTCGTACATCTGCTAGAATAATGGCCCTTCTCCAAGAAATTATAGCAAGTGACATTCTCTGCTGTGCTCCCCTGAGTGCTCTTCTTTTTCTCTTTACTGTGCCATGGTTTCTTGCCTCTAAATTTCCTCTTCTTTCAATTTTGATTGCTCGAATTTCCTTTCTCCACCGGGGCTTCTTGCATGTCAATTGTAGCATATCCGTAACCCATATCAACCAAATCTGAGAAGGATTCTTCGAGTGACCAGTCATCCTTTCATGGAACTTCTTATTCATCCCACGAATGAACCTTTCATTCTTCTTCAAAGGTGTGTTCACCAATTCTTGTCCGAAAGGTGACAATTCATTGAATTTGTTTAGATACTCCTCGAATGACAAACTCCCTTGCTTTAAGTCCATAAATTCCTGGTACATTCGAGAAATCCCTGATGAGGGCATATAGCACTTCTCAAATACTTCTTTGAATCTCTCCCAAGTAAACTCGTCTTCTGGCTCATCAACAGTGACTGTCTCCCACCATGCTAAGGCTTTTCTTGAAGTTGCCAAGAAGCTATGAGATGCATCTAATCATCTTGTAGCTTAAGCCCTTTAAAGATTCTTTCACATGACCTGATCCAGGCCTAGGCCTCAACACTCGACTCCTTGCCGGTGAATGGCCTATCACCAAGCCTTGAGAAACTCTTATATAAATCAGCCAGATTCGGCTGATGCTGAGTAGATAAAGCTGCTTCTGTTGTTGGGGGAACTTGGCTAGGTGCTGTGGCATTTCCTCGCCCCCTATCTCTTCCTCTTCGTCCGCTCATCCTTACTATCTGTAATTAGTAAGAAAATTGATTTAGTTATTCAGACGAGGTATCTTAAAGAATATCAACAGTAAAAGGAAATAAACTAAGAAAATTTAGGGTTTCGGTCTCGGTTATACTCATTCTAGGTTATACTTCACCCTATCTCTAATGAGCCATCTAATGTGTTATACACCGTAGCTAAAGTTCTTACTCAACCTTTAGCTCTGATACCACCTTGTCACGACTCGAAATCCAACGTTCGAAAATTGACATCAAATACCACACTTGTATTTGACTTCCAAAGATTCAAACATCGAACTCCAGTCGGATGGAGCTTATAACAACATTAGATGAATATAAAACAGCGGAAACAAAATGAATATCATGCATTACATCACAGATACAACATCATCATAATATCCGTTACAACATCAGAGTATCATAATACATATATCACAACTCCAAATAAAACATCATAATAGAACCATAAGAGATCATGTGCCAAAAGGTCTTCAAGGAAATAGAGTGATAGTGAACTTCCAAAAACTAAGCACCTTGAGATCCAAAAGCTTCCAAATATCTCCAAGGAAAAAAGCCTTCCAAAACCGATAATCTCCAAACCAAAAGTCTCCAAAATATAGCTAATACAAAAATATGGAAAACCTGCTACTAGGCTGCCCGTGTGGAAATGATGGACACCCAGAGTTTAGAAAGGAAACAATAAACTCCGGGTCAGTCATGGGACTGGTATGAGTAAACAAAGATAGTTGCTTTTAAATAAAACAGATTTATAAAAAGAAAATCGTTTATGCTTTTGGAAAATGAAACTACCATAAGGCCTCCCGGCACACACAAATGCAATCGCACACTTGAGGGAGATTTCCCCTTATGATAGTCAAACATGATTAATACGAGAAAAGTTCTTTGATATTATTACTAGTGCATAGTGTGAAAACATTTTGAAATTATAATATTAATCTTAGCCAGCATAGGTACCATGATACTATGCCTACTATAGCTGCCATGTTAAATGGCAGGTTCTACAACTAAAACCGTACTGGGTTGGTATTGGGAATTGGATTTCCAACAAATGGTCAGGCTAAGGAACTTCCAATGCTACATGGGTATGCCTCTTGCGGGACGTCTCGAGAACTTAACCAGTTCTCTGCCAACACAAGGCCGGTTACCTCTATAACTAGGTAACTACTACACGACTATGCCATTCCTCGGTCATTTGCAACCTTTATCCGAGGGCCCTCTACCATAAAAAAACAACCACACAGTAAATGAGATTGCAGAAACCACATAGGTAAAGTATCTGGGCTCCATACCATGATATCACCTTTTTATAGAAGGAAATGACATACTCTAAAGGGGGCGACCCTCATAACCTTGCCGCATCTTTCCTGTTTCGACCATTTTCGGGGTGTGAGGTCCGATGAGGTCTCATCCACAAAGCTACTCTTTACACGAAAGCCATGCTTTGATCATAAATGATCAACAAATGATCATCCACACACAGCAGCACTTAGCATGCCATACTACCAAATTGGCAGTATAACGCTGATAACCTTCAACTACGTAACCTCTGAGATGTACGTCTCAGAGAAGGCTGTTAAGCTAAGAGAATAAATTCTTCGCCACCAACAGATATGTATTTGAAAGAAATCAGCTTTATATCTCAAAGTGTAGTGTTAGACACACAACCATACAAGTCTGCTCCGGGTTCAAACAGAACCGAAGGCACTTCGTCCAATAAAGGAAGAAGCCCTTGCCAATCCGGGTATCCCCAATTCTGATTGGACTTCCCATCACATGTGGAGATCTCTATACCGGAGCAACTCAGTGCAGAGACAATCGATAGGTTATCCTATCATTTTCGAAAACACCCGGTCTTCATCACCGTCTTCATATGCTATTCATTTCGTCGAATCACTATTCGAAATGGGTTATATGACACAAAGGTCCTCCCCCGCCTAATCCAAATAGTGAGCGCTCAATTTAAAACGCATGGGTGTATCAATTACAAGGATTCACATTTAGGGTTCGATGTGGGTTTCGGATAACTAACTGAAATCCGACGCCCTATCGCATCGAAGTTTAAATGTCGTTTTATGGGCAATAGGGTTTTCACATACATATAGGAACAAATCACAAATCACAATTCATCACAAAGCAATCACAGTATCACAACAGAAATATCAATCCAGTGCACAACTTTTGATGATAGTCAATCATCTTCAATCAAGGTGAAATGATTTAAGTGAATTAACCATATAATTATCTTTATTAATTATTTTAAATCAATGATTAGTTTCACTTAACTATGAATTAATTAAAACTTAATTAACTTTATTAATTAATTATTCTCAATTTATTAATACTTAATTTAATTTAAATTACCTTTATTAATTAACTAATTTTTTAATCGCTATTTAATCATTATAAATAAATTTTGGTTTCAAATTAACACTTGAATATTTGATTAACTTCTTTTTTTTATTAAGTTAAATGCATAACATTTTTAATTTGGAAATATAAATTTGAAATTTCTTTGAACTTCATAAATTTCAAATAATTGTTTCAATACCATTTACCTCACATTCCATTTACAAACTATCATTAATTTCTAAAGAGTGGGTTCAGAAAATTATTTAACTTGTGTTTTCAAAATTTTGTTAAAACTGGATTTTGCTGTTCTCATAGCCAACCCGAGGCTACCTCAAGTTGTCCCCGAGAAAAATGCCCCCTTGCTTCGAGTTTTTACCCAGATTGACCCAAGTGAAATTTTTCCTCTAAAATTTGTTAAAGTTTTAAAAGTGACCCGGTGCAACGTTAATTGACACGACCATCCCTTCGAGTCTTCTTCCCCTAACCTCGAGTAGTGCTTCAAGTAAAACATCATCTTCCCTCCTAAAACAAACTGCTGACACCACGAGAACGTGTACACGTTGCACACCGTCCCGGTCATCGCTGGCCGAAGTTATGACCGTCGTTAGGTCGACGACGACGCTCTCGATCCATCAAGCCACCCCAAAGCACGATCATTAGCCACGATCAAAAACGAGCTCCTCGACTTGAACTCCATCAAAACCCATCACCAGAAATTGATCTCGCCCCACCTCCTCTGGCCATCACCAGTCACCAGAACTTGACCAAGTCTTAGCCCACGTTAGACGCCGTGATTGGCACCATCATGAAGTCCGATCACCCATCGATGGCGCAGCACCATCATTTCTAACACAAGCAGAAATGGGTTATTTAACCCTAACTCGGTCTCGAATTATTAATCTAAAAATTTATAATTCATCTTGTATTTTTCTGGTGATATCAAACACTCAAACTATTTGTGACGACGAACTCGAGGCCTACAATCACTTTGATCGCCAGAATTTGACAAAAATTCATTTTTCTGATCATCCCAAATATCTCAGTGAAAACTTGATGAAAAATTTGAATTTTAATTTCTAACATCATTAATTTTAAAGGGGATTCAAATAATTACTGAAATTAAAATCTGTGAGGTTCGAATTTCTGCAAAATTTGAGTGGTGACTGCATTTCATGATTTCCAAAAAAAAGAACTATATAACCTTTCTTTAATTCATTACTGAAACACGGTGTTGGGTTAAACAATACTTATATTTGTTTATAATCCATTTTCATAAGAAATGAGGGAGAGAGTTTGAATTTTACATGGTTTACTCTATAAACTTGAACTTAGATATGACTGTGTTTTCACAGTTTCCAGAAAGAATAAAACATATTTCTTTGCTTTGATCAGTTACTAAACATCATGCATGTCCAAACATCACTTTTATTTGTTTATCCTTCAAGTTCAACAGAGAACAGAGAGTGAGGGTCTTTAGTTTGGCATGGTTTACTCTGTAAACTATAGAGTTAGAGGAAACAGGGAAGAAGATTCTGATCATACATTCCCAAGCAAAAGAAACACAAGCACATCAATTTAATCTCATGCAAGTGTCTTTCAACATTCATTCAGGCATTCATACAACAACAAATGATTGAAAAGATCAAAGGTTTACTCACCTATTTCCTGAAGGCAGAGAGTTCCTGACAGTTTTTCAAAAGAAGGATGAAGCTTGTAAGAATTTTTCTTCTTTTTCTACTTTAAATTTTGGAGTTTAGATATGCAAGGTTTGTTAATACAAAGCTTTGCTTAATTTATGTTGTATTCATTTGCTTAATTCATCAACGCAATTTTAAATTACTATAGTTGAATTCTTTTATATAACAGAGAAGTTTTTTTTCTTGCAACTTGAAAACCGAAAATAGATTTAATCTTTGAGCTTGATTTCCCCCTGCAACTGTTTAATATAATTGTTTAATTTCTTACTTTACCTCTGATTAACAACATTAAATTCAAATCTTTAATAGAAATTCACTTGCCTTAGTTTATTTCAGAAATTATTACACTGTTTCTTTGGCCAAAACTACAGCTGCCTTCTTCAATTAATCTGCATTTTTGAATTGGTGTTAAAACTTGATTTTAAAATCATAATTTCACTAAACTATAAAGTTTTAAAACTTACCTGAGAGATGGAATCATAAACTATAACTTGAAGTTTTAGAAAGATCTTCAGATTCTTTTTTTTCCTTATGAATTGAAGAATAAAAGGTTGGCGGTATTTTTTCTTTTTCTGATTTTTACTGTTGCCTTTGAATATTGAGATTTGTGATGCTCAATCTTTTGGTTACTGTACTTTCAGAGATTTGGAGGCTAAATAATTTGAAATTGGAAGCTGAAAATTTTTCTATAATTTTTTAATTCTATTATTTTATTCTAGCAATGATATGGAATGCCATTTGTAAACAATAATCATGAGATCTCAATTATGTTAATTTCTTTACTCCATCTCCCATGTGTATATTTAGCATTTGTGATTTTACAAGACAAAAGAATTTTTATAAATTTTTATATCATATTCATTTTATAAATTAATACACCCCTTATTCATTTGTACATATATATACAATGTTAAAAGAAAAGTTGCTTTAACCAATATTTACATCATATACATTACTCCTTAATGATTTCAAATGCCACTTATTTTTAAAACATTTATTCTAAATTTCAATTCAAACTTGAAATATAACCATTTATGTCCATTTATATATTCACACATCCCTCGTACAATTTAAATTCAATTTCAATATATATTCAATTCTACTCATATATGCAATATACATATATAAAAATTTAAATTCAAATGACTTTTTAAAACATTCATTATTTCAAAATTTTAAACTCAAAATAACTTAGAATTTATTCATATATGATTATCACTTATTTTATTTGTTTAAGACTTTTCAATTTATTCCCAAATTAAATTCCAAAAGTTAAAATATATTATTAATTTAAATTGGTAATTTTTTTGGGATGTTACACTTTAACAACCAAACGTCGTTTTAGAGCCTGTTAGTTCTTTTATATTTCGAAAACAATTGGTGCTTGATATCAAATATCATATTCGCTTCAAAATCAAATCCATTTCGAAATCATCATATTCGCTTCACAAAGCATATTTCACTTCAAAATGTCCATTCGGTTCGATATATCGATTTCACTTCAAAATTTGATTTGAATTTCAATTTATGCTATAACTTCACTCCAACCCAATTCGCATTTAAATGCAAGAATTAAATATAAACATTACACCCTTTTGACCAGTTTATATTTTAAAAAATACTTTAAAATAGTTAAATAGTTAAAATAGTTTATATAAAATAGTTTGAGTAATAAAAATGGTTTATATCGTATAATAGTTTGGAAAAATAAAAATAATTTGAATATTTAAAGAATATAGATTTTAAACCATTTATACAAAAATAATTCATTTGAAAATAGTTTCAAAGTCAAACCAATCAAATTTCAAATTTCCCAATTCAAATTAGTTTCAATTTCCATTTCAATTTAATCGATTTAGTTCCGATTTCAAGAAAAAATTTAGTTCGATTCTAAATAAATTCCAATTTCAATTCCAAATTAATTTCAATTTCAAATCAAATAAATTCCAATTCCAATTCCAAATTAATTTTTGATTCCAATTCCAAATTAATTTCATTCCTAATTCCAGATAAATTTCAACACAATTCATCAAATTTAAACCATTTCGATTTATAACAATTCCGAGTTCTATTTCCAAAATATCCATTCAAAACACTTAAATCAAATTTCCTTTCAATATCCAATTTAAAACCTAAATCTTCCAATATAATTAAATTTCGAGCTCAATTACGAATCGTTATATATCACTTTTACTTAGTAATATTCAAAGTTTGAATAAAAATCCAATCTTTTAAAATAAATCAATTTCTGAAATTCAAATCATATTTTGTTTATATCTCAACTTCGATTGTTTAAAAATATTTGTTTACCAAATTTAAATTTCAACATTTCGAGCTCCAGTTTGAAATAATCGATTTCCATAAATTTGATTTTATTTCTTAAAATCAAAATCAATTTAAATAATTTTAAATCAAAAGGTTTTAAAATCAGTTAATTTAACCAATCCGGTGTCCGTATATAACTATCTATCTGATGGTCAAGTGAATCAATTATTATAATTTAATTCCAAGGATGGATATGTCATTTCAATCTAAAATAAATGCCATAGGTATATATCATTTCAACTTATTTCTTAATTCATTTGAAATAATTCAATTTACAGTTTTATATACTAGTAAATAATATACAAAATGATAACATGATATATCAAAATAAATAAACATTCAAAATATCAACCAATAGCATTCATCATAACCAATCATCCAAATAGTCAATGAAATTCACAATAATTTCATAATTATCAATATAAGGTATTTTACTGGTAATTAAATTCTCATTCAATTTAAATGTCAATTCAAATTCTATCAGTTAATTTAGATGTCAATTTAAATGTCAATTAGATCTGTCAAACAACTACAAATAAATTTAAATCACTTCAAGATATAAATTTAACTAACATAATAATTTTTTCAGTCAATTGTGAGCGTATAAACACTCGCATTTAATTTATCGACGATTTAAAATCCAAATGAAGGCCCAAATTTGAATAGTCTCAAAATGTTGTAAAACTAGTTCCATAATGTATGAACTTCGATACGAATGCAATGGAGAAAACCGCGCGTCGATCCGAGCTCGTATATAAAGGTTATTGATATCAGAAGTAATATGATTTATATTATTATAAAATAATTAAATAATAAAAGGAAAACATGTTACCATCCTCGCCTCCTTCTTCGTTCATCACGCACGTATACTGGCAACGACGCATGCAACCAAAAAGCTCCACATGCACGCTCACAGAGATCGACGGACGTCGATCAGGACACATCATTCGAAGCGCCCCCACCTTCTCTACCTGCGCACATAACCCGCATACGCGCGCACGCATCAAAAAGCGATTAAACCCATAAACTGCCACAACATTGAGCATATATCTCAGTGGTTTCGTGATGTTAGAGCATAGATCAACCATATAGATTTGAAAGGCTCGTCGAGATGTATAGCCTTCATGTTGGAAGTTTTTAATTTCGACGAACGGATCGAGAGAAATTAAGGACGGAAGTTGGTGAATTTTCAGCCATTGAAAATTAAAAACAGTGGCCATATTTTCACTAGGGTTTCTGAAATAAAATAATAATATTTCTCGACATGCGTGCCGTATTTATGTAGTTAGATCCAAAACCGTCCGAACTCCAATCTAGGCTGCCACCTGGCGTTTATGATGTTTTACCCTTATTCTGAATGCTGTGGAACTAGTCCCGAGGCCTAATTTGATCATATGTAGAAAATATCTTTACAAAGTCAGAATATTTCTAATTAAATTCTGAAATTAAATTTCTATGTGTTTCAAGCTTGAACGGCCAAATGACAAGTCCGATTACTACGAAACTTAAAATCCTACAATAATCCACTATTACGGAACCGATGAAGCTTTTTTCATCGAAATCCGAAACAGTTACCAAAATAGCTATTTTTACTCGTCAATTAAAATATAAAATTTTCAATTTCTAATTATCCACTTTTAAATTCAATTTTAAAAGTAAACGATCTTCACTCATATTTTAATAAAATTTAAATCAATTTTCGATGTCATTTTCATTCACAATAATTCAAGGTTCTATTATTTAAGTAAGTTCCAATATTAAATTTAAAAAATTTAATTATCCAATAAATCAATATTAATAATCATTAAATTCAAAATAAATTTTAATTATCAACATTTTTTTTCTATCTAAATAATTCAAATATATTATTCAACTTCAGTTATTGATTATAAACACAGTCAGTATATAGAATTTATTTCAATACTTGTTATCACCAAAATCTTCGAAATTAGTTGTTTTAAAGTTTTTATTCAAGTTCTTATTCAATAACTTACATTCAAAATCATTAAAATTTTATTTTAAACCATTTTTATTCAATAACTAAATCAAATTCTAAAATTCAAAATAGTTAAAAATATGGGTCATTACAATATTTTAAAATAAATTCAAATTATTCATTTTAAATTCCAATAATCCATTTTAATTAATTACTTAGTTATTAATAATTATTAATAAAAACTGTGTTGTTATAGTCATAACATATATAGAAAGTTATTACAAATGTTGTAAACATATATTTGCCAAAATTGATTATATATGAATTTATTATAAAATTTAAACTAACATAATAATTGCGCTAGAACGTATAATTGATCATTTGGTTAGTTAAAATTTACTATAGTTAATGATAAGGCAATAAAATGTATATAAAATTATGATAAATATGAATACTAATATTTGAATGATAAATAATAATATACCTTAAAGAAGAAGCCTTTGAACAGGCCTAGATGTGTGAAAACTTCTAGATTCATTGTTCGACTACTCTACAACAATCAAATGTACCACCGACTATTAATTTATGTTTTATGTTTGTAGGCCCATAGGGATTCACGTGCATGGGAATGGGAGATAGAGTTGGCTATGGAGGCCATGGAAGGGTTGTATTTCAAGAAGAAAGAAGTGAGGCGGCGGATTTGTTAAATAAAGAAGGAGTTAAGACAAACTCTCCTTCGTTTACTCATTATCCTTCTTACTTATTTTAGGGTGTTCCACTAGTCAAACTACAATATGAGATGTCTAAGTATCTAAGTCGACAATACCAACACCGTTTGACATCCATGACAATACATAATAAACATAGTATACATAACAACCATCAAAGAAACCACACATTATTCACTCAAGTGCATCAGATATATGATTACTCATACGACCACACCCTTTCATAGACTGCTAAACATCTCCATTTCTTATCGCTCAAATCCAAGCTACTTCAAAGGCTAGGAGCAAGATTTAACATCAAAAGTCCAAGGTATATGAATCCAAAGTTAAAGATCTAGGATAACATCAAATCATCGTGAGAATATTCACATATTTCGCCTTTATAAGCACACAACGAAACCTCTGGGTTACCAATGATCCCTTAGCATACTTCTCTATAATTAAACACATCATATGTTCCACTTTACAAAGTCATATCGATGAACTTTTCCTTATGGATCATCAAAACAACTCTTATCCTCAAATCATCGAATTTGGAACACTTATGGACACCAATCCTAAGTCACAGATTCTCCTTATCTCAACCCGGAAGTCATTACACTAATTCCCTAAGTCAAGCAGAAATAGATCTCAAGGATCTCAAGTGGTTGCATCACCTTCTTCATATGCTAAATTGACATGTGTTGGTACTGTCTTCTAAACTTGGCCAGTGATAGGTAGACACACCACTAAGACTCCTCTATCATGATTTCAAAATTTGCATGGTTCGGTATCGACCCATGTTGATTCTTGCTTATCCAAAAATTGACTGAGTACATTAACCTCCAACCACCTCCTAAACACATGTTGTCCCATGTTGGTTCGGTAGCGACCCATCTTGGATGACTCATACTATAGTCGACCTATATGCACATGATCCAACCTCCTAAAACAACCTAACTCTAATTCACATTTGATCGTCATTTTCAACTAAACATCCATACAAACATACAAGTAAGGGAATATATACATACAATATAAGAATACAATACATTCATATAAAAAATCTATTTCAAACAACTATATCATCCAAATCTGGCCTATTATCAAAAAGGTGTTTTAGTAAGAACACATATGTAGATCGAATTAAAATTTGTTTTACATCATTTAAAATTCGTTTACAAAATACAGGTAAGTTTATATCTAATAAAAATCACATTTTTATCATTAAAAGGAGTTCAAAGAATAATTAAATTCATATATCAACTATTAAAACATATTAAGAGAATAAAATCACTCTTATAGCGATAGTAGAATGAACAAAAATAACCGAACGAGTGTACATCTGAGTTTGTGAAGCAGCTACACGCTTCCCAATTTACAAAATTCAAAATCTTTAAAGCCCCTTGCTAATCTCTTTGGTAATACTTTTCTAAAAAATTGATTTAGTCAAATTTTGTTAAGAAAATGAAGGAGTTTTGGTAGAGGAATTTCAATCAAGGTTAATAATTAATTAGAGATAAGAAATAATGATTAGTGGTTGTGGCTCTTAACCCTAATCTCGAAATCATTAGCATACCAATGATAGGCTTAAGCTAATTACCCACTAATCTACCTAACAGCTATCCAAACTTAAAATAATCTCATCTACTAAACTGTAAGTCCGAAAAAACTATTACAACCACTCTACCGAAATAGAAACCATCTTATCATTCATTTAGAAGTGTTTTCAGATCCTAGTTCGGATCTTATCAAAAGTTACAGGTCTTACAATATTTTAAGGTCAAAATCACTCAATATTTATCATAGGGTCAAAAATGTTAGTATACAAATTCCCCAATGTACATTTAATTTTTACCCAATTTGGTTTTGAAAATAATATTTTTACCGTTAACCCAAAAAATGGATCAACACCCAAGAGTAATATATGAAAGCACCAACCCTGTTAGGATAGTGCAAATGTAATAGAAAATCATTATACAATAAAGAAATAAAAGAGAGACAAAGATTTTTATAGTGGTTTGGCTGTTAACTAAGCCTACTCCCACTTTATAATTTTTCTTATTTATTTGATCTTGTTTGTATGAGATCACAAAGGGTTTGAGAGAGAAAGAATCACAAGTACAGGGGTTAAAAAAGTTTTAAGTTTTAGAATTGCTTAGAGGAGTGGCCCTAGTGATTGTTATGAAGAGGAAAGAGTTGTAGAAGAGATAGAATTCCTGTGTAATGATAAAAGAATCCAGATCTTTTCTTGATTGCTATATGGTTTGTATTTATAAGGGTAGCAGTCATATCAAATCAGAAGCCCGCTATTAGAGAAGTCCAGAGACTGGCACAAGGTGGTATAAGAAGTGACAAACCGAGTTATGGTTGACTTAGTACCGAGTCTGAACTCAAGGCCGAGTATAATCCTTAGCCATAACATGGTTACCCTTTTGTTTCGAGCTCCTTACTTTGTCCAGACATCCTCCGTGTAATTTGGTAGGTTATTGATGAATTTTGATTAGTATCCTTCCATGACTTTGATTGTCCCACGGATTGGACCGTTAAGTCATTATTTCTTACGATTGTTCTATGGAACTCTATGAAACTTCATGAACACACATAGGAAGACTCGTGGATCACTTGCCAGAAATATGAAGATGCTAAGACTTGGCATTTAAACTCGGTACCAACTCAAAATTCTTAACTCGTTAAAATCCTAAGCTCGTCAGAATCCTCTACTTGGTACCAACTCAAATCCTTTACTCGGTACCAAGTTAAGGACTTAGTCCCTTATCGGTGAAACATCTCCCGGTTGATTTCTTGCTTCCTCTACTTGTGCTTACCAAGTTTGGAATCATTTCGTTGAAATTCCTTAACTCGGTATCGAGTTAAGGAGTTAACTCCAAACATAGTGAAAGTTTTCCAAGTATCTTCTCTACCTCTTTTAAGTGTGCTCGCCAAGTTTCAAATCATATTGTCTTGGTCTTGTTTAGGGTCTTCCAAAGGTTGGAGTGCTTGGAGTCTGACCTAAGAGTTTTATGAGTTCGACCCAAGAAAAATTACACCTTAGGTCTGACCCAAGTTTATCTCAGGTTTGGCCCGGTCCAACTGCAAGTCACTCGGTTCAGAGTTGACTCGAGTCTGAATTGGGTTTGTCTCGAGTTTAACTCGGTCCAACTCCAAATCGCTTAATTTTGATTTGACTCAGTCCTGACCTGAGTTTATCTCGATTTTGACTCGTATCTAACTCCAAGTCATGTTGTCTTGTCTTCCTATTCCCCAGCTTAGGTTTTCCTTTATTTTTCCTGGTTTCAGCTTAGGTACGACCCAGGCCCGACACCAAGCGCCAAGTTGAAAATCTCAAGTCAACCTTTTCCGCTTATTTTTTGATATTTCCTTCTTCTCCTTTTTATGATGTTTCCAAAGTCCTTGAAGCATTTTATCATTATTTTGAAGTTCCAACTTTCAATTGAAATCAGCTTGGTCAAAACCGAATTAACATTTGCCCTCCAGAATATGCTTTCATTGAAAATAAAGTGTGCCTTGGATCGAGACAAACCCTTAGTTTATATTCTATAAATTCCAGCTTGATCATTTAAATGTCGCCTCGAGATATTGCTTTCATTTGACTGATTGTCCGCTAACCATTCATTTTAGTTACAGTTGAAATTCCATTCGTTTGAATTGGCAACGTAATCTATACTCCAGAGATTACATCGCACTTTAGGTTGGTACATAAACACTTTCATGATGATTTCAGAATGATGGCAATTTCGATGGGAGATGGTTTAATTTTGGATTGTACATTGTCGATGGTGAAGCCAAGTTTTTCCTCAGTCGATTGCATATTGTTCCAAAGTCAATTTCTATTCTCTGGCTTCAACTGTCTCTTTTCAAGAATATGGCTAAATTCTTATCACTGTTTGAGTTTTAGTGCAATGGTTTATTCCAAAATCGGACATAATGGATGATTCCATTTTATCACTTTTTCCATTTCTACACTTCTAGTGATCCTGAAAGGAAAAGCTTTCTGCATCGCTCCGAACAGTGGCTCCATTATCAATTTCTCATCGATAATGGGTAAGTTCCAAAAGGATAATATTAAAGTACGATGCGACTCGTTTTTCTAGTTCGAGCAAGCTACCTAAGTAAGATGGTCCATTCGTGGTGTTCGGGACACTAGACTCACTTTGCATAGATAGCACATTACACTAGCCCTGGTTAATGCTTGAAATCCTGTTGGTTAACATATGTTAACTTCCCTTGGATTTTGGGCATTATTCATACGGGAATATTATTAAAAGTAAAACATACCCGAGAGTGTTAAACAACGAGTTTACTATTTAAAACTACTTTTTGGTCATCTAATCTTTAGTTTGGTGAAGGAACTTCCACTCCTCACGAAGATGGATCCTTAATAGCTTAGGCTTTGCTTTTTATCCATTTCATACTGGGATGATTGGTTACAGCTAAATTGCAAGGCATAATTGCTTTTGTAGAGCAATTGCTAAATCAACCTTCTCCTCTAAATGAGTTCATGCCCTTAAGATCCTTAGACAAAGAGGGAGGAGAAACCAGGAATTGCCCGAAGCTTGTTGTCTCATCTGCCTACTTTTTAGTTGTGCTTATGATGGACTGGCCTCAATTGTCTCACAAATTTGTGCAGATAGACAGAATCATAGTAATTTCTTTGGTTATGTTTCTACTTAGGCTCGTTCGAGTTCATTTCATCCAAGTGTAGGTGTATATGCCCCAGTCCATTGGGTTGATCACTCTGAATACTAAGTCCATCCATTTTTTGAGAGACTAGGATTCCTAAGCAATATGTTTGACTGCCGCTAGGCCGATTCACATAATAGTTCTCATCCCCAGGAACTAGTGACTTCGCTATTTGATACCAAGATCTGAATTTTCAATGTTGTTAATCCTTTAACTATAATCGAATGCTCCCAGGTTGACATCATCATCCAATGTTATCATTTTTCATAGTAAATTCTTTCAAGCCTGGTGTTGATATCCTTAATGTTGTGAATCTTCGGACAGTGTCAAATTCTAGAAGGTAGGGCTACAGATTCGATCGAGCTATTACTTATATCTTGAAAAGCTAGTGTATTGATAGCCCCATTCTAGGGGTTTCTCCTTGGCATCGTAATCTTTAGGCAATGGAATATTCAAGCAAGTTGGGACCAACTAATTTAGTCAATCCATAGGCAGGTTATTAATCCTTCTTATCATCGGCAGAATTAGGGCAATGGAAAATTTATGCAGGTCGAAGTTGAATTATCAACCTAGTTCCTCATTTGATTTTGAGAACCTTTTCGCTATCGCTGATCTTCGGCAACAATGAATTCTTGATACTAGGTACTTCATATGTGTGTCATTATCTATCTTCGGACAATGACGGATTCCTGGAGGTTAAATTTTTTATTTTCTAACACCGCCTATCTTTGGAAAGTACCAGATTCTCGAGGGAGGAAACTTAGTTCCTTCTCGATGCTATGCAGTTAATGCGCTCGGCAGATTCGAAGCGGTGGAAGTGTAAAAAGTCATAGCGGGGATACAGCGAGGATATGGCGGGATATAGCGGATGGCTCTAAAATAGCTAAAACTCGTACTTAATGTTTTAACAAATATATAAATGGTAATTAAATAAAACATTATCATTCAATTGAATTATAATTAATACATAAATAATTTTAAACAAAAAACATATGCGAATATACTTTAAATAAACGTAAAACTGTTATATAACATAATTGAATTTAGTAGAATATTAGAGTATTTTCATTTTTGAAAATATATTAAAAATTAAATCAAATAAATTAGTTTCACAATTTTTATAATGTACAAATGCAATTTTTTAATTCATTTTATTAAAGAAGATATAGCGGAAATAGCAAAATATAGCGGGAATAATGGGATATAGCGGAAATAGCGGGGATTAAAGCGGAAAGGCTATATTTTGGGGCTATATGGAAAAATCGTAGCGGTAGAAACCCGCTATGGGATATAGCGGGGTAATAGCGGGGCATTAACTACACAGTCTCGACGTCGCCCATCTTCGGGCAATGGGGAATTCCTGAACATTAAGACCTTCACTTACCTAGTGGCAATTTGTTGCCTGAATGCTCTGCTTTGCGAAACAGAATTGTTATCTAACCAACTTTGTGATTATTAGTGTTTGAACTTTGCGAGGTTTACTTTGACCAAGTATTTGTATGCCTATCCCTATTCACAGAACTAGCTACTTAAATGCCTGTTTTTGGAGGTTTATGAGAGGTAGAAAGGTGTAGGGGAAAATGATTCAATTAGTCCCAGTTTGGCTCTCAATCCTACTTTAAGACTGAGGAAGTACGGTGATTTAACTCCAGACTTTCGTGTTTTTTCCGCTTGTCCTTTTCTATACATGCCTTACTCGACTGCTATCACCGTCAGGGAAGTCATGTTCATGTGTCAGTTCATATCTTTGAGAACTGGTGATTTAGCTGCTTGGTTCCTAGCAAATTTTTCTTGAGACTACATATCTCTGGGTTGCGCCAAAACTCTTTCTAAGTTGAATACTGGAAATTCAATTATGCACCAATTTACTAATACATGAGTCATTCGACCCTGGGGATTTTCCTTCGACGCTGCTTTATCTTTGGGTAGCACTTGATTCCTATGATGAAGGGTCGAACCATTTGATTGGCAGATGAATGGTTATGTCTTCACATTGTCACCTATTTTCAAACAACAGTAGTTTCTAAAGACAAGGGTAGAAACTCAGTTGAGTGCCAAATTCTACCTTCGAAAGCTACAACATCAATTGTTTATTGCTGCGAGTGTTTCTCATAGACCCTGCAGTTTGAAATTTTCTTGGCGTTGCCGGGTCAACACTGATACTTATAAAATAGACTCAGCGTTACTAGGGAAACACCAGTACTTATAAAATAGAAAGCTTTTCAAGGTTGTTGGAGCAAGACCGCTACTTAGGACATAGGGAAGTTTCTTGTCGGGCAACACTGATACTTATGAGGTTAGGATTGGTTTTTCCCATCGATCTGGAGGTTTTGGGCCTTTTCAAAGTTGCCAGAGCAACACCAGCTTTTAGAACGCAGGGATCAATTTTTCGGTCGATCCAGCGGTTTGAGTCAATTTTTCCATCGGCTCGGCGGCATTGTATTCCATTTAGGAACTAGTTTCAATCTTCATAAACTAGCACTTCAACGATTGGATCATAGGAGCCTTTCCTTAGTGCTACTAGTCTCTCGGTAGCATTAAAGTCCTACGAGTTAGGATTGAATCGTCCATCCAATCCTATATTGTTGGGTAGATTCCTTTTACACAACGTGGCTGCTTTCTTGGCATTGCCAAATTCCGGGCTATGCCATATTCCAAAAGAATAAGAGTCTCAGACGTTTCCATTACTTAGCTTTGTTTATAATTGTCAAGCCCTCCCTTTGGCAATATAGTTGTGACCATAATTGAACTAAACCAAATGGTCAACCAACTTAACCAGAAATTGTCGAATAGCCAAAAGGTTCTTATGGACAATATTGATGCTTCGCTGGCACTAAAGCCACCAACTGCTCCAAGAACAAGGCAAGAAACTATTGCTGCTATGGAATGGGAGAATTCCTCCATCTCGGGCATGAATAAGAGGGATGGTAAACAAAAGAAAAAGGAGATAGTTGGTGGAGCTATAGGGACTATTATTGAGGGTAATGGAAATACTCGCCCTGTCGGAGGACAACTGCTGTAAACCCTAACCTAGATGTAAAGCCTCCATGAGGGAATATTGCAATGCTTCTTTCTAATTCTAAAGATGACATACAACTTGATGGAATTGTATTCCAATCGGGTACTAGTCTAGCACTTCACAGATTGGATTATAGGAGTCTTTCCTTAGTGCTGCTAGTCTCCAGGTAGCATTAAAGTCCACCAAGTTGGAATCGAATCGTTTGTCCGATCCTATATTATTGGGTAGATTCCATTAAATCCAACATGGCGCTTTCTCGACATTGCCTAACTGTGGGCTATGTCATATCCTAAAAAAATGAGAGTCTTGGGTTTTTCCATTACTTATCTTTGTTTATAACCACCGAGCACTCCCTTTAGTGATTTAGGTTTGTTTTTTAACCATTTCTATGGTTATTCTTATTCCCATAAAGTCCAAGAGCAGCTAACGTCTAAGCCGCGGCAAATCTAGGATGCTTGTGGGTTACCCTTCCTAACGTCGCTAGTCTCCAAGAGCAATCAAATTCCTAGAAGGCAAGTTATTCCTTTCGGTCGTTGCTAGTCTTTGGGCTTTGTTGGTGTAACACCCTGCGTTTTAACGGTAATTAATTAAAAAGAAATTAATTAATTAATTAATTAATTAATTAATTAATAACAAATAGTGCAAAATGGAATTTTTACAAATGTGAGAATTTGGCCATGAAACTTATACCATTGGATTTGTGACAATTTTTTGATCGATTTTCATTTATAAACTTTTCTAATCGGAGTTCAAATGAAAAAGTTGTTAGCGTTTGAATTTTTATAGTTGGAAACAAATATATATGTAATTAAGGAAATAATCTAAAATAAATTAATGATTGATTGACACTGTTAAGTAATTCAATTAAGAAATAAGATAAGAGTAATTAAATAGGAGAGGAAACAATGAAACATAACTGTATAAAATGGCAAACAAGTCAACAAAATAATGAAATGCAGGAAAATCCATATGCCAGGTCAATCGTGACATAACCAAGTCGACCATGAGCGGTCGACCATAGGTAAGGTGGTCGACCCACATGTGTTTTAGGGTGGCAGTAAAGAGTTGCTGCATGGCCCAGATTTGAAATAGTTATAACTTATGATTTGCATTGATTTGAACCTTTGCAAATTAGGACCTAGGGCTTCACTTCTAACTCGTTATTTTTGTAATGAGCGTGGAAGATCTGTCACTTTCTCTTCTCCTCTAAAAAATCTAAATACACAAGAATAAAATAGATTGCATGCATACACTTTGGAGAAGAATAGAAAAGGATAGAGGATAGAAGATAAATTCAAAATCATGTTGCTACATTAAAGGTAAACTTTTAGATATGGTTCTATTTAATAAATCTAAATCCAAATCTCTTCTCTCTAATTCTATTTCTAATGAGATCTGTATAAATATTATCTATGGATCCAAATAGGAGTCAAGAAGTGAAGAATACAGATAATAGGATCAGATCTGGATTAAATTTGGAGATTTGGAAGCGCTAATTAAATGTGAATAGGAATATTATATATTTTTATATAATACTAGGTTTTATTATTGTAGATCTATTCCTATATGCCCAAGAATTGAATTAAATAGCAAAGAATTCACTTATGTGAAATGTTGAAGACTGTAAACTTGCCTATAAATTTGTATCAATAATTACAGAAGCGTAATTATTAGTTTTATTTATGTAATTGTGTCATGATTAGTTTTATTTCTATAATTACGTAATGATTAGTTTTATTTTTGTAATTACGTAATAACTAGATTTAATTCTATAATTGCGAATTGATTTTAATTATCAGTTTTTCGACGAATTAATTAACTGAAAACATAATGAATTGAGATTCCATTTTATTTGATATTAATGAATGAGACCAAAAATAAAGTTAAATGGACTTTTTGGAATTTCAGTGAGATTTTAGTTTATTGAAATTTGTATCATTGCAAGTAGATTTTCATATATTATCATGTCTAAATTCATAAAAGTATGAAGTTTAAAATGACGAGGAGTAAATATATGCTTACAAAAGAAAGAGATGTACAAAATAAGGATGATTCCCGTATTTTTTATTGTCTATTTCAATAAATAAAAATAGAATTCTCTGTAATTTATAAATAACATGCAAACCACCTCTTTTAAATAAGATATGGAAATTTATTATGTAACAATTAATTGATAAAGTTTAATTCTAATTTATTAAAATATAGTAAATCTTAAAGGTGAAATACTAAAACATGAATGTGTCTAAAAGTTGAATTAAATGGAAAGTGAAAAAAAAACAAGTCTGGGTTATAGGCAAGAAAAAGAAATGAGAATTGGAATAGAAATTAAAGGTAAATAAAACTAACGAAATAAAAAATAAATGCGTGGTTAGACTAAAGATTTAAAGTCAAATATAAAAGATATGGAGGCAACAAAGAAAACAAAAGAATAAATATACATGAATGTGAAATATGTATATAAGTAGCCTCGGATATTCGTTTTATAATGGCTGTGAATAATTATAAGTTATCTGTTATAATTAAAAGTGAACATATCCAATCAATATCCAATCAATAGGACCCATGGTGAATGTACGATTTTATACTAGAGGGATACCCAAAGGTCTGTATTGTGCTTGGTACCTTGATTATAAATTATTTGTCATAATTATAGATATATGTTATAATTATGTCAAGGCAAAACATGCAAAGTTAAATTAGGTCTGCTTCATGTTTTGGAGTAAGGGTATTGCCTTGATTGCACTAGGCAATCTAAATAGAGAGTAAGTGAGATTGGGTTTATGCAATGAGGAACCAATAGTATGGATGCTTAGGTACCAAAACGAGTTGTAATAAGTGTACGTATACTGGCATACTTGGATACTATAAACTAGGGGAGGAGATGCATATTTCTTGAGGTCGGCATCGGTCCCTTATGTTCAATGGAAAGGACAGGGTTATGCAATGCCAGAGTTGTTTTTTATTTTTTTTTATAGGGCAAGGCTAGTTAACCTATACAAAGATTCCTTCAAAACTTAGATGGGGTGGTGGTGGATCATGGAGCCTAAATTCCATAAGGTGTTTCATGGAGCCTAAATTCCATAAGGTGGTTCGTGGAGCCTAAATTCTACATGGTGGTGCGCTGGGGCCTAAAATCCACAATATTAGAAGCAGAGTAAGGTACATATAAGATTAGCATACGTGAGAAATCCCTAATATATTAGGATCTCATGGACTGGAGATTGTCCATCCGCTTTTCCTCGATGATCTAATAACAATGGATCTTTATGAGGTGCTGAGCGATTGATACCGGTAGGGTTAGTATCTAGGTCCATTAGTGGACTTGGGATGTGTGTATATATACACATTTACCTATATAGACATAAATCTACATAAGGTAGATAGGTACGATCATACGTAGCAATGGAGTCGTAGCGACTAGTAATAAAATCTAACATAATGTGAAATAGTGAATAATTGGCATAAATTAGTGTTATGTATAAGATGTACAATTTTCCAATCACCGGAACGTTGTTTTGACCCCCTCCTCATTACAACCCACAGGATCTAAGAGGTTAGTTACTGGTGTGGTGGAGCAATTGTTTGGCTGAGGTTCTTGACATTTGAGATGTCAATTTTGGTCGGTAATTATATTGATCTATTATATTTTCTTATTTCCATTATGAGTTATTACCATTAGTGTTTTGATATTTTTTCATTTTTGTAGGATACCAAACCATGATTCATACTTTAGTGGACTTGGGCTTTCGGTTTAATAAAAATCTAGGCCCACTAAAGTGCAGGTTGTCATAGCTTGATTCTTGCATGTTAGAGTTTGAGCGCTCAGTCGAGCACCTGCTTCTATCTTCGAAAACTGGTGCATCGATGATTTGATTCTGGAAAAACCTTCCTTGTCATCGCCCATCTCTAGGCGATGGTAATGTTGTTGCCTATCACTAGGCGATAGTAAGTTCTTCCTGCTAACACCTATCTCTAGGCGATAGTTCGAAGGAGTTTGATTCTCTTGTTGATATGACGGTCTGGAGTTCCCAATATCGCTGGGGAAACATCGGTGCTTAGGAGGCTAGACCAATTTTCCTTCCAATTTTGCGTCTGAAAGATCTCTCGTAGTACTACGTTGCTTACCTTTGATGTGATGGCCAAAATTATCCATTCAATGTAACAGTATTGTGGTGTACTTTGGCTTAGCTTGTCCCGACTGAACATTGGTGTATGTATGCCCCTACTCCACAGAGCTAATTACTCCAAACTCAAGGTTCAAGCAATTTGATAGAGACTGGTCGTTCTGGGTGATTCATTTGGTTGCCCTATGTCTGAGTTGTGTAGTAGGCTTCGGTCTTTGAGAACTTGTAGTCTTGTTACTCGATTTCGAGCATTTCCATTTTTCGACTGTCTCTGGAAACTCTCGAAAAGCTCAAGTACTCAGAATTTGCTCTGATATCGCTTACCTCTAGGTGATGCTGAGTCTTTAATAGTAACAGTGGATTTCGCAATCAGTTGATGATTTTCCATTCCCCAACATTATTAAGGAAATGTTAGCACTTTCATGATTATATGAAACATGTGTGCTTTGCTTGCGAGAACACAGTTCCATTGGTTCTTAGAGCGATGTGCGAATTACAGTATATGATAATACTACGTACTTGAGCATGGTTCCATCGCTTCAAGGAGCAAAGAAATGGAACATACTAAAACAAAGTTCCATCGGTTCAAGCAGCAAAGGAATAGAGTGTACTTGAATGCGGATCTATTGGTTCAAGCAGCGAACGAATGGATCATACTTGAACACGGCTCCAATGGTTCAAGCAGCGAGTGAATGAAGTGTACTTTGAACATAGTTCCACTAGTTTAAGCAATGGAGGTATGGAATGTACTTGAACGCGGTTCCATTGGTTCAAGCAGTGGAGGCATGGAGCATACTTGAACTCAGTTCCATCAATTTCAAAAAATGGATGAATGGATGCTTACTCGCGATTCCATTAGTCCAAGAAGTGAAAGAGTGGAGCGTACTTGAATGTGGTTCCACTGGTTCAAGCAGCAGATGAGTGGCGCATACTTGAATGTAGTTCCATTAGTTTACGTGGTAGATGAATGGATGCTACTTGGACATGGTTACATTGGTCCAAGAGGCGAAGGAGTGGAGCGTACTTGAACAAGGTTCCATCGGTCTAAGCAGTGGATGAATATAGCGTACTTGAACGCAGTTCCATCAGTTCAAGTAGCGACTAAATGTTACTTACTTAGACACGGTTCTATTGGTCTAAGAAGCGAAGGGGTGGAGCATACTTGAATGTGGTTTCACATGTTCAAGCAGCGAAGATATGAAGCATACTTAAACCTAGTTCCATCTTTTCAAGCAGCATAGTATGGCTTATCAGATGAGCATAGGGAGTTTGCTTGTAAGAGCGCGGTTCCATCAGTTCAAGAAGCGAGGTGAGACTTATGGGATGCATACAGGGAGTTTGCTTGCAAGAGTGCAGCTCCAGCTCAAGAGTGCTTCAGTGATTCTTTAGGTCTTTATAACAGGCTTGATAGAGACATCACGTCCTTTGGTTATGCAGTACAGACGCTACACAATTATAGGATTTTTCTTGCTAACTCGTCGAAAGTGGAAATAGATCTTGGCGCAAGTCTAGTAAACCACGTGGAAGCGACTCCTTCTAAGAAGATGGAAAGACATTTGCAGCCGACATCATTTATAGCCCTAGCTCTATCCATATGCCATCCATATTTGTATAGGTGTTTTTAGGGTTCATCATTCAATTATATGACAGCATCATCAGCATAGTGAACCTCTTAGGTGATTCTTCTCTTATAACATTTATGGTAAATGGAGTTAGGCTTTGCATAGAACCCCAGTTTTCATTCTTCTGTCCTTACCCCTCCTTCATGAACCGTTTGACCATGTCCACATGTTGACTTTCAGGGGCTACACTAAGCATTTGACTCAACAAACGGCTATGGTTTTCCAACTGAAACCTAGGCTCTACATTCTCCGGGAGCACCACTCATGTAGAATTCCATTGATGCACGGTTGGCCTTATAGCTGCAATTTGAAATTTCTTTTCGACATTTTACCCACCTGTGTCGGCATTCAATTCCAATCCTTTATTGACAAGTTGCATGTCATCTTCGAAATTGAAAAGAAGTATTGCAATATTCCCTGATGGAGGCTTCATGCCTAGGTTAGGGTTTATAATAGATTATCCTCCAACAGGAAGAGTATTTTCATTACATTCAATAACGGTCCTTGTATTTCCACTAACTATCTCCTTTTTCTTTTTCTTTCCATCCCTCCTATTCAAGCCTAGGATGGAGGAATTTTCCTATTCCATAGCAGCGGCAGTTTCTAGCGTTGTTCTTGGAGCAATTGGTAGCTGCAATGCTAGCAAAGCATCAATCTTATCTATAAGAGCCTTTAGGTTAGTTAAGTTGGTTAACCATTTGGTTTAGTTCTCCTCTGGTCGCAACCCCATGTTGAGAAGAGGATCTGAGGGCTGCCTTACCAATATTAATCCCCGTTGGTTGGCTGTTAGTGCTATTCACTTTGGTTTTTTGGAGGTTCTCTTAACTACCACCAACTATTGATCTTGTAGATCTCCCAAAAGCGCTCTTCTTTCTTCTCATCGTTGGTCTTCAATGGCAAGCCTTTAAAATTTCCAAAGATGATTTTGTGGATCGAACTTCTGGATCTACCGAATCCAAAGTTGAGAGCTAGATGTATGCATGGGTTCACTGGTTCTCAATGAGTACCAAAATATTAACCCAAAAAATGGATCAACACCCAAGAGTATTATGTGAAAGCACCAACCCTATTAGGATAGGGCAAAGATAATAGAAAATAGTAGTAAAGTCAAGAAATAAGAGAGAGACACAGAGAATTAGAGTGGTTCGACTATTAACTAAGCCTATGTCCACTTTATAACTTTTCTTATTGATTTGATTTTATTTGTATGAGATTACAAGGGGTTTGGGATAAAAAGAATCACAAGTACAGGGTTAGACAAGTTCTGAGTTCTATAATTTCCTAGAAGAGCTGCCCTAGTGATTATTGTTAAGAGGAAAGAGTTAAAGAAGAGATAGAATTCCTGCATAGTGATAGGAGAATCCAGAACCATTCTTGGTTTCTCTATGGTTTGTATTTATAGGGGTAGCAGTCATATTAGATCAAAATCCTGCTACTAGAGAAGTCCAGGGACTAGCTCAAGGTGGCATAAGATATATTGTGGCATCCCAAGTTATGGTTTAGACTCGATACCAAGTCAAGCCTTTGGCTCAAGGCCGAGTCCAATCCTTAGCCATAACTTAGCTAAACCCTTTTGTTTCGAGCTCCTTGCTTAGTCTAGATGACCTCCATATAATTTGGTAGGTTATTGACGAGTTTTGATTATTATCCTTCCACGACTTGGGTTATCCCACGGCTTGGACCGTCAAGTCTTCATTTCTTCTGACTGGTTCTCTAAAGCTCTACGGAACTTTGTGAACACGTAGAGGAAGACTCATGGATCACTTGCCAAAAATATGAAGATGCTAAGACTTTGCATTTGAACATGATACCAACCTAATCCTTAACCTTTCAGAATCCTTTACTTGTCATAAACCTTAACTCGGTACCAACGCAAATACTTGACTTGGTACCAAATTAAGGACTTAGTCCCATTTCTGATGAAACTTCTCTCGGTTGTTTTCTAGCTTCCTCTACATGTGCTTACCAAATTAGGAGTTTTTTCATTGAGATTTCTTAATTCGATACCGAGTTAAGGAGTTAGCTCCAAACATAATAAAAACTTTCCCAAGTTACTTCTCTAGTTGTTCTAAGTGTGCTCGACAAGTTTCAAGCCGTTTCGTCTTCGTATTCACTGGGGACATCCAAAGGTTGGAGTACTTGGAGTCTGACCTCCAAGTTTTGTAAGTCCAAATTAATAAAAATCACAACCCGAATCTGACACGAGTTTGTATCAGGTTTGACTCAGATCCGACTCTAAGTCACTTTGTCCAGAGTTGACATGGGTTTGATCTGAGTTTTCTCGGGTTTGACTCAGGTTCGACTCCAAGTCACTCAGTTTTGAGTTAATGAGGGTTTGACCTGAATTTATACCGGGTTTGACTTAGGTTCGACTCCAAGTCATGTTGTCTTGTCTTTTTATTCCTCGATTAAGGTTTTCCTTCATTTTTCTTAGGTTCAGCTCAGGTCTGACACCAAGCTCCAAGTTGAAAATCTATAGTCAACTTTTTCTGCTCATTTTTTTATATTTCCTTCCTCTTACATTTTTATGATGTTTATCAAAGTCCTTGAATTATTTTATCTTTGTTTTGACGTTCTAACTTTCAGTTTAAATCGGCTTGGTCAAAAACCCCTTTAACATTTACAATCCATCGATATTTACAAATGAAGGTCGTTACATTCTCCCTCCTTTATGAATTCCTCCCTTGAAATCCCAACCAAAAAATAAATCAAATAATATATATACTAAGCATTCCTAACAATCATATAGGGATAATAATCATCTAACATGCGAACATCAACAAACAATTAATCTCATGCAAACCCTAGCATGTAAGGTACTTATTTAACAAAATAAACTACCAAATGTGAAAGCTAATGATAAAAATGAAATCTTACTAAGTAAAGAGCAATAAGTAAGCAGTCCTCATGCTCTCCTCGGTCTCTTAAGTGTCGCATTCACTTTCACTCCATTGAACCTTTGTCAGTTGCGCCGTCTTCCTCCTAAGTTGCTGCATCCTCTGCTCGACAACATGAGTCGTCTTCTGAGGTCTTGACTATTTAGGTTCAACTTCAACGTCAACTAGTTGATCAGATGTGATAATCATGCCTAAATCATGCATAAATTTCCTAAGAAGAGAAATATGGAACATAATATGCATACATGCCATCTTCTATAGTAAGTCGACTCTATATGCTAAGTTCCTAATCCTTTTTAGTATTAGAACAGAACCTACAGATCTAGGTTCCAACTTCCCTTTATTACTGAATCAGACTATATTATTTAATGGAGAAATCTTAACAAACGCATAGAGAACTCCAAATCTCTGTATCTCTTATCAACGTAGCTCTTTTGACTATCTTGTGTAGCTTTCCTTTTCTCTAGTCAGTTCCCCTATGCAGGCCACAAGCGAACTGAGTTTACTGACTCGTTGGGAGTTGGTCTCCCTAATCATATCTAGTCCAAGTATCAGTTTCTCGTCGGCTCCCCATCAACGTGATGGCGCATTGCATGGTTAGCCATATAGTGCTTCCACAAGCGACATGCCAATGCTCGATTTATAGTTATTGTTATATGTGAACTCTACCAAATGCGAAGGATCGTCTAATGAGCCTCCAAAGTCTAGAATGCAATCATGTAAGAGATCCTCTAATATAAGATTCTCTCTCTTGTCTAACCATCAGTTTATGGGTGATAAGCTATACTAAAATGCAGCTTTGTCCCTAACGCCTCTTGTAAGCTTTTCCAAAATCTGCTTGTGAATAGTGGGCCTCAATTGCTTGCAATGCTCTTCGGCATACCATTTCACGTACAATCCATCTCATGTACAGCTCAGCTAACATTGATGTCATTCTAATGGACTTTATGGGTATGAATCAAGCAATGCTTGTTAGTCTGTTGACTATGATCCAAATGTTAATATATCCTCCTCTAGTCTTTGGCAATCAATTAATGAAATCCATTGATATTTAGTCTCGTTTTCACTAGGGAATCTCAAACGGTTGTAGCAAACCACTTAGCTTCTTCTACTCAGCCTTTACTAACTGGTAATCCATACACTTTGAAATAAATGCCCCAACAATCTTCTTCATCTCCACTTAATAAAATATCTATTTCATATTGCGATAGATTTAATTGCCTTCGAGATGCATGATCAATCTCGAATGATGGCACTCTTCTATTACCTCATCCCTAATTTAGAATTAAGTATATATCTACCATCCTTATGGGGCCAACCTTCTTGGTCAAGTTCATACTGTTTTATCTCCTCGGATTCTACTTCCGCCTCGATCTTAGCAATATTCTCAGCTAGTCTAGCATCATGCCTCTGATTAGTACTCATCTGCTTTATTAGGGTAGGTCTAACGGTTAAGCTTGCTGACATCTCTGGCTCTCACTCATATGTAGGTTGGTGATATACTCTAACTTCATCAACTATATGAACATAGCTTCCACGTTGGCTTGTATCTTACTCAAAGCGTCAGCGATTACTTACTAGGCATATAGGTAATGTCAAAGTTGTAGGATGCTAAGAACTCTAACTATCTGTGCTGTTGAAGGTTAAGGTCTTTTTGTAAGAAAAGGTATTTCAATGATTTATGATCCATGAATAACTCGAACCTTTCTCATAACGTATAATGTCTCCAAATATTCAACGTGAACACTATCGCAACTAACTCCAAATCATGGGTCAAGTCCTTCTTCTACTGCAGTTTTAGCAGTCAACTAGCATAAGCGACAACCTTACCTCTATGCATCAATACCGCCCCTAATCCAGTACCACAAGCATATGTGTTACTGTTAACTCATCATTCCTACTCAAAACCACTAACACTGGTGCACTTGTCAACCTTAACTTCAAACCAATGAACGTGTGCTCACACCTTACATCCTAAACAAAAGTGTAATACTACTTTGCCAAGTTAGTCAATGGGGCTATCTTTGCAAAGTACTTTATGAAACATCTATAATAACCCATTAAACCAAGGAAACTCCTTGCATCTATAGCACTCTTAGTTCTTTCCCAATCTTGGGATGCTACTACCTTAGCAAGATCCACCACGATGCCCTGCTTCGAAACAACATGTCCAAAAATCATACTTCTCTCGTCCAAAAGTGGCACTTCGAAAATTTTCGCCTTATATTAGTGCTTCTTCAATACCTCTAGCACAATCCTCAAGTGTGTATTGTGTTTCTAATATGTCCATGAATAGACAAGGATATCTCAACAAACACAAGTACAAACTTATTTAGTTTATGTATAAAAACACGATTCATCGGATCAATAAAGTATGCCAATGAATTGGTTAGCCCAAATGGCATAACCAACCAATCATAAAATTCTAATGGTTTTATAACTAAAATAAACTTCTTTTAATTCTTTTTAAAGATGATGAGAAACTTATTTTCAAGTTTTTCTACATAAATAAACAATTTGGTTAAGAACCAAAAATGTGACTGAAAAATGTTTTTTAAGAAATCAACATTTTGTTCAATATAAATTGACTAAATGTTTCGCAACTTGAATAGTTGTTATATAAACACATTAACAAGAAATAAACACCTCACTTAAGTTAACTAAGGCTTAATTAAGCTAAGCATTTAATTAAGTGAAGAAAAGTATAAAAAGAAGATATTTTCACCAAGTCCAACACAAGTCAAATCAAATCTCACGTTAAGTCCATTTTTCCATCCAAATACATCCCTTGGCTATTAAGTAAAAAGATAAGAAGTGAGTGAAGTGATAGGTGAGGTGAGAAGAGAGGGAGGGCCAAAAATGATAGTGATGGGGGGCTAATTTTTTCCATTTACATTCCTTAATGTTTAAGGAATTCAAGTCTATAAATACACAAAGTTTTCTCTCATTTTATCGTATACCTTCTCTTCTTCTTCCTTTAAGCATTTTAGTGGCTTCTTTCCTTAGGAAAATAATTGTGAAAAAAAAAAGATTAAAAGAAAGTAAAGTAAAAATATAGTATTCCACCTCAAAAGCAAGTCCAAACTCCACAGCTTTCTCTTCTAAGTACATGACCAATACCGTCATCACTAAGGCCGAGCTCCACCACTCAAACAAGACTAGTGTAACGACCCGTATTTTTACGGATCGAAAGATTATAAAACTGTTGACATTAAGTCATTGATGTTGTTAAGTTGTTTAGAGTTTGAGTCGACCAAAGCTTAAGTCGTGTGAAAGTTAACTCGTGTGGTGCTTAGGTCGTGAACGAGTTAGTGATATGGAGCGACCTATAGAAGTTAGGCCGTGTAATAGTTAGGTCGTATGATAGTTAGGGCGGTGGAGTTTTGGAACGACTTATAGGAACAAACGACCTAATTGTAGGAAGTGACCTAAGAAAGATAGCGGCTTAGGAGTTTGAGCGACCTATAGGTTTGACCGACCTAAGAAGCTAGCGGCCTAAGAGAGTGAGCGACCTAGTAGTTGTAGCGACTTAAGAGAGCGAGCGACCTAAGGGGTTTGGCGACCTAATGGTAGGCGACTTAAGGCAGTTAGGTCGTTAGGTTGTGCGTATGCGTTAGGTTTCATACTCGTTAGGTCGTGTGTTTAGTTAGATCGCTATGCCGCGTCCCAGTTAGGTCGTGTCGAGGCTTATGTGTTAGGTCGTAAGCCTTTAGGTCGGCAGGGTGTGTTGGGCTGTTAAGTCGGCAACTAGCTAAGTCGTAGGTCGCATTGAGGGTCATGTTGATAGGTCGCACATTGATGTTAAGGCTTATGTCGCTAGGTCGTATAAGTGTTGAGTCGTTAGGTCGCGGAGAGTGTTAGGTCGTTGGGTGGGCTAGGCACGTTGAGTCGTAGGTCGGGATAGTTAGGTCATGGACGACCTAAGGTTTCAGCCTATAAATACACGTCTTTGGTTCACTTTTTGGCACCGGATTTTGAAGCGACGAAGTGCTGTCAATTTTAGAGCTCGACTACAACACTTCTTCACTTCTTTTCTCCACTCTAATCTAGTGCTTACATTCATACAAGATTGAAAATCAAATCGAAGATCCAAGAGCCAAAGTTGAAGATCTCCATCCATCGAAGAGAGATTTCATCATTTGAAGGGAAACCTTGTCGAATCAAGCTAGATCCTTTACTGTCCAGATCTGGAGTTTGTTGTTTTTGAGGTGTTTAGGTGATTGGTGAGTGGTGGTTATCTCTCACACGGACCCAAAGGAGTATATTGGATCGGTGGCTTGTTTGTGTGTTAAAGATAGCGATTTCATGCATTTTCCTTAAGTCTGCATGTAGATCCATCACTCATAAAGTTTTGATATCCATTCTACTACATGTATCCTATGATAGTTCATTCATCAAGATATTACTTAGAATTCATGCTCGTTAGATTTCGACTCTTTATTTACTAAATTGCCATTATTGTTATAACTGTTTATTTAGATCTTGTTTGAATGATTGATTACTTGGATTAATGTTTGATTTGATTGATTATTAGAAGTTAGTTGATTGATGATTTGAGGTGGACAAGTTGGTCGAAGATGATTCAAAAGCTAAGTGGAAAGGCTTTTGAATAAGGAAAGCTGCCGTGGTATATGAAGCGGATGATAAAGCTCATATGGATAGATTTGATCATGATAATGAGATGGGACTTTGCTATGATGTGATGAGGCAAAGCATGATGTTGAGATGGGACTTTGCTATGATGCGATGAAGCAAAGTATGATATGAGGAAGCCTTGGTTTAATCCAGACGGGATCATTCTAAGCATGTTGATAACTCGGTGATGTGGTCCGAGTTTGTGGATAATGGTTGGCTCGAGAGGCGCTTGAGCTAGTATGAGAATAGTCGTCGAGGAGGATGACTAGAAGGCTGAGAATTCATCGTTATTGAAGGTTCTAGCATGCTCAAAGCAAGAGTACGTTGGGACGGGTCACGACGACGTTCCAGACACGGGTCACGATGACGTGTTAGTACTCTGGGCAGATTCGATAGTCCTAGGCACGGGTCACGACGACGTGCGGAGTTATGTCTAGAACCGGGGTTACCATTAGCCCTTGGCGGACGGATGAAATAATGGGCCGGTCATTCAATTAACGGTGAAATCGAGGCAATGATAACAGTGATAGCCAGAGTCATGGATGTTTGGATGTTTTGGTTGTATCGTCGCTTGGGCCAAGAGGGACGTTTTCGGAGTGCTTACCTGATCTTGGTTTAGGCCTTGGGTGTTTGTACTTGGAAAAACATCGACCTTGACTCGAGTGATAATTACCTTACTTTAATTGTCTGCTTTGCTATGTTTCTTTCTGCGTAGTGTGTCTGGGGGCTATCACTGTAGAAAGAGGTGGAGTGGGATGGTTGAGTTCCTATTCCTTTTTACCCTTTATGCTCTTTTGGTATGTTTGATAGTTGATTTACTACTCACTAAGACTTTTGTCTGACTCAAGGTTTTATGTTTAACTCTTATCACCTTGGGCTGTTCATCCATGTTGGGATGGGCAGTGTAACAGCCCTAGTTTTAGATATTTATTTTATTATTAATTATTTAGTTTCAAAGTATATTTTATATAAATTGTGTCTAAAGATATAGTTTAATTATTTAATTTGAAGATATATTTTATAAAATTGCATATGTCAATAAAATCTAATAATAACTGTGAAATTTTAAGCTAAGTTAAACAGTTGAATTTCGCGTTCAAAAGACGCGTCAATTATAGGGTATAAGTGACGTAATAAAACGTGTGTTTTTAAAATGTTATTTTTATGAAATTTTTTTTTTTTTTTTTGATGTTTTGGACTGCGTCTGTTTAGCGTAGTGTAAAAATCATGTTTTCGTAAAATTTTGGAGAAAAATATCAGTCAGAGATTTTATAACAAACGTTACTTTGCATTAACTGACAGTCTGATTTTAAATAAATTTGTATACGTTTTTCTAAGCTTTGCATAAATTCTTGCCATTCCATTTATTGTTTTCAAACTAAAATCAAATAAATAAAATGAAGTAAAAACTTAACATGGAAGTAACGTGTGAGACAAAAATCCAAGGAGAAATTTGTGCATGCCTAAATTGATACGATACATATCAACTCTTTCGTTCATCCTCTGATGTATACTTACCTTTATTTCTCCCCATATCAACGTATGCCTTAATTAAACCTTTTGTAAATCAAAACTGAATTGAATATGAGTTTGCCTTTCCTTTTCTCAGAAATAAAATCATGCATTGATAACTTCCCTTGTTTATTTCTTCAATCACGTATAAGCATTTATTCAAAGAGAAAACTGAAGCAAATCTCTCGGCCTTCCAGTAAATTCAAAAACTCATAATTTTTGCAAACTGAACTAAAAAAAAAAGAACATAAAGTTACGTACAAACTTTATATCCAGGCTTATATCACGCAACTTTTCATTTTGTACGTTTCTTTTTAAAAAGTTTTGCATTAAGTCTGGCCAGTTTGTTTATTAAATCAAACATAGGAGAATCAAAGCATGCTGAAATCACGCATGCATATTTACATATTTTCAAACTTTATATGTTGTGTAACTGCCTAAATCTTATATCACGTAAACATATTTATAACTTTTGTAACTGAAAGCTTTAAATCTCTACAGCTTCCTCTTTTTCCCCTGTGTTTTTGCCTATGATCTAGTATGGTATCTGCGAACGTCCAAATACATTTGTAAACATATTTAATACAAATCAAAATTTATGTAAATATAAATGAATCATCACACACGTATTCATATTTATATATATAAAACTGATACTTTAAACCATTTAAGCTGCTTGCCCTTTTCTCCCCATTTGTCCATTTGATTCCGCCTCAAACAAATCCTTTTATCTGCAAATCATCAATCTAAAATCACGCCTACATTAAATAGTATAAGATTTTGAAATCAAAGCTTCTCATAAAAATTGCAGTTATCGCATGCATTAAATCTAGATTTCAATTGGCAGTTTTAAATCACGCATTCATACTTAACCTTGCCTATCTTTTCAACTTCTCAATTCCCATGTATATCTCTCTATTTCACCTTTATTGTGCAATAAATAAATAAATAAATAAATAAAATTTTCCGTTCCTAATCACACATATAATTCAAGCAAAGTATCCTGGAAGGAAATTACACAGTCCATATTCATCAAATCTGGAAATTTATAAGGCACGCATGCTTTTGAAAAAAAAATTCTTATAACGTGCAAACATTTATATTTGGAAGATATATCACGCATGCATTAAAACTGGAAATGAATCACGCAACCTACAGTTAAAACAAATCTATATGTATTTGCTTGAATCACTAGTTGTATCAGCACCTCTGCCGTTTCTTAAGACCAAGGGAATATTGCATTGTATCACTATTTGCCGTTTGTTTGCCTATAAATCAATGTATAAACTAAATCACGTATAAGCATTTATCATATAGAAACTGATGTTTTCATTCCCATTTATCTCTCCTTTAATTCATACGAAGATTTAAAGCAAATATTTACCAAATCAATGCTTGAAATTTGAACGTATTCCCTGACATCTTGTATAATTGATAACTATTGATTTATCTCCTCTGATTTAGCTCGTCAGTTATATTCAAAGCCCTATATATTTATCCCATTGCTTTAATCACGTGAGTAAACAATTAACATAAGAAACTGATGCATTCAATCAATTGTGTATAACTGGCAGCAGATTTGATTTCTCTTCCTCTTAATATTGAAACCTTTATTTCTTTGAAACTGAAAGGAGAAATCACGCATATATGCAAAACGTTCAGACTTCAAAGCATGTTTGCTTTAACCATGCAACTGTTTAATTGGAACATATTGTGAAATCAAAATATATTCATAATGAGCAGTTTAAAATCACACATATCATCTGGAAAGAAAAAAATATAAATCAAGCACCTTTCAAATGCGCATCAGTTCAAATTTATGTGCCTTGCCGTTTTATCATTTAATCACACATCACATAAATTTGAAGTTATAACAATGTATACCTGCCAAGATACCAGTTCTCTGGTATGAGCTCAAATCACGCAGGAAATTAATCTGGCATTAAATTATCATCAAGCTTTATACGTTGTGAAACTCTTGGCTTCCCCTGTATATTTCGAAGATTTATCCTTTTGCAAACTGATCAGTAAATCACGCTCATAACGTTCTAACAGAGGAGTGGTAGGAGAGATCAACGCTTACATTAATACTCGTACGTTTCATATCTGACTATTTCGCAAAATCCATCTATATATACTTTGCTTTATCTTCTTTAGTTTCATTCTCTCTTGTCTGTTCTTCTCGGGCTCGAACTCTTATCAGGTAAATGGTCTATGTCATTTTCTTTTCTTTGTTCAGATATTTCCTCTTCCTCGAAAATTTTGTTTTATCTCTGCCTTGCTCGGCCACACTACCATTTATCCACTTTGTTTTCTCTAAGAATCTTATCATATGCCTTGAACAACATATGGATCTGGGTTTATAGAGTTTTCTTTTTTTTTCTTTTTTTTTTTAGTATACATAATTAAGTCAGAGGTACTAACTTTATAGAACTGAGAGGTTACTTTGAAAAAAATTTTTACATATGTAAAACCAAGTTCTATCAAACATCTCATTAACCTGAGTTTTCTTTTGATTTCAAAATCATGGGTTCGACTAGGGGTATAATAAGGAATTTGCTCATTTTTCTCCTTTCAGACAAACTGTATTTGTAAACTTAGACCAGGTTTGGGTTCTAGTTTGGGTAAGTCATTGCAAAAGAGGATAGAAGAAGAAAAGAGCATAGAGGCATATATGAGTGAATTAAGAAAAACGTAGTTGAGTGGTAGTCTGCATTTATAAAATTCATAGGCTGTGCATATCTGTGTATCACACGGTGCACGAATGGATCAGTAAAAACTTGCTTTGGATATGATGACCAAGCCTTGTGAGTGAATTCATCTAACCTGAGTGTTTAGTAAAAGGCTGGAGTTTGGGGATGCTAGTAATAGTTGAAGATAGGATGAGGTGTGTCTGTACAGTTTTTAAGCCTGGAAAGTTTAGATTGAAGATGGATGAAGTCATAAAGCAATGATGCAAATTAAGTTTAAAATGTAAGATAGTAGCTGGATTTGAAAAAGTGACTCTAAGTTTGAGGAAAATTTAAGCAACAACATTTTCATAATACATAGGAATGCAAGTGTGCACGTGTATGCGTATTCAACATTTTGTCGTTTTTGTTTTAGGAAATTTTGTCGTAATTTTTGTGTTAGCACGGTTCACGTTTGGGGTATATTTTGGTCTATTTACACGGTGGAGTGGTCGAGCAAATCAAACCAATTCTCTTCCTATTTTAATTTTTCCTTGACCGTAAATTCTAAAGTCGCGTATTCAATATTTTGAATCCTGTTATAGATTTGAATCTAGGCGACATCCGAAGAATTTTGATCGTTACTCTCTGTCGTTCTTTTTCCGGTGAAATTGTCGTTTTGAAATTCAAATTTTCTGCAGCTTTCAGGTGAGTATTTCTCACCAGACATACGTATTTATATTTTAGTAAATTATTGCAAGTGTATGTGTAAAATTGTATTTCACTATTATCTGTCTGTAGTGTAATATAGAATGACGGACCCCAATTAAATTGACACCTCATCAGTTATTATCTGTTGTATTATATTCTGCAGTTATATTATATTATTGTTTATTTACTGCTTAAATCCCCACTGCAAGTTCCCTGTTATATATATATTGTTATAGGCTGAAATGATAGGCCTAAATAATTATTACTGTTCACTTGTTTGTTAACTGCTGTAAATTTACTTGGGATTGCGGGTTTGAAATGATAGAGCCCGGGGTTTTGTAAATTACGGGTTGAAATGATATAAATCCGTACCACTTGACCTAGGCTAGAAAATTATATACAGGCCCGTGGTCCTTATAATATTTTCTGAAATATTTAAAATTATTTTGAAAGTTAAATATTTGATTTATATCTTTAAAGGAATTTATATTGATTTTTAATAAGTTATAAATAAAGAAATAAATAAATATTTGAATAAATTTATGGAATATAACTTATTTGGTAAATCGGGATTTTGAAAGAATAAGATTTCAGTTAATAAATGAATAAATAAATAGGTTATATTTGGAAATATTTATCAAGTTAAACAATCTATTACAGCATTTAAATGCTGTCTTTTGAAATTGGACTAGTTTTACCCATAACTTTAGGTAGCATTTCCTAAGTGCTATGGAATCTAGAATTTGATTGCTCTAAAATTTATGGAATTTGATAAATTTTATTTTACCTTAAGTTTTGGAAAAACTTAAGACATAATATTTATAACTGTATTTTCCTAAATAAATTAAAGATAAATATTCTGGTATTAAGTAAATTTTGGGAAAAATTTAATGGTTAAAATTTGGAGTTTTATTTATGGAAATTATGGGAATATTCAAGACTAAAAATATAAAACATTGATTTGTGAAAGAATAAAACCCAAACTAAGTTTTGAATAGTAAATACTCCAATTGGATATATATAAAAATTGAAATGGTTTTGGGAACATAAAGGGATATTTAAATTATGGTTAAAACTTTAAATAAAGAAATATATTTGTGAAGCTATGTAAATTATCTTCTTTACAAAGTAACCATAAAGTTAACCCATTTATATATATACCGTTGAATGTCCAAACCATTGTGTTTGGGAGTTATGGATTTAAGTAAAGTTTCCAAAACATTATCCTTTGAAGATATAATTCAAATATTTGGTCTCCAGATATTATAAACAGTATGGTTTTGGAAAGAATTATATTTGAATATAACGATATCCTATTGTTTTGGGTTTTAAAATGATATCGTATCTATAGTTTTGAAATGGAAATGTTTATTCTGATTTAAAGTATAAACTGTTTTTAAATAACCACGGGTTATAATAACGAAGGGTTGGCAAAGAGACCGGGATCGGATATGGACATACTCTCTGTCGATACCGAAAACCACTTTGACTAACCGTGTACGCGGTGGAGATTCCAGAATGAAGTAGGTTGGTGGTGACGGTTTCTTGAAAGGTATATACGTGGACCCGACTCCCGTGAGTTGGCATAAGGTGGCTAAAACAGGAGCGATTCTCGGATTAATGAGGTAGCTCCTCTGATCGAACGCACTTCTTCGTATACCATTCTATTGCTTATGTGATTGTTTGGGTGCACCCTTTGATTTGGGAGTGTTGTTCGAGGTGGGCGGTTGCTGCGGCTTCGCGTTACCACCGGTCCGGATAGCAATTGGTATATCTACCCTGGCATTGCCTAGTTGTGCCGTGTCACCTACCATATCGAGCCTTGTACGAGTTTGGTTTTCTCCCGTAGCCCGTGTGGTATCCTCTAGTTGCTTCCCGAGTAGGAGGAGCTATGATATTGGATGGACTACTGGGACTATTACGTGTTAAGGGCTATATGGGTAACCCCTTAATGCTAAGAAATAAGTATGTTTACTTTATAAATAGACACTATTATAATAGCGCAATATACTACATAGTAAATAGTTTGACGGATCCTTAGAGGGTGGGCGGTCCCAAGCATCCTTTAAGTTACTTGCTCTATATTACAGTACACTTGATTTAGCTTACATCATATAAGTATGTATGTCCTGACTCGAGTGTTTGTTTTATTTTACGCTCGGGTCAGCCTGAGTTGCAGCTTCAGTTTCCTCTCCGGAGCTAGGACATTCCGTAGACCATTCGTGCTGGAAGTTTGTTTCAGTCTTTATCTTTTCTGGAATCCCAGACTTTGAAGACTCTATCTCTATTTATGTTTTAAAATTGTATTGAGGATTATAAACAATGAAATTCCTGTTTTGTTAAAGATGTATCAGTGGCTTCATGAACCACTAAATTTTAATTTCCGCTGCGAGATTCTGATATCTGTGTATGTGATTCTGTGATTTATTTACTGTATATTCCAAGTTTTGCCAAATTTATTCTACAATCTATTATTTTGAACTATTCCAGCTCGACATGTTCTATTATTGTCGAATTCGAATGGTACAAAATAGTGGGTCGTTACATTTGGTATCAGAGCTTTGGCTCTAGGCAAACTCAGAATATATGGTAAATTTGATTTACAGAATCACCTTCGTTTGAGATTGAATCTCTTCCTTTTCGAATTTGGAACATTCCCTGTGGTTCCAAAGTTCACTCGTGTCCCTCACTTTTCATCTACTCAAGATTCTGGAGTATCCCATAACTCCACTTCGGATGATCTTTATAGTGAATTGGCGGTCTCGCCATCGTTCTAATAAAGGGGTGAAACTCCTTTACCATTAGCATTGATTCACCAGAGATTTATATTTATCCTCGGTTTATATGCCAGTATCTTTGGTTATTCCGAACTCTATCTCTTCGGATCAAATATAGATTTACCCAATCATATCGATCCGACTCTTCAAGTCACGGTTGACCCGGTCAAGGTTGCCCGCGACTTATATATCTTACCCAGTTCCTTATTTTGTTAGTTAATCATCAGATTTTCTGATCCCAACATATCTTGGATTCTATTCGATTTGAGTTCATCAAAATTTGAGTCTCTATCCATGTTTTGGAAATTTACTCCTATATTTGAAAGGAAATCTAAAATATATATAAGTATAAATTTTCAGAAATTTTAATATTTAATTTAACTAGTGTCAGGAGATAATAGTTTGATTTTATTTATGGTTTTGTAAACTATGTGTTTGTCTAAATAATTGAATATAAACAATGGTTATAAATTAATTTAGAAACAGAAATGAATATAAAACAAGAACTTGAGAATTCAATTTCTGATGGTTTCAAACTTTGGGATTAAAATTTTAAAAGTATATATTATTTAAAGTATTTTCAAAATAGAAGTTTGTTTCCCAAAGAATTTTAAAAATTTAGTGCTCTTCTCTTTGTCGCTGGAAAATAATTTCGGTGATGACTACAACATCATCGACATTCATTTTCGAGTTTCGAAGTGAAAGACCATTCTGTAGTCTGGCTACAGTATTACCTTGAGATTTTATTTGATTTGAAATTTCTAAAGTATGACTTAATATATATATATATATAGATATATAATTTAAATTTGATTGACATATTATGAATATATACTTATTTATCTGTAAATGGTTTGAGGGGAATCAGAAATTTAATTCTTAAAATTTTATCTTAAGAAATTTCAATAAATGGAAAATAAAATTCTGAATAAGAAATTCCAACTGGAAATAATTAAATTTGGAAGTTTTAGTTGTATAATACTCAATTTCATTTCAATATAACTTACCTTGATTTTCAAAAGTTAAAAAAATGAATTTGGAAAATATACAATATAAAAAGGATTTTATAACTAAAATTCGAGTGTATAACATTTATTATAACCACTCAAATTTTATTTATAAAATAGGTATTCCAAATAAAGTGTTAGGTTATTTGTTAAATTAAGAATTAAGAAAAATGTTGAACTAATTAGAAATATTATTATATCTGCTGTAGCATATTTTAAGTGCTGCTGTTCTAAAAATAAAATATTATGGAAATTTATAACTGAATAAATGAAGATTATTTTAAAAAGGTGTTATGATTTTAGTAGTATTTCCAAATAATAATCTATAAATTTTAATGACTTTCAAAGTATTATGATTTCAAATTTATTATCTTATCTTGTTTTCCAGACTATCTTAAATGTCCTTGGTTTCCCTATCTTCTACGGATTGGGATGCTATCGCTTATACCAGTCTATTTAGAAATCTCTCTATAGTCTTTAGAAATCTTTGTTACTCCTCAGGATCGGGACATTGTCCCATAGACTGACAGTCGAACTGGAAGGGTAAAACCGACTCTAGAAGATCTTCTTCGTGCTTTAAAATCCGGAACCATCCGTTTAAAATACTTGTTATCTAGCTTATCTTCTTTGTTTCTCTTCTTTCGTTCCTTTTCGAGGACGAAAAGTTCTTAAGTGGGGGAGAGTGTAACAGCCCTAGTTTTAGATATTTATTTTATTATTAATTATTTAGTTTCAAAGTATATTTTATATAAATTGTGTCTAAAGATATAGTTTAATTATTTAATTTGAAGATATATTTTATAAAATTGCATATGTCAATAAAATCTAATAATAACTGTGAAATTTTAAGCTAAGTTAAACAGTTGAATTTCGCGTTCAAAAGACGCGTCAATTATAGGGTATAAGTGACGTAATAAAACGTGTGTTTTTAAAATGTTATTTTTATGAAATTTTTTTTTTTTTTTTTGATGTTTTGGACTGCGTCTGTTTAGCGTAGTGTAAAAATCATGTTTTCGTAAAATTTTGGAGAAAAATATCAGTCAGAGATTTTATAACAAACGTTACTTTGCATTAACTGACAGTCTGATTTTAAATAAATTTGTATACGTTTTTCTAAGCTTTGCATAAATTCTTGCCATTCCATTTATTGTTTTCAAACTAAAATCAAATAAATAAAATGAAGTAAAAACTTAACATGGAAGTAACGTGTGAGACAAAAATCCAAGGAGAAATTTGTGCATGCCTAAATTGATACGATACATATCAACTCTTTCGTTCATCCTCTGATGTATACTTACCTTTATTTCTCCCCATATCAACGTATGCCTTAATTAAACCTTTTGTAAATCAAAACTGAATTGAATATGAGTTTGCCTTTCCTTTTCTCAGAAATAAAATCATGCATTGATAACTTCCCTTGTTTATTTCTTCAATCACGTATAAGCATTTATTCAAAGAGAAAACTGAAGCAAATCTCTCGGCCTTCCAGTAAATTCAAAAACTCATAATTTTTGCAAACTGAACTAAAAAAAAAAAAACATAAAGTTACGTACAAACTTTATATCCAGGCTTATATCACGCAACTTTTCATTTTGTACGTTTCTTTTTAAAAAGTTTTGCATTAAGTCTGGCCAGTTTGTTTATTAAATCAAACATAGGAGAATCAAAGCATGCTGAAATCACGCATGCATATTTACATATTTTCAAACTTTATATGTTGTGTAACTGCCTAAATCTTATATCACGTAAACATATTTATAACTTTTGTAACTGAAAGCTTTAAATCTCTACAGCTTCCTCTTTTTCCCCTGTGTTTTTGCCTATGATCTAGTATGGTATCTGCGAACGTCCAAATACATTTGTAAACATATTTAATACAAATCAAAATTTATGTAAATATAAATGAATCATCACACACGTATTCATATTTATATATATAAAACTGATACTTTAAACCATTTAAGCTGCTTGCCCTTTTCTCCCCATTTGTCCATTTGATTCCGCCTCAAACAAATCCTTTTATCTGCAAATCATCAATCTAAAATCACGCCTACATTAAATAGTATAAGATTTTGAAATCAAAGCTTCTCATAAAAATTGCAGTTATCGCATGCATTAAATCTAGATTTCAATTGGCAGTTTTAAATCACGCATTCATACTTAACCTTGCCTATCTTTTCAACTTCTCAATTCCCATGTATATCTCTCTATTTCACCTTTATTGTGCAATAAATAAATAAATAAATAAATAAAATTTTCCGTTCCTAATCACACATATAATTCAAGCAAAGTATCCTGGAAGGAAATTACACAGTCCATATTCATCAAATCTGGAAATTTATAAGGCACGCATGCTTTTGAAAAAAAAATTCTTATAACGTGCAAACATTTATATTTGGAAGATATATCACGCATGCATTAAAACTGGAAATGAATCACGCAACCTACAGTTAAAACAAATCTATATGTATTTGCTTGAATCACTAGTTGTATCAGCACCTCTGCCGTTTCTTAAGACCAAGGGAATATTGCATTGTATCACTATTTGCCGTTTGTTTGCCTATAAATCAATGTATAAACTAAATCACGTATAAGCATTTATCATATAGAAACTGATGTTTTCATTCCCATTTATCTCTCCTTTAATTCATACGAAGATTTAAAGCAAATATTTACCAAATCAATGCTTGAAATTTGAACGTATTCCCTGACATCTTGTATAATTGATAACTATTGATTTATCTCCTCTGATTTAGCTCGTCAGTTATATTCAAAGCCCTATATATTTATCCCATTGCTTTAATCACGTGAGTAAACAATTAACATAAGAAACTGATGCATTCAATCAATTGTGTATAACTGGCAGCAGATTTGATTTCTCTTCCTCTTAATATTGAAACCTTTATTTCTTTGAAACTGAAAGGAGAAATCACGCATATATGCAAAACGTTCAGACTTCAAAGCATGTTTGCTTTAACCATGCAACTGTTTAATTGGAACATATTGTGAAATCAAAATATATTCATAATGAGCAGTTTAAAATCACACATATCATCTGGAAAGAAAAAAATATAAATCAAGCACCTTTCAAATGCGCATCAGTTCAAATTTATGTGCCTTGCCGTTTTATCATTTAATCACACATCACATAAATTTGAAGTTATAACAATGTATACCTGCCAAGATACCAGTTCTCTGGTATGAGCTCAAATCACGCAGGAAATTAATCTGGCATTAAATTATCATCAAGCTTTATACGTTGTGAAACTCTTGGCTTCCCCTGTATATTTCGAAGATTTATCCTTTTGCAAACTGATCAGTAAATCACGCTCATAACGTTCTAACAGAGGAGTGGTAGGAGAGATCAACGCTTACATTAATACTCGTACGTTTCATATCTGACTATTTCGCAAAATCCATCTATATATACTTTGCTTTATCTTCTTTAGTTTCATTCTCTCTTGTCTGTTCTTCTCGGGCTCGAACTCTTATCAGGTAAATGGTCTATGTCATTTTCTTTTCTTTGTTCAGATATTTCCTCTTCCTCGAAAATTTTGTTTTATCTCTGCCTTGCTCGGCCACACTACCATTTATCCACTTTGTTTTCTCTAAGAATCTTATCATATGCCTTGAACAACATATGGATCTGGGTTTATAGAGTTTTCTTTTTTTTTCTTTTTTTTTTTAGTATACATAATTAAGTCAGAGGTACTAACTTTATAGAACTGAGAGGTTACTTTGAAAAAAAATTTTACATATGTAAAACCAAGTTCTATCAAACATCTCATTAACCTGAGTTTTCTTTTGATTTCAAAATCATGGGTTCGACTAGGGGTATAATAAGGAATTTGCTCATTTTTCTCCTTTCAGACAAACTGTATTTGTAAACTTAGACCAGGTTTGGGTTCTAGTTTGGGTAAGTCATTGCAAAAGAGGATAGAAGAAGAAAAGAGCATAGAGGCATATATGAGTGAATTAAGAAAAACGTAGTTGAGTGGTAGTCTGCATTTATAAAATTCATAGGCTGTGCATATCTGTGTATCACACGGTGCACGAATGGATCAGTAAAAACTTGCTTTGGATATGATGACCAAGCCTTGTGAGTGAATTCATCTAACCTGAGTGTTTAGTAAAAGGCTGGAGTTTGGGGATGCTAGTAATAGTTGAAGATAGGATGAGGTGTGTCTGTACAGTTTTTAAGCCTGGAAAGTTTAGATTGAAGATGGATGAAGTCATAAAGCAATGATGCAAATTAAGTTTAAAATGTAAGATAGTAGCTGGATTTGAAAAAGTGACTCTAAGTTTGAGGAAAATTTAAGCAACAACATTTTCATAATACATAGGAATGCAAGTGTGCACGTGTATGCGTATTCAACATTTTGTCGTTTTTGTTTTAGGAAATTTTGTCGTAATTTTTGTGTTAGCACGGTTCACGTTTGGGGTATATTTTGGTCTATTTACACGGTGGAGTGGTCGAGCAAATCAAACCAATTCTCTTCCTATTTTAATTTTTCCTTGACCGTAAATTCTAAAGTCGCGTATTCAATATTTTGAATCCTGTTATAGATTTGAATCTAGGCGACATCCGAAGAATTTTGATCGTTACTCTCTGTCGTTCTTTTTCCGGTGAAATTGTCGTTTTGAAATTCAAATTTTCTGCAGCTTTCAGGTGAGTATTTCTCACCAGACATACGTATTTATATTTTAGTAAATTATTGCAAGTGTATGTGTAAAATTGTATTTCACTATTATCTGTCTGTAGTGTAATATAGAATGACGGACCCCAATTAAATTGACACCTCATCAGTTATTATCTGTTGTATTATATTCTGCAGTTATATTATATTATTGTTTATTTACTGCTTAAATCCCCACTGCAAGTTCCCTGTTATATATATATTGTTATAGGCTGAAATGATAGGCCTAAATAATTATTACTGTTCACTTGTTTGTTAACTGCTGTAAATTTACTTGGGATTGCGGGTTTGAAATGATAGAGCCCGGGGTTTTGTAAATTACGGGTTGAAATGATATAAATCCGTACCACTTGACCTAGGCTAGAAAATTATATACAGGCCCGTGGTCCTTATAATATTTTCTGAAATATTTAAAATTATTTTGAAAGTTAAATATTTGATTTATATCTTTAAAGGAATTTATATTGATTTTTAATAAGTTATAAATAAAGAAATAAATAAATATTTGAATAAATTTATGGAATATAACTTATTTGGTAAATCGGGATTTTGAAAGAATAAGATTTCAGTTAATAAATGAATAAATAAATAGGTTATATTTGGAAATATTTATCAAGTTAAACAATCTATTACAGCATTTAAATGCTGTCTTTTGAAATTGGACTAGTTTTACCCATAACTTTAGGTAGCATTTCCTAAGTGCTATGGAATCTAGAATTTGATTGCTCTAAAATTTATGGAATTTGATAAATTTTATTTTACCTTAAGTTTTGGAAAAACTTAAGACATAATATTTATAACTGTATTTTCCTAAATAAATTAAAGATAAATATTCTGGTATTAAGTAAATTTTGGGAAAAATTTAATGGTTAAAATTTGGAGTTTTATTTATGGAAATTATGGGAATATTCAAGACTAAAAATATAAAACATTGATTTGTGAAAGAATAAAACCCAAACTAAGTTTTGAATAGTAAATACTCCAATTGGATATATATAAAAATTGAAATGGTTTTGGGAACATAAAGGGATATTTAAATTATGGTTAAAACTTTAAATAAAGAAATATATTTGTGAAGCTATGTAAATTATCTTCTTTACAAAGTAACCATAAAGTTAACCCATTTATATATATACCGTTGAATGTCCAAACCATTGTGTTTGGGAGTTATGGATTTAAGTAAAGTTTCCAAAACATTATCCTTTGAAGATATAATTCAAATATTTGGTCTCCAGATATTATAAACAGTATGGTTTTGGAAAGAATTATATTTGAATATAACGATATCCTATTGTTTTGGGTTTTAAAATGATATCGTATCTATAGTTTTGAAATGGAAATGTTTATTCTGATTTAAAGTATAAACTGTTTTTAAATAACCACGGGTTATAATAACGAAGGGTTGGCAAAGAGACCGGGATCGGATATGGACATACTCTCTGTCGATACCGAAAACCACTTTGACTAACCGTGTACGCGGTGGAGATTCCAGAATGAAGTAGGTTGGTGGTGACGGTTTCTTGAAAGGTATATACGTGGACCCGACTCCCGTGAGTTGGCATAAGGTGGCTAAAACAGGAGCGATTCTCGGATTAATGAGGTAGCTCCTCTGATCGAACGCACTTCTTCGTATACCATTCTATTGCTTATGTGATTGTTTGGGTGCACCCTTTGATTTGGGAGTGTTGTTCGAGGTGGGCGGTTGCTGCGGCTTCGCGTTACCACCGGTCCGGATAGCAATTGGTATATCTACCCTGGCATTGCCTAGTTGTGCCGTGTCACCTACCATATCGAGCCTTGTACGAGTTTGGTTTTCTCCCGTAGCCCGTGTGGTATCCTCTAGTTGCTTCCCGAGTAGGAGGAGCTATGATATTGGATGGACTACTGGGACTATTACGTGTTAAGGGCTATATGGGTAACCCCTTAATGCTAAGAAATAAGTATGTTTACTTTATAAATAGACACTATTATAATAGCGCAATATACTACATAGTAAATAGTTTGACGGATCCTTAGAGGGTGGGCGGTCCCAAGCATCCTTTAAGTTACTTGCTCTATATTACAGTACACTTGATTTAGCTTACATCATATAAGTATGTATGTCCTGACTCGAGTGTTTGTTTTATTTTACGCTCGGGTCAGCCTGAGTTGCAGCTTCAGTTTCCTCTCCGGAGCTAGGACATTCCGTAGACCATTCGTGCTGGAAGTTTGTTTCAGTCTTTATCTTTTCTGGAATCCCAGACTTTGAAGACTCTATCTCTATTTATGTTTTAAAATTGTATTGAGGATTATAAACAATGAAATTCCTGTTTTGTTAAAGATGTATCAGTGGCTTCATGAACCACTAAATTTTAATTTCCGCTGCGAGATTCTGATATCTGTGTATGTGATTCTGTGATTTATTTACTGTATATTCCAAGTTTTGCCAAATTTATTCTACAATCTATTATTTTGAACTATTCCAGCTCGACATGTTCTATTATTGTCGAATTCGAATGGTACAAAATAGTGGGTCGTTACAGGCAGACTAGGTAGCAGGTGACAGGTGCTATTCTTAGTGACCAACGCTGTTGATGACGAAGACGAGCTGGAGGCTTTTGCATACTGTTTTCTTACTATATGTACTGGATGTTCCGCTGTTTGTTTGATACTCTGAGAGTTATGTAGTGAGGATTGATGTATTGACTAATCAGATGTTTGTATAAAACCACTATGAGTTTATATGATAAGATTCTGTTCTATGAGCTTCACTATGTATACTTTTCTATTGTATTTTATCCCTGCGCTGTGAGTAATGCGATAGAGTTTATTGTTTTACCTTACCCTGATGATCGTCCATGGCGGCCTGGTACACTTTCCAGCGCATTATAATCCAGTTGGGCGCAGGAGTCATGGGCGGTCGTCACCTTTGGTATCAGAGCTTTGGTTAATCGATTTTAGCCAACGCTCGCTAACATAACTACGTATGAGAGACGTAATTGTATTTTGATGGATAATTACTATATATAATATAGTAGCCTAGAAGGATTTGAAATCCTTATGTAGTTGTTTCTCAAGGTGTTCTAATCATTCTTCTTTTTATAGATATTAAGAATGAGTCGAAGAGAGAGACAAGCTGTTAGGGAAGGTCGTGCTTTAGAGGGAGTTGCTGATTATGCTGCTATGTTTGAGGCCATGATGACTTCAATCATGAGAAGGATACCAACTCCAGGGCTTGGGGTTCAAGTTCAAGCTCCAAAACCAGTGGATTTTGCTAAGTTGTGTAAAGACTATACTGCTCTTGGAGGAAAGGTTTTCTTGAGAACAGAATCAACCATAGAAGTCCAGAGATGGATAGATGCTTGTAGAAGGATCTTTGGTGATTTGGGAATCGAGGATGAAACTAAAAGGAAGCTAGCATCAAGACATCTTCAGGGAAGAGCTTCTGATTGGTGAAACTCTATCACCATTGATACTCCAGAGGAAGAGATCACATGGGAGCAATTCCAAGCTAGATTTGAAGCTAAGTTCATTTCTACAGCTCAGAAATCTGTTCTGTTCAAGAAGTTTGTGGAGCTCAAGCAAGGTGGAAGACCGGTTCTTGAGTATGTTTCTGAGTTTGAAGCTTTGTCCAAGTATGCTCAGTCATATATTGAATCCCCTTATCAGAAAAATGAGAAGTTTGTGACAGGCTTAGACAGTTATCTTGGGAGGCAGTTGGTGGATCATTTGGATGAACCATTTGAGAAGCTTGTGGAGAAAGCTCTCAGGCATGAGAATTTGTTTCCTAAAGAAGGATCTGTTGTTGCTGCGACCAAGGAGCAAAGTGGAAACAAGAAGAGGAAGCAGCAACAACAGAAGGGTAACGATGGCCAGAAGAAGCTGAAGGGTGAAGTGACCTGCTACAATTGTCGGCAGAAAGGTCATCTCTCCAGAGATTGCAAGAATCCGAGAGTGCCGGTGAAGTGCCACAACTGTGACAAACCGGGGCATATAAAGAGGAATTGTCCAGAACCGAGGAAGGACAAGCAGATTGTGTAAGCTTATGCTTTGGGGGCTGTGCCATCATCATTGAAAGCTCCTACTGCTGAAGAGGAGGGAAAGAGTGTGGTGGTTCAAGGTACTCTTTCCATTTGTGGTGTTCCAGTTAGAGTGTTGTTTGATACTGGAGCGTCGCATTCCTTTATTTGTAGTGAACTTGTAGGCCGGTTGGGTTTGGAACCGGATATTGTTGATAGACCATTGGTTGTGACTAATCCAGTTGGGGGTTCGTCTTGTTTGTGTATGGTATACCGTGGTCTAGTTGTATCGAGTCATGATTGCTCTTTTGTTTGTGATTGTTTTGTTCTGAACTTTGTGGGGTTCGAAATTATTTTGGGTATGGACTGGCTTAGGAAGTATGCGGCAAAGGTTGATTGTGAGAGGCTTGAGGTGACAGTCGAGAATGTGGAGAGGCGAAAGGTTGTGATACGATGTAAGCATGAGTTTCATGTATTCGCTGGTTGTTCCACGGGATGGACTGTCATCGGTGCCTATTGTGAATGGATTTGAGGATGTCTTTGACGAGGTCAAAGGGTTACCGCCGCATAGAGAGATCGAGTTTCGTGTCGATCTAGTTGAGAGAGCCAGACCCGTTGTGATGCCTCTTAGGCGGATGACGCCTAGGGAACATCAAGAGTTGAAGGTGCAAGTTGATGACCTTTTACAGAAAGGATTCATTCGGCGTAGTGTGTCCGAATGGGGTGCGCCAGTTGTGTTTGCAACCAAAGCGGATGGATCGTTGAGGTTGTGTGTGGATTATCGTGAGCTGAATAAAGTGACTAAGAAGAACAAGTATCCATTGCCGAGAATAGATGACTTGTTTGATCAGCTTCACGAAGCTAAGGTGTTTTCTCAGATGGATTTGGCAACGGGATTTCACCAGTTGAGAGTAGCAAAGGATAGTGTTCCAAAGACTGATTTTAGGACACCATCTGGTTTCTATGAGTGGCTGGTAATGCCGTTTGGATTAACCAATGCACCAGCATATTTTGTGGATCTTATGAATAGATTGTTCAGAGATCAGTTGAACAAGTTCGTACTTGTGTTCGTGGATGATATTTTGATTTATTCCAGAACTGAGGAAGAGCACAAGACGCACTTGCGTATTGTTTTGGAAATCTTGCGGAAACAACAGCTGAGGGCTAAGTTTTCAAAGTGTCACTTCTGGAAGAGCGAAGTGAGGTTCTTAGGCCATATTATCTCTGAAAATGGAATAGCGGTTGATCCCGCCAAGGTAGCAGCGATCCAGGATTGGGTTAGACCTAAGAATGCATCTGATGTGAGAAGTTTTCTTGGATTAGCAGGATATTATCGTCGGTTTATCAAAGACTTTTCCAAGATAGCTGCACCATTAACAGGATTGACGAAAAAGAACCAAGTGTTCAGATGGGATGCTAAGTGTGAGCAAGCTTTCGAAATCCTGAAAGAGCGATTGATAAGTGCTCCTGTTTTGGCTATTCCAAGTGGAAATGATGAGATGGTGGTTTACACCGATGCATGTGGCACTGGACTTGGAGCAGGGCTGATGCAAAAGGATAAAGTTGTTGCATATGCAAGTCGACAACTGAAGCCGCATGAAAGGAATTATCCGACTCATGATTTGGAGTTAGCGGCGATTGTATTTGCTCTGAAGATGTGGAGACATTACCTATTGGGAGTTTGATTCGAGTTGTTTACAAATCATAAGTCGTTGAAGTATCTATTCTCCCAAAAGGATTTGAATCTTCGGCAGCAACGATGGTTAGAGTTTTTAACATCATATGATTTTGGTATAGCCTATACTCCGGGAAAAGGTAACGCAGTGGCAGATGCGTTAAGTCGAAAACATGCAGGATTGGGAGCCATGTTTTCAGAATGGAAGAGCCTTGAGTATTTGGCTGGATTTGACTTCAGGCCTAGATGTGGATTGGAACCTGAGATGTTGGCAAACTTATCAATAAGACCTACTCTAGTGGAAAGAATTGGCGAGAGCCAAAAGCGAGACGATAAGCTTGTCAAGATTATCCGTGATTTGGAACCTGGATTGGACCCAGAAAAAGATAAAGGATTTGAAGTCGATCGAGAGGGTTGGCTTCGGAAGCAAGGACGATTAGTTGTTCCCGATATAGATGAATTGAGAGATGAAGTTCTTAAGGAAAGTCATCACTCGAAGTTGACAATTCATCCAGGAGGGAATAAGATGTATCGGGATATGAAGAGAACCTATTACTGGGAAGGTATGAAGAAGGATGTTGGAAATTTTATTTCCAAATGTATGAACCGCCAGTTGGTAAAAGCCGAACAGAAGAAGCCAAGTGGATTGCTTCAGCCATTAGAAGTTCCTACATGGAAGTGGGAGCAAATATCGATGGATTTTATCGATGGGTTACCTAGAACCAAGGCAGGAAATGAAGGGATTTGGGTCATCGTGGATCATTTGACTAAGAGTGCAAGATTCATTCCTGTTCGATCGACTAGGACTGCATTGAAGTTGGCAAAGTTGTATGTTAAGTGGATAGTTCGATTCCATGGTATTCCGAAGAGTATAGTGAGCGATCGAGACCCATTGTTCACTAGTGGATTTTGGACGAGCTTCCAAGAAGTTTTGGGGACCGAGTTGAGTTTGAGTACAGCTTATCACCCCCAAACAGATGGTCTGACCGAGAGAGTCAACCGAGTTTTGGAAGATCTCCTTAGAGCTTGTGTTTTAGATTTCGAAGGATCATGGGAAGATCATCTTCATTTGGTGGAATTTGCATATAATAACAGTTATCAGTCAAGTATTGGTATGGCACCGTATGAAGCATTGTATGGAAGACCGTGTAACTCTCCGACATGTTGGTTGGAAACTGGAGAAAAATTGATACTTGGGTCAGAAATGATTCGACAGACTTCGGATTGTATAGAGACCATTCGGCGACGAATGAAGGCAGCTCAAGACCGTCAGAAAAGTTATGCCGATAAGCGTCGTAAGGATTTGGAATTCGACGTAGGTGATATGGTTTTTGTGAAGATTTCTCCACTAAAGAATGTTATTAGATTCGGGAAGAAAGGAAAATTGACTCCAAGATTTGTTGGACCATTCCCGATCATCGAGCGAATTGGAAAGCTCGCTTATAAGTTGGAATTACCAGAAAAGATGTTGGGTGTGCACAATGTTTTTCATGTATCGTGTCTACGGAGGTATGTGCACGACTCGAATACAGTGGTTTTTGTTGATAGCTGTGAAGACTTTGAGATTGATCCAGTTTCTAGAAGACCTCGTAAGCCGCTTCGTGTTGTAGAAACCGACACGAAACAGCTTAGGAGGAAGACGATTACGTTGCTCAAGGTACAATGGAGTGATGATGTTAACGACTGTACATGGGAGGAGGAAGAGAGGATGAAAGCAGCTCTTCCCGAACTCTTCGAGGTATGGCCCTAAGGTGTCGTGACATCTCATGAATTTGTAACTTGTTCTAGTCTTAGGATTCTGCATGCTAGGCTAGTAATTGGATGCATGGTTTGTTGATTGCTAGGGATGGTACGAAAGCAGAATAGTTTTGGTTGCTCTTGTTTGTTTGGAATTTCGGGGGCGAAATTCCTAAGGGGGAGAGAATGTAACGACCAGTATTTTTACAGATCGAAAGATTGTAAAACTGTCGACATTAAGTCATTGATGTTGTTAAGTTGTTTAGAGTTTGAGTCGACCAAAGCTTAAGTCGTGTGAAAGTTAACTCGTGTGGTGCTTAGGTCGTGAACGAGTTAGTGATATGAAGCGACCTATAGAAGTTAGGCCGTGTAATAGTTAGGTCGTATGATAGTTAGGGCGGTAGAGTTTTGGAACGACTTATAGGAACAAACGACCTAATTGTAGGAAGCGACCTAAGAAAGATAGCGGCTTAGGAGTTTGAGCGACCTATAGGTTTGACCGACCTAAGAAGCTAGCGACCTAAGAGAGTGAGCGACCTAGTAGTTGTACCGACCTAAGAGAGCGAGCGACCTAAGGGGTTTGGCGACCTAATGGTAGGCGACTTAAGGTAGTTAGGTCGTTAGGTTGTGCGTATGCATTAGGTCGCATACTCGTTAGGTCGTGTGTTTAGTTAGATCGCTATGCCGCGTCCCAGTTAGGTCGTGTTGAGGCTTATGTGTTAGGTTGTAAGCCTTTAGGTCGGCAGGGTGTGTTGGGCTGTTAAGTCGGCAACTAGCTAAGTTGCAGGTCGCGTTGAGGGTCATGTTGATAGGTCGCACATTGGTGTTAAGGCTTATGCCGCTAGGTCGTATAAGTGTTGAGTCGTTACGTCGCGGAGAGTGTTAGGTCGTTGGGTGGGCTAGGCACGTTAAGTCGTAGGTCGGGATAGTTAGGTCGTGGACGACCTAAGGGGACGGACGACCTAAGGTTTCAGCCTATAAATACACGTCTTTGGTTCACTTTTTGGCACCGGATTTTGAAGCGACGAAGTGCTGTCATTTTTAGAGATCGACTACAACACTTCTTCACTTTTTTTCTCCACTCTAATCTAGTGCTTACATTCATCCAAGATTGAAGATCAAATCGAAGATCCAAGAGCCAAAGTTGAAGATCTCCATCCATCGAAGAGAGATTTCATCATTTGAAGGGAAACCTTGTCAAATCAAGCTAGATCCTTTGCTGTCCAGATCTGGAGTTTGTTGTTTTTGAGGTGTTTAGGTGATTTAGTGAGTGGTGGTTATCTCTCACACGGACCTAAAGGATTATATTGGATCGGTGGCTTGTTTGTGTGTTAAAGATAGCGATTTCATGCATTTTCCTTAAGTCTGCATGTAGATCCATCACTCATAAAGTTTTGATATCCATTCTACTACATGTATCCTATGATAGTTCATTCATGAAGATATTACTTAGAATTTATGCTCGTTAGATTTCGACTCTTTATTTACTAAATTGCCATTATTGTTATAACTGTTTATTTAGATCTTGTTTGAATGATTGATTACTTGGATTAATGTTTGATTTGATTGATTATTAGAAGTTAGTTGATTGATGATTTGATGTGGACAAGTTGGTCGAAGATGATTCAAAAGCTAAGTGGAAAGGCTCTTGAATAAGGAAAGCTGCCGTGGCATATGAAGCGGATGATAAAGCTCATATGGATAGATTTGATCATGATGATGAGATGGGACTTTGCTATGATGTGATGAGTCAAAGCATGATGTTGAGATGGGACTTTGCTATGATGCAATGAAGCGAAGTATGATATGAGGAAGCCTTGGTTTAATCCAGACGGGATCATTCTAAGCATGTTGATAACTCGGTGATGTGGTCCGAGTTTGTGGATAATGGTTGGCTCGAGAGGCACTTGAGCTAGTATGTGAATAGTCATCGAGGAGGATGACTAGAAGGCTGAGAATTCATCGTTATTGAAGGTTCTAGCATGCTCAAAGCAAGAGTACGTTGGGATGGGTCACGACGACATTCCAGACACGGGTCACGATGACGTGTTAGTACTCTGGGCAGATTCGATAGTCCTAGGCACGGGTCACGACGACGTGCAGAGTTATGTCTAGAACCGGGGTTACCATTAGCCCTTGGCGGACGGATGAAATAATGGGCCGGTCATTCAATTAACGGTGAAATCGAGGCAATGATAACAGTGAAAGCCAGAGTCATGGATGTTTGGATGCTTTGGTTGTATCGTCGCTTGGGCCAAGAGCGACGTTTTCGGAGTGCTTACCTGATCTTGGTTTAGGCCTTGGGGTTTTGTACTTGGAAAAACATCGACCTTGACTCGAGTGATAATTACCTTACTTTAATTGTCTGCTTTGCTATGTTTCTTTCTGCGTAGTGTGTCTGGGGGCTATCACTGTAGAAAGAGGTGGAGTGGGATGGTTGAGTTCCTATTCCTTTTTACCCTTTATGCTCTTTTGGTATGTTTGATTGTTGATTTACTACTCACTAAGACTTTTGTCTGACTCAAGGTTTTATGTTTAACTCTTATCCCTTGGGCTGTTCATCCATGATGGGATGGGCATACTAGGTAGCAGGTGACAGGTGCTGTTCTTAGTGACCAACGCTGTTGATGACGAAGACGAGCTGGAGGCTTTTGCATACTGTTTTCTTACTATATGTACTAGATGTTCCGCTGTTTGTTTGATACTCTGAGAGTTATGTAGTGAGGCTTGATGTATTGACTAATCAGATGTTTGTATAAAACCACTATGAGTTTATATGATAAGATTATGTTCTATGAGCTTCACTATGTATACTTTTCTATTGTATTTTATCCCTGCGCTGTGAGTAATGCGATAGAGTTTATTGTTTTACCTTACACTGATGATCGTCCATGGCGGCCTGGCACACTTTCCAGCGCATTATAATCCAGTTGGGTGCAGGAGTCATCGGCGGTCGTCACAACTAGGTCGAGCCCATTTGAAAGAAAGGAGGAGTTCGAGAAGCTTCGGAGTAAGAAAAAGATGAAGAAGTGCTGGGATCAAAAGAGAAGTCCACGAAAAAGATTGGTAGAGTGGAGCTATAGGTGAGTACTCACATTTTTACAAATCAATCTCTGGATTATTTCAAGTATAATGATTTGAAAGTTTAAATATATTGGATGATTAAATATTTTATTACTTGTTTATATACATATACATATACATACACACACACACACACACACACATATATATATATATATATATGTTAATATGGATGATTATTTGGTTTGATAAATGATAAGAGAATTAGTTACTGATCAACCATAGTTAATTAAATGAGAATTTAAATTCATATAAATATATGTATGGAAATTATTTAGCCTCTTAATGATTTTAAATATCCGAAAAGAGATGAAATGAATATTATGATAATATAGTATTATAATATGAAATGAAATGGAAAATGAGTTTGAAAAGTAAGAAATATTTGTTTAAATGAGTTTAAAATGATTTCTAAGTGTTTTATAAACATTTAAACTTGTTTTGAAAAAATTTCAGTAGAAAATAGTAATTGAGTCGAAAATAGACGCATCGCGTAACGTTAGTTCGCGATTTCGCTCCATAGAATTCAAACAAGTGTAGAGAATGAAATACAACTCGTAATTCCTTGAGATAAGAATTTTTCGGACTATTATAGCCATAGTTCTTAAATGAAGAAAGAAAACAAGATTTCATCTTGTAAATTTTTAAATAAGCCCAACAAGTTTTCAGAAAAATCACGGTTTTGCAGTTTAAAATCCGAATTTGAAATTAATTTAAAATGAATATTTTTAAATATTTAAAAATATGGAATAAATATTGTAAATCTTTTAAATGGTTTAATAGAGATTTCAGTTGTATAAATGAATTTCCAAGATGATAGAAAAGTTGTTTTGACTAAATAAGCTTTTAAGACACTATTTGTAGCACTTTTTCGCAACATTTTTTAATTACTTTTACAAACAATGGTTTTAACTTAATTATTCCTTCCTATATATTTTTTGAACCTTTTCAAATAAATAATTATGTAATTTAAAGATGATTAAAAGGTTTAAAATGAGTATGTGGAAATGACTAGTACATCTGTTCCATTTCTAAGTATCATAGAAAATCCGACCAAGGAATGAAATAGATTGATGGGAAAGCCTGAATGCTTTAAAATAATTGAAAGTAAAATAAGTATGCTAAAAGATTTAGATTCGATAAAATAATTTGACCACCTTATTGGTGATAGAGAGGTAGTTTCTAGGTTTGGGTTCGGAAAACCAATTGTCTGCCCTCTCTAGCTACCTGGACTGGCCCGACGGAGGGGATAGTAAATTTGATTTGCTGGGATTAAAATTTCTCAAGTATAAAACATATAATTTTTCAAATTCAAACAACTTGGATTGCATAGAAATAATCTTCTTATACTTGGTATTTAATTCTAAGGAGGGAATCTGTACTATCCATGTGAATTTAAAAGGTGATTTCATCGTTATTCGACGGATAGTGAAGGTTGAATATGGAAATTGATATTGAGTAGAATTAGTATAATTTCCATGATCCTTTTTTCTTGATAATGTTTTCCAGTATGAGATTTAAATAAATATTTTTCCTAAGTAAAGAAGTGAAACGATTTTGAATTATTCTAAGATTTAAAAAGGGTTTTAATTAACCAAAGGATTTGATTAATTAGGCCTAATGATTCCATATACTCTAAAAAAAGTTAAAGGAATGATTTAATGGAAACATCTGTAGGATAAATTTAATTTAAATAAAAAGGTTAATAAATTAAATGCTATGTGATAATCACCTATATACCTCAATTCTTTTTTATGAAGGTGGGTTTGGGAAAACCGGGATCGAGTTTGGGTGATTCCCATGTGAAAACCACTTTAAACCAATGTATTCATTCGAAAGTGAAAACATGATGAAGATGATGATTTTTAAAGACGGGGATCTTTATGATGAAGGTCTGCTTGCCATTAGTTCCTCGAGGTGAAATTTGCCATATCATATATTTATGGTGGCAGTAGTGCTCCATTATGAAAATATTTGATTACAAGAACTAATTGCCACTAATCCTAGAGATAATTCCCGAAAAGATGTAGTCGAAGGAGTGCCTTCGGCTTTGTTCAGTCCCAGAACATACTTGTATGGAGGAATGTCTGACATTGCATTTCTGAGATCATAAACGTTGACTTTTTAGAAATACATTTGTTTGGTGGTGGAGAAGGCAACTTCTCTTAACTTAACACCCTTCTCTAAGATGTATGAGCTCGAAGGCTGTATGTTCGTGAAAGTCATTAATAATCGAAGGAATGGCAATGTGGCATTCAAAATGGAACCTGTTATGATCAAAGCATGACTTTGTGAAAAAGCATGGCTTTGTGGAACGTAACCTCACGAGCCTCACACCCCAGGAATGATACGGGATACTACGTGGACCGCAGAATATATTTCTGGCTATTAGTTATGAGAAATAAAAGGCATCTATTGCCACAAGGCATCTGTTTTCTTAAGATGATGAAATGGATAGGTATGGAGGCTGACGGAGATCGTGTAAAGCCATTGAATAATACTCTGTTCCATAGTAGTGTAGCAAGTGTAGTTTCTAGTAGCTAGCTTGAGAAAAGTGATAAGGTTACCACGGGAACTATGGTTGTTATGCATGAATCGAAGGAAAAGGCTACTAGTTCCCTATCATGTTGGAAATTCAATTCCAAATACGAGCTTTACGGTTTTGATTGTAGTCATAAAATAGTTGTAATGCTTTGCATACATTTCAGCTACCCCATTTGGTATTCTATATTATGTTTGATTTATTTTACTGACCTAGTTCAGATATATTACCATAGGCTGGGTATTGATACTTTATTTATATATATTTATTTGGAAGTGTTTTTAAACTGATGGCATTAATCATAATATCAAAGTGATTTTTCGTATAAAGCATTTTGGTATCTTAAGGTAAAAAACCGTCCATATTTATGAACGGTGTGGTCTTGTGAGATACTATTCTTTTCTATGGTTTTTTAGTACCCATTTATGACTCCGTCATCTGTTTATGGCTCGAGTATCTCACACTGGTTTATCAAGCCTAATTCGGGTATTTTTAATACTTGGATCAGAACCGAATAGTTTCAGGTTTAGTTGAAGACGCTTTGAGTTTCTAGAGGAGAGTTGAAGATCTTCATCTATGTATGGATGTATTCTATTATCTGCTGCATCTATTGCTTTTGTTTTTATTTTTCAACATTTGTAAGGACAGAGGGTTTAAAAATGTCTAGGCTGAATCTTGGTTAGACTATGATATTTTATTCAAAAAAATTCGATGTAAAGATTATTGCTGAAATAATATATGTTATTCTATTCATGTAAAATTCTATTATATCTTTAGTTTCTTTTCCCTTAACAATTGGGCTTTCCAGCACTTGGATTTACGGCACGTGAATACTGAGTATGTATTAGTATCAATTTTCAAGGGTCGAAAATCCCGTTTATTACAACAATTAAGAATATGTTACTTGAGTTTTAGTGAGCTCTAAGTTTTATTATGAATTATATCATGATATTGTTATTATATAACAATGTTATGAGATTCTCAACAGTTGGAATCACTCTTAGCTTAGTTATAAATTTGAGCATTTACATTTTTGTACGTTGCTTTTATTGCGATGCTATTCAAGGCGACGTACTGAGCTTTTCATTGAATCAACCACAATCCAGAACATTTCTAACTTCAAGATTCTTAATTTGAATTTATGACTGACATATTATACACAATATCACTTGTGAAGTTTGAGCCCAATCAATCCTTCATAAGGAGTTCGTTTTTTTTTGTAAACAATTCTTTAGTATTTCATAAATATATGAGAACACTTCAAACTACCATTTAGTGACATCAATGCGGATTTGATATTTTCTTTATGTATCAATTATATAAAAAAATCATGATATCGTCGACAAAATTACATATACGATATTTCCTATTTCCAAAGTATAAGGAATCATCTTACATGTTCCGTACTAATCATTTTAATAAGATGTCCTTGCATATCGTTTGGCACATTGTTAATATCTTTTATGCTTGTTATAAAAGACATTATTTACAAATCCAGTATTAAGTACTAAAACAACTAAAGGTGATTTTAACACAAGTACATCGTTAACCGTAAATAGTGTGTTATTACTTATGGTTAGAAATACCTATGTACCTTTTAAACATTCTTTCTTATAAACACACGCTTCCACTGTATTTTGACTGATAATCAAACTATTTGATACTTCGATCAAAACATTTGTCTTATTTTGATGCTTTTTTTAATGATACTTTTGTATTCGTTCTTGGGTCGTATCCAAAAAATCCACTAACTCAATATTGCACCCACTGACTTTGAGACACTTTGGTTGTTATGTGCAAACAGTCTAGTTTAAATTTGTATTTAGAACTTGTTGCTTCAACACATATATACCAAAACATAATGTCATACTAGGCGAAAAATTTGCGAGTAAAATCTAAACCAACTAAAGTACATTGAATGATGAATCTATTATGTTAATTTCAATAATTGAATTATGATGTTATTCTTATTGTTAAAGCAAAAAATTTCAACAACCCAAAGTAGAAAAGTGAGACAAGCTCCTTCGAAAGCACCTTTCGATCCAGTAAAGGTAGTCCAAAACTCTTTCAAACGGTCATTTTGAAATGATTTATATGGTTAGAATTCTTTCTAAACCCCTTTCAAACTAGTTGCAATCACTTAGAATCCCTTCGAAACCACATTTCGAGGTAGTTGAATTGACTTAAGGTTGGGACCTATTGGCTCTAAGGATGTTAATTGATCCACTAGGTTTCTTTTCCTTCGTAAGGTAGTCTTTCAATTGACATTGATGCAAGTAAACTATGATAAGAAACATATGAAGCCATACAACATTGGCATATTCAGAAATGTCGTATACTTCTTTTAGTAATAATTTCCTTGAATTCTAGAAACCTAATTATTGCAAAGAAGTAAAATCCCTAATTTGATTTCAAAATTAGGGTTTACATATTTAAGAGAGAATAAGTATTGAATCATTGAAATCGGATCCCCAAACCATACCTAGAGTCTTATTTATAGGTGGGGGTTGACCCTTTCAAATCGGTCATTTCGACTTGATCGAAAGGATGCCTTGCTGATAAATTCTAGACGTCTTTCCTATTTTGCTTCTGAATGAAACTTGAGTGCTTTCGACTTCGTCGAAAGGTATAGATGCGCCCTCACTTTGTTGTTGATGTGTTGTTGTAAGTAGGAAATGGTACGGGCTTTTGACACTATCCAAAGGTGTATCCTTAGGGCTTCGAATGAGTTGGAGTACAGTAGAAGGTTTTAATGTGGAAGATGGCTTTCGAATGCATCCTTGTTGATTGATGTGAAACCCCCATCTTTGTTACTTGAACTCATGTAAGCTTTCCTTTATAATTGTGGATGGTTTCAATCGATTTGAAAGGTTAATCTATGCTTTCGAAGCGGTAGGTCTGTCCAAATGTTCTTCTACGGAAGGTAAATGATGGAGAAACCCACTGTTTTGAAAGGTTTGATGCTCAAGAGGAAGCTTTTAGTTTATTCCCTTCGAAAGGTACCTTTAACACATTTGAAACTTCTCTCTACATGCGAAAGCAGCCGTCTCGAAAGGTAATTAATTAGAGCAAAAGGGTTTCCTAGTCCCCTTCGACCTCTTCGAAAGTACATTACTCATCTAATATTTTGCAGAAGCATCCCTTTGACTCTTTTGAAAGGTCTTACTATCTCTATCATTCTTTATGGATCCTCCTTCTACATTCTTCATGGTTCTGATCAAGTTAGAGTGGTTTTTGATGATAACACTTGCCCCCCCCCCCCAGCGAAGGGATGCTCTTTGACTATTTAAGTCAACTGTTTCGATACCCATCTTTATTTCAACATAAAATTCCTACCTTTTAATATTCCCAAATGAATCTTGGCCATTTATTTGAATTTGACCCAATAGATTTCTTTACATTCGCTTTTCTTATAAATCTTGCTTTCTTCTCTCCCCTTTTTCATTTATCTGCGAATAAGAAACTTACAGCAAAATTCAAATGTTCCAATCTCTTATTAAATTCCCAATTTCAATTGACACAAGTTCAAATGTAAGGTATGCATCTTTATTCTTATTTAATTTTACTTCCAAATTTTTTGGGTTCGAATTTGCTTTATTGTTCCATACTTTTTTAGATTGAATTGAGTTCATCATTCATATAAATGACCTTTAGATTTATTTTTATGTTTATTTCGACTAGTCTATGATATCAATTTTAGGTTTGAATTTGAATTCATTAAATTTGGGCTTATTTGCTATTGTTTGTACACGAATTCAGATTCATGTCCTATTACGCTCAATTCTAATTAGTGTGGTAGAACTTTTCGATCCTAATTAATCTATGGAGCAATTATGGTCTGAGCTTGAATACTAAGTTGTGGTTTTCGTTGTTGTTGGATGCAAATTCAACCTCGAATCAATATTGTTGTCAACACTTGAGAAGAGTTAGGTTAATGATGAATCAAGAAGGGATTCCTTCCAGGTAAATTCGAAGAGAGGGTTGAGTCATGCATATCAATAAAATATTGTTAGAACTAAATTTTCCAACCCTTTCGAAAGGGGTTAATGCCACTAACTTCCCTTTATTTTTAACCCCTTTCGAAGGAGTCAAAAAGAAGTCAAGTGCCAACTTTAAATTGATTCTTTCTAAGGGGTTGACATTGTTGTCATGAGATAGACTCCTTCAAAAGCTACATTATATTTCGATGTATTCTAAGACCTTTCGAAGAAGTCATCTTCTGGGGTTTAATTTAATGGATACACAACATATCTCTGCGAAAGCTCAATTTTCTTCGAAAGGGTTTAGAACTCAACGCATATAATGATGAATAACGTCCTGTTTTAATTTATCTTGAAGGATACCTTAGATTCAGAATTAATGTTCCTCCTTGAATTAAAAATATACCTTTTGTTATTTTTGAAACCCTTAACTAACCTTTCGACATAGTCGAAACTTCACAGTTTAGATAACCATATTTATTTCTATTAACCTAACTTAGTGTTAACGCTTTTATAGTTCTACTATATTCTTTTAGCTTATTCGAACCTCATAATAGTTAATTGGAGTGTAACTATCTTCACTTCTCCCTATAAATATTATCAAAACATCTTAGATGCTTTTTCATTATTGTCAATGTCTCTTTGTTTCAAACCCTTTCAACCTAATTGAAATATGGTGCTTCGACAAAGTAATACCCAAATTGATACGTGTAGATAGTTGCACTTATTGACGAAAAACTTTTTCTTAGACTTTTGACATTGTCGAAAGGTGTATTCGAGTACCTAGATTCCATCCTTCTTTTCGAAACTATGAAAGCTCAATGCATTTCATAATTTCCGTTAACTTCAATCTCCTCTCCAAGGCATGAAACCATATATTATGGTGGATATTTAATCCGTTGTTGTAGTTTTTAAATGCCTTCGAGAGGCTTTAGTAATGGAATAAACCATAACTTTAATGAACTTATTTCACCTAGCTGGAATATGGGTATGAAAAGGACATCTAAGAAACCTGACATAGAAGTAGCTTTCGAATTAGAGTCTACCTCAAGAAGGCCAGAGCAATTTCAAAGCACTCTCTTATAGCAACTCAAAATGAAGTTAGTGCGATCCTTAATGACTTTGGGATCACAGGAGTTGAAGCCATTGCTCCTGGTGAAAGTGACACTTGTTGAATATGCGCTTTGCGATATATGATTTTTGTTTGATGATAATAAACATATATACATTCATTTAAATGTATTTGTTAATGTACTATTTTTCATAGAATAAATAAATATTTGTTGAATAAAATAAATTACATAGAATTTGAATTTGTATTCAAACAAAACAAGTTAAACAGATTTTGAATTCAAACAGAAATTTTATTCAAACAAATATTTATTACAATTTTGAATAGTATGTATTTGGTAATGTACTATTTTGTTTTTTCATAGATTAAATAAATATTTGTTGAATAAAATTAAATTACACAGAATTCGAATTTGAATTCAAACAGAACAATTTAAACAGATTTTGAATTCAAACAGAAATTTTTATTCAAACAAATATTTATTACAACTTTGATAGTACAATTTCAAGCTCTCACTATACATATACAATTTTGACTACAATACATGACATTTCACATTTACATCACAACCTTACTACATATCACTCACACTCATATTTTTGTCTTCAACTATAATCCAGTTTGAATCCAGCATCTGAGTAATCTGCAAAAATATTCTCAAACGCAGTAAACTTGAAAGAGAAATATTTTTGAAATTTGAAAGAAATGATGATTTTGAAAACATTGTTTGCCTCAGTTATTTGGGTTGTTCGTCATCATTTTTGACTGTGCAATATCTGTGCATATCAGTATTTTTATCAGGGACAGGTAACTATAAGTGGCTGCAGTACACACGTGTACATTCGTATACGTGTGCACTGCCTCGCCAACTCGTGTGCAAAAAATCAAACAAAAGCACAGAAATCAAAAACAAGGTCAAACCCAAGATAGGTTCAACTCAAGGCAAATAGACAAAGCAATTGACTACAAACAGTTCCAGTTCAAGCCACAAGTGTACATGAATACAACTCGACTGCAACAGTACAGTCATGAAGACTGCAAGGACATGAATGCAACAAAGTTCAAAAGTGCATCAAAAGCAGTTCAATGTGGATAGCAACAGCAAAAAGGGACTGCAACAAACATGTATGAAGCATCAAGTCAGTGGTGAAGTAAACAACAATGTCGAGCTCACTGCAACTCAAGATTACAGGGCAGTGGACAGTACAAGCCTGCAGAATGCAAATGGACTCGACCAAGTATACAAGTGCTACAAGCAGCAATGTGCAACTGCAGAAGCAACTACTAAAATGCAACAGTGTAGCAGTGCAAATCACCAAATGAAGACCACAAATATGTCAACTACATGAAGCAACAGTCAGACCAAAAGGCTGCATGAAGCATGAAACCTTCAAGCTACAACTCAAATTATACAAGCTCCAGAAGTGCATTTATCAAGAACATAATGAAGACTGCATCATGATACAAAGCTTCAAATGTGCAAATGCTCAAACTCAGATGGACAACATATCAAACGAAGTAATGAACCAACAATACATGCAGGTGAACAGAAGTTTTTGAATCAAAACATAATCAAGGCCAGGTTATAACAGGGAACACAAGTGTGGCAAATGCAATATGGTGAAGCAGCATTGATACAGCAAAGTCAGAGACTACAACATCAAAGTGCAGTGAAACATGAACCAACTCCAAAATGTATCACTAACATATACTACAGGGATGAACACATGAGAATGGACAAGGCACAAATCAAGTCCAGCTACTAGTTGCAGACTCCAAGTTGCAGACTCAAAGCAAACATGACACCAAGCTACAAACTCAAATGCAAACAGGAATAAAATATGACAATGCAAACTAATCAATAAGTAACAGAGTGGACACAGCAACGTTCAAGACCAAGGTACAAGTCGAAGTGGCAGTGAAATCAATGTTGAACAAGTCAAAAACCAAGTCGAAGTCGAGCAGAGAAATGCACAGAGACCGGTTGCAAATGACAACAAGTATGAAACCATGTCCAAATTGAAATATGCATCAAAACTCATGAATACACTAGCAAGTTTGCAAGCATATGAAATGCAGATTACAAAAGTACAACTACAAGATCAGGTCAAAATAAAGCATGAATCACATGAACAAGTTCGAGCATTATAAAGAAACAAAGCACAAATGAACGAAGTTTAACAGTACAAAAAATTCGAATTCATGGCAGTGTATCAAGTATGCATCTTTGAGAAAGTCAAAGCCGTAACTTTAGAAATCAAAACAATTTCAAGATGAACGAGTCAAGGCCGAAGCAGTAGAAATCAACACCGTGGTCATCACGAAATAAATCACCGAAAGCATATTCATATTGAACAAGTCGCAATCATCTCAAACGTCCAAGCATAATCAAGCGGCAGTACAAAGAATTTGACAAATTCAATCAAATTTATACGAACGCAAATATAGGAATTCAACCTATATAAATGCCCTAATCATCATCGGCAAAAAATGATCGAGTTCAAGTATCAACTTAGTAAAGCAAAAGGAGACAGTACATACCGAATTAACAAACAACGAACTCGATCGAGCAACTACAAACGAGCAATAGTCAACCATCAGAGAAGCGGTGAGCTAGGGCAACATATCTCAGATCGATTGAAGAAACCGAAGCCCTAATTGGAACAAAGAGCCGAAGCCCTAATTGGAACAAAGGGAACGAAGCCCTAATCAGAACGAAGCCACCATTATTCTCACGAACAAGACAAAAGGATCGGGTGAAATAAGGAAGTGGGCCGGTCTTATTTAAAAAAAAAGGGGGTTTTTGTTTTTTTTAATTTAAGGCTTCTTTATATTGTTAATTAGTTTTAGGGTTATTTTCTATTGTTTTTAAATTATTGTTTTTTTTATTTTACAAATCAAAGAATTAGTAAATCACCACCTAGGTTTAGGTAGTGTCAGATTGTCTATTTTGAATTAGTTCAGTGAGCAGGGTGTGCGAGTTTGCAAAGCTCTATAGGCGGGAGCAGTGTTTGCGAGTAAGCGAAACTCTATAGGCGGGAGCAGGGTGTGCGAGTCTAGTAGAGTGTTTGTGAGCGGGAGCAAAAGGGTCTGCGAGTCTAGTAGAGTGTTTGTAAGCGTGATACTGCTTAATTCTAATAGAAATCTGTGAATGCAGCAGTAGGCAGGTGTTGCCGAAGCTAGGTAAATTTTGTGTATGATTTACTTTTCAGCATATTTATTTCTGCTATTATATCTCGGTGTTTAATTCGAGAAAATTTGTTATAACCCTATTCACCCCCCCCCCCCTCTAGGGTTAATCTAGATTCTACAAGTGGTATCAGAGCCCGGTTTATTTTTATTTAACTCTAGAGTCATGCGTCTACAAAATAATGCTTTTTCTGAGGGGCAATCTATTGCTAGGCCACCCATGTTTAACGGGAACGATTATGCTTATTGGAAAGTTAGGATGAGTATTTATCTTAGTTCCGTTGATTATGATGTTTGGGATATTATTGAAACTGTCTATAAACCTCCCACTATAATCGTTGGTGGTACTGAGATTCCTAAACCTAAGGATAGGTGGGATGCTAACGATAAGAGATTGAAAACGACAAATGCTAAAGCCATGAATGCTTTGATATGTGCTCTTGATAAAAATGAATTTAATAGAATTTCTCATTGTACAACAGCACAGGAAATCTGGCATACTTTGGAGGTGACACACGAAGGAACTTCTCAAGTCAAGGAGTCTCGTCTAGCCCTATTCAGCAACGAATACGAAAACTTTGTGATGGACAAAGGCGAGAGCATAAAAGACATGTTTGGACGTTTTTCAACCTTGGTATACAACGCTAGAGCACTTGGGAAGGTCTTCACTGAGGTAGAGCTTGTGAGGAAGGTGCTACGAGTTTTACCAATGAACTTTGAGGCAAAAGTCACAGCAATCCAAGAATCGAAAGATCTGAACAAACTAAGCATGGAGGAGTTGATTGGCAACTTGATGACATATGAGCTTGAGTTAAAAGCAAAGGAAGAACGCAACAACTCCGAACCAAAGAAGAAGACGATTGCCTTAAAGAGTAAAGAAGAAAGCGATGAAGAAGATCCAATTGAAGAGCTGGCAATGGCTGTCAATAATCTTAGAAGATGGTCTAGATTCAAGCCACGAAAGAAGAAAACAAAGGGCAATAGGTCAAAAGATTCTGAAAATTCCGATAATGAACTGACGTGTTATAACTGCAACAAGCCTGGCCACATCAAACCAAAATGCCCACTTCTCAAAAACAACAAAGAAAAGAAAAAGGCGAAGAAGGTATTTGCAGCGACTTGGGATGATGAAGAAGGAGAGGAAGCTTCGGATAGCAGCTCAGAGGAGGCTAACTTGTGTTGCATGGCAAAATCAGAATCAGAAGCAACCTCCGACGAATCTAGTGAGGCAGGTGAGTTTTCTTATAAAGAACTTGTTTTTTATGTGTTCTGATCTTACTAAGGTAGTGGATACTCTTGAATCTAAAATTGAAAAACTGAAATCTGATAGGAGAGAATTTGCTCGTGAAAATTTTAGGTTAAAAACTGAACTTGAAAATATTCAAAACCTAGAATGTAAAAAATGTAAGATTTTAGATTCAGAATTATCAAAACTGAGGAATAACTTTGAAAGTCTTGAAAATGAAAACGTGAATCTTAAGGAAACCATCGACACTAGGAGAAAGGATTTTATTAATCGATGCACCTCACTTGTCACTGAAAACTCAACATTAAAAACCAAAGTCCAAAATCTTGAAAAATCCCTGAATAACTTTTCAAAAGGAGAAAAATCTTTCAAAATGTTATTGGGAAATCAAATTTTTTCTAACAATAGAAAAGGACTAGGCTTTGGGAAATCACAAAATGATGATAATGCAAAAAGTAAAAGTGTTTTTGCTCGATCTGAAATAATTGGAAATCATGTTGAAAATCATAGTCATAGGAACACAAAATTTAATCAAGTTAATTTAATGAGTACGTTTTGTAGAGAATTTGGACATAATCAAAATAATTGTTGGTATAGACCCAAACATGTAAAAACTATACCGATTTGGGTTCCAAAAGGCACAAATATAAAATCTTTGAAAGTCAAACAAATTTGGGTGCCAAAAGGAACATATATAAATAGTTTTGGGTCTCCAAAAACATATTTTTCATATTCTGCCACTAACAACAATGGACCTATAAAAAAATAGGTCACATAAATCTTTTATCGTGTAGGTGTGGTGGCAGGCTAAGGAACAACAACAGTGTTCTCTGGATTTCGGCTGGTCCAGAAACACAACGGGCGACAAAGCAAAGTTCCTTAGCCTAGTTCAAAGGTGACAGAATCACAATGGACCATGACGAAAAATTATCGTAAAGGTAAAATAGGTAAATTTATTTTTGAACGATATATCAAATGTGATAATCTGCACCATAATCTAAATTAAAATCAGCCAATATTGAGATAAACAAAAGGTGATGATTTTGATGCTATGATTCTTTTTTAAAATATTGACTAACCATCTTTAAATAGAATTACTTGGAGTAATTATGATGGTTGACTGTTTCGGACTTAATTGATATGATTTTTTTTTTGACTTGTTCTTATTTATGACATTGATTTGTGCTTAAATGATGACCAATCAGATTTTCAATTTTGAACTAATTTATATAAATTTGTTCGGTCAAATGCTGGTTACTCATGCTACACGTAGATATATTTGTTTTTGATATTTTGGTCACTGCTTGTAAATTTGCACGATTTCAAATTCATGTGAAAAAGGATTTTAAAAATTGTTGAAACCTTAAGAAATTGTTTTTGAAATAATTATGATGTTGATTGACTGTTGATTACTCATGAACTTGTTTATCCTATGGTTTCTGAAATTAACATCATGATATTTGTTTGAGTGTGAACATGGCTTCATTACAAATTTCATTTAAAATTGTTGAAAACAATTCTGAGATAGTTTGTTGAAATTTCACAATCTGGTCTTTGATATCCAACGAGTGAGTACTGAGTGAAATTTAAATTCAGATGCAGATTACGCTGGTAATACAGTTGATAGAAAAATTACTAGTGGAACGTGATTAATTTTTAACATTCATTTGCTGCATCGTTTTTTTTTCAAAGAAAATATCTGCATATTTTTCACTTGAAATAATTTTCAAATAGCAGAAAATTTTCTTATAAAACCCCCTCGAGAAAATCATGTTTGACCATATTTACAGATTAATCATTTTTGAAAAATTGATTTTAAATGACAAATTTTGACTAATCTGACTCCCTTTGATTATCGAAAAGATGAATAGTGATTGAAAAAGAGATGAGTGTTGATATTTATCATATATTATAACTCAAGAAAGTATAATTAGAAAATTTCTTTAGAATTTCATAACAAGAGTTATAAAAACTTTTTGTTGGGTAATAATTCCATGACCATTTCTATTTCTATCATCTTTCTATCGACCATCACTCATCAAGATCATATTTAGTATGTAAATTTGTGGTAGTTTACTAAGGAAATCATTTGTTCTTCAATATCTTAAATCTGTGAAGGAAATTATTTGTGCTTCAACATATTATATTTAGCAATAAAAATAAATATCCAAAGTATTCACTCTCATTTAAAAGTCCTCACGGTTATGCATGGGTGAATTACTTGGATTTTTGATTATCTGCTTCCATGCTCATTTAAAAGTCCTCACGGTTATGCATGTATGGAACGCATATTAAAAATAATTGGTTTAATAGACAAGTTGATTCTAATCCCATTTAAAAGTCCTCACGGTCATGCGTAGTTAGAAGATACTTGATTTCATTTTTTAAATTAAATTGGAATACTACTAATCTCATTTAAAAGTCCTAACGGTTATGCATGGTTAGTAGATATTCAAATTTCCAGAAATAAATATACCACAAATAGACATATCTATATGAATTTTTGATGATTCTATCTCCATCACTTCTGAAAGTGGAATATGCGCTTGACAAGGGTAATTATGATTTTTGTTTGAGTTTTATTGAAATTTGATAGTTATATTTAATTGAGTTAAATGTTTGATTCATGTCTATCACTTCATCCCTATTTTTATAACACTGTTATTCTTTTGCTGATAACAAAAGGGGGAGAGAAAAGTTAAGATTTTGTCAAATAGAATCAAGCAAAGGTCAAATAATTTTCACTTTGCATATAGGCTCATTTACATATTTTTATTTGTATGCATATATGTAGGGGGAGCCATATATGTAGGGGGAGTATCACATAAAAAGGAAGCATTCAAATAGGGGGAGCAAATGAAATTATCAAATACATTTAATATATTCAAAATCTTAAATATATGTTTGTTATCATCAAAAGGGGGAGATTGTTGAATATGCGCTTTGCGCTATATGATTTTTGTTTGATGATAATAAACATATATACATTCATTTAAATGTATTTGTTAATGTACTATTTTTCATAGAATAAATAAATATTTGTTGAATAAAATAAATTACATAGAATTTGAATTTGAATTCAAACAAAACAAGTTAAACAGATTTTGAATTCAAACAGAAATTTTATTCAAACAAATATTTATTACAATTTTGAATAGTATGTATTTGGTAATGTACTATTTTGTATTTTCATAGATTAAATAAATATTTGTTGAATAAAATTAAATTACACAGAATTCGAATTTGAATTCAAACAGAACAAGTTAAACAGATTTTGAATTCAAACAGAAATTTTTATTCAAACAAATATTTATTACAACTTTGATAGTACAATTTCAAGCTCTCACTATACATATACAATTTTGACTACAATACATGACATTTCACATTTACATCACAACCTTACTACATATCACTCACACTCATATTTTTGTCTTCAACTATAATCCAGTTTGAATCCAGCCTCTGAGTAATCTGCAAAAATATTCTCAAACGCAGTAAAATTGAAAGAGAAATATTTTTGAAATTTGAAAGAAATGATGATTTTGAAAACATTGTTTGCCTCAGTTATTTGGGTTGTTCGTCTTCATTTTTGACTGTGCAATATCTGTGCATATCAGTATTTTTATCAGGGACAGGTAACTATAAGTGGCTGCAGTACACACGTGTACATTCGTATACGTGTGCACTGCCTCGCCAACTCGTGTGCAAAAAATCAAACAAAAGCACAGAAATCAAAAACAAGGTCAAACCCAAGATAGGTTCAACTCAAGGCAAATAGACAAAGCAATTGACTACAAACAGTTCCAGTTCAAGCCACAAGTGTACATGAATACAACTCGACTGCAACAGTACAGTCATGAAGACTGCAAGGACATGAATGCAACAAAGTTCAAAAGTGCATCAAAAGCAGTTCAATGTGGATAGCAACAGCAAAAAGGGACTGCAACAAACATGTATGAAGCATCAAGTCAGTGGTGAAGTAAACAACAATGTCGAGCTCACTGCAACTCAAGATTACAGGGCAGTGGACAGTACAAGCCTGCAGAATGCAAATGGACTCGACCAAGTATACAAGTGCTACAAGCAGCAATGTGCAACTGCAGAAGCAACTACTAAAATGCAACAGTGTAGCAGTGCAAATCACCAAATGAAGACCACAAATATGTCAACTACATGAAGCAACAGTCAGACCAAAAGGCTGCATGAAGCATGAAACCTTCAAGCTACAACTCAAATTATACAAGCTCCAGAAGTGCATTTATCAAGAACATAATGAAGACTGCATCATGATACAAAGCTTCAAATGTGCAAATGCTCAAACTCAGATGGACAACATATCAAACGAAGTAATGAACCAACAATACATGCAGGTGAACAGAAGTTTTTGAATCAAAACATAATCAAGGCCAGTTGATAACAGGGAACACAAGTGTGGCAAATGCAATATGGTGAAGCAGCATTGATACAGCAAAGTCAGAGACTACAACATCAAAGTGCAGTGCAACATGAACCAACTCCAAAATGTATCACTAACATATACTACAGGGATGAACACATGAGAATGGACAAGGCACAAATCAAGTCCAACTACTAGTTGCAGACTCCAAGTTGCAGACTCAAAGCAAACATGACACCAAGCTACAAACTCAAATGCAAACAGGAATAAAATATGACAATGCAAACTAATCAATGAGTAACACAGTGGACACAGAAAGTTCAAGACCAAGGTACAAGTCGAAGTGGCAGTGAAATCAATGTTGAACAAGTCAAAAACCAAGTCGAAGTCGAGCAGAGAAATGCACAGAGACCGGTTGCAAATGACAACAAGTATGAAACCATGTCCAAATTGAAATATGCATCAAAACTCATGAATACACTAGCAAGTTTGCAAGCATATGAAATGCAGATTACAAAAGTACAACTACAAAATCAGGTCAAAATAAAGCATGAATCACATGAACAAGTTCGAGCATTATAAAGAAACAAAGCACAAATGAACGAAGTTTAACAGTACAAAAAATTCGAATTCATGACAGTGTATCAAGTATGCATCTTTGAGAAAGTCAAAGCCGTAACTTTAGAAATCAAAACAATTTCAAGATGAACGAGTCAAGGCCGAAGCAGTAGAAATCAACACCGTGGTCATCACGAAATAAATCACCGAAAGCATATTCATATTGAACAAGTCGCAATCATCTCAAACGTCCAAGCATAATCAAGCGGCAGTACAAATAAGTTGACAAATTCAATCAAATTTATACGAACGCAAATATAGGAATTCAACCTATATAAATGCCCTAATCATCATCGGCAAAAAATGATCGAGTTCAAGTATCAACTTAGTAAAGCAAAAGGAGACAGTACATACCAAATTCACAAACAACGAACTCGATCGAGCAACTGCAAACGAGCAATAGTCAACCATCAGAGAAGCAGTGAGCTAGGGCAACATATCTCAGATCGATTGAAGAAACCGAAGCCCTAATTGGAACAAAGAGCCGAAGCCCTAACTGGAACAAAGGGAACGAAGCCCTAATCAGAACGAAGCCGCCATTATTCTCACGAACAAGACAAAAGGATCGGGTGAAGTAAGGAAGTGGGCCGGTCTTATTAAAAAAAAAGGGGGGGTTTTGTTTTTTTTAATTTAAGGCTTCTTTATATTGTTAATTAGTTTTAGGGTTATTTTCTATTATTTTTAAATTATTGTTTTTTTTTTATTTTACAAATCAAAGAATTAGTAAATCACCACCTAGGTTTAGGTAGTGTCAGATTGTCTATTTTGAATTAGTTCAGTGAGCAGGGTGTGCGAGTTTGCAAAGCTCTATAGGCGGGAGCAGTGTTTGCGAGTAAGCGAAACTCTATAGGCGGGAGCAGGGTGTGCGAGTCTAGTAGAGTGTTTGTGAGCGGGAGCAAAAGGGTCTGCGAGTCTAGTAGAGTGTTTGTAAGCGTGATACTGTTTAATTCTAATAGAAATCTGTGAATGCAGCAGTAGGCAGGGGTTGCCGAAGCTGGGTAAATTTTGTGTGTGATTTACTTTTCAGCATATTTATTTCTGCTATTATATCTCTGTGTTTAATTCGAGAAAATTTGCTATAACCCTATTCAACCCCCCCCCCCTCTAGGGTTAATCTAGATCCTACAACACTATCTAGAATTCTTCGAGGGTTATTTTACTTACACTGCCAACCACATATGGCATAGTGGTTTCATTCCATTCCCCAATCTCTTGTCAAGATTCTTGAGTCACATTGGCATAGCTTCGATTCAATTGTCACCAAATGTCTACACATATCTTATCTCTTTAGAGCTCGTGGTCTTAGAGTCAAGCCATCCTTCATTAAGTGATGAAGTTCTAAATTATCTGGCACATTTGGTCAAGCTCAGCAACTTGAATAGCTAGATTTTAAGACCTAACCCATAAAAAAAATTAATTTCTAAGGGGTAAACAAGTTTAGAGACTGGGTGACATAGTTCTTCTACATCAAAAATTTTCCAAATATTAGTGGAGTTTTCTCGTCTCCTCTAAGTCGATCATTATTTTCATTTTCATTGAATTATCTTCTTTTTTGCTAAATTACGTTTTCTTATTAGGTCTCACTCTTAAAGATCTCGACGATGAGGGGAAGAGAATCATGAAGTTGTTAATTGTTGCTTCGGGTAGTATTGGGAATGGGCTTATATTATTAACACCAAGTAATCTTCAAAAACATTCCCTCCTTCCAATAGGTCAGAGAATTCTTGGAAAAACCCCTCTTATCCAACACACTTCTAAGAGCAATCGCTTCTTTTCCCTAGGTGTTCCTAAAATTTCTCTCCCTTGTCTCCAATTTTACCGGATCAACCTGGTAAGCTTAAGTGTAGCATTTGTAATTTATCATCATGTTACTCCTTAAATTGTTTTACCAACTTATAATTTTTTGGATTTTAGCAGTTTCTTCTCCGACTGAATTGATCATAAGAGATCTAGTCCTTCCAACTTCTAAATCCAGCGCATCAGCTCTGACCTAGGCCATCGCTAGGTTGAGGATGATTGCCAAAATAAAATTTAGTGAGATGACTACAACTTGTCATTCTCTCAAGAAAATTAAAATTGCTGATGTCCAATCTTCTCTTCCTTTAAAAGGGAGTAGGTCTGTTGATGTAAGGAAGGCTCCGGAAGGTTCTACTTTTGATGTTGCTCCTGACCCTCCCAGAACAGTTCCTTCTAAGGACGATTTCATGTCCTACATTGTTGTGTCTGATTCTCCCAGTATCATTGAGCAGATGCAAAAGGATTTAGACACCTCAACTCCACCCCAGGAGCTGAGTCCTTCTATACTTACATCTCCAATACCTCCCTATGATTTCGAGGAGATTGTACAGTCAATTTTAAATTCTTTGTCATTCACTTCCATTTATTCGCCTTCCTCTGTACCTAACCTGACAAGACATTGTCGCTCTAATTGAGTAACAACTTCTGGCATGTTTCATACTACTTAACCTTCTTATTACCATTCCATATTGAATTTTTATTTGCGTTATATTTTTCCTTTCAGATTTCTAAAAGCTAGTATTCCCTTAAGGAAAGTGCTTCAAAGTCTTCCGCTAAGACGTTTAAGCTTCAAGAAGAATTCTCAACTCTAAATAACGAGATTGCTTCCCTTTCTATTACTAAAGATAGCGCAATGTGAGAACAAGAAAGGTTGAGCACTTCCCTTGCACAAAAGGAATTTACTATCTCTGAGGAGAGGAAGGCAAGACAACTCTTAACTGATGAGAATTTGGCTTTAAAAATGATTCTAAAAGAGCTAGAGGAAGAGAGGGCCCGAATGGTTGCTAAACAATTTTCTCTCTAAAGGAAATGCACTTTTTTCAAGAAGAAGTTGGAGAAGAAGAAAAATTCTCTAACCATAGCCTATAAAATCATTAATGAGGCAAAACAAAAGGTGTCGCAATTTTTGAATATTTCTCTTAATGACACCATCGTGAATTCTTACGAGGACGCTCTGATGCTTGCTTATTACGACAATATCGAAAAGTGCCCAGACTTAAGCTTCCCTTCCCTCGATCATTCTCTACTTAAAGGATTCATGGATGAAAACAAATAAATGGAACAAGGGATCGAAGTTCCCGAGAGATAAAAATTGACACCACAAAACTTTTATCTTTTGAAACCCTTCTATAGAACAAGATTCTGAATCTGACAAAGAAGATGATGATGATGAAGTCACTATTAAGGAAGGGGGAAACGACGATGATAATGATGATGATAACTTTGACAATGAGGATAGAGGTCAGGTTTAAGGCGGCAGCGGAGGTGATCATGCTGGTTCTCATGGAAGGGATGGCAATGATATTCCTAGGGTTTCAGAAAAAGTTAACCCGATCCTAGTGGTCACGATGTAAGCCAAAACCGAACATCATGAGCCTTCCGATCTCCATGTAGAAGCCACCAATATCTATATTGAAGAACAAGGAAGAAAAAGCAGACCCTATAAACTTCCATTCATATTTCTTAGGTATGGGATTCTTTGTCTAAATGGCTTTCACTTTTAAGATATAGTTGATATCTTTCTATTTGAGACAAAGAAGAAATCCATTCAACTTTATAAAACAAAGCTTGAAAGAAAACAATTAAAAGAACATAATGCACTCTTCGACAAGTATTATAAGCTTAATAAAAATGCCATAGTGTTAGCGTCCTTTAAAAACCTGGAAACCGCCCCCCGATTGAAGAGGGAACGCCTTCGATATGACAAGCTCTTGGAAGAGAACCGACAATTAATAACACTCTTTTGGATATTGGTTGAAGAAAGGGACATCCTAGTAAATTTCCTATACAAAGCTTATTGTAGACACCCAACCATAGATTTTTCATATTTGGTTGATTTTAGCCGGGTTTTATTTAGACATCTACATGGGAGATATTTAGATGAATTTGGATCTAATTGACATCCAGGGGCTTGTTGGAATTTATCATAAGCAAATCAAGCCGTCATGAATTGCCTCCTAAAAACACAAATATTATAAGGATAAATTCATTTCCAAGTTGTCAAAAAACTTGTTTTGTATGAACAAGATGAACACTTGTAATTATGTAATAATATTTATTTATGAATTTTCCGTATTAGTTTCCTTTTATACTTAGTCGTGTGTTATTAAGTTATTATAGAATAAATGTCTGTCAGACAGTTTTGTTTCTAGAGATTATTTAGGAAAATGTGTCAAATTAAGAAGAGATTATTTAGAAAAGTCCTTGCTATTGAAATCCTCAAAATTGGCTACATCCCCGCCTTCGTTTTGATTTTCTTGGCGAAGAAAAGAAAAGGCTTCTTAAGGAAATCTGAACATACCAAATTAATATATGGTCATGATAGTCTTCTTGTCGGATAATGGGATTGTAGCAAATATCCTCCTATTATTACCCCAGAAAGCTTTAATTCCCTTTTGATTCTACAATTACTCTTCTAGCTAATTGTTTGAATAAAGTTAAAAATGTTGTTTCCCGGCATTAAGTGTAATAAAACAAGTAGTTGATTATTACAATGTGACTGTATCTTTTGTTATATTATTCCTTGGATTGTAATCTCTACTATCTTGATAAAAGGAATTGGTAATTTTAGTATTAACTTTGTTTTTTGTTCGTTTAAATAGGAGTATCTACCATGCCGCTTTCATTATGCATCATCTCGCTTCACCAGCATTATAGATAGATTGGTAGTGGATGTTGAAAAGAGAAGCCTCCTTAAAGATCCCTTATCTGCTCATCTTCAAGGCAACACTAATGCATTGGAATGACGTAGGAAATTTCTGCTTCAGTAGACAATTCTGGGGAACTTAACAATCAGATCACTAGTCTTGAAGTGGATATCAAGAGTAAAGATGAAACAATTTCTCAATTAAGAAGTCAAAATAAATCAAACCCTTCAATCGAATTTGATCAAGAAAAGTCTAAGCTTCCCCAATAGATAGGCGATTTGGAGATAAAATTAAAAAATAGTCAAGCCCAGTGCAAATCTCTAGAATTTATTATGGGAGGCGACATCCAAAATATCATTCTACCAACTTTATCATCGCCTTATTTGTTTTAAAATCAACAAGTTCTTCATCTTTAGCTATTCAAAAATTTCCGGCCATGACTAATCCTCCAGGAGGCTTAGATGAGAAGTCAATAGGTGAATAGTGCAGGAAAGTCAAATTTTAAATGATGAGATATTTTGATGATCAAAAGAAAGTGAGATATTCACAGCACATTAATGAGTATGCAGCTAGATTCAAAAATTTGAACATGAAAAATATCTTCTTCGAAAGCATATTGCCGATTTAGAAAGGCAAAACAAGACCCTTAAAGGTGCCAACAAAGTTTTTAATGGTGCTTTGAAGACTTATATTGAATCCATTAGAGAAGCTAATGAAATTAAGGGGAAGGAAAAGAAGCTTAAAAAATTCTTTGTATAGTGATTTGCCATATTGTCGACCTTTTAATTGTTGGGTCTAAATAAGGTTATCCAAGAATACATACACTTGTACTATATACTTGTATATAGTTTTATAAATATCACATGGTTTGTAGCCTTTGCTTGTTTTTACAATGTTGTTCATGAATCTGCTTCCTGATAACTTTGATTATGGTTTTTGTATTTATCGACCTATTCATTCTTGATTATTGATTTTATTTTCCTGAAAAGTACAAAGTAGACAACATTTCTTATCATTAATTTGAAATCTATGCAAGAATATATGTGGTAGTTCTTTATACTATTAGCAATAGCATGAGGAATCCTGCAAATTCCAAAAACAAAGCAATAAAAGTTAATAGATCATCATGTGAAATAATAAGTGAAGAGAAATTCCACGGCAGAAACAAATGGGAGTCCTGAGATGCAACTTTGGTCATGATAAGAGAAGATCGGAGACCCCACTCTAGTAATATTAATAGAAGTCCAAAATTTTAATTATGGATGGAAGGCCAGAAATCCAAATCTAGCATTGACAATGGAAATTCAGAAATCCTCTTATGAAAATAACAGGTAGAAAACCAAAAATAAATGCTAAATTATAATACTCCAGAGATCATTATCTAGAGATAAGTCACAAGAGACTAGGAATTTTCTTTTGAAAATAAATAATTTGAGTCCGAAAATCCTTACCAGGAAATAATAATAGATTCGATACCCGTATTCGAGTATCAATAAGACAGAATATGGAATTAATAGATGACCAGAAATCCATACTAGAGGTCTTGAAGTCCAGATTCAGGCATTAATGAGTGAAGTCCAGAAAATAATGGTAAGAGACCCAAAACCTAGATTTGAGTATTAATGAAGTCTAGAAGTCCTCTTCTGGAAATCAGTCAAAGGTTATAGAATTTTGTTTGAGTTTTTTGTTTTTCACCATTCTTTAGGTTTTGATTCTTTTGACATATGCATCTTTTAGGCTCCATATGTTGTCATTGTTTAGTATGCTGCTTCTCGGGCTTGGACATCTTAGACAGTTATTGTCTGGTGCGCTTGGTTAGCTTATCAACAACCACGACATGAGGACTTACATAACCTCCCTCCAGGAGGCACTCCAGCCAAGCCTTATAGACGGGACTGAAGGCTTGTTCGGTACTTTTGTCAAGCCATAGCGTGGTAGGACTAAGGGCTTACTCCGTCCTCCCTCCAAGAGGTGCTCCAGCCAGGCCATAGCGTGGCGAGACTAAAGGCTTTTTCAGTGCCTTGGCCAGGCCATAGCATGGTGGTACCAAGGGCTTACTTCATTCCCTCTCGAAGAGGCGCATTGATCTTGCCATGGCGTGGCAAGCAAGGGCTTGTTGATGCTTTAACCTGGCCATAGTGTGGCGCGAATAATGGCTTAATCAAACCTCCCTCCAGAAGGTGCTTTGACCTGGCCAACCCGGAGCGGACAAAGGCTTTGACCTTTTAAGGTAATTTCTAAGTTTTAGGAGAATTCGACCATGTAGATTTTATCTAGAAAAGTTGGTGCTTTACTGAATTCAATTAAGATCGCCTTACAAATCTATTGATTTTACCTTGTCTGAAGTTGATCACCATTCCTTCAGGTGCTTTACATTGATTTGTTTCATAGTTGATGACCATTCCTTCAGGTGCTCTACCTTGATTTGTTTCATACCCATTCATCATGTGATAGTGATAATGGATCCCCCCAATTCCTTTTATATTTGGGTTTTTTCTTTGCGGATGACCAATAGTTGAGTTGCTTCCTGGTTAGTAAATAAACTTTCTCAATCGATGTAGTCAGATTGCATTCCTTAGGGAGTCTTGGTTTGAAGCTCATATTTTGAGGATGATTTCAAAATTTCTTATTGCTTGATTCAGGAACTTCACCTTCAACGAATAATTTTCTTTTCAAAATCTTTTGAAGCTCATATGTAGGTAGTTTTTTGCTTTTCAATTGGTGCCATTTTTATGTAAAGGTATAGTAATCGACCATCATCCATTTTTCAAAGATATGCCTCTAATATAGAATTGAAATGTTTTCTTCATTTGATCAAACAAGTTATCACTTTTATCTTTTGTTCCTTCTAAAGCAAGTATAGGTGTAGGGCCAATGTGCATCGGGCTTGTCCAGAAATCAATTTTGTACTATCTCGAATTTTAACGAAACCAGTTTCATCGAATTTGTAACAGCGAATTATTGTAAGATTTCAGGTTTCGTAGCGATCGGGCTTGTCATTTGATCGTGAGGGCTCTCAATGCATAGAAATCAATTAAATGAATTTGATTAAAATGATTGAATTTTAAAAGCTAACATCCGTATAATGGAATTTGGGTTTGAAATTAGTTCCATTGAGTTTAAAAATATCAAAAACATATATTTCGATATATTGGATGACCCACTTTTGTTTGGAAAACGAAATGAGCTTTTCGGGTCGTCGTTACCATTTCTCCCAATTCAATATGTACCATTGGTTCTAATCCATCTATCTATATAACTAGATTTTATTTCTCTAACCCTAGCAGCCTTTCATTTTTTTCTGTACGTACTTCTATTTTTTATCTGTTCCTCCTGCTCAAATGTTAGAGCATCAAACACTAATTTCCAAATTAATTCAAATTGAAAATTTTAAACTCCTCAAAACATAGCAAATTACATTGTTGAATTATGATTTTTGATTCATGACAAAAAGCTTAAACGATCAGTAATGAGACTATATGATCAAGCGACAAGAAGAGAATGAGATATGCAAGCTATTAAACTACAAAGGAGATGAGACTACAAATCTTAGTATGATTATTTACTGAAGTTTTAGTCTTAGATATGGTTTATAATTGTTAAAATCTATCCTCAAGTAGTTTGCACATACTCAAAGTAGTTTTAAAGTTCCATTTTTTTTAAATATGTGCAAACTGTGCACTGACGACCGTGTCAGTCTACTGACCGAAAACAACCAGTCAACTGAACCTGTTCAGTGTACATATATGCACCATTTTACACTGTTTTTGAATATTCAGTTGATTGGTCGATTTTGCTCGACTAACCGGCTCTAATGTCTATTTTTCCTGAAGATTCACTTCTAACTGCGAAGAATTTCGATCCAAATTGAAGAGATATGGCTACACCTTTTGATTGAAACTTTTTGTGAATAGTTGTAACTATTTGTTCACTATATAAACACACTAGAATCACTTCTCAAATTACTGAATTTTATTTGGATTCCTTGCCATATTCTCTACTATCTATCTCTATAATCTAAAAGCAATCACAGCCTATATATTGCTTGAATCTCCGAACTAATTAATATATTTTTCGATTCTAAGCAATATCTTCTTTTCATATCTTCACACACACAATATATACTTGAGGATTTGATTATAGGAAGGGTGTACTATTAAAGACATATCCATGTTATTTAGAACACAAGTATCAACTATTTACTTGTACCAGTAGAAGTCCTGTTCGGTTGTTCAGCCAGTAAAAGTCCTCTTCGGCTGTTTAAGGAGGAAAAATCCTGTTTGGCTGCTTAGGTGTTGTATACTTATTCCTCCCGCTTAAGAGAGGGGTTTATAGAGTTTAAATCTATAGTGTAGTCTAGGACTAGACGTAGAACGGAAAGTTCGAACTAGTATAAAAAGTCCGGATGTGCTTACTTCATTTACTTTATTGATATTATCTATTATCTAGTTTATATTTCTGCACTAATATAACATTCCCTATTACCCGATCCTAATTGTTAATTAGCCACATAGCTTACACACCTTCATATATATCATTGGAAAGCTCTCGATGAGTGCAATCTACTGCTACTATTCATTTTTCGATTCTAGTCACGGTTTTGCCAGAAATCGTTGGAGAAGTCTCGGTCGTCGAAATTAGGTTTTCGATTTAAACGATGGATCATAGATTTTACGACGATCAGAAGGTATAGGCTTATAAAGGTCGTCGAGCAGATTACATCCATGGTTTTTGTTGATCTCAACGATGGCAAAAATCGCCAAAAATCTCCATAGAACATGAACGGCAGTGGAGCTCTATGGAGCTATCAGGGCGGTCGTGCATTGGCTATTGGAGGCGGTCGGAGGTGTTTAAGGGGGAGGCGCATCTGATCAGGTGTGGGATAAGGAGGCGGCGGCGATTAATGCGTGAACGAGGCGGTTGGGTTTGAGCGTGGGTTGCGTACATGATAGTGGCTAGGGTTTTGCATAGGTATGGAAATTACACAATTACCCATGCTTTATTTTAATTTTAATTTAAAAGTTCAAACATCCATAACTTTTTCATATGAGCTCGGATTTGGACGCAATTTCTTGCAATGTGATCGTATCAATTTCGGACGATATGGGACTTATTTGGTCGACTTCTGAGATTGTTCAATTTTCGAGCTCTATTTGAATTTTAAATGACTAAAGATCAAAGATGGGTATTTTAACCCACTCACAAATGCTAAACTATCTTATGTCAGATAAATTAAGTTTATGATGTGATTGTAAATTTATTAATTGCTGTTTGGTATTAAATAGTCATTTAAATTTAATTTGAGTCTATTTGAATTGAATTGTCATTTAAATTAATATTGAATTTAATTGCTAGTTAAATACCTGATAATGATAACCAGTTTATTTGTTGTGATTTATTGGTTGATTTGAATGATGATTGTGATGGATGTTTAATTGTTGCATTTGGATGATTAGACATTATATTAATTTTATATGTTGTTATCGAATTGCAAGTTCCCTTAGTTATTGTTTGGAAAATCAGTATGGGCTGAAATGATACATACTCGAATGGTCTTATAGATTAGGAAAAAATCATTATGGGTTGAAATGATAAACTCGAGCGGTTACATGGATATTGAATTTTATTCGAGATTGCGGGTTGAAATGATATATACCCATAAATTTAAATTTATTGCGGGTTGAAATGATATATATCTGTATCAATTGACCATAGGGTAGATAATTATATACGGATACCGGATTGGTTAAATTAAATATTTTAAATCCTTAATTCTTGAATCCAATTAAATGATATTTTGAAATAAAATTTAGATTTATATGGACTGAATTATTTTCAAATCCAAGCTTAAAATGTTGAAATTGATTTAAATGAATTGTTTAAAGAATTTAAATTGTAATCTTGAAGTGGGATTTTGAAATATAAATGAAATTTATCAAAATTAAGTTATTGTAAATGTTTGAATATTTAAACTTTGAAACCTATTGAATTTGAAGTTGTTTAAAATTTGTAGATCAAACATGGATTTGAAATCGATATAAACTGAAATGTTTTTTAATGAGAATTTGAATTGAAACCTTTAGCCTTTTGTAGTGAAATCATTGAACTGAGATTGATTTAAATTGAATTTTAGAACTAAAGTTGATTTGAATTGATTTGTGAAATTTTAAGAAACAATTCTAATTTGAAACTATTTTTGACATAAACTCTTTTTTTATATTCAAACTCTTTAATATACAAACTATTTTTCTCATATAAACCATTTTAATATATTAAAAAAAATTAATGCATTAGGTATTTTTAGTATATAACCTATTTTAATATATAAACTATTTTTAAATATAAAAAATATTTTAATATATAACCTATTTTAATAAATAAACTATTTTTAATACATTAACTATTTTAATATATAACCTACTTTAATTTATCAACTATTTCTAATATATAAAATATTTTAAGTTATAACGTATTTTTAATAACTATTTTAATGTGTATTATTTTAAATTTATAAACAACCTTTAATATATATATTTTACATATATTTACTATTTTTAAAGTTTAACATTTCCAATATATAAACTACTTTCAATATTTAAACTATTTAAAGTTAGAACTGTTGTGATTTATATTTAATTGATTTAAATGCAGATGTTTGATATGATGGTTTAACCTATTTTTGTGCTTATGATTTTGAAAATGAATATGACTTAAAGTGAATAATATTTTCGAAAATGAATATGATTTTTAAAGTGATATGATTTCGAAAGTGTTATGATTTTGAAAATGAATATAATTTCGAAAGTGATATAATTTTGAAGTGAATATGATATTTGTTACCAATTATGAATAGGTTTTGAAAATGTAAAAGAACCAACCGGTGTGAAATAAGCGTTTGGTTGTTAAAGAGACCAGGATTAGATATTGTCATACTCTCTCCTAATATCAAAAACCACTATAACAACAATGCACGCGGTGGAGAATCCAAAACGAAGTAGGATGGTTTGGCGAACGCTACTATATGAGGTATGAACACAGCCTGACCCCCTCGGGTCAGCTCGATATAACTAAAACAAGAGCTACACCTGGGCCAAGTGAGGTTGCTCCTCCTATCGGACATGCTTCTTCGATACCATATCTGTTACTTTGTGATTAATTTGGTAGCCACCTTTGATTTGATTATGGGAGTGTGTTCCGAGGTGGGCGGTAGTAGCTGTTATGCGTTACCACCAGCTCGGTTCTGCAAAACGGTAGTATCCTACCCTGGGCATTGCTTCATGTGCCTTGTCATATGCCTTATCGAGCATACTATGAGTTTGGTTTGTATCGTCCTTTCGAGTACTCCCTGAGTATCCCACCGATTTGGTGGAGCTTACAGTATCTGTATAGACTACGGTATTCATATAAAAATGTGTTAAGGTTGCACTGTTCAACAAAATCCAAGTTCGTGTTCCTCGTGCATGTTTACTCGGGTTTCTCTTGTTTTCTTGCTTTGTGCGTTCCCTCGTTATTCGACTATGGGTAACACCTTAACGCTATTTTAATACTTTACTTTACTATAGACATATTATAATAATGTATTGGATTATGTATGTAGATAGTTTAATGGATCCGTAGGAGATGGAATCCCGAACTCTTAAGTTATTGCACACACGTTAGACACTAGATAGGAGATGTAAAATCCCATAAATATCTCTGAATCCGTTACACTCATATTTATTTATTGTTGATTTAACTTACATAAGATCTTTTAGTTCTGACTCGAGTGTTTTTTCTTTTCATTACGCTTGGGTCAATCTGGGCTTTTCAGTTTATTAAAGAATTTATTTTTGGAAGATAAGACGGAGATTTGTATACTATTTACTATATATATATATATATATATATTTGTTGCATCATGTTGTTCTGCTGCATTATCTTATTATTCCTACCATATTTATAACTCTGATACATTGTGAAAGTGTAACCAAATGTTATTTGTAAAACAGCTTCATGAACTATTTATTTGATTATTATATTTTTTCATTCCGTTGTGAGATTGTGTGTTTTGTTTTTCTTTCTTTTCTCTTAATTTCTTATTTACCCCCATTAACAATCCTCCATTCTGAATGGATTGAATTGACATGAGGGGTTTATTGTCGATTTAAACCATCCAAAAAGGTGGGTCGTTACATGTCTGGTCAAGCTCAGCAACTTGGATAGCCAGATTTTCAGAGCTAATCCATAAAATAATTAATTTCTACGGGGGTAGACAAGTTTAGAGATTAGGAGACACAATTCTTCTACATCTAATGTTTTCAAAATATTAGTGGAGTTTCCTCTTTTCCTCATAAGTCAATCATTATTTTCATTTGCATTAAATTATCTTCTTTTTTGCTAAATTATGTTTTTTTATAAGGTCCCGCTCCTAAAGATCTCGACAATGAGGGGAAGAGAATCGTGAAATTGTTAACGGCTGCTTTGGGTAGCATTGGGAATTGGTTTACATTATTAACGTCAAGCAATCTTCGAAAACATTCCCTCCTCTCAATAGATCAGAGAGTTCTTGGACAACCCCTTCTTGTCCAACATACTTCTAAGAGCAAGCACTTCCTTTCCTTGGGTGATCCTAAAAATTTCTCTCCCTTGTCTCCAATTTGTCCGGATCAACCTTGTAAGCTTAAGTGTAGCATTTGCAATTTATGTATATATTTATTGTTAAGTCTATTTAGGTTTCTTTAATGTTCCACATTTAGTCTATACGTTCATATCATATAAGTTTTATTATTATATAACTTAAGTTTTATTACAATATAACTTTCATATTTCATATTACCTATATAATAGTCTTGTATATTGTTATCCATCCTATTGACGAGGCAGTATTCGAATAGACTTAAATGATCGAATCAGACGAGCGAACGATGGACAAATGGACCAAGGAATTTGGGAATATCATAAAAATGTAAGAAAGGAGCAATACCAAAAAAAGAGCGAAAAAGTTGAAAATTTGGAAGTTCAAGTTTTGGAAGGGTTGACTCAAAGAAAACCCACAAAATCCTCATGTCTGAATCGAACCATGATAGCTATGGAAAAACTCCAAGCGCGACCCAGAGCAAACCATATAGAAACACCAAGTTAGGGGCCGATACCGAGTCCACTCTAGGGATCGGTACACACTCCTGAAAACTCAAGTCAGACACATGGAAAACTCGGGTCTGACTCCAACTAAGCAAACTCGGTCAGACTTGGGTTAGACACATAAAATTCTTAGGTTTGACTCCAAGTAGGCCAAGGAAAACTCAGAATATGAAAACCTCAGAGAATCTTTAGGTTGAGCCCCAACCAAACACTCAAATTTCTCAGGTCGAACTCCAAGCAAGTTCAACCAAAACCAAAATCAACCTAAGACAACAAAATAGCGGGATCCTCTAAGTTGGAGAATGATACCAACTCCTACTTGGGAATCGGTACTGATTGGCAAATATAGCTTGGGTGGACCCCATCTTCTTCCTGCATGCCTATCTTAATGCCAAGAGCCCATTTCCAAATGTTATCCTGTTGATTCAATGTGATTCTCTACCGATTTCTGCGTAAATCTGAGTCAATAACTCTGTCCTTCTACAACTCCATCAACATCTCAAAAAACACCTGGGAGTCAATGCAAATAAAGCTTGGATTCATAACACAAACATCAAGAGGGACCACCATGAGGAGTCATAGAGCCTCACTTCCTTTCTTTTAGGATCGGTGTTGATCCCCATACTTAGCATGTATGGGGTCGGCTTTTTTGGAGGAGTTCGTCTTGGCAAGGAACTTCTGTAGGTGAGATTTGAGGAAGATATTTCACTATTCACCGTATAAATACACCAGGCCACCTTCGGTCTTTTCTTTTGGACCTGAGCATCCTCTTTTTTTTGGCTAACTCGTCCCTAGACAGCAATTAAAATTCATTGTAATCATGTATCATAACGGATCCCAATCACTTGTAATCACAAATTAATGGAAAACTAATAGAGAATCTTTAAGTGGGCATATGCCCAGATTGCCGAGCCACTATAAATTTGTGTATGATTGCTTTTCTCCTCTCTTTTTTCTTTTACATTCTTCATTTAATCTCTACTCTTTTACTCTCATTGGTATTTGTGTCATTTTTGGTTCAAACATATATAATATTATATTAGTTAAGTCTTATTTAATTAATTTTAATTTAATTAACTTTATATTAGTATTCCAATATAACTTTTGTATTGGACATGTCTAGTATAACCTTTATAGCATATACTATAACTTTTATAGCAACAACTATATATCACACACACGCACTATAAGCTTTACAGTATAGCACATATCATATATATTTAATTAATTAATTAGTTAGTTAACCTTTAATTAATTTATTTATTTAATCAACCTTTAATTTATTTATTTAATTAAACAAATTAAATTATATTAATTTTGAAAATTTATAATATATACATACATGTATGCTTATGTTATCTTAAATATTTTAAAATAACACAGCATATATCAATATATATAATACATCTATATAAGTATTAATTAATTAACATATTTAATTAATTCATTTTATTAATCTTATTAATAAATTTTAAAATTTTAAATTAGTATTTACTTATTTTCAAACATTTTGAAAATATCGTCATCTTTATAAAGATTTTGAAAACTTTTATTGTATTATAACTTTTATAATAAACATGTTTTTATTAAATTTAACTCTTAAATTTAAATTTTTTTTATTTTATTTTCAAAACAATTTTGAAATTTTGCCCAAGGACCAATTTAGATTGGACATTTTCTATTAGGGGCAACCTTTGGGCTTGCTTTACCTTTTACGCCAGGCCAGTAACCATGTAGGACAGGGTACTTGATTACCCAATTCCAATCCTAGACAATACCTTTCTAAACACTGTACAATGTAGGAAAGCATAATTAATTAGCTCCTATATGACTAATTTAGATCGCATTGGTTATTAGACTCCGATGCCATTATTTCTCCGGCCCAAACTCCTTTAGGGTGACGCAAATAGGTACCTCGCGGGTGAGTTTTACATGCAACTCTCTACTAGCACAACCATCATAAGACATGTATGGGTAATAGGCAATGTATCGTCATGGATCACAATGTAAGAAACCCATATCATGCTAGTTGCAAAGATTAAACCTAGGACATCCAACGTACCAAGTGAACACCTCAACCAACCACGCTGGGATACCATTGTTGGAATTTGGTCAGCCTGAAGTGGAGTTAAGGGGTAAATTTCAAAAAAATTCCTTTATTGAATCTTTGTTGTGCATATGAAATCTTATTCATTTAGGTCTTATCTAAATTTTCTTTTAAATAAAATCTTTATTTTATTTTATCTGTAAATAAGATTTTTTTGGTGTTATATTTATGAATGAGTGCACTAAATACGCCCGTGTATGTAGTAGTTACTTGATGAAATTAATTTGAAGAAGAAAATCTTTTGTTTCCATCTTTAATACTTGCGCAATTAACTAAGGGAATAAACAACATTAATTGGAGAGAGGGAAACTTTTCATTTCTCTCCCTAATTGGATTGATAATTTTTTAAATAAAATTTTCAACATTTCAATTAGATGTTTTATTAGGAATTCGTCAACAAATATTCAAATATACGACAACGTAAATGAACTAACATAAACATGTTTGTATGTGCGTATACATCTAAAATTGGGATTTATACCTATTTTTTGTGTGTGTTTATACATGTATATAAATGTTACATTCTCGCATGCATATCGGGAATATAAATGCCTAAGTATATACATATGTTTGAGTATACTACAATATATGTATATGGTGTGTATATGCATAATGGTAGTACCATATATATATATATGTGTGTGTGTGTGTGTGTGTATGTATGTATGTATGTATGAATAGTTTAGATGTATATATACATATATGTAATCTTTGTTGCCACTTATATTTTATGTTTATATATATATATATATATATATATATATATATAGGTATGAAAATAATCCACATAAAGAGACAGTTAATGTAAGAGTAAATTAAAAGAGTGAAGATGGAAAGGTATTTATAATGGAGCTAAATCTAAACAGTTAATGTAAGAGTAAATTAAAAGAGTGAAGATGGAAAGGTATTTATAATGCAGTTAAATCTAAACAAATCTAAATGAAAAAGGGAAATAATCAAGTAGTGTAATTCTACTTTATTTTTTTCGATCACCGGTTAAGCAATTAATTTAATACCTTATGAGATTTCAAACCTAATTAATTTATTGACCATAATGATATAATTGGATCTAAAACAAAAGTTTATATTTCGATTTGAACATAAGCAATGAACAAAAAATTAATTTTGAAACATAAAACTGAATTAATTAGAAGCAAATCAACCAAGTGAAATTTATCTTAACGTAAGTTTACAATTTCAAGGTATGAAGAAGACTTGATTAAATTATATATATAAACACATACACACATGTGACACACACACATACACACATGTAGTTTTATAATTCAATCTATTAAAATTTGAATCATGATTAAAAGATATGACTGTGACAACAATAGTAATTTATTAAAAGAAAGATAATATACAACAACATAAGGTAGGATGACAAAAGTGTTTTTGTTTTAGATCTCAAATGAAATAAGACATATATTATATGATTAGAAAAATTGTTAAGGATATTATAAAATGATTCAACAAATAAATTCCACAACAATTAATTACTTCAGATCTAATTAAATCATCAACATTCAAACCTATACACAAATAGAGCTCACAGTCAATTACAATACATATAATATTTTTAAAATTGATTTTAATAAGTGCCTACAATTTACCGATATTGTATATCAATATATGTAAATATAACTTTTATATATGCATTCAAATAACTAACAACAACATTCGAAACATCAAATAAATTAACAAAAATTAATATTTCATAAATATTAATTAATTTAATCATTTTATAACATTTTACAAATAATTAAATTGTATGATTTTTGGAGAAATCATTAATATAGTTATGCGACTCAAAGGTGTGAATTTAGTTGGCAATTAATATTGAACAATTCAAATATCAACGTTCACACATCACCTTAACTAGTGGCATGATACTTTTTCTAAATTCATCACTTACAAATCATTTTGGTAAACAAATTTAACTAACACTTAAGCGGTACCTTTTAGTGACAAATATTTATACCAATTCTCTATGCCAAAACTTTATCATTTTGGACATAAGGAATTTGATAATCATAAAAATTCTAATATCGTCAATATTCGACTTTAATTGTCTAAACATAAAGTCCTCAGTTTAAAAATAGCAATTATTATTATTATTAATCAAAATGCTCTAGCCAGGAGCTTTGACTTTGAGTTGACTTCAATTGATCGTGATACTAACCTTATATAACCGAGGAGGTAAATCCTCTCTTGAATTGTGTTTCACTTCCAGTGCTTCCACTCGACCCAACTATAGTTGTTCGATGGACGTCGTGTCGTGGTTTAACTATAATCAAATCAAAGTTTCCATGTTGAAGATCAAGAGTATTATCAAGTCAAGAGAACTGTGTAAATTAGTCAAATCAAAATTTTCTGTTTGACCTTATTTGTATTAACCAACAAAAAACAATCGAGTGAGTCATTCCATAGTTATTCAATGACTATCAGTACATAACCTCTTAGTGCCTCCAACAGCCAAGAGTATTACACTGTCTAACATTTGGAGAGCGTTACGTACTCTAATCTCAATGGATATATCAATATCTAGTCTTGATACATCTTGACTAGAAACATTTAAAATTGTATATTTATTTCGTTGTGATAAATTACTCACAGTTACAACACTTTATAACCGTTGTCACAAAACATACCATTTATGGATTTTCTATTAGATATAATTTTAATTAAATTAATTCATTATATAACACATTATATTAAGTATATAATATAAAGAAAATACCTTTCATTTCGAACAATATTGGTTATCGAATCAGATATACGTAACAAATTACATAATTGCCCTTAGGGTGTCCACTAACTCTCTCAATCATCACTAACAACCTCTCACTATACATTACAACTCCGTACTTCCTTAACCGATCCATCCCCAATATAATACCAACCCTACTAAAACAAGTATAAAATAATCTTAAGCAAACAAGCATCCACGACTCGATAAAACTACATCTCGACAAACCATAGGCAAACTAGTAGACCACCCACAAGGTTTGACACAATCGAATGTCTATCTACTAGGTCTGTTTTATTCCTAGTATAACTATTAGGTCGGTAGATATAAAGGAATGTAACACTCCGGTATCAAATAAAACATAAACAGGTATATCATAAATAGAAATCATACATTGGATAACGATGCCCTTCCCTTTCTCATTTGTTGGTGAAGCATTCGACGAAGTTGGAACAGCATCAAAAGCCTATGCCTTCACTGGCTTGGGACAATCTCTCTAAATATGACTAAACTTATTGCAGTTGTAGCACATCTTCCTAACATTCTTGCAGTTCTTACTCGAAGGCCCCTTCTCTCCTGTCATAAGTGGGCTCTCATTTACCTTTCTTCTAGCATTTTATATTCTAGAATGTTTTTTTTATTCTTATTGTTCCACTTCCTCTTCCTACCACAACCTTGCAATTTAAACTTCTCTATTGAAACAACAACAGCATTCGCCTTTGGGTACAAGCTCTCATGCCTTAAAACCTTTTTGATTATCTTTTCAAAAGTTATATCAATGTAACCTTGTAGCTTTTCTCCCAAATAATCATTCAATTTAATTATGAAATTTTCATTCTTCTTTAATGAAGTGTTAATGAAAGACATCTAATATTTCGACAATGTGTCGAATTCAGTTACATACTCCGAAATGGACAAGTCACCCTGTTTCAAATTGGAAAAACTTCTAAGTAGAATCGACTTCTGAATTATTAGTATAAACTGCTCATCAAACCTAGCCTTGAACTAACCAGAGTAAACTTACCTTAAGAGTAGCGGCTCTATAGGCATTCCACCATCCTATTGCCCTTTCTTGAAGTTTTCTAAAAACTAGCTTCCTCTTCTATGCGTCCTCCAACTCAAGGCCATTGAAGATACATTCACACATATCCAACCTATTTTGGACTTCCATATCTGATTTCATCCCTTGGAATGATTTGCCTCCTAGACTTGCAAATTCCTTATCTAACTTAGTGAAATTAGCTCAATGAGCTTGCATTGGAGCGTCGCCACCTGCTATAGTTGGAGAACCTGCTTGGGCATTCGACATCATGTTCATTATCATCATATTAAACATTATCAGCTCATCGAGGTTCGCAACTACCCCGTTGCCTGCTCTAATTTCGACTCCTAAAGAAGAGTTCCTATTTGAAGTATGTCTGATCATTCTTACAATCTGTAATGAATGATCAGTCTCTCATAATGGAATACTAGCGTCCGTGGTAGTAATATATGTAATGTGACTTTATATATATATATATATATATATATATATATATATATATATATATAGTTTTAAAAATCAAATTATATAACAAATATGCTCTCTTATACATCGCTCAATCCATTCTAGAGTGATAACTTCTTCTCTATCTCTAATGAACCTCGGTATCAACCTAGACTTTAGCAATAAGACCTAGGTTCAAAATCTCTTAATCTAAGCTTTAATATCAAAAGCCACAACTACCCTACACCTACAATACCCTAAATAAACTAAGAGTGTGCTATAACGATACCCAATTGATGTAGGATGGCGGTCAAGGGTAAAGTAAAAAAAATCCAAACCAGAACCTACTGTATATCTCACAACATATAGGATGAAATATAGTAATCCACATAGACATAAAACATACGATACAGATGTATAAAAAAGGTGAACCAAAATAAAACAGAGTGCGACTGTCCATCACATTATATAAGGCAAAGTGGAAATGGAATTTATATGTAAGATAAAACAAACCTAAATAGGAAGTTGTCCATAACAAATAAGAACTGATCATAGCTCTAAGGTACCGCATGACAGAATAACAATGTAGTATATGAAAGTGCTAGCCACCTACTCATCCTCCGCACAGGTCTATATGCTATCTGAGATCTGTTATCCCTAAACTACTCATTTAAGAGTGCTCAAGACAATAAGAAGCAAAGAGTAAAACCTCAAGTTAGATAAGGGTCTAGTATGAGTGATCTATAATCTTAAAATACTATAAAAATCGATATAGTAATTAGGAATACAAGGTATGGAGAATCATATCTAACATGTCCTTGCATCCAACAAGTGTGACGACCGCCCATGACTCCCGCACCAAAACAATGGAATAGTGCGCTGAAAGGCGTGCCAGGTAGTCATGGACGATAGTCAGGGTAAAATAAAACAGCAACCTCTATCGTACAACTCACAGCGCTTGGATAAAATACAATAGAGAAATATATAGTGAAGCTCCATAACAGGAAAATCATCATATAAGCATCGTAAGTAGATTTATACAAACATGAATCATCCATACATCAAAGCCTCACTACAACACTCAATCAGATATAACAGCGGAACACCCAGTACATATAGTAAGAAAACTAGTATGCAAAGCCTCCTGCTCGTCTTCGTCATCATCAGCGTAGATCTCTAAGAACAGCACCTGTCACCTGCTACCTAGTCTGCCCATCCCAACATGGATGAACAACCCAAGGTAATAAGAGGAGACATAAAACCTTGAGTCAGACAAAGTCTTAGTGAGCAGTAAATCAACTATCAAACATACCAAAAGAGCATAAAGGATAAAAGGAATAGGAACCAAACCATCCCACTCCACCTCTTTCTACAGTGATAGCCCCCAGACACACACCAAGGAGAAGTAAGCATAACACAGCAGACAATTAAGGTAAAGCAATACTCACTCGAGTCAAGGGCGATGTTTTCCAAATACAAACCCCCAAGGCCTAAACCAAGATCAGATAAGCACCTAGAAAATACCGCTCTTGAGACCGAATGATGATACAACCAAACGTCCAAACATCCATGACTCTGGCTATCACTGTTATCCTTGCTTCGATTTCACCGTTGATTAAATGACCATCCGTCAAGGGCTAATGGTAACCCCGGTTCCAGACATAACTCCGCACACTGCCTTGTGCCTAGGACTTATCTACTTTGCCCAGAGTACTCGACTACCTACCTGTAGTCTTTTGGTTGTCCCGACTACCTACCTGTAGTCGTTATGGGCACCCCATGTACTCTTGCTTTTGAGCATGCTAGAACCTTCAACAACGATGAGATCCAAGCCTCCTAGTCATCCTCCTTGACGACTATCCTCATACTAGCTCAAGCTACCTCTCGAGCAATCCATTATCAACCAACTCGAACCATCCCTCGAGTTATCAACATGCTTGGAATGATCCCTGCCTGGATTACGCCAAGTCTACATCACATCATACTTCGCTTTATTACACCATAGCAAAGTCTCAACTCAACAACATGGTTTGCCTCATCGCATCATGGCAAAGTTCCATCTCAACATCATTCAATCCATACATATGAGCTTCCACATCCGCCACATATGCCTTTAGCAGCTTTCACCATTCAAGAGCCTCTTCTGTAGCTTTTGAATCATCTTTGACCCTACTTGTCCAAATCTATCAACTAGATAGCTCATTCACAACAATAAATCAAGGCAAACATTAATCCAAACAAATAAGTATTCAATCAAGATCTAATTAGGCATTCATAACTACAATGGCAATTTCGTAAATAAATGAACATAGAACTAACATACATGAATCATGGGTTTTTAGCATAGATCTAGCAAATATAAAACATGGGTTTTGTTTCTATAACTTAATAAATGAGCTTGCATAGGTAAACATCTTCACAAACAATGGATCTATACTTGGATCTAAGGAAAATGCACAAAATCACTATCTACAACACTCCAACAAACCACCAATCCAATATACTCCTTTGGGTCCGCGTGAGAGATAACTACCACTCACCAAATCACCTAAACACCTCAAAAACTAAACACTTCAGATCTGGACAGCGAAGATCAAGGCTTGATCCGGCGAAATCTCGCTTAAAACGATGAAATCTAGCTTCGTTGGATGAAGATCTTCAACTTTGTCTCTTGGATCTTCAATCTCGATCTTCGATCTTGGATGGATGTTAGAATTAGATTGGAATGGAGAAAAGAAGATGAAGAAATGTTGTAGTCGAGCTCTCAAAATGGCAGCACTTCGTCGCTTCAAAAACCGGTGCCAAAAAGTGAGCCAAACCCCCCTATTTATAGGCTGAATCAACCTTAGATCGCCCAAGGTCTTAACTCGGAGTTCGCTATTAGGTCGTTACCGACCTAAAAAGACTCCGACCTAACATAGGTCGCTGCCGACCTATGCTCTTCTACGACCTAAAACACACGTGCCTTAACCATCCCACCGACCTAACGGCTTATCCCTAGTGCCGACCTAAAGACTTAAACAGGTCTCCGACCTATCGTTATAACCAGATGCCGACCTAACTCTTAGCACAGAACCAACTTAGGTCGCATACGACCTTATCCCTCGACCGACCTAAATCCTACCGAGCTAACGATTACCTTACGACCTAACACAAAACCAAGCCAACGACCTATCAATATAACTCGTAGCTCCTTAAGCCGGTATCCCCCCTTAACGTGTTATCCCGGTGACTTTGCTAGCTCGGCATCTCCACTAAGCCGATCACCACTAAGTCGGTCAACCCCTTAACTCGGCCATAACTCGAAACCATTAGCTCTTAGGTCGGTCACTCCCCTTAGGTCGGTCCAATCCTTAACCTGTTAACTCCTATAGCTCGGCCACTTCCTTAGGTTGGTCATACGAGCTAACCCTTAATTCGTACACAACTCATCCCATGGCTCGAACAAGACTCAGGCTAGAGACAGCATAACCAATCCTTCGACCTGTAAATTCAACAATATATCAACACGTAAAATACGGGTCGTTACATTCTCTCCCCCTTAGGAATTTCGCCCCCGAAATTCCAAGCAAACAACAGCAATCAAAGATAATCCGCATGCCTACCATCCATAGCAATCAACAAACCATGCATCCAATTCTAGCCTAGCATGCAGAATTCTAAGACTTAGAACAAGCTACAAATTCATGAGATGTCATAACACTTTAGGGCCATACCTCGAAGAGTCCGGGATGAACTACCTTCATCCTCTCTTCCTCTTCCACGTACAGTCGTTAACATCATCACTCCATTGTACCTTGAGCAACGTAATCGTCTTCCTCCTAAGCTGTTTCGTGTCAGTTTCAACAACACGAAGCGGCTTACGAGGTCTCGTAATCACTGGATCAACCTTCAAGTCTTCACAGCTGTCAGCGGAAACCACCATAGTTGGGTCGTGCACATACTTCCGTAGATAAGATACATGAAAAACATTGTGCACACCCGCCATCTTTTCCGGTAACTCCAATCTATAAGCGAGCTTTCCAATTCGCTCGATAATCGGGAATGGTCCAACAAATCTCGGAGTCAATTTCCCTTTCTTCCCGAATCTAATAACACTCTTCAAAGGAGAAATCTTCACAAAAACCATATCACCTACGTCGAATTCCAAATCCTTTCGACGATTATCGGCATAACTCTTCTGACAATCTTGGGCTGCTTTCATTCGTTGCCGAATGATCTCTATACAATCCGAAGTCTGTCGAATCATCTCTGGCCCAAGTATCAGCTTTTCTCCAGTTTCCAACCAACATGTCGGAGAGTTACACGGTCTTCCATATAATGCCTCATATGGTGCCATACCAATACTCGACTGATAACTGTTATTATATGCAAACTCCACCAAATGAAGATGATCTTCCCATGATCCTCCGAAGTCCAAAACACAAGCTCTGAGAAGATCTTCCAAAACTCGGTTAACTCTCTCAGTCTGACCATCTGTTTGAGGGTGATAAGCTGTACTCAAACACAACTCAGTTCCCAAAACTTCCTGGAAGCTCTTCCAAAATCCACTAGTGAACAATGGGTCTCGATCGCTCACTATACTCTTCGGAATACCATGGAATCGAACTATCCACTTAACATACAATTCAGCCAACTTCGATGCAGTCCTAGTTGATCGAACAGGAATGAACCTTGCACTCTTGGTCAAACGATCTACTATGACCCAAATTCCTTCATTTCCTGCTCTTGTCCTAGGTAGACCATCGATAAAGTCCATCGACACTTGCTCCCACTTCCATGTAGGAACTTCTAATGGCTGAAGTAATCCACTGGGCTTCTTCTGCTCAGCTTTCACTAACTGACAGTTCATACACTTGGAAATAAAATTTCCAACATCCTTCTTCATGCCTTCCCAGTAGTAAGTTCTCTTCATATCCCGATACATCTTATTTCCACCTGGATGAATTGTCAACTTCGAGTGATGACCTTCTTTCAGAACTTCATCTCTCAATCCATCTACATCGGGAACAACCAATCGTCCTTGCTTCCGAAGCCAACCCTCTCGATCGACCTCGAATCCCTTATCCTTCTCTGGGTCCAATCCAGATTCCAAATCTCGGATGATCTTGACAAGCTTATCGTCTCGCTTTTGGCTCTCACCAATTCTTTCCACAAGAGTAGGTCTTATCGATAAGTTTGCCAACATCTCAGGTTCTAATTCACATCTGGGCCTGAAATCAAATCCAGCCAAATACTCGAGACTCTTCCATTCCGAAAACATGGCTCCCAATCCTACATGTCTTCGACTTAACGCATCAGCCACTGCGTTACCTTTTCTCGGAGTATAGGCTATACCAAAATCATAAGATGCTAGAAACTCTAGCCACCGTTGTTGTCGAAGATTCAAATCCTTTTTGGAGAACAGATACTTCAACGACTTATGATCTGTAAACAACTCGAATCTAACTCCCAATAGATAATGTCTCCACATCTTCAAAGCAAACACAATTGCCGCTAACTCCAAATCATGAGTCGGATAATTCCTTTCATGCGGCTTCAATTGTCGACTAGCATACGCAACAACCTTATTCTTCTGCATTAGCACTGCTCCAAGTCCAGTGCCACATGCGTCGGTGTAAACCACCATCTCATCATTCCCACTAGGAATAGTCAAAACAGGAGCACTCGTCAGTCGCTCTTTCAGGATTACGAAAGCTTGCTCACACTTATCATCCCATCTGAACACTTGGTTCTTTTTCGTCAATCCGGTCAACGGTGCAGCTATCTTGGAAAAGTCTTTAATAAACCGACGATAATATCCTGCTAATCCAAGAAAACTTCTTACATCAGACGCATTCTTAGGTCTAACCCAATCCTGGATTGCTGCCACCTTAGCGGGATCAACCGCTATTCCATTTCCAGAGATAACATGGCCTAAGAACCTCACTTCACTCTTCCAGAAGTGACATTTCGAAAACTTAGCCTTCAGCTGATGTTTCCGCAAGATCCCCAAAACAATCCTCAAGTGTGTCTTGTGCTCTTCCTCAGTTCTGGAATAAATCAGAATATCATCCACGAACACAAGCACGAACTTATTCAACTGATCTCTGAACACTCTATTCATAAGATCCACAAAATATGCTGGTGCGTTAGTCAACCCAAACGGCATTACCAGCCACTCATAAAAACCGGATGGTGTCCTGAAAGCAGTCTTCGGCACACTATCCTTAGCCACTCTCAACTGGTGAAATCCCGTTGCCAAATCCATCTGAGAAAACACCTTGGCCTCGTGAAGCTGATCAAACAAGTCATCTATTCTCGGCAATGGATACTTGTTCTTCTTAGTCAACTTATTCAGCTCACGATAATCCACACACAACCTCAACGATCCATCCGCTTTGGTTGCGAACACAACTGGTGCACCCCATTCGGACACACTTCTCCGAATGAATCCTTTCTGCAAAAGGTCATCAACCTGCACCCTCAACTCTAGCTGCTCCCTAGGCGCCATCCGCCTAAGAGGCATCACAACAGGTCTGGCTCCCTCAACTAGATCGATACGAAACTCGATCTCCCTATGCGGCGGCAACCCTTTGACTTCGTCAAAGACATCCTCAAATCCATTCACAATAGGCACCGATGACAGTCCATCCCGTGGAACAACCAGCGAATACATGAAGCTCATGAAGACGTCTTCCTCATGCTTACATCGTATCACAACCTTTCGCCCTTCCACATTCCCGACTGTCACCTCAAGCCTCTCACAATCAATCCTTGCCGCATATTTCCTAAGCCAGTCCATACCCAAAATAATTCCGAACCCCGCAAAGTTCAGAACAAAGCAATCACAGACAAACGAGCAATCATGACTCGACACAACTAGACCACGGCATATCATACACAAACATGACGAACCCCCGACTGGATTAGTCACAACCAATGGCCTATCAACAATATCCGGTTTCAAACCTAACCGGCCTACCAAATCATTACAAACAAAAGAATGCGACGCTCCAGTATCAAACAACACTCTAACTGGAACACCACAGATAGAAAGAGTACCTTGAACCACCACACTCTTCCCCTTCTCTTCAGCAGTAGGAGCTTTTGAAGATGACGGCACAACTCCCAAAGCATAAGCTTGCACAATTTGCCTATCTTTCCTCGGCTCTGGGCAATCCTTCTTGATATGTCCCAGCTTATCACAGTTATAACACTTTCCCGGCACCTTGGGATTCTTACAATCTTTGTAAAGATGGCCCTTCTGTTGGCAGTTATAACAAGTCACTTCGCCTTTCGGCTTCTTCTGGCCATCCTTACCCTTCTGCTGCTGCTGCTTCCTCCTCTTATTGCCATTCTGGTGTGGTTTAGATCCTTCCCTGGTTACAGCAACAACAGAACTTTCCTTAGGAAACAAACTCTCATGCCTAAGGGCTTTCTCCACAAGCTTCTCAAATGGATCGTCCAGATGATCCACCAACTGCCTCCCAAGATAAGCATCCAAACCAGTCACAAACTTCTCATTCTTCTGATAAGGAGAATCAATATACGATCTAGCATACTTGGACAAAGCTTCGAACTCAGAAATATACTCAAGAACTGGTCTCCCACCTTGCTTGAGCTCTACAAACCTCTTGAACAAAACAGACTTCTGAGCCGTAGAGATGAACTTGGCTTCAAATCTAACTTGGAATTGCTCCCAAGTGATCTCTTCTTCTGGAGTATCGATGGTGATAGAATTCCACCAATCCGCAGCTCTCCCTTGAAGCTGTCTCGATGCAAGCTTCCTCTTAGTTGCATCCTCAATCCCTAAATCACCAAAGATTCTTCGACATGCATCAATCCATCTCTGCACCTCAATGGTCGACTCCGTCCCCAAGAAAGCTTTTCCTCCAAGAGCAGTATAATCCTTACAAAGCTTAGCAAAATCCACCGGCCTTGGAGCTTGGACTTGAACTCCCACATCCACTGATGATCCTGAAGCTGGTATCCTTCTCATGATCGAAGTCATCATCGCTTCGAACATAGTTCCATAATCAACAGCTCCTTCATCAGCACGGCTTTCCCTTGCAGCTGGTCTCCCTCTTCGACTCATCCTTAATATCTGTAATAAGAATGATTAGAACACCTTAAGAAACAACTGCATAAGGAGTTCAAATCCTTCTAAGCTACTATATTATATATAGTAATTATCCATCAAAATACAATTACGTCTCTCATACGTAGTTACGTCAGCGAGCGTTGGCTAAAATCGATTAACCAAAGCTCTGCTACCAAATGTGACGACCGCCCATGACTCCCGCACCAAAACAATGGAATAGTGCGCTGAAAGGCGTGCCAGGTAGTCATGGACGATAGTCAGGGTAAAATAAAACAGCAACCTCTATCGTACAACTCACAGCGCTTGGATAAAATACAATAGAGAAATATATAGTGAAGCTCCATAACAGGAAAATCATCATATAAGCATCGTAAGTAGATTTATACAAACATGAATCATCCATACATCAAAGCCTCACTACAACACTCAATCAGATATAACAGCGGAACACCCAGTACATATAGTAAGAAAACTAGTATGCAAAGCCTCCTGCTCGTCTTCGTCATCATCAGCGTAGATCTCTAAGAACAGCACCTGTCACCTGCTACCTAGTCTGCCCATCCCAACATGGATGAACAGCCCAAGGTAATAAGAGAAGACATAAAACCTTGAGTCAGACAAAGTCTTAGTGAGCAGTAAATCAACTATCAAACATACCAAAAGAGCATAAAGGATAAAAGGAATAGGAACCAAACCATCCCACTCCACCTCTTTCTACAGTGATAGCCCCCAGACACACACCAAGGAGAAGTAAGCATAACACAGCAGACAATTAAGGTAAAGCAATACTCACTCGAGTCAAGGGCGATGTTTTCCAAATACAAACCCCCAAGGCCTAAACCAAGATCAGATAAGCACCTAGAAAATACCGCTCTTGAGACCGAATGATGATACAACCAAACGTCCAAACATCCATGACTCTGGCTATCACTGTTATCCTTGCTTCGATTTCACCGTTGATTAAATGACCATCCGTCAAGGGCTAATGGTAACCCCGGTTCCAGACATAACTCCGCACACTGCCTTGTGCCTAGGACTTATCTACTTTGCCCAGAGTACTCGACTACCTACCTGTAGTCTTTTGGTTGTCCCGACTACCTACCTGTAGTCGTTATGGGCACCCCATGTACTCTTGCTTTTGAGCATGCTAGAACCTTCAACAACGATGAGATCCAAGCCTCCTAGTCATCCTCCTTGACGACTATCCTCATACTAGCTCAAGCTACCTCTCGAGCAATCCATTATCAACCAACTCGAACCATCCCTCGAGTTATCAACATGCTTGGAATGATCCCTGCCTGGATTACGCCAAGTCTACATCACATCATACTTCGCTTTATTACACCATAGCAAAGTCTCAACTCAACAACATGGTTTGCCTCATCGCATCATGGCAAAGTTCCATCTCAACATCATTCAATCCATACATATGAGCTTCCACATCCGCCACATATGCCTTTAGCAGCTTTCACCATTCAAGAGCCTCTTCTGTAGCTTTTGAATCATCTTTGACCCTACTTGTCCAAATCTATCAACTAGATAGCTCATTCACAACAATAAATCAAGGCAAACATTAATCCAAACAAATAAGTATTCAATCAAGATCTAATTAGGCATTCATAACTACAATGGCAATTTCGTAAATAAATGAGCATAGAACTAACATACATGAATCATGGGTTTTTAGCATAGATCTAGCAAATATAAAACATGGGTTTTGTTTCTATAACTTAATAAATGAGCTTGCATAGGTAAACATCTTCACAAACAATGGATCTATACTTGGATCTAAGGAAAATGCACAAAATCACTATCTACAACACTCCAACAAACCACCAATCCAATATACTCCTTTGGGTCCGCGTGAGAGATAACTACCACTCACCAAATCACCTAAACACCTCAAAAACTAAACACTTCAGATCTGGACAGCGAAGATCAAGGCTTGATCCGGCGAAATCTCGCTTAAAACGATGAAATCTAGCTTCGTTGGATGAAGATCTTCAACTTTGTCTCTTGGATCTTCAATCTCGATCTTCGATCTTGGATGGATGTTAGAATTAGATTGGAATGGAGAAAAGAAGATGAAGAAATGTTGCAGTCGAGCTCTCAAAATGGCAGCACTTCGTCGCTTCAAAAACCGGTGCCAAAAAGTGAGCCAAACCCCCCTATTTATAGGCTGAATCAACCTTAGATCGCCCAAGGTCTTAACTCGGAGTTCGCTATTAGGTCGTTACCGACCTAAAAAGACTCCGACCTAACATAGGTCGCTGCCGACCTATGCTCTTCTACGACCTAAAACACACGTGCCTTAACCATCCCACCGACCTAACGGCTTATCCCTAGTGCCGACCTAAAGACTTAAACAGGTCTCCGACCTATCGTTATAACCAGATGCCGACCTAACTCTTAGCACAGAACCAACTTAGGTCGCATACGACCTTATCCCTCGACCGACCTAAATCCTACCGAGCTAACGATTACCTTACGACCTAACACAAAACCAAGCCAACGACCTATCAATATAACTCGTAGCTCCTTAAGCCGGTATCCCCCCTTAACGTGTTATCCCGGTGACTTTGCTAGCTCGGCATCTCCACTAAGCCGATCACCACTAAGTCGGTCAACCCCTTAACTCGGCTATAACTCTAAACCATTAGCTCTTAGGTCGGTCACTCCCCTTAGGTCGGTCCAATCCTTAACCTGTTAACTCCTATAGCTCGGCCACTTCCTTAGGTTGGTCATACGAGCTAACCCTTAATTCGTACACAACTCATCCCATGGCTCGAACAAGACTCAGGCTAGAGACAGCATAACCAATCCTTCGACCTGTAAATTCTACAATATATCAACACGTAAATTACGGGTCGTTACAACAAGATAGCATGTAAAATAGTATATGTTAGTCTATCATCTTAGAGTGTACCACTAGTCAAGTACAGCACAGGGTGTCAAGGTATTTAAGTCGACAATACCTATAACATGTGACATCAATAACAGAACATAAAAATATATCAAATATACCAACCATCAAAAAAACCTCACCCACCAAAGTGCACTAGATACATGATAACTCGTATGACCACATCCAATCAGAGACTGCTCAACATCTCGATTTCTCATGCTTAATTCTATGCCACTTCGAAGGCTAAGAACTAGACTTAACATCAAAATTCCACGGTACATAGATACATAGTCCAAAATACGGGATAACATCAAACAAAGGTGAGTGTGATTAGATAAGGTGAGTGTGATTAGATACCCATGCATCGCGAGCACACATAAAAAACCTCGAATTATCAATGGTCTTTTAGCACATGTCCCCATAGAAGAATACATCATAGTTCTACTTCACAAATCCATGTCTACGAAGTTACCCTTATGGATCCTCAAAACAACTCCCATCCTCGAACCATCGAAGTTTGGAACATCTTTGGACACCAATCCTTATTCATGGAGTCTCCTTATCTCGGGCTTGAAGTCATCACACTAATTCCACAGGTCATGCCTAAAGCAAACTATAGAAATCTCGAGTAGATATCACAACATCTTTTTCATATACTAGATCGATCGGGGGTGGTCCTGTCTCCTAAACCATGTACCAACTTAGCCAACAATTGATAAGACGCACCCTTCAAGACTCCTCCATCATAATACAAAAATTGCATGGTTCAGTACCAACTGGTACCAACCCAATTAATTTGTACTTAGCTAATAATTACCTAAGTATTTTAACCTTGAACCACCTCCTAGCTTGCCCCGAAGTCACCATCGTGTTGCTACCTCCAAAGCTCGAAATTGCACTCAAACTTTGTTGCATCCTTGATCAATCGGTAGTAGCTCCATCATTCGATGTTGAGAGCTAATGTTTTTTCCTTTGAGTAGCGCAAGGTGTTTCCGTGTGTGCCTCCAAGCCAAGCCAAATCACATCCCCACTTCAACAATGTGCAACTTTGCACAAAAATCCTTGCACCCATCGGTCGGTACCGACCAATATGCGCTGGTGTTGATCAATGCGACTTGGCCAAAAATTTGGTTAAGTAATTCTCTAACTTCCAATTTTTTTTTGACTCAAGTCCACTTCGCTGCTTCGTTTCGCATGATAAATCTTCAACTCTAAAATTACCTTACACAACTTCAATCCATCACTTTGAATCCCCCATTCCGTATGTAATAATCTTGGATGATCCATCCTATAGCCAATCTATATGCACAAGATCCAATCTCTTAGAATAATCCTAACTCTTTTTCTCCTTCGATCGGCTTTTTCAACCAAACATCCATACAGATACGAACAAACATTCGTTGATAAATTATGAATTATAGATAAAAACAAGGTGATTTAAAACATATTAACATGATGATAATACAGCCAATTCAAAGGAAGAAATTAGGTACCCAACTCATAATACAAAATTCATCCACGTGAAATAGATAGAAGAGGTGGATGATTAAAATCATAACGACAAGTTTAATTTCTATATAAATATAATAGAAAACTACCATTTAAATATAGCCACGAGAAAACTAACATTCAAATATAGCCACGAGAAACACCTTGAATAAAGAAATCATTCTTAGACTCAATTAATCAATCTATATATTCTGCAATAATTGAGAGATAACCGCCATTTCTAAATTTTGATTTTAATTTGATTTTGTTTTGGAATGTTTTTGTCCCTTTCACCATTAAACTTTTCAGCCATAGCTTCATGGCAGAAGGAGAGAACAAGTTTGAATATGAATTATCTACAGAGAGCATCTCAAACGAATAAGGTAGAATATGTTTCAGAGGAAAATCAAAATCTTTCAATTCCTTCCTTCAAAATTTTCTCTGTTTAATTTCCATTCAAATCTCATTAAATTTAGTCTCTCCCCCCTTTATAACACTCAGTAAAAATTATTAAGCAATAACTAATAAGAAAAAAAATAATAAATTAATAATTAAGCTAAATATGAAAAATAATAGTTGTAATTCGACTGCTAAAGTTATGTCGTTGCTTTTGTAGTTATTTTTTGATCAATTTTCATACAAAATATTTTGAAATGGAGCTCAAATGAAAATTTTATGGACGTTTGAAGTTTTCAGAATCAAAATAATTTAAATGGAATTCAAATTCAAATAAATAATTAATGTTGGAATTTGAAATTCAAAACGTAACAATAATTAGGCTTGAGGGTTAAATAAACGTTAAAATAAGCATTAATGTTAAAAAGTAATTAAGGAATTAATTATATTTATCAATGACAACAAAATAATCTTTCCAAAATAAATGCTACTGGTCGATCGATTACACTGGGTTGGTCGAATGGGCGGTCGATCGCTTGGGGATAGGCACTCAATCGATGAACGATTGGTGGTGGTTAGAGTTTAAACATTTTCAATAGTCCAAATTTTATTATTTTAAACCGACTTAAATCTGATGGGTCTACTATTATCTAACCACTATAAATAAGAGCCTAGCCTTCTCACTTTTATTCATAAATTATTTAGAAAACCAAGCGAAGCTCTGTTAATCTCTTTCTTCAATATTAAGAAAATTTTCTAGGGTTTTAGGTACGAAATTTTAAGTGTTTATTATTTAATTTCATTTTCTATTATCCTCCGACCTCTAAATTTTTGAATCTAATTCGTACACAATTCCCTTGTTGTATATTTCTAAAAGGAGAGATCTATAACAGATTAAATCAGGAGTTTGATATATAAATTTCTATTCCACTTCTTACCTATAACAAATTAATGGAATTGTGTAGGTATTGAAATTTTAATGTTTTACATTCTATTCCACTTCTTATTTTTTTTCTTTGGATCTGAATAAGGGTTTTGAAAAGAATAAAATAGGAAATAGTGTCTAAGGCACAGATTCTTTTATTTATAGTTTGCTCTGCCTATTTTGAAATGTAAATAGAAATTCCTTTTTTCAGTTTTATAGAAAGAAGTTGAATGGAGCGTAAAATATTTGAATTGTAAGTTTCTATTAATGTTGATTCTACTATTTTAGTATAAAATAAGTTTGATATGGATTCTATTTTATGTAAGTTTTGATTAAATAATGGATATTAGATATATGGTATATTTGTTGATACAGAATTGAACTCGTATAAATTAGAAGTTTTCGCATTTATACGTTAGTTTTTGGTGCAATTTCTTAACACTTAGAAATATTTTAGGTGCATGCTTGTGTGTGGATTAGCATAAATACTATATAATTATAATATATTATTTACATAGTTAATAGGCTATTAATTATCATTGAATCCCCATAAAGGAAGAAGGTGATTGTAAAGGAAAAATAAGAGTTCTCTTATAAAGCCTTGATATGGAATGTGGTGGGATGTGTTATAATATGTTAAGGGAGTGTTGTAAATTATTACAATGTTATAGAGATGTGAGGTCAGTCAAAAGTACACGAAAGTCTGCCTAGCTAATCTAGCTATAGTAGTGTGATTTTGGGGCTAATGTGAGTCTATAATAAGTGCCCACGGAAGCCGTGAGGTTAGTCCTAAATTATATAGGGTAAACCTACCTAGCTAATCTTGCTACTAGTACCTACAAATAGTCAGACTAACGTGAAATGTCACAGCTTAGGTTACGGGTCATAATACGGAGGACTTGCTTTAGGGTTTTAGGTATAAAGAGGTCGATTGAGAGCCCTCCTCTTCCTTATGTAGGAAGTATTAAATGGTCAAGGTTAGCAGTTAGGCGCAGTAGAGGATATCTTGGGAAGAGTCCACTTCAAGTTTAAAGTATTAAGTGGCCTGACGAGATTCATTTGAATGTCATTTAGATAGTACCAAAGAGGAATCCACCTTGAGATAGGTAGTAAATGACAGGAACTGCCTAAAATGATGTATTAAATGGTCATAGTCTACCTAGCTCCCATTAAAAAGGTATTAAGTAGCTTGCGTGCTATCTCTTACATTGTTCGGACATTATTGACGATAGACACATGCTATTGGGTGAAAGAGTAATGGATATAGAATTGGACTCGAAAAGCATTAGGGCGTATAGTTAGAAGACTTACAATATAGTTAGGGTACATAAGACATTTTCTTATTTAAATTATACTGCCTAAGTACTATTATGGAAAGGCTTGAGATATTTATTTACCAGACATTGTTGTTTTGACTCCCACCTTACTAAAACACGGGTTAGAGATGATAATGTAGATATTCGAAGATGGTGGCTGCAATGACCCTAATTTGACTAACATTATTTAGAACATTCAATTAGATAAATTAAATAAATAATGTAAAGGGATAAGGAAATTGAGATTTGGTAATTAAGTAGGTTGTGCATTAGTTAATAAACCAATTAGAGAAATAAAAGTTATGATAAGAATGAGGAATATGATAAGGGCAAAATGGGAATATCCTTCATTCCTACCCCTAAACCCTTCTATCTTCATTTCCTTTGTTCATTTACACACATGCAAAGAGGACGGCTATAGCTAGAAGAAATCAACAGGAAAAGCTAAAAAAGCAAGTAGAAAGCTAGGGGTAATCAAACCAAAACAAATTTCAATCTTCTTAATCCAAATCAAGGTGAATAATGAATATGCATCTCATGACTTTAATCATGTTTTGGTTTTAACTGTAAACTGGTTTTTTGTAAATATTATGCCATGTTTAAGAAGTTTGAATGATTTTATGCTTGTTGGACATTTTCTAGAATTTAAATAATAAATTTAGCGATATGCTTGAGTTGGAAAACCTATCATATGATACACAATAACTTGAGATTTTGATATGATTTTAGAATTATCAAGAGCGTTTTTAATTTCATAATCTTCTAAGAAAGGATGAATTTTATATGAATTTTCGAAGTGGAGAAATTGATGGATTTTAGGTTTAATAATTTAAAATAATTAAATAAAGTTTTTGGCTCTGAAATTTTTATATATCGAAGAGTATGATAAATTTGATTTATTTTAATTTTTGGGGATTTTTCATAAGTGTTTTGATATGATAAATAAATTATTTAAGCAAGAAAGGCCTAATTGTTTTATTGAGAAATTAAGATAGGGGGTTACTTTGCAAAAATGTTTAGTGATGATAATTATTAAGTGCGGTAGATTTTCAATAAAGAAATTGAAAAGTTTTTATTAGCCAATGAGATTTTGGTAAATTATAGAGGTTTGGTGAAAAGAAACCACTTTTTATAGTAATAATGTGGTTTCAAGTTAATTACCATTGTACCATGTTGACATTGTCTATGTTGAGCCCCTCATCTCACTGCATCTTAGAGTCATCAACATGAAACCAACTAATACATATGATGTCAATGAGCTTGGCATGAAACCTCGTCGAGCCTGAAGTAACAAAGAAAAAAAAATAGGAGTGGATATAGTCATGTCAAGGCGCTGATGCTGTGTTTATACTAAGAAGCATGCACGCCACATATACTACTTCGAGTTTCAGCCTCGTTGACCCAATGGTCATCGAGCCAAATGCTTTAAGTTGTCATCGAACCCACACCACTTAACTAATCTATGCCGCGTTTTAACTTGTCATTGAGTCTAATCTATGTCGCGTTTTAACTAGTCTTCAAGCCTAACCCTTGTCGATTTCCACTGGTCATCAAGCTTAGGCTATAATATTTTTAATCATGCCTTCGTTATAGATACTGACATCGCATCTGCTAAATTTTGTAACCTTGACGAGGCATTGGTGCCAAATGTTTTATTTGTTGCCGAAGTATAATATTTATAGTTTTAAAACTATGACTTATGAAGTAGTAACTTCAATATCAGCCTTATATATTTTCAAATAAAAGACTTCGACATGCTTTTGAATGGGCAAAGACTTTAATGGCGATGACGACGTCGAGTTTTATAATTGTAAAGATGTAGTTTTGGCCTTGCAGCCTAAGTTTTGAGAGGGTCGAAGACCCCAATGGTTTTGCGTTTTCATCAACAGTGTTTTGTAAAGCACATTATAGCATAGGTATATTGAGTAAAGTAAAGGACAATGTTTTCCGTGTTTGATGAATGATTTCAAGGGTTATATCATTTACAAAGATTTTGTTTTCAAGGAAATACGGAGAGAACCAAAATTTTACTAGTAGAATGACTCGGAGATTAGAAAACCAGATGGGACTGGTGTAAGGTCGCGCTCTATAATTTAGCTTGTGGCCCCTTATAAGTCTAAAATTCCAATGTGTACGGTAGTGTCATGGATAAGACTAAAAGAAGGTTACATATAGAAAGGAATACATAGAGTAGAGGTAGATTATTGGTGAGTCCATAAAACCATTAACATCAGTTAACCCTAAAAGTAGTAAGTTACGGATAGACCATCCAGTTTTCCGCTAACAGCAAGCTAGAATATTCATTATGTACGGTAGGCTCGAGTCAGCGATAGGTCTATAGCCAGCCTGGAAAAACTATAATGTTGGGATGGATAGTCCACTGATTAGCTATTTTTTATGTACACATGTATTATATATGGTTTATTATAGCCAATTTGGTTGCAGTATGTTGATTACAAGATATATGCTTTTAAAGGATATTAGTGAGGTGAAGCTTGTTAAGCGGTGTGGTCTCATTAATATCGATAAATCAAGATATCCTATTATTATTCACACCGGGCTTTACGTCTGACTCAAAGTTTATGTTTTCCCCTTAAACTCTTGGGTGCTCAAAATTTAATTTGAGTAGGTTGAGAGTTGAGGTTGTCAGGTTTAGTAGGTTTTGGCTAATAAAGCTTTCGAAGATGCATAAAAGGTAGATCTAGTTGTGTAGGAGATTATCTATTTATCTATTCTGTTGTGATAGAATGTTGTATGTAATGGAAAATGTTATAACTATCTGTTTAGTAACACTAATCGCCTAAGGGGTCATCTTCATATGTTGCTTTTGGCATATTTTGTAATAATTATATTATCTGAACGTGAGCAACGTTATGGAATTATGTACTAAATACGAAATGTCGATTTGAAATGTAATGAGAAAAGTTGTTTTTAAATTGTGTTTGAAATATTTCTTATTCTTGTGCTTTTGATATTATAGATATCATCAACATTACTGCATTTTGTCACCGAAAATTAATACTATAGATAACTACAGTATCTAGAGCGATTAGTTTCCAGCCTCAAAATATGGGATGTTGCAACTTGGTATCAAAGCATAGGTTTATGAAAACTTAAAAGAATTTTGAACTTAAAAGGAGGTTTTAAAACATAGTCCAAATGAATCAAAGAATACGATTGGGCATAGGATAACGTTATAATAATGTACTTGTATATGCTATATAGGTATATGCTTTATCTCTATTCTTCCTTCTCTTTTAGACCGTTCTTCCGTGTCTTACTAAGATTTACATGCGAATTTAAAAGGAAGTAAGATATGAGGGATGAAACGGAAGAGTGAATATCGGTGGAGGAAGCACCACAACCAATAGAAACTCCATGCCTAACACTAAAAGGAATCTTGGTCAGGCACAAGTTGCTAATGTAGGCGTTGAAATCCCACAAGTGGATATGGGAGCTTTTTATCGGTTCTTTGTAAACATGATGCAAGTAGGAGCTGTTGCCAGATTAATAGTGGAAATGCTGGAGGAGTGAATCAGGAAACTCCAGGTGTCAACAACCATGCTGTATTGAGTAGGGATTATGTAAGACTTAGAGGAAAGCCATTTATTGGAACTAAGGATGCAATTGAAGTAGAAAATTGGTTGCTTCGTTGTGAGAGGATTTTCCCGGATCTTGGACTGAATGATGAGCATAAAAGGAGGTTGTCATCTAGGAAACTACAAGGAGCTACGTTGTACTGGTAGAACAATGTAAATGTTGGAGTAGCGGAGGAAACCCTGACTTGGGCAGAATTCAGGAGAAGGTTCGACAAAAGATTTATGTTTTGCTGAGTCTACCATGTTGAGAAAGTTTGCTGAGTTGGTGAAGGAGATATGGCGGTGTTGGTGTATGCTACAAGGTTCGAGGAGTTGTCTCGGTATAGGTATACTACCATGGATATAGTAATTAAGAGGAATAAGAAATTCATTTGTGGATTGAGACCTGAACTTACCAGGGAAAATTTACCACATCTTAGAGATCTATGTGATGTAGTTGTTGAGATCGCTTTAAGGAATGAAGAGATGGTTGCCTTCTTTGGTAATAATAAAGCAGTGGAGGCTTAAGGTGGACAGAATCAGAAGAGGAACATTTTGCACAAGAAGGGGCTCAGAAGAGTGGAGCTGCCAAGAAAGTAAAATCTGAGGTTATCTACTATAAGTGTGATAAGAAAGGATATTTTTCTCATGAGTACCGGTATGGCAAAAGGAAGAAAGTTGCTGATAAGAAAGTAGCGAAATGCATTAACTATGACCAAATAGGGCACTACAAGGATCAAGGTCCAGAACCAGTCAGAGCGGATAAGGGAAAAGTTTTTGCATTGGAACCAGCTACCTCGAGACCAACAACTGAGGACAAGGGAAATGTTGTAATGGGAGGTATTCTTTTGATTCATAGTATACCTATTAGAGTTCTATTTAATACCATTGCATCACATTCTTTCATAGCTCATTGTTTGGTAGATATGCTTAACCTATAACCTCATTCCTAGTTACTTACTTAAGGGTTGCGAATCTGATAAGAGGGTATGCAACTCTTGGGATGAGATGTGACCAGTTAGAGATTGAATTGTTAGATCATATATTTTCTTGCAATTTGCATATGTTTGATTTTGTAGGCTTTGGTATTATTTTGGGCATGGACTGGTTAAGTAAGTATGATGCTAAGATATTTTGCCACGATAGGAAAATATTAGTAAGACACTCTAGTAGTAGCGACCAAATCATATACTTGGCAAAAAACCTGAGTTTTGATGTTTGTGCTTTGTTGGGTGCAATGGAGGAGGAAGACAAGTTGAGTCAAGTCTTCGTTGTTAGAGAATTGATAGATGTTTTTGAACCGGTAACAGGGCTACCATTGAAACAAGCTATTAGTTTCGGATAGATCTACCAGGAGTTGAACCTGTTAGTAGACTGCTAAGTAGGATGACACATTTCGAAGTTAAAGGTGCAACTGGTGGATTTAGATGGGAAAAGTTTTATTAAACTAAGTAGTCCACCTTGGGAAGCAGCCATAATGTTTGTTAAGAAACTGAATGGGTCGTTAAGGTTATGTATCGGTTATCGTAAATTAAATGAGAAGATAATAAAGGATCAATATCCGTTGTCGAGGGTTGACGATTCTTTAATCAATTGAGTGGAGCCAAAGTATTCTTTCAGTTGGATTTGGAAATAGGGTTCCATCAACTAAGAGTGGTAAAGGATAGTATTCCTTTAACAGCATTTAGGACAGGTATGGATTGTATGAATGGTTAGTAATGTCGTTCGGACTTACTAATGCGCTAGCCTTCTTCGTAAACTTAATGAATCAGATCTTCTGATGGCATTTGGATCGATTCATGTTGGTGTTCATAGACGACATCTTGATATATTCTAATGATGAAAGAGACTATGAAGTTCATCTTAGGATAGTGCTTGAGACACTAAGACAACATCAGTTGAAAGCAAAGTTTTCAAAATGTCATTTTTGGAAGAAGGAGGTGAAGTTTCTTGGTCACGTAGTCTCAGAGGAAGAGTTATCGGTAGGTCCAACTAAGATCGAGGCAGTTAATAATTGGAAGAGACCCAAGATAGTGACTGAGATAAAGAGTTTTCTTCGACTAGCTGACTATTATCAGAGATTTGTTATGGATTTTTATGGATAGTAGCACTGATAACTAAGCTAACAAGGAAAGAAGTAAAGTATGTTTGGACTGATAAATGTGTGGAGGCATTCCAAAAGTTGAAACATTTATTGACTAATGTTCCTGTGTTAATTGTTATAGATGGGAATCAAGGTTTAGTACTGTATATAGATGCATGATTAGGAGTTGTGTTAATGCAAAGGGGTAAAGTAATTGCCTACGCTTCCCCACAGCTTAGAATGCATAAGGTTAGATATCTGATGCATGACTTAGAGTTAACTTTGGCAGTTTTTGCATTGAAGATGTAGAGACATTACCTTTTGGGAGAGAGATTTAAGCTATTTACGGACCATGAGTCATTGAGATACTTATTCTCATAGAAGGAGTTGAATATGAGACAATAGAGATGGTTAGAGTTTTTAGCCGCTTATGAGTTTGGAATTGAGTATACACCAGGGAAAGGAAATAGAGTAGAAGATGCGCTCAATAGACAGCATCAGAATGTAGTGTTAACAATGATATCTAAGTGGAAAGATTTAGAAGCATTAACTACATGCAATGTGCAGTTAAGATCTACGGCAAGTTTGGGACAAGAAAACACTATGTTGTCATGTATAGAAGTTCGACTAGTAATGATCAAAAGGATTTCTTCTAAGCAAAGAGACGATCCATTACTAGCTAAATGGATCAGAAAGTTAAAGAGTGGAACTGAGATTGATGATTTAAAAGATTTCATTCTTGATTACAATGGGCGGTTGAGAAAGAAAGGAAGGTTATGTGTTCTGAATATCAGAGACTTAAAGAAGGAAGCTCGTAAGGAGTGTCATCGATCAAAGTTCCCTATTTATCCGGGAGGAACTAAGATGTATCAAGACATGAAAAGAAGTTTCTTCTGAGAAGGTATGTAGAGGGATGTTGGCTTTTGGGTAAAGCGGTGTTAAACTATCAGCGAGTAAAAACCGAGAATCAAAAACTGAGTGTGTTACTTTAGCCTTTAGATATTTCAATTTGGAAGTGGGATTCTATATTATGGATTTCATAGACGGGTTATCAATGTCAAATAGAGGAAATGAAAGTATCCAAATTATAATGGACAGATTGACTAAGAGTGCACAGTTTATACCCGTTAAGTCGACTATAATGGCATTGATTTGAGCTATGTTATTCATAAAGAATATAGTTGGATCGCATGGGATTCCTAGTAGTATAGTAAGTGACAGAGATTCCTTATTCACTAGTGAATTTTAGAAGAGTTTATAGGAAGTTTTAGGTACCATGCTCAAGATGAGTACTGCTTACATCCACAAACCGATAGGCAAATGGAAGAGTTAACAAAGTCTTAGAAGACTTGTTAAGGCTTTAGTGCAAGATTTCGTAGGATCGTGGGAAGAATATCTACACCTAGTAGTGTTTTATATAACAACATTGTAAGACTAGTACAGGGATGGCACATTTTAATGCTTTGTGTGGAAGGCCATGCAAATCTCATGTATGTTGGTTAGAGATTGGAGATGGACTAATTCTTGGCTTAGATTTAGTAAGAGAAGCTACAGAAAAGATTGAGTTAATTCAGTCTAGAATGAAGGAAGCTCGGTTAAGGCAAAAAAGCTATGCAGATGAGAGATGAAAAGACCTAGATTTCTCGGTTGGAAATCATGTTTCGTCAAGGTATCACCAACGAAGGGTGCAATAAGATTCGAAAAGTCAGGGAAATTAGCATTGAGGTTCGTTGGACCATTTTCTATCTTAGAAAGGATCAGGAAACTTTCTTATAGGATAGAGTTAAAGAATAATTTGGTAGGAGTCCATAATGTTTTCCATATTTCTCATCTAATGAAGTGTGTTTGGTATCCAGAGACTACTATTACTCTGATTGAGTCGGAAGACTTAGTAGTGGAACCGAACATGACGATAGTTAGCAGCCAGTTGGTATAGTGGCTAGGGATGAGAAGTAGCAAAGAAACAAGATAGTCAGATTAGTAAAGATTACCTGGAGTGACGATGAGAAAGACTATACTTTGGAAAACATAGAACAGGACTAGAGACACTTATCCTAACTTGTTTGATGGTATGTCTTACCTTTATGTTCGATTGATGTATGTACCTTATCATAATTTCAAGGACGAAATTCTTTAAAGAGGAGAGTCGACAATGACCTTAATTTTGACTAACATTATTTAGAACATTTAGTTAAATAAATTAAATCAAATAATGTAAAGGTATAAGGAAATTGAGAGTTGGTAATTAAGTAGGTAGTGCCTTAGTTAATGAGTCAATTAGAGAAATAAAAGGTTAGGATAAGAAGGAGGAATATAATAAAGGAAACCTTCATCCCTACACCTTAAACTCTTATATCTTCATTCCCTTCATTCATTTACACACACACAAACTAAACATGCAAAGAGGTCGACCATGGCTAGAAGAAATCAAGAGGAAAAGATAAGGAAAGCAAGTGGGAAGCTAGAAGTAATCAAACCAAAACAAATATCAATCTTCTTAATCCAAATCAAAGTGAATAATGAATATACATCTCATGTTTTTTATTATGTTTTGGTTTTATGAGTAAACCTGTTTCTTTTGCAAGTATTATGTCATGTTTTAGAAGTTTGAATGATTATATGTTTGTTGGTGATTTTCCATAATTTAAATATGAAATTTGGTGGTATGTTGGAGTTGGAAAACTTATCATATGATACCCGAATAACTTGAGATTTTGATATGATGTTAGAAATATCATTTTAGAAGTAGGCTTTTAATTTCATAATTTTCCATGAAAGGAGGATTTTATATGAATTTTTTAAGTTATGCAATTGGTGGATTTCGAGTTTAATTATTTAAAATAATTAAATAAAGTTTTTGGCCCTAAGATTTTTATATATCGACGAGTATGATAAATTTGATTTATTTTTATTTTTGGAGATTTATCATAAGTGTTTTGAGATGATAAATAAATTGTTTAAGCAAGAAGGGCTTAATTGTTTTATCGAGAAATTAAGATAAGGGGTTAATTTGCAAAAATGTTTTGTAATGATAAGTATTAAATTCACAGAGTTTCAGAAAATAAATTGAAAAGTTTTTATTAGCCAATGAAATCTTGACAAATTATAGAGGTTAGCTGAAAGGAAACAATTTTTTATAATAATATTGCAGTTTTCAAGTTAATTATCATTCTTCCCTGTCGACATTGTCTATGTCGAGCCTCATCTCACTACGTCTTAGAGTCATCGACGTAGAACCAACCAATATGCATGATGTCAACGAGCTTGGCATGAAATGGATTTGATTTGAACCTCGTTGAGGTTGAAGTAATAAAGATAAAGAGATAGGACTCGATATGGGCTTGTCGAGGTGCATAATGCCATGTTTTATACTAAAAAGCATGCATGTCGCATATACTACTTTGAGTTTTAGCCTCGTCGACCCAAAGGTCATCGAGCTTAACATTTTAAGCTGTCATCGAGCCCATGCCGCTTTTTACTAGTTATCGAGCTTAGCCCTTGCTGCTTTAACTTGCCATCAAGCCCAATCTATGCGAAGTTTTAACTAGTCTTCGAGCCTAACCTGTGTCAATTTCTACTAGTTATCGAGCATAGCGTACAAAGTTTTTAATTATGCCAACATCATAGATATCGACGTCATATCTTCTAAATTTTGTAACCTCGATGAGGCATTGATGCCAATGTTTTGTGTTGCCGAAGTACAATATTTATAGTTTTAACCCTATGACTTATGAAGTAGAAAATTCAATATTATCCCCATATATTTTCAAATAAAAGACTTCGACGTGCTTTTAAGTGGGCAAAGACTATAATGGCGATGACATCATCGAGTTTTATAATTGTAAAGATATTACATCGTTTTAGCATTACAGCCTAAGTGTTAAGAGGGTCAAAGACCCCAATGATTTCGAGCTTTCATCAACAATGTTTGTAAAGCATATATCATGGCATAAGTATTTTGAGTAAAGTAAATGACAATATTTTGCTTATTTTATGAATGAGTTCAAGGATTAAATCATTTACAAAGATTTTATTTTTAAGGAAATATGGAGAGGGTAGTTGACCGAGAATTTTACTAGAAGAATGACTGAGAGATTGGTAAACCAGATGGGACTGCTATAGGGTCATGCTCTATACTTTAGCTAGTGGCCCTTAGCTAAGATAAGTCCAAATTACAGTGTGTAGGGCAGTGTCATAGGTAAGACTAAAAGAAGGTTACACAAAGAAAGGAATACATAGGGTAGACATTGGTTATTGGTGAACCTGCAAAACCATTAGAATCATTTGATCCTAGAAGTTGTAAATTACTGAAAGGACCATCCAATTTTCCTTTAATAGTAAGTTAGAACATTCATTATGTTAGGCCCGAGTTACCCATAGGTTTGTAGTCAGCTTGATAAAACTATGATGTTTGGACAAATAGTACACTGATTACCTATTTTGTATATACACTATTATTGTATATGATTTATTATAACCAGTTTGGTTGCACAATTTTGAATGCAAAAGATATGCTTTTAAGGATATTAGTGAGGAAAAACTCATTCCGCTAGGCGATGTGGTCTTATTTAATATCGATAAATTGAGATGACATATTATTATTCTCCCCAGGCTTTATATCTGACTCGAACTTTATGTTTTCCCCTTAAACTCTCGGGTGCTCAAAATTTAGTTTGAGCAGGTTGGAAGTTGAGGTTTTCAGTTTTACTAGGTTTTGGCAAATATCAAGCTATGTAGAAGATTATTTATTTATCTATTCCGCTGTGATTAAACATTTTATGTAATGGTAGATGTTATAACTATTTGTTAGTAACTCTGATCACCCAAGGGGGCTTCATATGTCGCTCTTGGTATATTTTGTAATAATTATATTTATATGAACATGGGCAACATTATGGGTTTATATACTGAATATGAAATGCTGATTTGAAATGTAATGAGAAAAGTTGTTTTGGAATTATGTTTGGAATATTTCATATTCTTGTGCTTCTAATCTTATGGACACCATTGACATTACCGCACTTTTTCACTGGAAACTAACACTATAGATGACTGCAACATCTATAGCGGTTAGTTTCAGGCCTTAAAATGGGGGATGCTACAGTGGCGGAGATGTAGACTTATGGCGTTTATTTAGTTATATATGTTATTTTATATTTTTGATGTAGCCGTTGAGAACATGGTGTATTTTGAGACCTTGTACCATGAAAATTTGGTATTGTTGTGTAGGATTATGTTTTTTTACCTATGAATTTTCACATAAATGGGTGTTGCTTTGATGTTATATTTTATCCTTCCTCTTTGAGATTCTGCATGTGTGGATAGATAGTTATATGAATTTTTCTTTACATCAATTTTACTAACAGCCAGCTTTGGAATGGGTGGGTCGAAAATTAGGCCCGTTTCGATGTGGGTTGTTATATTTGGAATTAGAGCAAAGGCTACCCGATCAACGGGGATAAATATACGTTTGAGCAGCATACTTGTTACTTTTGAAAATGTTTTTCAAAAACCCTAGTTTAAATATATATAATATATATATACTTATTTTGAACATATGCCTAACTCTATAAATTCCGTCTGTAGAAGTAGTTGCGACCATATTCTGAAAGGGTGGGCTAGGGGACTATGAGTTGGAAAAAAACAAATAGAGTAAAATTTATACTCCTATCCCAATTACCCCATGGGACGGAGGTCGTATCATAAGGAGTGGATCAAGAAGAGCATGACCGCGATAGATAAAAGCACCTCGGAAGTTGAATGGTGCTTGACTCCTTTGTTGGACCTAGACTGCCTTACGATTGTAGACTTTGACAAATTGCCAATTGAAGACGTACATTTCACCCAAATAGATGGGAGATAAAAACTATATGTTGCAAACATCCACAGGTAAGGAATGTTAGGAATGAAGCAAGATGTGAAGAAGGAAGCAAAGCAAGTTCCCATAAGAAAGTGTACATTAATCATCACGAGTAGATATTCAGATTTTTATGAAGATTTGGTAAAGGAAGAAGGAAAGTTCGGTAAAAAAGATAATTAAAGTCAATTTTTAAATCCAACCCCATGGGAAAGAATCTAATAAAAGGTTTTTCTAAAATCCCTTGAAATGTTTTGAATGTGTTTTTCAAAGGATTTATTAAGAATTTATTATTTTGAAAAAGTTAGGAAATTTGAAAATTCATAATTCAAAATTATATTGAGTTAAAAGTTTTTGATTAAAGGATTTTCGGTAAAAATGATTTCCAGTTAAAATAGCGCATAGATAGGACTTGATAAAAAAAAATTATTTCATAAATTTGGAAATTCTTTGGTAAAGACAAAAAATTCATTTTAAAAAGGGACAAAGGGAAATGGAATTTGATGAAAATGATGTAGAAGCCATTTATGTAGGAGTAAATAGAGGCAATATTGGAAGATTTGAATAGAAATAGCATTAGGAACTTATATAAAATATGAGTAGTAATCTAGTTAGAGATAATATAGGAGATAAGTTATAGGAATATGATAGGAAAATGGTATGATAGAAGTTACCCTTGTTTAATCCATTTTTCATTTTTTTTAATTATAGAAGATGTTTTTGAAAAAAAATGATGAAAATTAATTGATATGATAATTTAGTCTTTGAATATTTTAGATCAAAAATCCTACTTTTAAAGAAGTAAGTCGTTTAAGTAAAAAGTCTTTGAGAAGGAAAATTATTTTGCTAAGCAATTTTTAAACTTGGGGTTAAGGTAAAGCAGCAAATGTTTTTTTAAAAAAAATTTGTTCGAATGCTTTTGAATTTTTTTGTTTAAATGCGTTTGAGAAGTTGAGTTTGGAAGATTTTGTAATAAAAACAAAAATAGAATAGATATATAAAATAAAATAAAATATGGCGTTTAAATGCTTTTGGGCGATTCTTTAAACTATTTTGCAAGTTGGAAATTCTTTTAGAAAACATGTTCAAAAATTTTCTTTTGAAATAGGAACCTTTTTGAATTTCAAACCAATGTAAGAGGGGTTTCTAAGATAAAGGTTTCAAAATAGGTATTTCATGATTGAAAATTTCTTCTTTTAAGAATGGTGAGAATTAAACCTAAATTTTACATACATACATATATATATATATAGCAGATAGGGATCACCACCTACATAAGACAAGGTAAAGAATTTGGGATACGAATAAAAATATGAATAGTATGTATAACATGATTTGGAAATTTGAAATCAGTCCCAAATAGTTATTTGTAGAATGATGATAAAGTTGTAAAGATATTCTAGATGTATATTAGGTTGTAAATTAGGTTGCTCTAGTTGACTTGGAATGTGAATTTCTATATTTTGATTTGTTTGGAGAAGGTTCCATGTAATTTCCATACATTATCCAATTCCAAAATATGTATAAAAGCGTGTCATTTGAATCAACAAGGGATATACCAAAAAGAGAAAGAGACGTGTAAGATATGGATAATATTTTGTAGTTTAGACTGTTTATTCAATAAAAGAAAAGAAATAATTCCTTGTAATTTCAAACAAAGAAAAGATCTCACTTTTGGTTAATTCATGGAAAATTATAACGGTGATCCTTTTTGGAAGGATAGCTCTGATAAATTTAAATGTGGAAATGAATGTTCTAATCTAGAAATTAGTAATTAGAAACAAGATATATATACACACACACACATGTATAACTTCATTTGACGTACAAAAATAAAAATATATAAATTATGTAATTTACAATGGTATTCTTATTAGTTATTAACAGTGTAATAAATATAGGAATAGGATTTATGGATATTGATTGCAGATTTAATGGGCCATAAATTTGTAAATAATAGAGAATTAAAAGAAACTAATTGGGGACTGATTGACAAATTTAAAATGGTATTTACGGAGGAATCGAATAGGCATAATAGGTGGATTTTGAAACTGGTAAATAAATTAAAGGGGTTAAACAAGGATTGATTAAAGATTGTCCAATTTGACATCAATGATCAATTATTACAGGTGATGAACATTTATTAGAAACTAAGAAGGACGACTGAGAAAGATGGGTGATGGTGGAATCGCATTCTAGGAATGTCCGCCTTAATTTAGTAAGCAGTATTAGGACCTTAACATCATTAACACTAGTTGCTGATAAAATGGCGGTTTCCAGTAAAAAATCTCTTAGAGTTTTTGGAATCGTTATCCCTAGTTATCTCCTTTAGGTTATTGAAAAAGCATACGATATAGTATGAGATATATTCATGTTTTATCATTGGGATGATTTAATGGATGGGGTTAGTCCGCTATATAAATATATACGTATTGAGAAACAGTGAAAATAAGGAAATTTCATAAGGATGCTTAATTAGCGATATAGTGTCAGTAAGACTGGAAGTTAATGGAGAAATTAGGTTAGTAACTGAATAAAGAATGCTTCAGCCAACTTTTGGATTTTGGGAAAAATAAGTTTTAGTTTACGGGGTGTCACCATTCTAGGATGTCCATTCACTCCGGAGGATATAAGATGTATAGGTATATGAAAGGAATTTTCCAAAGGATTGTTATTACCATTGGAGGTTCTGACTTGGAAATGAGAGCGTTGCCAAGGAGCCAAAGAGGCAATGAAGGAATTTTCGTCATAATGAATAAAATCTTAGAAGACTTGTTAAAAGCTTGCATCATGGACTATAAAGGACATTGGCAGAAGCATTTACTTTAGTCGAATTCACATATAATAACAATAATAATAATAGTTACCAAGAAATTATTGGTATGGTACCTTATGAAGCGCTTAATGGGAGGCGATGCAAATCGCCAAATCATTGGTGGGGAACCACCGACAAAATCCTACTCGAACGAGATTTAATTCATGAGACTTCGAGAAAGTTAGAATTGATTAGGCAACGAATGGAAGTAGCACAAGACCATCGAAAATCCTATGCGGACAAGTAAAGAAAGGGGTTGGAGTTTGAAGTAGGGGAGATGGTGTTTGTTAAAGTTTCCCCACTTAAGATGGTCGTGAGATTTGTAAAGTCGAAAAAGTTCGCACCAAAATTTGCTGGACCTTTCCTAATTTTAGAAATAATAGAAAGACTTGCTTATCATGTGGAGTTAGCAGATAAGTTGGTAGGAGTTCATGATGTTTTTCACATTTCACACTTGAGGAAATTCCTTCATAGTACGGCCATTGTGGTAGAGCCTGACGACTTGGGGGACACCTAGACAATGCTAATAGCATCCCGTGCTACCATATGTATTATAAAGCACAGAACTAAGAAGCTCCGTAATAAAGAACTTAGTCTGGTTCGAGTACAATAGGGGAAAACCAGTGGAAAGCATAAAGACTTCTCGTTGTGAGCTTTTCATTGTTAAACTTTACTCTTTAAAATTATGTTTTGGTTGCATCGTGTTTGCAAGATTGGATTACAGGAGATGGTGGCCACACTTTTCACTATCACATTTGCACTCATATTGAAAACTTTTTGCATGTTTAGGATATTGCATACATGCTTGTATGTCACGACACTTGCATTCAGACTAGGATTGAGTTCACCTATAGTATGTTTGCATGCCTAATCAAATTGCACTTTTTGGTTGAGTGGATGGTGTTATCCTGCCTTTTGGCAAGGCCAAGATATCAAAGAACTGGTTCCATGCTTAAGATCAATCGTCCTGGATATCGAGCATGCACAGGCTCGCTATGGATATCGATCAATTTTGTCCGAGTCCGGATCGAGCTACAATTGATATGACACAACAAGCACAGCAAGGGAAGCCTGCATTCCAAATTTCAGGTCAATACGAGTTCGTATGCTCGAGTTATGATCGATTCAATCAGGAGGAAACGGCCTCGTTTTCGTATCCATCAGTGAACCACAGTTCGACTCGATCTAGTTCGTATCCATCTTCCACTTCACATCGGTCAATTCCCATGAGTTCGTATCGGTCAAGTTGGCAGTGTTCGAGTCCATCGAGTTTGTATCGATGGACTTCGTACCCATCAACAGATAATGCGCCTCGTAACGATCGGCCAGTATCTACTTTGCATCCATCATAGAAGCCTCTATCCGAATCCATCTGAATGGAGCAATTCGTATCCATCGGGTGACCTTAGTTCGTATCCATCAATGACAGCAAGTCACTGTTTTGTATCCATGAAATAACTGCCCTATTCGTATCCATCCACTTTCGTTGGTTCGAAACCATCATGAAGCTACTGTTCTAAACCATAAGGGTGTATTAGTACGAATCCATCAGGAAGCTACTCTTCGTACCCATCAGGGGTCCTTGTTCGAATCCATCGAGTCATCGCTACTTCATATCCATCGAATTGTCATCATTTCGTATCCATTAGAGGCTCTTGTTCGAACCCATGCCCAGAGGCTTGTTCGTGTCCATTAAGTCAAATGGACCTGGATTAGCGCAACGGCCTTCGATTCAAGTAAGGCGAGATACATGGATACGACGCGGTCAAACCGGAGAAAAAGGTAGATCGATTCGAGATACGCGCGCCACGTCACCTCATAAGCACGTGCAGCCATCGACTCGAAGGAATCGACACGAAGCTATGGAGTCGAATAAAACAACCACTCGAGAAAACTCAACTCGTATCGATCATATCTCAAAATCTATCGATCCAAATGCCATGAAATTTTCACAGGAGATTGCACACGAGCCAAGGAACGTTAACAACAATGTCAGCTCCATCAGACATGATCTTTATCGATACGAAATGATTTCGTATCGATCACAGATCGTGTCAAAACTTTCTGGAATTGGTCGTGTGGGCCCCCTCACGTGCCAGAGCGAATCTCCCGAAGTTTGAGCGAAGTCTCAACCTGCTACGTCTATAAATAGAGCCCCAGAGCTACAGAAGAGGGATCTTTGAATTCTCAAGCGCCCAGACTCTGCCGGATCAAGACTTACATCGTATTTTAGCTGTTGAGTTCGAATTTCTTGTTGTAACTTGCTGTTATTTGCTGTACTCGCTTGTAATTGTTGAAAGAGAATAAATAAAGCTGCAAAAAACTTCATAGTGGACGTAGGCAACATGCCGAACCACTCTAAATTGCTTGTCTGTGCATTTTCTTTCCTGTTGCTTGAAGTTTTTGTTAGATAATCCTCATTTTAAATTTATATTCTTCACTGTTATCTCTTCAAAAACTTCCAAAGAGTGTTGTGCCCAATTTTGGTGCAAACACTTTGGTGCTTTCACTGAAAAAGCCCAGATTTTCTCCTGCTCGTTGGATCTGTCGTCGATACCGGATTGAATAAATCTAAGAGAGAGATCTAGATCACTAATTCGAGTTCCTTCCCTTCTATTCAGATTTTCACAAAGTCCTCAGGATGGTTAGCACAAGAACCACCTCTAACGTTGGCAATCAGGAAGGCCGGGATAGGCAAAATCCGGCGCAGTTGCCATCAACCAACCAAAATGCAACCGGACCCTCAGACTCACAAGGCCCGGTAACCAGGCAAGAGTTTTAGCTGTTGCTACAAGAACTAACACAGAGTCGGCAGCAGTTGACAGAACAACTGCATGCAAATGCTGAGTTGACCAACCAGTTAAACCGCCAAAAGCACAGAAGGCATAGAAGAGATCAAGTCTCTCGCTCCTCCACAGAAAGTTCTGCTTTATCCGGATACAACCAAAGATCCGTTCGTCCCCGATCAGACGAAGGTCACGCACAGGTCACCGGGCACCAACCCATCTTAACTGTTGGACAGCTAAGGGTTGGTACATCGGCCAGCTTTCATACTAGACCCTCCTCTCGAGGACGGACCGTCCCTCAGTACACCACAGATAACCGTCCTACCGCTACTGCAGTTGACACAGGGATTGACACTGGAAATCAATACGGACGTACTCCCGAACCTTACGCCCGAGAAGATGTTGAGCCAAGGAAGCGAGATGTAGACCGTTGACAGCGCCCAGTCTAACCTCGCAATGTCAAACCCGACCACACTTTGGCCCAACGAGCGTAGAATGTCGCAATGCCAGACCTTTCGACTATGATTAGACAAATGATCCATGAAAGCCAGGGTCTTGCCAACGATGACTGGGTATTCTCCCGGAGTCATACCCCTTTCACGGACGAGATTCTTTATGCTGAACCTCCTCGGCGATTCAGGATGCCGGCATTACCGATGTATGAAGGAAATTTGGACCCCAATCAACATATTTTGAAATATGAATTGTCAATGAGTGCGGTAAGGGCTGACGACGCAGTAAAGTGCCGTAGTTTTCCCATTTCTTTGGGGGGCATTGCGACAATGTGGTTTACAAGGTTACCACCACGATCTATCTCTTCGTTTGACCAGTTGGCTACAAAGTTTGTTAAGCAGTTTCGTATGCATGTTGCTAGACCTAAAGATGTTAACACTCTATCCAGCATCACCGAGGCACCAGGGGAAACACTTAGACGCTATTTAGAAAGGTTTCATGCAGCATGCGCAGAGATTAGTAATCCCAACGACAATTCAATTCTAATGGCACTAACTAAGGGAATCGACCGTGATTCTGAGTTCGGGAATTGGTTAGCTGGGAAACCTCCCGCATCGTTGGACCGTTTCAACTCCAAAGCCGCTCAATTCTTAAGGCGTGAGGACGCAAAACAGTCTAGGAAGCAGGACGACGTGAGACCCAGTAGTGAAGGGATTCAAAGTAATGTAGCAGTTAAACAGTCAGGTGAGAGTTCTGGGAAAGTGCATCTGAATGTACAGAACAAGCAGTCTCAGCCGAGAAGCAATGATAATCAGGGTAAGAAACGGGATCAAAACCGTGGTCTGCGACGTAGGGCCCCAACGTTTGACAGCTATACACTGTTGAATACGTTGCTAGAAAACATATATCTACAGACTTGCAATGCTATGCAGTATAAGAAGCCCGCTCCGAAGCCTCATCGGAGAGACAGATTCAAACGGGAAAATTCTATAGATTCCATGAGAGCTATGGCCACAATACCAATGAGTGTAGACATTTTCAAGACCTCGTTGAGAAGTTGATCAGGGAGAGGAAGTAAGATCAGTTCGTGCAGGAGCCGCAATCTGGAGGTGCGGGCCCGTCAACCCAAAATCGTGTGCAAAGTCAAGAAAGACATGAAGAACCTACTCGTACAATCGGGCGATTAGTTATAAATATAGTTAGTGGTGGTCCCCATCCAGCGGGCCGGAGCTGGAGGGATATGGAGTCGTATGCCAGTTCTATCCGGCATGCGAACTTTGAGTGTTGCAGTAATTTTGATGAAGGGGCTCCGGCCAAACAACAGAAAATGATGAATGATGATATCGTGTTTAGAAACCGAGATGCTGATAAGGTCGAAGCCCCAACCATTGACCCACTGGTCATATCTGCCCAGGTTGGTCCTGCTTGGATGAAGAGGATCCTGGTTGACAGTGGGAGTGCAGTAAATATTATGTTCAAGAGAGCCTATGACTTGATGAAAATTGAAGCCAAGGACTTGAAACCTTGCCAATCTCGAATTCATGGCTTCGATGGAAGTGCCAATATACCCACTGGAGTAGTGGAGTTGCCAGTGGAGCTGGGTGTTGGAGAGTGCCGGAGGGTCCGGATGTTGCAGTTTGTTGTGTTGGACATTCACTCCCCCTATAACGCATTTTTGGGCCGACCAGCCCTCGCTGAATTCAGGGCAGCAATTTCCCCGTGGTGTTTAACTTTGAAGTTCCCCACCGATCGTGGGATTGGAGTTATTCAAGGAGATCAGGCTGCTGGGAGAGCCTGTTATGTTGCAGAGCTGCGCGAAGCACAACGACGAGAGAAAGGAAAGGGCGTAGAGGAATCTCTCTGCGTCCGCTTTGCAAATAATTGACAATTGATGTCTGGGCCTCGGCCCTGACACCACAACCAATTCCAAAGGGATCTTGATCCTAGAAACAATGAGAACAAGGAGGAATCCATAGAGATCAAGCTTCCCCAGCTAAACTGACGATTGATGTCCGGATCGATGGCAATGATGATGATGATGCTAGAATGTTAAAAATTGGGTCTCAGTTGAGCCATGAGACACAGCAGGAATTGGTTGAATTTCTCCGGGCGAATCTCGACGTGTTCGCCTGGACACATTCTGACATGAGTGGGATAACGTCGGACATCGCGAGCCATACCCTGAATATCGACCCGAGGTGTATCCCGATCAAACAGAAAAGGCGTAGTATGGATCCAGAGAGATCTGCCGCCCTTAAAGAAGAAGTCGATAAGCTCAAGTCAAATGGGTTTATTCGAGATGCTTTATACCCAGAGTGGGTGTCCAATCCTGTACTTGTCCGAAACCCGAATGGGAAATGGAGGACATGTGTTGATTATTCAGATCTAAATAAAGCTTGCCCAAAAGACAGTTTTCCACTTTCCAGGATTGATCAACTTGTAGATTCTACAGCTGGACACGAATTATTATCTTTCATGGACGCTATTCCGGCTACAACCAAATACCCATGCATGTACTTGACCAAGAACATACCAGTTTGTCACCGATCTGGGACTCTACTGCTATAAAGTCATGCCGTTTGGACTAAAGAACGCCGGAGCGACTTACCAGTGTCTAGTCAATCGGATGTTCGCCAATCAGATTGGGAAGACCATAGAAGTTTATGTAGATGGCATGCTTGTGAAATCACGGTTCTCCACTAATCACGTTAAAGATTTGGAATCAATGTTTAACATCCTTCGGAAGTACGGGATGAAGCTCAATCCGCCAAAGTATCACTTTGGAGTCGCATCCGGAAAATTCCTTGGGTTCATTGTCAACGCTCGAGGAATAGAAGCCAATCCAGAAAAGATTTAGGCAATCAGGAACTTGCAAACTCCACGAACCATAAAGCAGGTTCAGAGTCTCAACGGGAAGATAGCGGCGTTGAGCAGGTTCATATCAAAGTCTACCGATAAGTGCATCCCTTTCTTTGATCTGATCCGAAGAGGAAAGCAGAACTTCGAGTGGACTACGGAGTGCGAAGGTGCATTCCAAGCACTGGTTCAACATCTCTCCACACCGTCGATTTTATCAAAGCCTATCAACCATGAGCAGTTGTATCTTTACTTGGCGGTATCGAAAAACGCAATTAGTGCTGCCCTAGTTTGGGAGGAAGATCGAGTACAAAAACCGGTCTACTACGTCAGCAAGCGGTTGACCGGCGCTGAGAGAAACTATCCAAAGCTCGAGAAATTGGCTTACTGCCTAGTCATTGCCTCAAGGAAGCTCCGTCCATATTTTTAGGCTCACCCTATCACTGTGTACACCGATCAGCCATTACGACAGGTCCTCACGCGGCTTGAAACGTCTGGTAGGTTACTCAAGTGGAACATCGAACTGAGTCAGTTCGACATCACCTATACCCCAAGAACAGCCATTCACGGTCAAGTCCTAGCAGATTTTAATGCTGAATTCACTGTCCCAGAGGGTTTGCCCGAGGCCGATAAATCTCCTAAATACATCTGGAAGCTACATACTAATGGCGCATCCAACGATCGGTGCTCAGGTGCTGGGGTAGTGCTTGAAACCCCCGAGGGCTGATCCATATGCTATGCCCTAAAATTCGAGTTCCGTGCGACAAACAACGAAGCTGAGTATGAAGCTTTACTTGCTGGGTTGAGGCTAGCCCGCGATCTGAGAATTACTGCCGTGGAAATTTACTGCGACTCTCAGCTAGTCTATGTCAAGTTCGGGGTGAATATCAGGCCAAGGAGACTAGCTGTCTATCTAGCTCGAGTCAAAGAAGTACTTGATCAATTCGATCACTATGCCATTTTCTGCATACCCCATGAGCACAACCAGAAGGCTGACTCATTAGCCAAGTTAGCAAGTACAGGTGAAGCATAGCACATGGGACTCGTTCCTATTGAAATTTTGTCTTCTACAAGCACTGATCAGATGGAAACTGATTTTACATTTGAAATTGCGCCCAAAAAAGAGTCATGGATGACCCCCTATCGAAACTATATCGAGCACATGGTACTGCCCGAGCATATGAGTTAAAGGAGACAGATTCTTAGGAAGGCCTCGCGGTTTACCATTCAGGATGGAATCATGTATAGAAGAGGATATTCCGTTCCCCTCCTTCGATGCATCGCCCACGACGAAATCAAAAGGGTGTTATGTGATGCACATGAGGGAGAATGTGGTGATTACACTAGGGGGCAAGCCCTCGCCAAGAAAGTACTTCGATATGGATATTTCTAGCCAACTGTGAACCGTGATGCATCCGATTATGCAAGAAAATGTGATAAATGCCATATACATGCTCGAATTCCTAGGGCCCCACCTACTGAGATAACCCAAATGGTCAGTCCCTGGCCGTTTGCAATATGGGGCATTGATATCATCGGTACTCTACCACTTGCCAAAGGAGGAGCAAAATATGCCATCGTCGCAGTCGATTACTTTACTAAATGGGCTGAAGCTGAACCACTTGCGACAATTACAACGAAAAAAGTAATCAACTTTGTAGTTCGCAATATCATCTGCCGGTTTGGTCTCCCTCATACCATTATCACTGATAACGGAGCCCAATTCGACAGTGTTGAATTCAAAAATTTCTGCCAACGGTTCAACATCCATAAGATATTCTCGGCAGTTGCACACCCTCAGGCGAATGACCAAGTTGAAGCCGTTAATAAAGTTATCAAATCTATTCTAAAAAAACAACTGGAAAAGGCTGGGGGCAAGTGGGTTGATGAACTACCTATGGCTTTATGGGCTTACCGAACGACCCATAAGTCCGTGACCGGACACACTCCCTTCTCTCTATCATATGGCTCAGAAGCTGTTATCCCAGTCGAAATGGAAGTACCTTCTCATCGGGTAACTTACTATGATCCAAAAACTAACGCCATATTACTCGCTGAATCTTTGGACTTACTGGATGAAAAACGTGAAGAGGCTGATTTGAGGGCAGCCGCATATCGAAATCGAGTCGCCCGATTATATAATGCCAAGGTCCGACCACGGACCTTTGAACTTGGCGATGTCGTTCTGAAAAGAATTTATCCGGTCCCTTCGCATATGAAGCCAAATTGGGAAGGGCCATATGTGATCACTCAAAATCTCGGAGATGGCACATTCAAGTTGTCGACCGTTGACGGCCTTACTTTGCCAAGGGCCTGGAATAGTGAAAGCCTCCGTCGCTGCTACATATGACAGGCTTCATTTATCTGATTCATTCTTTTATTTGCAGTTTGTTTTCGCATTTCGAAATCTAAATTTGTAATAAGGCAACTGACCTTGCCATGTTTTTTCATGTCAGCAATAAAATGTCGTCTCTTCGAGCCAGAGTTGTGATTTATTGAATATGACGCACAACATCACGATGCACGGAGATCTAAGTTCCATCAAATGGTGGAATTTATTCAAATAGCGAATGACTGTGATATGACCGGTCACTCACTAAGTGATACCCAAGCTTGGGGGCAAGCAACTGCGATAATACTGAAAAGGATTGATACACAACAATCCATAAAACCACTCCAAACTCCCAGAGTGTGAGTTAAAGTGTGAAAACTCTAAATACGGTTCTGGAGAGGCCAGCCCATCTACCTAGCGACTCCAAACCTTTTTCTAACCAAATTAGAGGAGGATGGACCCGTCCGTCTAACGACCTCGCTTGTTAATTTGGGGTGGATGTGATTCGACCATCCGCGATCCCGATAAATTAATTATTCCCAGAGTGTGAGCGATTCCCTAAAAAATCCGAACAAATGCGACTGACCATCTGTCGATTAACTCTAAATTTCCAACGTGCAAATTAAATTATAAATTTCAACTCTAGGTTCCCAGAATGTGAACCGGGATATAAACACTAACTCCAAGTTCCCAGAGCGTGAATTGGACTATAAACATCAATTCCAGGTTTCCGGAGTGCGAACCGAAATGTAAATGTCGATTCCAAATTCCCAGAGTGTGAATTGGAGTACAAATACCAAGTCGAAGTTCCCGGAGTGCGAACTATGCCATAAACGTCGATAACTCTTGGATTCCCAGAGCGCGAACCAGATTATCGATCGCAGATTATCCTAAGTCCCCAGAGTGTGGACATGTGCTCAAGATTTGCAATAGGTGCGATTGACCTCCGAAATACAAATGTTGGTCCCCGAAACTGGGGGCAAAAGCTTAAGTGTTAATCACTAACCGAAGTGATACAATGTCCGAAATCCAACTCATTCATCGATTACGACGTGTAATCAAGATTTTCAAACTTGGCAAATAAAACGAACTCAAATTGAAGGTAGAAACACCATAATTATACTGGACTGAAAGTCAAATACTACAAATACTTGAGCACAAAAGAAATGAGAGTTGAAGCAAAGAAACTAAATTTCATTTCAACTAACTGTATGTGAAGATTCATGTACAAGTTATTCCAAAAATTCCTACTAGCAGGGGGCCGAGCCTGCATCTATACATGGCCTATGAAAGAAAAATAAAAGCAACTTCCTAACTGCCAAAAATGCGCCAGAGGGGGATTATCTACTTTTTCTTCTTCGGCTTTTTCTTCAACGCAGAACCACTGAAACCGCTAACAGCCTTTCGCTTCGAGCCCTTACCCTTTGGCGTATCATCCTCTGATGAAGGCATGATATCGACATCTTCCTCTGAACTTGAACTTAAAGGGATATTCTCTTCTGGAGGAGTCAGAGGAGTCGGGTCTACCACCGGGGGCGGAATGGGCATGCTGGTACCGACAAGCGTGTCCCCGAAAGATACCACCATAAGAGGAGCGGGGCCAATCACCGTCGTAACACTCTCGGAACTACCATTGTGTGCTGCCGCTTCCATCTCTGCATTGATTTGAGCCAGTATCTCGGCTTCACGAGCGGCACGGGCTTCACGATAGGCAGCGGTGGACTGTGACGAAGCAATGGAAGCAGGTGGGAACACGCCAAGAATGAACGGCATGTCCATTAAAGGGTCGCTGTGTTGGCCTAGGAGCTCATTCACCATCTGCTCGTCAAAAGAAATTGAGCTCCCTTGTGTCATCTCAATCGGCGCGACCGCAGTTGTGGTAACCGCCTCAGTAATGATGGCCTTCTTCCCTTGATGCAACTCTTGGATCGCAGGAGGCGCAGCTGATGTAGCTTCAGTCACTGAGCAAAGAAAAAGAACAAGTCGTCAGTACACGCTTCAATACAAATACTTCAGTTCAGACACACAGTGGATTTGTGCAGAGTACCTTCCTCTACTTGACTCGTGGCTGGCTGAACAGTTTCCCAAGGATGTTCCTTTATGGGGTATAAGCGTGGCTGCTCAGGGTCATAGCCCGGAATCGACTGCGGCTCAATCACTGACGTTGGCTCGGATCCAGATGAAGTAATCATCTCAGAACTTGTAACCTGATGTGCGACGCCAGAGCCTTCACCAACTTCTAGATGCTGGGGTCCCAACCTCTCTATTGCATGAGAGATCATAGAATCGTGAAGAATTTTATTTTCATCTTCGCTTATAACACGGTTCTCTAATTCAAATTCATCTATAGCACCACCCGACAGCATCGCCTTTTCTTCTTCGACTAACAAATTCCAAGCATTGAACAGGTGTGTGGGATAATCGTCGAGCCATGCCAAGTTTCTGTGCCTCAGTACATTGGCATTATAAGTAATAAGAAGCTCCTCTATCTCTGACTCGAGCTTGGTCTCCGCCAACCGAACTTTCTCATCGACTCCGGCCTCCATCTCACGGACCTTTTCCATGGCCGCGTCCCTCTCCCTCCGAAACTCCACCGCCTGATCGCATGCCTCCTGTGCGGAAATGTTAGCAGTGTCCCTCTCTTTCATGAACTCCGAGACTTTGGCCTTGAGCTCATTTAACTCCTTCAGGGTTGCATCCTGCTCGACGGCTACGACGGTATTCTGGTGGCCTATGTCCTCCACCGTGGCATAATGCTCATGCTTCTTCATGTCCATTGCCGCCTAGGCTTCATCAGCTTTCTTTATAGCCTCGATTACAGATTTGCGAGAAGACTCAGCCTTGCTGTTAAGCGCTTGAATAATCCGGTCTTTTTAGCCAAGTTCTTTCTCTAGTTTCTCAATCATGGCCGCCCGGTCGATGCCACCTTTGATGTTTTCTTCATGGTTTTTGACCATTCCTAGTACTGGAAAAATATATCGGTAAGATAATCATGCATCATGGGTTCAACCGACGTTGGTATCCTTTTCAAACGCGGAGGGAAGACGAACCCATCGAAGCAAATGTCAGGGAAATCTTTCTTCAGTTAGGCAAGCCTCGCTGCTCCCACCCCCGAAGGCTCAGTTAGTACCTGCTCTGTGGCTGCGGGGGCCACAATCTCAGTCCTACGGTGATTTTCAAACCTTAACGATTGGGTAGACGGCTTGTGACGTGGAGCCTCGGAAGGTCGCGAGGCGTGGGCAGGAGGTTGTGAAGAGACTCTGGGAGGTGGCGTACGAGATCGAGATCGATGCCTATGCTCTTTATCTCTGTCAGAGCGATCACGAATCGAGTACCCCTGGTCATAGTCTTTGTCTCCTTCTCTCATATATGGTTCATAATATGATGAAGACTTGCATCTGCTACGAAGACTACCAAGTATCGAGCTTCGACCAGACATGGTATCTACAAGTCAAAAGGGAGACAAAAGTTAGTATTCTCTCACAGTGAGCGTATTACATTCGAAAACCGTGTAGTGCCGTGAAGTGTGAATGTATGTGCAACCCCTCGACCAACCGGATGTGTCAACCGCACTAGTGGGCAGAGACTCGGTTAAAACTAAGGCTTGTGAAAGTTCGTCCAATCCGACATCATGTTGCAAGGACACATCGTCTGGAATTGGAAGATCGGCGAGCCTTTCATAAATATTCTCAGTTCTTGGAGGAGACATCTTCGAAATTATGATTCCGGAGGCGGGCCGGGATGTGACAACAGATTCCCATCTTCCCTTTTTTTGATCGCTTAACAACGGCTGCCTTGCCTTTTCTCTGCTCTTCGATATCTTGGGCTACATCCGAAGGTTCACCCAACGGTTCCTCATTGGTGTGAGTTCTTTCAGAGTCAGCCTCCTCGATTATGACAACTCTAGGCTTTCTTCGTTTAACTCGTTCTTTCGAGGCAGTCCTTAAAGTACCGTCGAGCATTATACTTTGTCTTCGCTCGATGAGCCCAAGAATCCTAAGATTCCTATCCGTCAAGAGCAATTCGATATTCCTCTCCTCGCTTGGGATTTCATGGAAAACCCAAACTATCTCCTTGAAATATCCACCTTTGGGTCGCTGAATTATTGCTATAAAGAAAGAAAAAAGAGATATAAGTTCGACTTCGTCTATAGCTGTCTTAAAAATTATCCCAGGAGATAACAATATCACGTCTGAATAGCGATCGCCTGGCGAATCCTGGAGGACACCGAACGTAGAACCACTCCGTCTTGAAGTAGCTTAATCTGGTCTAAGATTGACCACTTGACAATTCCTTACTACTTCCAGGAATGTGAAGGATGGGCTATCTGTTCGACTTTTGAAGTTGAATAAGTATCTGATCTCGGTCGGGTTTGGTGGTCGATAGAGATACTCCATAAATGCAATGAACAAGCTATTGAGCGAGGCATATCCATTCAGGTGTAGCTGAGATGGGGAGATCCCCAAAAATGACAACACTTCTCTTATATATTCATTGAACGGAGGAAGCATCCCAGCTGCACACGCGTGGCGATTGAATGCGGTATATCCCTCTGGTGGATTGTGTGGTCTATCATTTGGTCCCGGTAATAATACATCGTCCATCGACATACCATGCCTTAAGCATATTCTCCCAAGCATATCTTCAGAAATATGAGATGCGACAGAGTCTGATGGATTGTTGATGAAGAATGCGTCGGGAAACTCGTCCGGGGCTAGACCGATGACTTCGACCCCGACGTCCGGTATTTCAAGTCTGGGAGGAGCCAAACTCTGAGTTTCTTGTGGTTGCGAGCTTGGAGTTTCCATAAATAGCTAACTCATGAGAAACCATCATTAGACGACAAAGAGCCCGTGTGTTCCCTTCGTGTAAAGTGTGTGTTATGCAGTGTTGTGCATTACTTGGACAAATTTTGCAGAGTTAAAGAAAATATGCGAACGACAAAGCTTCAAAGTCCAGTTATAATGACTATCATCGCTGACCGTCATCGCCAAATCATCTACATGTTGGCAATCGATACGGATTAAAGTTGTTATGGTTCCATCGACGAGCTTCGGAAGGTAGTCAAGTATGCAGTTTAACTATCAAGTCCGGATATGCGAGAATGAAGCTCGTCGAAATGTGCTAAAGAGTGTCAAAATTTCGTATCCATCAAAGATACATGTTCGAATCGATCGCAGGAAGCTTTTTCGTATCCATCAAAATGCATGTTCGTATCGATTCCGGGGGGCATGTTTCGAATCGATCGTCCATGGTGGAGTTCGTATCGATCAAGAATGGATGACTTCGAATCGATCCTTGATTTCCTGTTTCGTACCGGTCAGGAAGGTCTCTGCTAAACATCGATCACGTTCGAGTCAATACTTTTCGTATCGAACGTAAAAGTAAAATTCGTATCGACCTAAAGCAGAGAACTACGAAACGACTGATTACTTATTTTTCGTATCGATCATTTCATGTCGATACGATCCACCATCATCATAATCGGTATGAACTGCATCATCTCCATGAGAATATTCCAAGGATCGATGCGAAATCCAAGGAGAAATATCATCGCCTTCATCGATTCGAACGCAAGCCCCCAGATCGATCTATTTCTTGTCTTTTCCACTCTTTCTTCTCCAATTTACAGGAGCACCGCCATGGCCATTCATGACCGAGCTTTGACCCAGATCTGCTTTTACCAATTGCCAGAATAGATAATCGATAAGAAGGAATGGATCTGAAATAGCTTCGTCGTTTGGATTCGTGATTAATTACCTAATTTAAAGTTGGGATTCGAAGATTTGAAGGGCTGAGTTTGATCGAATGAAAAATAGGATGCAGTTCTGTCTCTCAAGTTTCTGGATCGATGCGAAAAGCCAAAGGCGGCAGTGAAAAGTGAAAAGTAAAAAAGTGAAAAATGGCTAAGTCCCAGGTATTTATATGGAACCTAGGAAGAGACCGGGTCGATTCGCCTCCCAATCCACCTGACCGGTCGCAACTGGTCAAACCCCGAATCGAGTCGAACGCCCTGTTCGAATCCGTCTGACCAAGAATTTTTGTCGATTCTAAATGGAAAGTGAATCCATCGATACGAAGCGCACGACGAGGACAGCTGAAGACGATGGGGCCCATCGACTCGAAGCCTCTGTTCGCATCGACAAGTTCACGACTCCATCTACTGCATATCGATACGAACCGTGATTTCGTGTCCATCATAACTCAAACATTATCATCGATACGAATGAACATTTCGCATCCACCGAATTCTCCATTTACCGATGCGAAGTCAATCTTTCAACCTTCTATATCGATTCAAGAGAGGATCGATACGAAGGAACTTCCTAAAACAACTGACAAACGTTGTTGCAATTCAAATTTCACATCGGTTTAGGAGAGGATCGATACGAAATTCGGTACAAGAAAACTAACAATGACTCGTGAGCGTGCAACGTTAACGAGAGTAAGGCCAACATATATGCATCTAAGCACTATCATACAACAATCAGGTATAGCAACGCAAGGTTACGACCTTCGACAAAAGAGCAATGACTGTTCAGAAAAAAGATTGCAGCTATTTCAAAGCACATCATGTTTCCACAAGACGTACTTTGGGGGGGAAATGTTATCCCGCCTTTTGGCAATGCCGAGATATTAAAGAACTGGTTCCAAGCTTAAGATCAATCGTCTTGGGTATCAGGCATGCACAGGCTCGCTATGGATATCACTGAATTTTGTCCGATTTCGGATCGCGCTACAATTGATATGATACGACAAGCACAGCAAGGGAAGCCTGCATTCCAAATTTCAAGTCAATCTGAGTTCGTATGCTCGAGTTATGATCGATTCAATCTGGAGGAAACGGCCTCGCTTTCGTATCCATCAGTGAACCACAGTTCGACTCGATCCAGTTCGTATCCATCACCCACTTCGCATCGGTCAATTCACATGAGTTCGTATCAGTCAAGTTTGCAGTGTTCGAGTCCATCGAGTTCGTATCGATGGACTTCGTACCCATCAACAGATAATGCGCCTCGTAACGATCGGCCAGTATCTACTTCGCATCCATCATAGAAGCCTCTATCTGAATCCATCTGAACGGAGCAATTCATATCCATCGGGTGACCTTAGTTCGTATCCATCAATGACAGCAAGTCACTGTTGCGTATCCATGAAATAACTACCCTGTTCGTATCCATCCACTTTCGTTGGTTCGAAACCATCATGAAACTACTGTTCAAAACCATAAGAGTGTGTTAGTTCGAATCCATCAGGCAGCTACTCTTCGTACCCATCGGGGGTCCTTGTTCGAATCCATCGAGTCATCGCTACTTCGTATCCATCGAATTGTCATCATTTCGTATCCATTAGAGGCTCTTGTTCGAACCCACGCCCAGAGGCTTGTTCGTGTCCATCAAGTCAAATGGACCTAGATTAGCGCAACGGCCTTCGATTCAAGTAAGGCGAGATAAATGGATACGACGCGGTCAAACCGGAGAAAAAGGTGGATCGATTCGAGATACGCGTGCCACGTCACCTCATAAGCACGTGCAGCCATTGACTCGAAGGAATCAACACGAAGCTATGGAGTCAAATAAAACAGCCACTCGAGAAAACTCAACTCGTATCGATCATATCTCAAAATCTACCAATCCAAATGCCATGAAGTTTTCACAAGAGATTGCACACGAGCCAAGGAACGTTCACACCAAATTTTAGCTCCATCAGACATGATCTTGATCGATACGAAATGATTTTGTTCGATCATAGATCGTGTCGAAACTTTCTGGAATTGGTCGTGTGGGACCCCTCACATACCAGAGCGAATCTCCCGAAGTTTGAGCAAAGTCTTAGCCTCCTACGTCTATAAATAGAACCCCAGAGCCTACAGAAGAGGGATCTTTGGATTCTAAAGCGCCCAGACTCTGCCGGATCAAGACTTACATCATATTTTTGTTGTTGAGTTCGAATTTCCAGTTGTAACTTGGTGTTGTTTGTTGTACTCGCTTGTAATTGTTGAAAGAGAATAAATAAAGCTGCAAAAAACTTCATAGTGGATGTAGGCTACATGTCGAACCACTCTAAATTGCTTGTCTGTACATTTTCTTTCCTGTTGCTTGAAGTTTTTGTTAGATAATCCACATTTTAAATTTATATTCTTCACTGTTATCTCTTCAAAAACTTCCGAAGAGTGTTGTGCCCAATTTTGGTGCAAACAGATGGTTGTGTAGATAACATGATTGTATAACGTGATGCTTTGTGCACGTTACATTATCTGTCCTTTAGGGATTTCGAGGACGAAATCCTTTTAGGAGGGAGAATGTAACACCCCATAAAAAATAATAAGAAATTAACTAATAATGAAAGAATTAATTAGTAATTTAATAATAAAGCTAAATATGGAAATTTTGTAAAAGTTCGAATTTGATCATGAAGTTATGTCTTTGCATTCATGGCGAGTTTCTATCAACTTCCATATATAATATTTTGAAAATGGAGCTCAAATGAAAAGGTTATGGATGTTTGAAGTTTTTGAATTTAAAATAATTTAAATGGAATTCAAATTCAAATAAATAATTAATGTTAAATTTTGAAATTCAAAATGTAACAGTAATTGGATTTTGGGTTAAGTAAATGTTAAAATAAATGTTTAATGTTAAAAAGTAATTAAGGAATTACGTAAATTTATCGACGATAAAAAATACTTTTACCAAGATAAATTCTACTAATCAACCACCTTCCCTGGGACGGTCGATCATTAGCGGTCGACCTCTTAGGAATGGGCGGTTGACCAATGAACATCGGTGGTAATTATAGTTTTTGCATTTTTAACGGTTTGAATTTTATTATTTTGAATTGACTTAAATCCGACGGTTCTGGTGCTTTATAATCACAATAAATAATAGCCTAGCCTCCTCACGTTTATTCATAAATTACTTTGTGAAACAAGCGAAGCTCTGTCTCTCTCTTCAAATATTTAGAAAATTCTCTAGGGTTACAGGTAAGCAATTTTAGGTGTTTATCGATTAATTTCTTATTCTATTATCCTACGATCTATAAATTTTCGAATCTAATCCGTATATAATTCCCTTGTTGTATATTTTTGAAAGAAGAGATTTGTAATGGATTGAAGCAGGCGTAAACAAATCCAAAACAGAAGAACCAAGGACTTTTTATGGGTGGAAATCTCAATCTTTATTATCTTAATAATTGTGTAGTATAACTTGGATTTGATATATGCCTTTAGCGAATTTTGTTTACGAAAACATCACAGTAAAACCTCGAAATTCTCCTAAAGCGAAATGTTAATTCTTAAGAATCTCAATTATTCTATATTAAAATAATGGAATTGTATAGATATTGCAATTTTAATGTTTTACATTCTATTCCACTTCTTATCTTTTTCTTTGGATCTAATTAAGGGTTTTGAAAAGAATAAATCAGGAAATTGGGTGTAAGGTACATATTATTTTATTCGTAGTTTGCACTGCCTATTTCCGCAATTTAAATAGAACTTCCCTTTTTCAATTTTATACAAAGAAGTTGAATAAAGTGTAAAAGTAGTTGAATTGTATGTCTCTATTAATGTTGATTCCGATATTTTAGTGTAAAATAAATTTGGTATGGATTCTATTTTATATGAATCTTTGATTGAATGGTGGATATTAGATATACGGTATATTTTTCGGCATTGAATTAGACTTGTATAAATTTAAAGTTTTGACATTTAAACGTTAATTTAAGGTGCAACCTTCATATGCTTAAAAATATTTTAGGCACGTGTATGTGTATGTATATATATGTGTGTGTGTGTGTGTGTGTGTGTGTGTGTGTGTGTGTGTCTGCGGTAGTCGCTAAGTGGATAGGGGGACTACATCTAGTGAAAGGATGCAGGTTCAATCCCTACCATGAGCAATTATCCCCTAAGTAAAATTTACCCGATGTAGTGGATGTCCAAGGGGAACTGCAATACACTGTAAAATTGTGCAGTTGTGGACTGGGTGGCCCTATACCATATAGTTTACAAGCGAAGCTTCGTTCTCTATTCAATACACACACACACTAACGTAAATAACATATAATTATAACGTATTAATTACATAGCTTATAGGCTATTAATCATCATTAAATCCACTTTAGGAAAGAAGTTAATTGTAAAGGCAAAATAAGAGTTATCTTACAAGACCTTGATGTAGAATGAGGTGAGATGATGACAATACGTTAAGAGAGTGTTGTAAATTATGACTAAGCTATAGGGATGCAAATTCAGTCAAAAGCATGAAAGTCTGCCCAGCTAATCTTGCTACCAGCAGTGTGACTTTGGGGTTGATGTGAGACATCTCTTATAATAAGTACCCATGGAGGACATAAGGTTAGTCCAAATTTTGTAAGGTAAACATACCCAGCTAATTTGGCTATCGATATATATGAATAGTCGGACTAACATGACACGTCACAGTTTGGGTCAGTTTGGGTTATGGATCATAATACGAAGGACCTACTTTGGGGTTGAAGGTATTAAGTGGATGATTGAGGTCTTTCCTCTTCCCCGTGCAGGAAGTATTAAATGGTCGGGGTTAGTAGTTAAGTACAGCAGAGGATATCTTAGGAAGGGTCCGTTTCATGTTTGAAGTATTAAGTGGCCTGAAGAGATTCCGTGCAATGTTATCTAGATAGTACTAGGGAGGAGTCCATTTTATGATAGGTATAAATGATAGGGACCTACTAAAATAAGGTATTAAATGGTCAAGGTATGCCTAGTTCTCGTTGAAAAGGTATTAAGTGGCTTGGGTGCTACCTCTTACATTGTTAGGACATTATTGATGATACACATGGGTTATTGGGTTGGAAGAGTAACATATATGAATTGGACTGGGAAAGTCATAGGGCTTATAGTTGGAAGACTTACAATATAGTCAGGATATGTAAGACATTCTTATTCAAATTATATTTTCCAAGTACTATTATAGAAAGGCTTGAGATTTTATTCACCGAACATTGTTGTTCTTACTCCCTTCTCACTACAACACAGGTTAGAGATGATGATGTAGATTTTCGATGATGGTGGCGGAGACGCAAACTTATGGCAATGGATCTATGTTATTTTATATTTTTAATGTACCCATTGAGACATGATGTATTTACCACGAATATTTGGCATTTTTATGTAGAATTATGTTGTTTGTTTTTTACATATGAAATTTTAAATAAATGGGTACTATTTTAATGTTATATTGCATCCTTCCACTATGAGATCTTGAATATGTAGATAGATAGCTCAGTATATTGTTTTTTAAATCAATTTTATAAACCAATAGCCATCTTTGGAATGGGTCCGAGGTTTGATAGGCCTTTTTTGGAATGAAATTAGACCCTCTTTGTGGCAGGTTGTTACATACTCTCTCTCTCCATTACATATGACCAATTATAATAGATGTTACAAGGTCATAAAAAATTCCCAAAATCCCTTCAGGTAATTTATATAAATCCAACTTAAACATTTTATTGATTATACACGTTTATAACTTTTATATACTCATTTTATTAAACATTAATCGTATTCAAAAAAAATAAAAAATTTATAATTAATATTTCACAAGTATTAATTTATTTAATTTATTTAATTTATTGAAACCTCATATTTATTATATTTAATCCAATTTAAACATTCTACCGACATCGTATATCGGTATGTACTTTTATAATTTATATACGTACTTTATAATTACTAACGACATTCAAACAAATTAAAGAAAATTTAATAATTAATATTTCCTACATATTAATTTAATTAACTTTCAATTATTGCAAACTAATTAAATCTCTGGTTCACTCAAAATATTCACCATTTTGGTTGTTTGATTCAAATGTGCAAATCTGTTAGCGATTAATATTAGATAATTCAGATATTAATGTTCATAGTTCACTCTCACTAGTGGTGTGACAATATGGCTGAAGTTAATGCTTGCGCATCTTTTTGTAAAATCCAATTTTACTTATTATAAGCGGTATCCGATAATAATGATTATTTACACCAATTCTCTTCGTCAAGACTATATTATATTAGGAAATATGTAATTTCATTTTGGTTAAAACACCAACATCATCCACATTCTACTTTGTAATTCCAAACACAAAATCATTGATTCAATAATAACAGTTATTAGTAATAGCGCTGCTTTGGCCAGAGACTTTGATTTTAAGTTGATTATAGTTGATTATGATACTAACCCCATATAACCGAGAAGATGAATTCAACATTGAATAGTGTTTCACTTCCAAAGCTTCAACTCAAACCCAGCTATAGTTGTTCGATAAACGCTATCCCATGATTTAACTATAATCAAAGTGGAGTGTTTGTATTGAAGTTACACAATATTCTCAAGTCAAAGGAACTGTATAACATCATCACTTCGAGATGTCTGTTTGACCTTAGTTATTTTGACCAATAGAGAACTTTTAAGCGAGTCGCTACAAATTATCCAATAACTATTAGTATAGAACCACTTGGATCCCCCAGTGGCCACAAGAAACACACCGCCCAACATTTGAAGAGCATTACGTACTATAGTTTCAACGGATGAATTGATATCCCTTCTCGAATGATTTTAACTAGGAATGTTTAAAACGGTATATTATTTTCAGTGTGATATAATTCTCTTGATTATAATAGTTTGTAATTACTATCACATAACATATCATCTAAGTATTTTCCATTACACACTTCAAAATTAATTACTTGGTTAGTTATATAATTATATAATTGTAACAATTCGCACCTTAATGGGTTTGAATTTTGACTAAATTGAAACCCAAGTCCATTAGGGCACAAATCATTGGTGTTGGTAACATTTAATAAACATAGCGATATCAAAGGCTAAACTCACAGTGGAATAGTACAGTATAATAAAATGAATATACTGACTAAGGCTACTACTTTAGAATCAATTTTAATCCTTGGATATCTAGTTGCCTTTTCAGTGTCGAACATAAATGAGAAGAACTCTTCGTTTACGATTTATCATTCCCATCTTGCACCGGTAGCTTGTCCCTCAAAATCTACCTCGTGGGTTGTAATGAGAATGGCGTCCGAACAACGTTCTTATGACTGACAAATTACATACTTTATCTATAATACTAGTTTATGCCGATTGATTTCTATTTAAGTGTTATATCTACTATTCATGATATTATTCATTTAATTCCACTTGTGCGGAGGATATACCCTACCTTCTTCAAGGTATAACTATATACATATGTGTGTGGGTCTATATATGCGCGTGTGTGTGTAGGTGTGCGTGTATGTGTGTGTGTGTGCGTGTTTAAGTGTTGAACTACCTAAAAGGGAACCCCTACCACTTAATACTTCTTAAATATGGAGGAGGTAGACGCAGTGACCATTTAATACTTTAACCCTGAAGTAGGCCGAAGACTCCTAGATATGACCTTATAGTTTAATCAGTTGTACCACTAATGCATCTCAAAGACTTACCTAAGGGTTAACTAGCCCACCTCCGACAAACAAATAATTAAACTTTGAGGTCCTTGCGTATCCCATACTGATTTTACACTAGTAGAAAGCGAAATCAGCCAAGGCATAACCCAAGTCTTTGCTAATGACCGCTAGGGACCACTAGTAGTCAAAGCCTATATGTCAGCCATACTTCTAAATATCGATTTATCAACAACACTGACATAGCTTGATCTTATCCCACCTTTTGGCAAGGTCATGATACCACGGATTAGCTAAATGGATTTGTTATCATTAAGGCAGGAAGCCGAAAGAGATGATTATAAGGTTCAAACATTGGTTATAAGCAAGATTATGGATGATATGTAACACCCCTAATTTTTTATAAGATTATTCAAGAGATTTTATTAGATAAATTAAATAGAATAATGTAAACATTAGAGCGATAATATTTCAATAAATAATTAAAGGTCGTGCGTAATTATCTAAATGGGCTTATAACTGGCTTATATGTTAATTAACTAAAATAAGAGTATAATACGAAATAGTCGCACATTTATATATCCACGGCTTCACCATCCATTCATGTTCATTTTCATTTCACAAAAACGTAAACAAAGAAAATAATAGTCGGCCATTGCTAAGGAAGAAAAGAGGAGAAAATTTAATCAAAGTTAAGGATTTAAGCAAAGGGAATTAATCTCAATCAAATCTCAAAGTCCTTATCTTTACCAAGGTGAATAATAACCTAGATCATCTTTATTTTGTTTTATGATCATTTGTTTTCAGATTTAAGATTAAATCCATTATTATTATGATTTTTGATTGACGATATGCTTGGATTTGGATATGTTGGATTCAAACAAAATAATTTGATAATTATTTTACACGGTTTTAAGGATAAAACCGATTATAATTGTTTTCATATGCCATACGAAAATTTTATGTTGTGAAAATATGATTTTAGAGATGGGTTTCAGTTTTTATAATTTTCCAAGATATGGAAGATTTATTATTAATTTTCAGAGAAAAATATGAGTAGTTGGTTTTAGAAATTAATTTTGTTATTTCATGAAGAATTTGGGTTTGGGAATTTTTATATGTTAAATAACATATTGAAGGTGAATTTCTGAAATTTTGGGGATTTTTTCTAAGTAATTTACTATGGAAATTAAATTATTTTAGAAGATGGATTTAATTGTTTTAATGATTTTCTTAATGGAAGGGCTTAATTGTGAAAATTAATCTTTATTTAGATCTGAAATTATGTGGTAATTATTTTGGTTAATAATTTGAAAAGTTATGGCAACCAATTAAATGTTTAGAAATAGGTAGGTTAATTATAAAGTATTTACTTTAAATAGCTTTAAATCAGTTTTTACCTAGAAAAGTGGGTTCTGCCGCATTTAGAAGTCATCTTTCGACCCTATGCTTCAGCCTTCATCCAAGTCGAAACTACCAAGTTGAAACTAATACACAAGGTATCATAATGTTGGTATGCAGTGGATTGAAGAAGGGCGGAAGGCATGGTGACGAAACATAGATTTTGATGGGGCCGAAACCCTTGTGTCATTTTCTAAAGAAATGCGTTTACCTGTTTTACTAAATGTTTTTGAAGGAGTCCAAACATAAGTTTCAAAAGGGTATTTTAAGTAGCTTTCGAAGAGGGTTTCATCATTTAGTCCAAAAGTGTGAGCTTTCGAATGGGTTCCTTTACTTGTAGAACAATTCTTTCGAAAAGGGCGGCTTCGACCTAGTCGAGACCTTGCTGCCAATCTTATGCCTTTTGAAAGTATTGAAGTTATCAATGCTTTAAAAAGATAGATTTTTAAAAAAAATTACTAAGCCATTTCCTAAAAGCTTTCGAATAGGTTCATGGATTTCGAAGGCAATGGCTTCGAAAGGGGGTTTTGATGTTGTCCTTCAATGTTTTAGTTAAATGATTTGAGCTTTCAAATTGATGGTTCCAAAGCCATCGACGTTTCCCCAAACAATTTTATGTAAATACTAATGGTTTTAAAAGGGACTTTCATATGTATTCACTTTGACCTAAAAGATATTTTTAAGGAAAAATCTAATGGTTTCGAAAGAGATATTTTAAAGTGTTTCAAAAGGTATATGTTAGTATTTTGAAAAGAAGATTTGAATGCTTTTGAAGGTTATTCAATGGTTTCGAAAGTAAAGTTCTAAGGCTTCGAAAGCCTTAGAGTAAATAATCCAATCTCAATTTAAAGGAAAACCATGTCATAACAAAAGAGTTTTGAAATGATTTTAAGTATGGTGTTTTTGAAGAAGTTTTCCTTGATTATTAGGTTAAAGGGATTAACCAATTTTTATATGAAATGATTTCAAGGATATTAAACCACAGGTGTTGGTATTATTATGCTTACTTCTTCATACACACACATACACACACATGCATACATATATATGTGTGTGTATCTATATATATTCACATTGAAATGGACGCATAACTGTATTTTGGGGAGAAATGGTAGAATAACCAGCTAGGTTGACCCATTAGTGAATATAAATTAAGCTAACTCTTGAACGAGTTGAATTGCATCCACGAGGTCAGATAGACCAGAATGTACGATGTCTAAATATTGATTAAAGAAGGTATCGAGTAGATAGGTTCATAGTAAACCTATGAAAACTACGTTTAGAAAAAGTTATTGGCAGGGGCCAATAGGTTTGTAGTGAACTCATGAAAACTATATCCGGATTAAGTTATTAACAGAAGTCAATGGGTTCCTAGGTAACCCATGAAAACTAGGATAAAAGGGAAGTTACTGAGGATACTAATAGGTTTTGGGGAGAGCCCATGAAACAATTAAGATATTGGCAGAGGCCAACATGTGCTTATTGATCCCATGAAAACAATGAAACCGAACAAGGAGTCCATAAACGCTAAACAAGTTATTAGTCATCCCATGAAAACCAATAGGTTAATAGTGACCCTAGAAACTATAACTAAGACAGATAGTCAGAATGAATAGGGATGGGGAATTCAGAATTGATTTACTTGTTTGCATAACATCATAATATTTTGAATTTCTATATTTTAACTATTGTGGATCCAGAAGCACGGTATATGGTTTTATAAATTTTTGATTAAGGTACTAGTGAGGGGAAAACCCATTTCGCTAAGCGGCATGGTCTCACTAGATATCTAAATGGTTTGAGATGGTCTTTTATTATTCATACTAGGCTTTATGTTTGACTCGAAGTTTATGTTTTCCCTTTAAACTCTCGAATGCTCAATTGATTTTGACTAGTTTGAGAGTTGAGGTTTTCAGGTACCTCTTTAGACGAATAAGCTTCTGGAAACGTGCAAGAGGCACAATAGCTATTTAGAGTTCTTTTCTACTTTGATTCCGCTTTGTTTTGTTTTAAAGGCAAAGTTGTCGATTCTCTAGTTATATACTCTGATTATCCAAGGGGCATATTCATATGTCACTCTTGGCTTATGTTGTAATAATTATATTTTCTCTAAACGTGGTTCTCGTATTGGGATTATGTAATGAATTTGAAATGCTTTGAAATGGAATGAGAAAGTTGTTTATTTATTTTAAATTTCCATATCCATGTGTTTATATTATATCGTATGTAACATTATCGTATTTGGTCGCCGAGGATCAATAACTATAGATGACTGCAGCATTCATAGCCATTAGTTTTGGACCTCCAAGTGGGGGATGTTACAGATAGTCAAGCGGATTTAAGCAAGTAGCATCCAAGAAATGATTAAGTATGCATTTTCGCTTCCCCTAGAGAGGGAATCAGATCCGATCGATATGGTTAGGAATGGATCAGATCACTACGGCTATGGACCACTCGGATTGGTAATTTAACTCGAGGATGATCGCTTAATATCTCAACAAACACCGAAAGAACCAGGCAAGCTATTATGGAAACACAAAGAGAAGGTGGAAGGGGACCACCACAACTGATCATATAGCGCCACATAGCCCTCATCGATCGGCATCGATCCCCATAGAAGGCCCGGGTGGGCCCCAAACTTTTTGGATTGGTTTATTTTGGTCTTGGGCTTCTGCACACGTAGTTTCGGCTAGATATTTTGGCATCTTCTCCTAAAATACAGGATCGTTGGCTCATTGCAGGGGATCTTCTTTTGGCTCTTCTTCGTTGTTTTTCTTTCCTTCCTCATTAACTTTCTAAGGTTAAAACAAACTGTACATGTGATCCTACATTATAATAAAAGGATTATGGAGTGGATGTTGGCCAGAGTTCGTCAAACCGCTATAAAATTTGTGTGTTCATTTACTTTTTTTCTATTGAATCTATAATCTAAGCATTTAATTCTCTGTTTCGAAATTGTAATTGGATTGGTGGTGCTTTCATACTATTTGGGTGTTGGCGGCCATTTTTGATGCCAATGCCCGCCAACCACTTCAGCTGAAATAATGTTTAGACTTACCTAAATAAGTCAAGGAAATGTCCAATCCTGTTACTTAATATCTCTGGTTTAGAAATGAATCAGACTCCATTTTCCACTTAGGCACTGTCGTAGGTTATTTAAGACTTCTTAAAAAGGGAGAAGGCAGATCCAACGGCCATTTAATACCCTAATCCCCAAAGTAAACCCCTTGACGTCCCTAAAGGTACTAACTACTGAGCCATTTAATACTTCAAATCCGAGGCGAACCCTTGATATATTTTCTCCCAAACCTATACATGAACGTATATTTTCCCCACCCATAGGTCCTATAGTTAGAGATGTTCCACATCAGTAGTATATATACACAACTGCTAGTAGCCTTTAGGTAAAGGGCGGACTTCTGTTGTGTAACTCTACCGACTACGCATCCTAACCCATATTAAATCAATCCATTTATCGTTAATCTAAATATTGGGCTAGACCCACTAATTCATGCTCGTCATAAACATATTATTGAGACAGTATAATTTCCACTATGGAGATTATTATCATTATTATGCCTCTTTAGTTCATTTGTCAGTATTCATTTATTTACTTTCTATGAACTTATTCTTATCTTATATGCTCATTTTCTTTATCCATCATTTCCATTTACATTACTTAAATATAATTTATTTCTTTAATTATCTTTTATAAATGGTCATCATTATTCAAATTGTACAACCACAAATGACATTTATTTATTCGTTTCAAATCTAAATTGTTATGCCTATTTCGTTCCTCCATAAATGTCACATTTAATTCAATAATTAATCTCATTACACACATCTATGTTCCCATCTGATTTATGTAAGTTCCTATTAAATACACATTTATTACCCAATAATGTTGCAATCATTATTCATTAATATTGGATTTGTTACCCCTTTTCATTACAATCTTCTAACCTTACGATTTATAATATTATTAATGTTTAATTGTTCTAATTGTAATTAATACGAGTACCGACATGTATTTATTTATTGTGCTTTATCCTTTACCTTATATATATATATATATATATATATATATATATATATATCTTTAGTTTCTGCTTTAAGGAATCTCAGAATATACACTAATGTATAAGTTCTATAAAGAAAGTTTGTTTCTATTACTAATATATTATGCGAGTCAACGGAATAGGGATTTTAAGACTAAATTAACACTAGAGGGGGTGAATAGTGTTCAATGGATTATATGAATATTATTCAATTTCTTTAAGATTTTACTTGGAATGATGGAATTAACAATCATAGAATCAAAGTATAGATAAAAATAAATGCAATAACGGTGAAAAGGAAAGAATACACTAGGATTTTATGCTGGTTTGGAGTTACCCTAATCTAGTCCAGCATAATTCCTTGTACGGATTTCTTTTCAACTAGTAAATGCAAATACAATCTCAATTTCAAGGCTACAAGATAGGCCCTCCAGAATCTATGACTCTGGGTAGAGCAACTTGATTTCCAGGCCACAAGCACGCCTACTAGATTTCTAGGCTACTATGTACATCCAATTGATTTAATCAGGCTACAATCATGCCTAATTAGATTTCAGGAATACCAAGTTCTATACCACCTTTTGACCAGGCAGTATATCATAAAAGCTGGCTAAATGGTTCTGCGATTATCAAGGCAGATAGCCTGGAGAGATGGTTATCAGGCTTGGAAATGGATGATATTTGGAACTATGGACAATAGTTGGGCGGATTCAGACTGGGTCCCAATCAAGGTGCAATAGAGTGATAAAGATGGCCTCATAAGGCTATATTTCAAATTTCTAGTCGATCGAAGTTTATATGCTAGAGTTATGGACAAAAGAAGATCGATCAGTATCGACGAATCAGTGGTAATTTGCTTGAAATCGAACCCGGAAAATTTTGCTTCATGCTTGGAGTCGGTGCGTGGTTCACTTGGAAACATAGGAATTTGAAATGTTGGATCGTGTGGTGTCAAAAACGTGATTGCTTGGTGTCAGAATGATCGGTGCTTGGAGAAAACCGATCGGCCCCGATCGATTTTCATGCTTGGAGTCAGAACAATCGGTGCTTGAGGAAACCGATCAGCCCCAATCGATTTTCATGCTTGGAGTCAGAACAATTGGTGCTTGAGGAAAAATAATCAACCCCGACCATTTTTTGTTCTTGGAGTCAGAACGATCGATGCTTGGGGAAAAACGATCGGCTCCGATTGTTTTTCATGCTTGGAGTCAGGATCATGTTTTCTTTGGAAAAATTTTGATTTTACCCGAGTCTAACCCTAGGCTAGAATTTTCGGCAACTACTTCAAGTCAACGAGTGATTACTTCAGGTCTCGCTTTGGGTTAACCCAGAAGTGGGTTTTTCAACGATCGTTTTGGCGAAATTCAAAGATGATCGATCTATAACTCAAAATTTACATAGGCAATTGATATGAAATTTGGAGAAAAACTACGCTATACCATGAGAGACCCATGCCATCGATTACTAGGCCTAACGATAAAGTTGGATTGGTTGGCCATGATCCATATAAAATGAATCATAAAACGACATAAATTGGCGAGGATTGATCAATAACTTAAGATCTACAACTCCATTACCCATGAAACTTTGGTAACATCAATATATTGAAGAAAGGATTTGCTAAAATCAATCGCATGTCAAAACTCATAGATATCAAAAAAACATACCGATCGTTCAAATAACGAACGTACAAAATCACCATAACGATCCATAGTTTACGTAGAAGGTAATGTCTCACAAACGGTACGTCGGAATTGCACGAAATTTAGAGAGAAAGTAGCTAACATCGGGCAGAACGCACATTATTGATCACAGCTCAAAAGAATGAAGCATAAAAGGATCGCTCATAATCCAATTTCTAGTCAAAATGGTGAAGATCGGTCAATATCTCACAAAGGATAAGTAGGAATTGTGCAATACTTTGGGAGCATGGACTTGAGGCATAGGGGACCCCATAAAAACGATCGTAGTCCCATTGGAGTTAGTATGGAACGATCAACATAAATTATTTTTTGGTGTCTGATTGATCCCAAATTTCATGGGTCGGGTCGTATGGGCCTGGAAGTTCTTCTGCCGAAATATCAGCTCGATCCATGCACATCTTTACCTATAAATACAGCAGACTTGGCTCAAAGCAAGGGACTTTTTTCGACTGGCCCTCCTTCATCACTTCTTATCTCTTCTTCCATTAATTTTCTAAGGAAAAAATAACTGTACTGGTAATCTTGCAGTATGAAAAAAGATTATTAAAGTGGACGTAGGCTGGAGTTTGCCGAACCACAATAAAACTCATGTGTTCCTTTACTTTTTCTGTTATTTATTATGTGATCTGTGTGCTTATCTTTCTATTTGGACATTGTTTTTGGAAATTAGTGTTTTCATATACAACTAGGTGTTTGTGACCATTTTTTGCGCAAACACTAAGCACACCATAGAGTATAAGAGTATGATTTGATAGAGTTTATAAACTCGGATCTTGATTACAATTGGTCCTATAACTCTTGAGTAGTGCTTTGATCTTAAGAGAGATGATAGAAATCAAAGAGTATATGAAAGAGAATCAAACTAATAATGATGAATTTGATTCTGGTTGAATTTCGGAAAATTTTAATAGAAATTGATTTAGAAATCAAGAGAGTGAAAAGAGGAGAAAAATAAGAAAGTAGGTTAATGAAAATTCGTTTGGAAGTCTGGTCTATAAAGGAAATAACGGTCATATCCATTCGCGAAGAGATACGACGAAAAGACACTTCTATTCAAATTCAAATTTTGAAAAGTACGGCAAGTATGTTGACATATTTTTAGAGGATATGTCGACATATCCTTTGTATTATGAAAAATCACTTAATAAAAATTGTTTTGAAAATATTATATTTTGTAAAATATTTTGAAACTTTATACAAACATTTAAACATAGTTTATACATATTTTAATAATATTAAAACTTAACAAAACTTTATAAAATAATTTTTAAGATTTAATAAGAATATTCAATTTAATGTAAATAATATTTATAAAATCAAAATAGTTACAAATAATTAAAGTATAAACAAAAATTCAATATATATAAGAGACTGAAAATCATTTTGATAAATATTTTGAAAATATTATTTTAAAAATAGAATATTTGAAAATACAATTTTAAAACAAAATTAGAAAAGCTGAGATAGATCAGTAAAGTGCAATCAAGGGTTTAACATAAATTCTATGGCTCTATAACTTATCTGAAATATCTCAAACTCTTGAACTCTTCAATACTCATGAGTCTTCATTCTTGAGCTCTTCAACTTTATATCAGCATCTTGAATCTAATCTTGATACTGTACAGATTTCTTAATCAATACCCGCCTAATATCCTACGCTATATATTATCTTGATAAAACATTAATATCTATATTTTATATAATGTCCTATAGTTGTTACCATCAAACCAATACCTAAGGTACTAACGATCTCCCATTTTTGATGATGATAACACTGTATATAAAATATATTATAACTCCTCCCGAGTTACAAAACTCGGCCTTAATCTATGCTTAGATTTTATATATTCCTCCCCCTTTGCCATCAACAAAAATAACTATCTAAAACTATAATTCCCCAAACTAAGATACTACAGTAATAATGATAAGAATGATATATAAGAAATAATAAGTGATAACACAAATCATTAATAGTAACCATACCAAATTATATATTCATTCAATATCACAATACAAAATAATCATAATCCAATCAAACCCTAAGCTATCTATATATGTACGAAGTAAAACTATCAAATCGAATCAAATATACCACACATTAAAACAACCAAAGCAAATCAACAATTATCCTAACATGATTTCCTAATGATCTGGGATTTGTGAATAGGGAGGTGATGATAATAAAGGAAAAAGTTCCCTTATTTTTTCAATAAGATTTCCATCTCGATCAAAACTTACTTCTCCGAAGCATTGAACTTCGTCATCTTCCTCCATGTATTCTTCCACTTCTTCTTCTTCCTCTTCTTCCTCATCATGGCTGCCTTGAATGGGTTTATGAATAGCCAAATTTGGGGACTCGTCTTCAATAATTATTGGATTCGTAGGATTATCCAATAGATATTTTTGCAAATTGTGAAGAATTCTACTTTGCTTCTCTTATTCCTTGGTCATACGAAGTTGTACCACTCGAATTTCAATGAGCATTTATAGAATATTCTTCATTTCAACCACCATTTTAGTGAACTTGGCCATAGTAGTTCTTTGGAAGGGGCCTTGGGTAGGAGAAGGGAAGGAAAACAACGGATTTTCTTCTCTAAAACACTTAGGATTATGGAAGCCATGGTTTATTTGTTTCGAAAGTTTAAAACAGAAGAATACAGAAAAATGAAGAACAAAGTCAAATTTTGGTTATTATATAACCAACAATTTGAATTTGGAGGGAAAATAAAAAAAAAAGAATTTACTGTTATATGTCTACATATGAAGGTAGGCTATGTCGATAGACATAGTATTATTTTGATTATTATTTTTTCTTTATATTTTTTAATTTTTACTTCATTATTATTATATTTTTGATAGAGAACAAATTCCTAACTCTCTTCTTTACTTAGCAAATGATGTTTGATTCAATGGTTTAGTTAATGTATCAGCTATTTGATTTTCATTGTTTACAAATTCAAGTGATATTATTTCTTTGTTTACATTATCTTTTAGAAAATGGTGTCTTATATCAATATGTTTAGTTCTAGCATGATGAGTTGGATTTTTAGACAAATTGATGGCACTTGTATTATCACAGCATATTGGTGATTTAACAAGATTTAAACCAAAATCTTTTAAAGTTTGTTGCATATAGATAACATGCGAACAGGTTAATGCTGCTGAAATATATTCTGCTTCTGTCGTAGACAGAGATATAGAGTTTTACTTCTTATTAAGAGTAAACCGATGAGTGTCCCAAAAGGTGACAAGTTCCGCTTGTACTTTTTCGATCTGATTTGCAACCAGCATAGTCAGCATCACTATATGGAATTAATTTAAAGGAGGCTTCTTTTGGGTAAAAGAGTCCATAGTCTAATGTGTTATTTACATATCTCAAAATTTGTTTTGTAGATTTTAAATGAGTTTCCTTAGGTTGAGATTCTATCTTTCATAGAGACAAACACTATGCATTATATCAAGCCTACTAGCAGTTATATGAAGTTGTGATCTAGTCATTCCATTATACATTTTCAATCTACATCTTTTGAATTTTCTTCTTTATTTAATTTTTCTATAGTTTTCCATGGGAGTTGGCTTACCACTAGTATCTGGCATACCAAATTTCTCCTTAGCATATTTTTCTTGATAGATAAAAATTCCATTACTTATTTGTTTTATTCGTAATCCTGGAAAGTAATTTAGTTCTCCCATATGACTCATTTCAAATTCCTTAGTCATTATTTCTAAAAGCCCTTTATTTAGTTTATCTTTAGTAGATCCAAAAATGGTATCATCCACGTATATTTTTATTAACTGAATATTATTTTTATCTCTTTTAATAAAAAGTGTACTGTCTACTTTGCCTATTTCAAAATTTGATTATAATAGATAGGGTTTAAGTCTGTCATAACAAGCTCTTAGAGCCTGTTTCTATAACGGATCGCCTTTCTTGCATTCGAAAGATGAATCATTATGGGTGAAGAAATAAGAAAGATAAGAGAAAGACAAATCAAACATAGAATCTTACAACGCACGGAACAACATATAATAGATAATGTAGTATATTACATAGTCGATCCAAAATATTTCATTATAGTTCAATCATACAGTTCTAGACCAGGACAATTACAACTGCTTGTCAACAAAAGACATAGGTCATACATATATACATACATACACAGCGGTATACTTAATAATATTAATAATTATACATGAAGCCACCTGCTCCATCTCCTCCATCATGCTTTAGAGAAAAACATGGATCACTTGACTACTCATAAAAATTGAGTACCTAAGAGTTTAGGGAAAAGAAAATAAACTCTAGGTCAGACATGGGGTCTGGTGTGAGTAAACTCAAACAATAGAATATTGATTTGAAAACTCTTTTGGAAACAAGAGTATCTCGTAAGACCACGTCGCACATAAACACGGACGGGTTTTACCTTACGATAACTAAAACACCTTCTATATAAAATCAATGATATTATTATAATGTCTAAGGGTTAAAAGTAAATAGAGAACATCACTGAAATGCTTGCATCTCACATTCTAATATATCATGTTTACAATCAAAATCGTAAAGCTCGTATTGGAGAATGGGTTCCAACTAATGACTGAGCTGCTGAGGTATCGCCCGTCATAGTACACCCCTATAAAATGTACCAAGGTCGCACCTAATGACCCCTACTAACATAGAACTAGCCTACCCTTTACTGGATAGTACCGAATATGATCATCCCCTTGGTTGGGATCAACAACCATTCTGGGAATTAATTATGAGAATAGAGACTCGTTCTAGATGGGATGATCAATACCTAAATGGATGCAACCCACATGGCCCTGCTACGTATCCTTTGTTTTAGTCATTCTTGGTTGATGAGGCTTGAGGCCACATTTTACCTTTCAATAGCACTTCCCTCTTGGAATGCAAACATTGCCTTCTAATGTTGACGCAATGTCAATATTTGTCCATTCAAGTCGTTTAGGAGATGAACAAACCGAAGGTATTATTTCTACTACACTCGTTTTGGAATCACCCTCAGGTTTAGAAGCAAATAGCCCATGCACTTCAAGTCTTAAATCTTGATCATGACTTTAATACTTCTAATTTGAACATTGCATTGGTTTGAAGTGGTTTTCGGATAACTTCTTGTAATCCGATTCCGGTCTCTTCAAACCAACATTTGATTATTTAAAAGGGTCAAGTTATTGATAGTGAACAACTTCACTATAAGGTAGGATATTAACATATGGAAATACATTCCATACTTAAGTTTTCGTGACCTACTTATGTAAATTAACCTCCTTTCGTTTGTCACAATTCTGAAATCCAACATTCATGTTAAACACAACTCACTTGCTTTCCATAAACGAGTCAACTTTTCAATAACTACTTTAATTCATTCGACTATTTAATAGTCCAGACAAGAGATCATTTGGTTTGGAATCAATTCACCTTGAGAAGAAATTGGTTTAAAACACATTCGGTTTAATTTAAAATCACCTTGGAAAATATTTAAATAAATAAATAAATCAGTTTAAACCCTAATTAAATCTTAATAAATAAAAATTAAATCATACTTAAACTCTAATTATACTTAATGAACTTAATTAGGCCATAATTAGCTTCCTAATGCATCTTGATTAAGGTTAAATCAAATCATTATTAGTTAAACCCTAATTAATTAAATAATCACTTAATTAAATAATAATTAATTAACTTGATTAAATAATTATCAACCACTAATTACTTCTTAACCATGTTAAATACCAATTAAAACTTAACTAATCAAACAATAATCATTAGCTTAACTTAAGTGTTGATTAATTACCAATTACCTTCTTTATTACTAATTAAGGCTAATTACCTTTTTATTTAACTAATTAATAAAATATTTAGTTAAATAATTAATATGCAAAACTTAATTACTTTTTAATTACTAATTAAGTTTTTTGAGAAATTTTACAAAATAATTTCAAGTTAAAACTACTTGAAACTAAATTCGTTAAATTTCGTCCAACTGCATCCATAACAATTATCGCTATTGGCGCAGTTCGCTCTAACATTTTCTTAACGAACCACTTCACAACCCCTTAATTTTTTCTTCATGGTTTGAAAATTCTTTATAAAATTCAAAAGAAAAAAATTTGAAACTAAAGCTACAAACTTTAATCCGTTCCAAAACTTTAAACTTCAAAAAATAACTTCGATTCCAACCGGATCTCAAATCCGCCGTAAGTACACAAAGTAGCTAACTTTGTTTACCAAAACTCATGCCATAGCTCATGTTTTATAATCAACACAACTAACACAAAACATCTTCACCATAGGTTGCAATTATACGTCCAAATATACATGCTTACTAACTTTATAATACAACATCAATTTTCATAGCCGAATCAAGCTATAATAAACCATCCAAATCATAATCAAACCATATGGTTACCATTCAAATTCTACACTATATTATCACTATAATAATGACTTAATAATAAAGTAAAAATCATTTCCAAAATAAGGTAGTTTACTCACCGAAATCCAACGGATCAACTCAAATTTTCACTAGACCTTGCTAATGACCTTAGAGCTCAAAAAGGAAGTTGCTTTCTTGGATTTGTGGCTACTAATGGACTCAGCCTAATAGCCTACTGGCTCATACTGGGGTGTAGGGTGGGAATATGGGTAGTTTCTTGATGGAGGAGGTTGTGTGAGGTGGTAGAGAAGGGTTTTAGCTAAGGAAAATGTGTTTTAAAGTGGAAAAACTTGATTTCTTTCTAACTTTTGCATATTACGAAAGCCGTGAATATTTTGTAGAGGAAGTTTTTAGAAAGTGAAGAGGAGAAAGAAAATGAGAATGTGTGTGTGTGTGGATGCACATTAAAGCCAAAATGATTTGGAGAAAATTATTAAATTATCCTTTAATGATTTAACATAATATGTCATGATTTTTTGAAAAATCACATCACCTTCCTACCCCTCTCTCTTGTCACATCCCCCCTCCTTCTCTAGTCAAATTCATAAGCTCATGATGAGTAATGATGTCTAATTATGAAAATATTAAGATATGACAACACTAAATAATATAAATTTATATATAATATTTATTATTTTTAAAGTTATGAATTGTCACATCACTTGTTAATTATAATTAACATAAGATAATCTATTCCTAAGTGTATTGTTATTTAGTTAATTCTATACCATATATGTGTACATATGGTGCACAAGGACGGATAACATTCCCGACAACTTCGCGGTGTCCAAAGGCCGAAATTTTAGAAAACATTCTTCGGTCACATTTTCTTATGAACTATTTAATTTGGTAAAAAAAAATTGAAAATGATTTTTCCCAAGTTATTAATTAATTAAAATGAGTATATTTATTATTAAAAATCTATTTATTGACTATATAAAATATAAATAATTGTCTGGTTAAAGCGACCAAACCCTGGGTCGTTACATTCTACCCCCTTAAAAGAATTTCGTTGTCGAAATTTCTAACAAAAGTTAACACAAAAGAAATCATATATACATTTCATATAAAAGGTATACAAGCATCCAAAACAACAATTATCCATGACATGTATTTTGACATCTCATATATGGAGGCCAAAAACTAAGCGCTACAGATAAGCACTTGAATATGAACAAAATCAGAGATTTCAAAAACAACATTTTACTGATTACATTTCAAAACAAATTCATATCCAAGTTACATAATCCCATAACGTTTCCCAAGCTTTGGATCAAATATAATTTACAACAATACGCCAAGAGCGACATATGACGACGCCCCCTTGGTCGATCAAAGCAGCATGGTCATATCTTATTTAGTACACACAGCAGAAATAAACAGAATAAACTACAACTCCTAATTTTCTATCCGACAGCCACCTGCTCGTCTTCGAAAGCTTTATTTGCCAAACTTACAAAAATCTAAAAAACCTCAACCCTCAGCTTACTCAAATCAATTTTGAGCACCCGAGAGTTTAAGGGGAAACAAAAAACTTCGAGTCAGACATAAAGCCTGGTGTAAATAATACTATACATCTCGATTATTGATATTAAGTGAGACCATGCCACTTAGTGGAACGGATTTTCCATCACTTATATCCTTCTAAAACATATCTTTTGCAAACTTTTTTCTTGCAACCAGAACTGGTTAAAACTATAAGCATTATCATGTGAACAAACATAGCAGGTTATAAATGGTCTATCTGTCCGAAAACAGTAGTTTTGTTTGGCTAACTACTAACCTTTGGCTGACTCGGGCCCACCAGACAATATAAACCAAATTTATCTAACATCTATTAAACACTCTTCTTGTGGATAATCTTTCCTTAAGTATCTGTTAAATACTTCTCTTCTGGATGGTCTTACCCTAACTTATCTTCTCTCAGGTTCACCTGATCCTAAAGGTTTTGCAGGCTCACCGATAACCTATCTATATACAAACATATATTCCTTCTATATGTAATCATAATTTTAGTCTTACCTATGACAAAGCCCTACACACTGGAATCTTGGATTAAATTAGCTGGGGATAATAGCTAATGTATAGGGCGCGACCCTATACCAATCCTATCTGTTATTCTAATATCTGAGTCATTTACTTAGGGAAATCTTCCCTTAAATTTTTCTTGAATTTTCAAAATGATTTAAAATATTTAAATCAAACTTACATAAAGAAAATACATATACTCTATGCTTCACTTAAAATCACTTTTCCATGTTATATATATACTTTACCCAAATCTTAGTTGATGAAACATATAAACCTTTGAAAGTACCCCATTCGAATCCATTGAAAGTGCCTCTTTTGAAACCAAATAAAACCCTTTATTTAATCTAGGTCGAAAGTCCAAAACATTCCTTTCAAAACTATTCTCAAATCCCTTTCGAAACCATTGAAAAACCTTTCCTTTGAAAGCTTTAAAATATTAGACATCCTTCTTTAAACCTTTAAACCATGCCTTTCTAAAACATTAGAAAAAAAATTCCTTTTAACCCTTTCAAAACAGTCATAAAACCTTCCCTTTCGACTCCTTCGAAACCACTGGAGAACCACCCTTTCGAAACCTATCTTTAAGACCTTTCGAAAGCATTAAACCTTTATAAACACAAACTTTCGAAAGCACTTGGATTTAATTTAAAATATGTGGAAACCTTTCGCTACCATTCAAAAATGTACTCCTTTGAAACCTTTGAAAACCGTTTCGATCGAAACCATTAGGATTATTTATTCAAGTTGCACAAAAGGTTCACATACCCATTAAAGTCGAAAGCATTCCTTTCGAAATCATTCCTAAGTAATAGGTGATGGTGTCGAAACCATCCCTTCGAAAGCATTGGAGAAGTGGTCAAGTTTAAAAAGCAAAAAAAAGAAACCCTTTCGAAACCAATTCATTCGAAAGCAAGCAGGCGCATTTTCATTTAAAAGTAAAGTATCGCTTCAACCCCTTTGTAACCCCTGGTTCGACCCTATTCCTTCTGCCTATATCCAATTCACTACGTACCTATTACCTTATACCATGTGCATTGGTTTCGTTAGAGTCGGAGGCAAAGGTAAGAAGACGAAAGCCCGGTGCCAAATACATCAAAACATTAAAAACCATGTAGATTATTCCTTTTTAAAATACTTCTTTGTACCTAACCTGCTTTATTTGTCAAATTATGATTGGTTGCAAGTTTATCTTTTCTAAAAGTACTAATAATTTCCAAAAATAAATTTTGAATTATTTACATTCTACCTCTTCTCTTTTTTATAAATATATAAAACATTTGAATCCTATACCTTAAATAATTTTATATATCCATTAAAACAGTTAGTAAAATTCTACAAAAATTCCAAAAAATCACTTTTTACATGTTTTCTAACATATACTAACTTAAGACCCAACCATTAATTATTTAACCGTAACTAATTTTTAACCTAAAATAAAATTTTATTCACTAGAAAACTCATATAAAATCCACATAAATTCTGAAAATTGAATCCCATCTCTAAAATATTTTGGTCTATGTAAAAATTCGCAAGGCATTTTGGATGTCATTTGATAGGGTTTTCATATCAAAACATGTCATAAAATCTATATGAACAACCATAAATCATCAACAAATATATTGTGATAACCCAGATTTTTGGACTGCTGTTATTTTGTAAGTAACAGGACCTAATTTATTAAACACTAATTTATTAATTTGAACAAATAAACCTGATATATATATATATTTTTGAATGTGTATATAGATAAATTAGAACTAATAAATGCTAAGACTAAATATCTAAATAAATATTCATTTCATAATCTCATAATATAATTATTAAAATTGGGCAAACTTATTATCTTCAAAATAGATTAAATATGTGTTTGTTAATATATGATTATTGTTAATATAAGATTAATATTTTAAAACCTTCTCTTTTAAAGATTATATATGAGTAAATATCAAGGAGGTATGAATATAAATAATAATATTTAAATTGAGAAAAAGGAATGTATATACCAAGTACTAGTGGTCCAGTGGTTAAGACATAGTGGAGTTGCTACATGTAGTTGTAGTGGCACCGGATCGAATCCCAGCGGCCACAATTATGAGGCATAGTGCACGGCCACTTTAAAACCGGCTTAACCAAAGGTCAGGGCGACATAGTCTCCCTGTCCCCAAAGTTTAAAAAATCGCTCGTATTTCCACGTTCTGTAATGGCGAACTCTGTCTTCGCTCGTAACCCCACTGGCCCCAAAGTTTAACAAGTTCTGTAATCCGCGTTCTTCCTTCCATTTCCTCGTCTCGACCATGCCTAGTTCACCCCTTCATCCTGCCCTCCCCGTTTCTCTCACTTCCACGCCTTCGTCTACTAGATCTGGTAGGTCTTTCAAGAAACCCATTGCATCGTCCTCGTGTTCACCGCCTTTGCTCTCTGTCACAGAGTTTCCACCGTTGCCTCAAAACACGAATCCAGACCATGCTACTGTCGAGAGCATTAGTGTGTGCCCTGCGCTGTTGCTCGCTTCGGTAGGTTCTGTTATATACTCTGAAAGTGGTCCTGCTACCATGATTGAGAAAGATGTTGTTATCCCTGGTGATATTGGAGTGGATATTGTTGCGTCTGGAAGTGAGGTTCGATCTGCAGCTAATGATTTTTCGAGTATTGATCGATGTTCATCAGGTGTTTGTCTAAATGCACGTGAGAATTTATTTTCCAATGTTTTGCGTTCTGGTGACCATTTGCTTGCGGCCTCCACTACTGTTTCTAATCCATTGCGTGCCGCTTTAGTTGGCGATCCTGTTGTTGAGCAGTTACCTCTTGCTCCTTCCCCCTCTAGTGCCAAACCCTGGTCTTCGCTTTTTACATCTCTGCCTCGAAATGCGGGAGTCTATAAACCAGTTGAATTTGATATAGTTGAGATTGACGGAGCGAGGATACCTCCTCCTAATGTTATGCAAGCCGGGTTGGACTATTGGACAGATTATTTGGTTGGGTTCTTTTTGGACCCTCTTCAGTGCATTCACGATGTGGCTTCTGTATTGCGTAGAGCTTGGCGGCTGCGCGGTGAACTTAAAATTAAACTTATTGACTCCATGTATTTCCTGTTGTTCTCCTCCTCTTTGGATCGCAGTCGTGTGCTTGAGGGTGAGCCTTCTTTTTTTGATGGGAAACCATTTATTATTACTCCTTGGTCGCCAACGGTAGCCAGTGCCCGTGAACAAGTCCTTTCTATCCCAGTTTGGGTTTATTTTTCTCAGATTCCTTCTGCTCTGCAGCCGTTGCTTGGTTTGAACTGGCTTGCTTGCAATGTTGGTAAATTGAGATGTTTTGATGCTAATACAGTCGCGCGTGAAAAAATGGTTTATGCTAAAGCTCTGATTGAGATTACCCCCTCTAAGCCTCTCCCTACCACTATTCCTGTACAGCTAGCTGTTGGCCATGTGGTGGATGTCCGTGTACGTTATGGGTGGGTCTCGGACATATGTTCCTCCTGTCACTCCTTCGGCCACTTAGCCTCTACCTGCACGGTCTCTCCTGGTTCTATTGTTGCGCCTAAGATCCCACTGCCTCGGCCTCCGCTCAGGAAGTGGGTTCCTAAAGTTGCTCCTCTTCCTGAAGCTCCTATCTCTGTCCCTGGTCCGATATCTGCCATTGCTCTGCCGGTTTCCCCCACTGCATCCATTGTTCCTAGTGTTGTTTCTGCAGACTCCATTGCTATTCAGGATTGTGCTTCACCTCAGCTGTCTGTTGTTTGGGTTGAGTCTGAGAGATGTTGGGTCGATCGCCGTTCTGATTTGCGCTACAACCCCGTGGATGATTCCTATTTTAGATATGTTTCTGCTGATCTTATGGACCAGCGATGCCTATATTATAGACCATCAGGTGATTCCTTGATTCTCAACTTGGACGGATCGTATGCCGATTTAAATTCTGTCATGCTTGCTGATAATACCTGTGATCGATCTTTTATTTATTCTTCTTATGTTGAGATTTACGATCCTTGTATTGCACTCCTATTTCGCCCCTTTATTGGTCATCTTGGTGACGGCTCCTTAGTCTCTTCCCTAGTGGAAGATGTCATTGGTGTTGCTACCTCTTCGGAGGAGTCCTAATTATGTTACTTTTTATTGTAGCTGTGACATTCTGTCACACTCTTGTGCAGTATTTCTTTTTCTTCTTCCATAGTAGTTAAGGTGTCTCTACCTTACTCCTGTACTTTAAGTTTTTTATTACGTTCGTAATAAAAAGTGGACGGTCCACTATAAAACCGGCTGGCCTTGCCAAAAAAATATATATAATTAAAAAGACAAAGGGTAGATATAGACCTTAATAAGATTTAAGGAAGGTCTAATACATTTTAGAAAAATAATAATGATAAATAACATGTGATAAAAGGAAATTTGTATGTATGTGCAACACTTATATACAAGATAAAATGCATTCAAATAAATATGAGACAAATATATTATAAGACTAACAAATGTAATCATCTCATCAAAATTTCAACACTTGTTGAAGTAATGACATGATGTGTAACAAGTTCAATTTTATTAAAGTATAATATTTTGGTTTGAAAACTTTGGAATAAAATATAATTCATTTGTAATCATGTAAAGGCTAAATGTAATAAACATTTAAAAACATGTTAAATATAAATAAGAATTTGTTTAAGAAGACTTAAAAACATTCATAAATTAAGAAATCTATTTTTTTAAAATTGAAATTGTATATGTGTTATGCTCTTAACACTTGTAATTACTCTATATTATTATGTAACAAGTCGCAATGATTTTATTTTTCTTAAAAACTTTTTTTTATTAAAACTTATTAATAAGAAACTTAACAAATCTTTTCATTCAAACATTTTTATTCAAATAAGAAACTAAAATCAGATCTAAAGCTAAAAAAAAAGAGTAAAATCTGTTCAACACCTACAGCAAACTTATCAACATGTCTGCAAGGATTCTATGGATACAGCTAGCAATTCAACAACTTTAAGCATTTGCAAGAATCAGGAATCAAACTGCAATCAATCAACAAAACTTCAGATTCAAAGATGCATATTAAAATAGTTCCAGCAAAAAAAAAAACATGTTCTCTGTTCTAGGCATATGCAGGTGAGTAGAAAATCTAACCTTTGATTTATTCATTGCTGAAGATGAATATATTTCAATAGGTGTTGTGGCAAATTGGTTGCATGAATGAAATTTTAGCCTGCATGTTTAAAACAAGCAAATATAAGTGGTGCATGTCTGTTATGTTTGATTTATTATGTTCCAGGTTACAGAACTTTAGAGCAAGGGAATAAATTCAGATTTCTTTTTGACTGATCTCTGATAGTCTTTGATATTCAAGCAATATAGGATTGTTTGAACACGAATTAAGATCCAAAAAAAATTATTTAAGTAAAACAAGTTTTATCATTGTAAAATAAGGAATTTACAGTAGAAATTTAAGATCTGCTAAAAATTCAAGGATCATAATTCCATGTTTCACTTATATGATCTTAATCATCATAAAAATCCATGAATTTTAAGAATTGCATCAAAAAATTTAGTTTAGAATTTGCTTTGTATTTTGGGGTTGATCAGTAAAGTAAGTTTGAGCAAATTCGGGTGATCGCAGCGATGTGCAGGATCGGGTTTTCCACTAAAGCTAGCTAAAAGATCGGAGATTTGGAAAAAAAATGTCAGTTGAATTTATTTTTCACCATGGCAACGGCGTTTGGTCAAACTAAGGTTTAGACCCGTGTTTGAGATGGGGTTGTTTACATGGCTAGTATGGCGCCGTTGTTGGATCGAGCATGATCGGACGTGGGGGAAAGGCTAGAGGAGGGTCAGATGAAGTCAGGATCATGGTGGAGTGGATGATGGAGGTCGGAGTTACCGTCGGCAAGCTAGGTTGGGCGAGGAAGTGAGTTCCAGATGGGTTCCTGTATACCCAATTTTATTCTCGAGTTTGTTTTTTATCTCAGGTGTATGGGATCGATGGGGATGTTCGTCAGTGTCTTGCTAGTGGCCGATGCAAGTACAAGAGTTGGCCGTAGTTCTGGTGCACGTGCACCAAATCAGTGTATCTGGGTGTTTATAGTTTGGGGTAGAGGGAACTTTGGGAAGAAGGTATCAATCTCGCGATTTGTCTCATGCGAGTGAGAGAATGACTCGGAGCTAGTGTGTTGGACGAATGTCACGGAACGTACTCGAGAAAAGGAGGGAAAGGACCCGAGTTTGGCATCGATTATTTGAGATGGGACTGTGCTTCATCGTTATGGGCTTCGGCCTGTTTTATAAATTAAGAATTTGAATTGTGGGGTACGAATGCAGCCTTTGACCAAGGTTAAACAAGAGCAAAATCTTTGGATTACACTTTCCAAGTGTTTTTATTTGAACAGGTTAATCAAGAAATTATTTTAAACTAAATTTTTCATAAATGTTTAAATTAGTTTATCTAATAAGGAAATATAAATCAAGTTTAAACAAGTATTAAGGAAGCTTTAAATGAATTTCCAAAGTTATAATGTTTCAATTTGTTTGTAATGAGTGATTATTTAATAAGTTAGATCTTGTATGCTTTAAGATGAATTAAAATTATGATTGGAAGGAGTACAAATTATTTAATGAATTAAGGGTGGTTAATGTAAGTGATCAGGTATGACTAATTAATTAAAGGTTAATTAATCTATAATTAGGGATTATTAATTACATTGTTAAATAATAATTAAGAATTGATTAATCAAGTAATTAAGGATTAATTAAGATCGCAGTTAACGCTTAATTAATTAAATAATTAGAGATTAATTAATTGGTAATTAAATATTAACTAATTTGTATTTAATGATGGTTAATCTGAGTTAATTTCTTAAGAAAGAATTAAAGAATAGTTAACGAGGGTCATTAACTTAAGATTATGTAACAATTAATTAATGTGATTAATTTTAATAATTAATTAGATTAATTAATTGATAATAATCAATTGAGAAATCTTTTAAGTTTAATTACTTAAATAAAGTAATTAAGAAATTAATTACTTAATGTAATTAATTGGGTTTAATGTGATTATACTAGATTAATTAATTAAGTTAATTAATTTAAACACTTGATGATTGATAAATAATTACTTAATGTAATTAATGAAAGTGTAATTACTTAAGGAAGTAATTAATGGTAATTACTGGATGTAATTAAAGATGTTGATGATGAAAGTAATTTGGATTAAACTCCTATGTAATTAATCAGGGGGATTAATTGAGATAATTAATTAAGGGTAATTAATTTTTGGAATAAAGTAATTAAGGATGGTTGATTACTGAATGAGATTTATCAAGGGATTAATTATAGAATAAATTAAGGATTAATTTATTCAATGAAGTAATTAATGGTAGTTAATTACTGGATGTTATAATCAAGGATGATTAATAATTATGGTTAATAATTAATTAATGAAGTTCTTTAAAGGTTAATTACTGTATTTAGTTAAGGATAAATTAATTAGTGAAATTAATTAAGGGATAAATAGAATGATATTGGAAGCCTTTGATTAATTGTTATCCCTAATATGAAGTTCGTGATTCTATGTGATAAGTTATGTTTGATTTAAACTGTGATGATGTGGTTTTCTATTGATGATGAATTACAGTGACATCTTGTATTTAAAGTTAAATTGTATTTAATGGAATAACTTGGGTTAAGATGTCATTGGATTCGAAGAGACCGGAGTCGGGTATTAGTTAATACCCGAAACCACTTCGTTTCTTTAAAGTTGATATGTGAATTAATAAGTTGAAAAAGAATGGTTAAATCTAAGTTTTTGGTACTTAGAAATTGATGTGTGAAATAGTGATGTGTATAACAACTTGTGAAGTTGTAAATTGGTATAAATTACCTCGGGTTCATATAAGTTGTATACTTTTGTATTCCATGTTAGATGGGTTTACTCACGCTGGTTTCCAGCCTGACCCGGGTGTTACTTTGATGTAATGCTCGGGTCAGACCAAGTATTACAGATTTTCAGGTAAGGACGTTCTGGAGCTCAGGAGGCAAGCTGATGGCAAGAACGTACGGAGAGTTTCACTATGATATTGTATATATATGAGACATGTTAAATTGTATCTGTCCAATGTTGTATAAAATTGTTGTAACTCTGATATATCGATGTAAAATTGATAGATACAGTTTTTCTTTGGTATAATTATTATTATTGATATTATATTTTATCCGCTGCGAATGTGAGATTGTGTGTTTCTTTTCTATTCTTCTTCTATCTCTTTTCTTCTTTTCTCTAACTATCTGGAATTTTCGAGATCGGAATTTTCGAGATCGGAATTTTCGGGTCGTTACATTTGGTATCAGAGCTGAAGGTTAAGCGAGGACCTTGGATCTGGTGGGATTACTCATTAAGGATAGGATAAGTGGTACCCTAGAATGAGTTGAGTGTATATATATATGAGAGGGCGTACTTGTTATTTTCTTATATAAAGATTTTAAAAGATTTTATATAAGAATATATTTTGATATATAAGCAATATTTCTTTCTAATAAATATTAAGGGAATGGGTTGTTAAATTATTGAATTAAATTAAGAAGTATTAGAAATACAACCAAAATGAAATTAAATAAAGATAAGTTTGAAATAGATTCAAACTAAAATTGAAATTATGGATTGGGAGTTTGTGTGATCTCAAAAAGGGTTTGAGATCTGGAAATTGTAAATTGATGGATGTTTTAAGATGAATTAGATGATATCATCCTATTGTTGTTAAAAATCTTTAAGTTGTGAATTGGATTTGTTTAAATGAATGAGAAATGGAGTATGGTAATTGTCACGACCCGACTTTCTACCACCAGAAAATCGCATCATCTTTAAGAAATAAAGGGATAGAAAAGAGAAAAGATAGAGAAGAAGAAAGAAACAACACATCAGAATCTAAACAGCGGAACGAATAAATTATATTAATCACATAATACATTACATAGTATCATATACATAAGAGATACACAGCTAAAACAACACATACTGGACAGTTATAAACACCTGTCTATACAACAACTCAGAGAATACACAGTGGAATACTCTATAGCTATACGCAGAAGCCTCCTGCTCCATTGCTCCTTCAGAATTCGTCAAGCCAATTTAAAATCCTAACCTGAATTCCCTTGGCTACTCGTAAAAAAATTTGAGTACCCAAGAGTTTATGAAAAACAAAATAAACTCCGGGTCAGACATGGGTCTGGTGTGAGTAAACGGTTAAAGTTGCTTAACTTTAAAAACCTTTGAAAAGAAAAGGTATCACGTAAGACTTCCCACTCATAAACATGGAAAAGTTTTTACCTTACGCTAACCAAAACATTTGATAGGAAATTATGTGATATTATAATAGTGTCTAGGGTTTTCAAATAAATAAGAAATAGCCGAAATTGTTACATTTATTAAATTCCAGCTACATAGGTATACAATCAAAACCGTTGGCACTTATTGGATTTTGGATTCCATACAATGGCAGGGCTACTGGGGTACCGCCCGTCAGAATACATGGCCTAGATCACCGTACCGAGGATCACTCCTGACACCCTGGAACACAAAGCCGGACCCGTTCCTTACTGAACAGTTCCGAATAAGACAACCCCGACGGTTGTAGCTATTCAACCGTCCACACAGCCGAAATAAAAGGGACCTCTAGACAGGGGTAAATCTTACTCTCCAGTGGGAGCTACCCACGAAGCTTTGCTGCACCTCACCTGTTTAAGCCACTCCTGGTTGATGAGGCTTGACGTTACGATTACCTTTATAGGACACATCACTTCCCAATCAGTAATTTATCTTAACTCAATTACCTCTGTAATTTATCAATTACTTATGTTAAGTAATTAGCCTTACTAAAACTTATTAAGTAATAATACTTAATCATTTATCAAGTGAATATGCTAAATTAATTAACAAATTAATTAATTTACTTGATCAAACTCATCTCATAAACAAAATTGAGTAATTCATTCCTTAATTACTCATTAACCAAATTAATCTTTGATTAATAGATTAATTATCTTCAACTATTAATTAATAATCCTTAATTATTAATCAATTCTTAAATCAAAAGTAATTAATCACTAATTACTTTTATAATTAATTAATTAAACTTAATTAACTAATTAATCAACTCTTAATAATTAATAAACTTAATTATTAATTAACAATCTTAATTTCAAATTAATTAATTCATAAATATAATTAATTAATCTATAATTAACTTAAATAAAAATAGTCAATTAGTTCTTAATTAACTAGCATTATATTTTTAATAATCCTTTAATTATTAACTAAGAAGACTCAATTAAGACTTAAATAAACCTTAAATAAAAATAGTTAATTAATTCTTAATTACCTTAAATTATATTTTAATAATCCTTTTATTATTTATTAAGAAAACCCAATTAAAACTTAATAAAACCTTTATTAATTTATTTCTATTTAATTAACCCTTAATTACTTAATTAATAAGTAATTACAATTTAATTAATCATTAGACATTAATTAAATCATCAAATTAATTAAATAAATAATTTTACTTGATTAATTACTTAATTAAACCCTTTTTAAAATAATAATTAAATTAATTAATTAACTTAAAAATTCCTTAATTAACTAACTAATTACAAATTATAAATACTTAATTATTATTTAAGATAAAATATTATCTTAAATAAATCTTGAAATCTTTATTTAACTTAATTCATAAACTAAATTAAATTTAAAAAGAAATCATTAATTACTTTCTCTAATTATTAACTATCAAATCTAATTTCAAGTTAATAAATTATCTTAACTTTAATTGCTTATTAAAAATCATTTCCCACTAATTAATTTAAATAAAATAGTTACTTAAATTCTCTTTTATTATTTCAAAATAAGATTTGAAATAATATTAAGATTGTTACTTTAGTTATTCAAAATATCATACAAGTTTATTCATAAAATTAATTAAATTCGAGACAATCATTTTACTTAAATTTAAACTATTTCAAAGTTTAAAACTTATTCATTTAAATTTGAAATTTTTGTTAACACTTTAGTTTAGGTTCACACCTTATTTACTGGAAACAAAGAAAACAAAGCTCATGGATTTTAATCTTTAAAAAATGTTTAAAATAAAACTTAAGAAAAACTGTTTTAATTTTAAATGTAAAACTGTTAAAACAAACAGTTTACTCTGCACATCATTACCCAGATCAACACGAGAATAAACCCGAGCCACAACCAAAAATGCTCGAGTTTCCCCCCGAGCTAAACCCCAGCACCCAAACCCAAAACAAAATCCAAAACAACCCTGACACCACCATCTCCACCGTGCAACCTGCACCATTGCCAGGCCTCCTCCAGTCAACGGCAACACCTCCGACAAGTCACCCAAACACTACGCAACCCCTTACAACCAACCAAACACCATTCTATATCCTCAATCAAAATCGAGTTCATCAGGACTGAACTCAAAAAAAACCCATCATCAGAAAAACCCAAATTCCATGACTCCGATCAACTTCAAAAGCCACAACTCCGGCCATTGGCTACTGACCCACCGCACTTCCTTCTCCCTGAAAATCATACCACTCGATGCAAATTTAGGGTTCCAGTACTCAATTTACAGACGGCCTCTAAAACTAGGTTAAAAATTAAATCTCAGGCAAAACAAACTCGACACTGATTTAAAAATTCTTCTACTATTTTTGATATACTCTCTGATGCATCACCTAATTCTATGAAGAATCTCAAGCATTCCAGATGCAAGGATCATCAGTTAAAGATTAAATCTCAGTTGGCAGTAAAAACCCAAATTCATACATAATACAGGTCTAAAAAATTTGAATTTCTTTTCAAAATTCATAACTTCCAATGTCACTTCAGATTATAAAGTTATTTCATCAAATTTTATCATTTGATTTCATATATTTGTAATAAATTATTACTGCATTGTTTAATTTCCAGGTAAATAAAAAACAGAGACTTTGTTCTATTTTTAGTTGTTAGTTTATGCTTAAACTACTATTTTGTTTTGAATCAATGTTCTAATAGTTGATTAACAAAACAGCTTGAAGTTTGATGTTAACTTAATTCTGCAGTAAGTATAACAGAGAAGATAAATGTTACCATGCACACTTAAAAAAAAACAGAACAAACATATTGCATATCTATATCTACACAAAGTCAACATATATACATATAAAATAAACCCCATCACAAATGCAACAGATAATTAACTACTTAGTCTTAGTAAAATGTTTACTCCCCTTTTTTTTAAGAATGCAGAGATGATAGAACTGGAAACTTGCAAAAGACTTTGAACTTGAAGCTTTAAAATCAGGAGCTTTGAAACTGAATTTGTTTTCAGGTAATACTTTTTGACAGGATTGCCATAAAAACTGGATTGCTAGGAACATTTGGATTTACTTGCATGCTTCTTGAAAGTTTTGAGATAGACAAGGATATGCAAAACTAGATTGATAGCTTGGAAAAATACTTGAAACATGATGCAGATATGGATTGAAATTTGCAAATCTGGGTTTTACTGAATTGCTTCAGGTAAACAAATTTCCAGATCTTGAGAAAATGATTTATATGTTTGAACATTAATCTCGAAAGAATGTTTATATGCTTTGATTTGTAAACAAAATGGTTTCAGGTTTTTAATAGGAGCATGGTTTGAATTGAGGAGTAAATGCATGTTTTGGATGTTGAACAAGAGTTTGAGGAAGTTCCAGATTTTGGTTTAGAGGAGTAAATGCAGATTTTATATTGAGAAAAATTTCTGGTTTTGGGTGTTTTGAATAAAGATTGCATGATGGTTTGAATTTTCTTTTGTACATGAATACCAAGAATTAAAGGAAATGAGTAAGAGTGATTATATATGATAATTTCAGATTTTATAAATTAAAAAGAAAATTAAAAACAAAAATGGACACTTGTCTCAACTTTGCATTAATGTTGTAACACTTGTAAACAAGGTGTTTTAAAATTAAACATTTGTTACTTCTTATGTATTTGTTTTAAAAGAAAATTCAAAAGACTTTTAAAATTATTTTCCTAATTAACAAACATGTTTTCTAAATTTTAAAAATGCCTTTCTTATTAAATATCAAATAAACAAATACATTTATACATTTACACAAGTATTCTTAATTTATATATGTACAATCTTTGAAAAGAACATGAAATAAAAATCAATTATAATATAAATAAAGTTATATTCAACATTTCAAACTTATTTTAAATACTATTTTTAAAAACTTTGTATTCATTTATTAAATAAACACAAATCAAATTTGTATAAAAGAAATAAAACAAATCTTATTTTAATTAAAAAACATTACCTATGTAATTTAAAACCAAACCATATTATCATTTATTTAAATATGAATGTATACCTTTAAATTCAAATTTATATTCATTTTCAAAGTCCAATTTAAAAATCCAAATCTAAAATAAATTAAATAAATATAAACATCTATTCTTTTAAATAAGCTCATTATTATTTACAAATAATTTATCCTATTTTAAAATCAATTTAAAATACACAGATTGAAATATACAGATATAAATGCATTTTAAACACACTAATAAATTTTAAAAACAATAAATCAATTTAGAATTTATTTACACAATAAAATAATTATTCTTATTATAAAACCAATTTATAACAAAATTAAAATATTACTTGGTTTAATTATCTTTGAAAATAACAATTTTATCAATTTCAAATAATTAAATTAAGCGATTATCAGCATTTTAAACTCCTGGAAATGCCGGGATATTACAGTAATCCATTGTTGGGATAAAAAGGTAAATTGATTTAAAGGAATTAAATCAACATTTGAAGTATTAACTCGAATTTATATAATTCGAGATGGTTTAAATTTGGAATTTGAATTGAAATTAGTTCAAATTAAATTTGATTTGAATTAATTGAATTTGTAATTAAAGATGTATAAGTATAAAATTCAAATGGAAAATTTGAATTGGATTAATTTGAAACGATTTTAATTAAAGTTGAATAGTTTTAAATTCAAATGGAATTTGAATTTAATTTGGGAGGAAATCAAGAATAATTCAACTTGATTTGGAAAGGGAGTTCGAAATTGGGATTAATTCAAACTGGAATTGAAATGAATTGAAATTTGGAACTAGTTAAATTGAAATTTATTTAAATTAGTAGAATTTGAGATCAAGGTTGAATAAAGTTAAATTTGGAAAGATTTGAGGTTAATTCAACTTGAATTGGGAATGAATCAATTTCAATGGAAATTGAAATTATTTAAATTGGAATTGGGTCAATTTAAAAGGAAGAGGAAATTTAAATTGAACTGATAAGAATGGAGATTGGGAAGTGAACAGTTTTGACTCTGGACTATTTTTAATATAAATTGTTTTAATATAAACCTATTTTTCCAAGCTATTTATTATATATACAACCTTTCTTTTAAAAGCCAAAATTATCTTATATTTGTTTTACAATTATTTTTGGAACTGTTTAACAATTTTCCAACTGTTTTATGAACTAATTATTATATTTCAACTATTTTACGAAACTAATTACTATTTTACTATTATTTTGCAATTATCTAAAATTTCTATAATTATTTTAACTATTTTCTAACTATTTTACACCTATTTTACAAACTAGCAATTATATTCCAACTACTTATCTATTTTTAAAATTTTCAAGCTATTTTCTAAACAAACTGGTCGGAGTTCAAACTATTATTAGTTAAATACCCAATCGAGATAAGAATAGAGCTAATAATCTGAATGGATTTAAGAAATTGTGAGTAAGTGAATGAAAATCAAAGTGAATGTGAATAGAAATGGAATTGATTTGGCTAATAACCAATAAAGACAAATACGTAGGGTGTACGTATGTTATTCTATTCGCATAGTGATTTGATCCAAATTTGAGCACAGAATTTCGGGATAGTATGTCGATCCGAGTTGGAATTTTTCACTCGATTTTCGACGGCGAACCTGGATTTGGATTGTTGATTGGTTCTGGATATTCTCTATCATAGTTAGGCTATGCAAGGAGAATGACGGTTTCTGATCAAGAAACCAGATCTGTGTCCGCATTAGGAAGTCGGGCGGACGATACTAGTTCGGAAGTGAAATTGTGTGATCGAGTGAGTGATAAGATTGGTATAGCGTACGGATGATATGTGTACATAGTACGGATTTGAATGAAAATGGTATTGAAAAAGAATAATCAAATTTGAACATTTGATTTTGAGTAAACAAAGTTAAATATCTTTGTTTTATAAAATGAAACTCCCCTTGTTTGATATTTTGCCAGAAGAAAAGGGTTTTTGGAAATGTTTGAAGTATAAAAGGATTTTTATATAAGTTTGAAATGATCCAAAGTTTTAAAAATTATATATATATCTGTGTGTGTGTGTGTGTATAAAGGATCTTATGAGGATTTTGGAAAAGGTTTTGGGAACCTTTGGATTTGGATTTGGAAAGGCTTTTGATTTTTGGGTAAAATCAATATTGAAATTTGGAAAGCCTAGTTTGAGAATTATCGATTTTGGAATAATCGATTTTGTGTAAAGGAGCTTTGTATGAGATCATACTAGGTGTATGATTTAAATATACTATATATGTATAGTATAAAATGTTTTGATGATGGCTCTGGGGAAAAAGGCGCTCCCTTGAAATGAACTTCTCAGGAGTACCACCGGGTGGTGCTGCCTTGAGCCCCAAGGGGGGTTCTAAAGTTGATCCTGTGAGGAGTCCGGACGAAACTAGTTCCTGGGGATTATGAGTAGAGTATACCATAGCGAAAGTCGTGTGTGCCGCTGAGAGCCAATAGTCTACGTTTGATTTTATATCGGCAGACCGAGACCTATGTAGGAGTAGAGAGGTTTCATTTCGACAGCGAAAATAAGAGGCCGCTGAGAGCCTGCGGTTACATGGACTTTTGCTACGACGGCAACATAACCCTGGGTATAACTGTGATCTGTTGTGTGGGATCCATGGCGTAATCGAGAGGCCGCAGAGAGCCTGCAGTTACATGGACTTTTGCTGCGACGGTAACGTAACCCTGGAATGTAACTGTGACCATGGATGGGGGTGATGATTTCCAGAGCATTCTCACCAAAGATATATCGTCTATTTTCAAAAACTGTTTTCTATATTTTCAATAAAATTATTTTCCAAGTATTTTCACTGGGTGTTGAAGATGGGTCTACTAAGTACTTATAGATTTTCAGCCCTACGCATGATCAACGTATGACCGAATTTCTACAAGAACGAGAACGGACTTGTTGAAACATCGAGTTACAAAATGATATTTTTATAAAACTATTTTAGCAATACTATATATACATATATGGGTTTTAAAAGTGTTTTAAAATGATCAAAGAATATTTTAACTGGTTTTAAAATATTTAATAAATTCTGGCTTCGTTCCTTTTCGAGGACGAAAAGATTCAAAGGGGGGAGGAATGTGATAACTCGGATTTTTGGACTGATGTTAATTTGTAAGTAACAGGACTTAATTTATTAAACACTAATTTATTAATTTGAACAAATAAACCTGATATATATATATATATATATATATGTATCTATATTTGAATGTGTATATAGATAAATTAGAACTAATAAATGCTAAGACTAAATATCTGAATAAATATTCATTTCGTAATCTCGTAATATAATTATTTAAATTGGGCAAACTTTTTATCTTCAAAACAGATTAAATATGTGTTTGTTAATATATGATTATTGTTAATATAAGATTAATATTTTAAAACCTTCTCTTTTAAAGATTATATATGAGTAAATATCAAGAAGGTATGAATATAAATAATAAAATTTAAATTGAGAAAAAGGAATGTATTTATGTAAAATATAATTAAAAAGACAAAGGGTAGATATAGACCTTAATAAGATTTAAGGAAGGTCTAATACATTTTAGAAAAATAATATGATAAATAACATGTGATAAAAGGAAATTTGTATGTATTTGCAACACTTATATAAAAGATAAAATGCATTCAAATAAATATGAGACAAATATATTATAAGACTAACAAATGTAATCATCTCATCAAAATTTTAACACTTGTTGAAGTAATGACATGATGTGTAACAAGTTCAATTTTATTAAAGTATAATATTTTGGTTTGAAAACTTTGGAATAAAATATAATTCATTTATAATCATGTAAAGGCTAAATGTAATAAACATTAAAAACATGTTAAATATAAATAAGAACTTATTTAAGAAGACTTAAAAACATTCATAAATTAAGAAATCTATTTTTTTTAAATTGAAATTGTATATGTGTTAAGCTCTTAATACATAGAGAGGACACTTGTAATTACTCTATATTATTACGTAACAAGTGGCAATGATTTTATTTTTCTCAAAAACTTTTTTTTTAATAAAATTTATTAATAAGAAACTTAACAAATCTTTTCATTCAAACATTTTTCTTCAAATAAGAAACTAAAATCAGATCTAAAGCTAAAAAAAAAAAAAAAAGAGTAAAAATTTTTCAACACCTACAGCGAACTTATCAACATGTCTGCAAGGATTCTACGGATACAGCTAGCAATTCAACAACTTTAAGCATTTGCAAGAATCAGGAATCAAACTTCAATCAATCAACAAAACTTCAGATTCAAAGATGCATATTAAAATAGTTCCAGAAAAAAAAAGCATGTTCTCTGTTCTAGGCATATGCAGGTGAGTAGAAAATCTAACCTTTGATTTATTCATTGCTGAAGATGAATATATTTCAATAAGTGTTGTGGCAAATTGGTTGCATGAATGAAATTTTAGCCTGCATGTTTAAAACATGCAAATATAAGTGGTGCATGTATGTTATGTTTGATTTATTCTGTTCCAGGTTACAGAACTTTAGAGCAAGTGAATAAATTCAGATTTCTTTTTGACTGATCTCTGATAGTCTTTGATATTCAAGCAATATAGGATTGTTTGAACACGAATTAAGATCCAAAAAAATTTATTTAAGTAAAACAAGTTTTATCACTGTAAAACAAGGAATTTACAGTAGAAATTTAAGATCTGCTAAAAGTTCAAGAATCATAATTCCATGTTTCACTTATATGATCTTAATCATCATAAAAATCCATGAATTTTAAGAATTGCATCAAAAAAATTAGTTTAGAATTGGCTTTGTATTTTGGGGTTGATCAGTAAAGTAAGTTTGAGCAAATTGGGGTGATCACAGCGATGTGGAGGATCGGGTTTTCCACTAAAGCTAGCTAAAGGATCGGAGATTTGGAAAAAAATGTCAGGTGGATTTATTTTTCACCATGGCAACGGCGTTTGGTCAAACTAGGGTTGAGACCCGTGTTTGAGATGGGGTTGTTTACATGGCTAGTGTGGCGTCGTTGTTGGATCGAGCATGATCGGACATAGGGGAAAGGCTAGAGGAGGGTCAGATGAAGTCAGGATCTTGGTGGAGTGGATGATGGAGGTCGGAGTTACCGTCGGCAAGCTAGGTTGGTCGAGGAAGTGAGTTCCAGATGGGTTCCTGTATACCCAATTTTATTCTCGAGTTTTTTTTAATCTCAGGTGTATGGGATCGATGGGGATGTTCGTCAGTGTCTTTCTAGTGGCTGACGCAAGTACCGGAGTTGGCCGTAGTTCTGGTGCACTTGCACCAATATCAGTGTATCTGGGTGTTTATAGTTTGGGGTAGAGGGAACTTTGGGAAGAAGGTATCAATCTCGTGATTTGTCTCGTGCGAGTGAGAGAATGATTCAGAGCTAGTGTGTTGGATGAATGTCACAGAACGTACTCAAGAAAAGGAGGGAAAGGACCCAAGTTTGGCATCGATTATTTGAGATGGGACTATGCTTCATCGTTATGGGCTTCGGCCTGTTTTATAAATTAAGAATTTTAATTGTGGGGTACGAATGCAGCCTTTGACCAAGGTTAGCAAGTGCAAAATCTTTGGATTGCACTTTCCAAATGTTTTTATTTGAACAGGTTAATCAAGAAATTATTTAAAACTAAATTTTTCATAAATCTTTAAATTAGTTTATCTACTAAGGAAATATAAATCAAGTTTAAACAAGTATTAAACATGCTTTAAATGAATTTCCAAAGTTATAATGTTTCAATTTGTTTGTAATGAGTGATTATTTAATAAGTTAGATCTTGTATGCTTTAAGATGAATTAAAATTATGATTGGAAGGAGTACAAAATATTTAATGAATTAAGGGTGGTTAATGTAAGTGATCAGGTATGACTAATTAATTAAAGGTTAATTAATATGTAATTAGGGATTATTAATTACATTTTTAAACAATAATTAAGAATTGATTAATCAAGTAATTAAGGATTAATTAAGATCGCAGTTAACGCTTAATTAACTAAATAATTAGAGATTAATTAATTGGTAATTAAATATTAACTAATTTGTATTTAATGACGGTTAATCTGAGTTAATTTCTTAAGAAAGAATTAAAGAATAGTTAATGAGGGTCATTAACTTAAGATTATGTAACAATTAATTAATGTGATTAATTTTAATAATTAATTAGATTAATTAATTGATAATAATCAATTGAGAAATTGTTTAAGTTTAATTACTTAAATAAAGTAATTAAGAAATTAATTACTTAATGTAATTAATTGGGTTTAATGTGATTAGTCTAGATTAATTAATTAAGTTAATTAACTTAAACACTTGATGATTGATAAATAATTACTTAATGTAATTAATGAAAGTGTAATTACTTAAGGATGTAATTAGTGGTAATTACTGGATGTAATTAAAGATGTTGATGATGAAAGTAATTTGGATTAAATTCCTATGTAATTAATTAGGGGGATTAATTGAGATAATTAATTAAGGGTAATTAATTTTTGGAATAAAGTAATTAAGGATAGTTGATTACTAAATGAGATTTATCAAGGGATTAATTAGAGAATAAATTAAGGATTAATTTATTCAATGAAGTAATTAATGGTAGTTAATTACTGGATGTTATTAATCTAGGGTGATTAATAATTATGATTAATAATTAATTAATGAAGTTCTTTAAAGGTTAATTACTGTATTTAGTTAAGGATAAATTAATTAGTGAAATTAATTAAGGGATAAATAGAATGATATTGGAAGCCTTTGATTAATTGTTATCGCTAATATGAAGTTCGTGATTCTATGTGATAAGTTATGTTTGATTTAAACTGTGATGATGTGGTTTTCTATTGATGATGAATTACAGTGACATCTTGTATTTAAAGTTAAATTGTATTTAATGGAATAACTTGGGTTAAGATGTCATTGGATTCAAAGAGACCGGAGTCGGGTATTAGTTAATACCCGAAACCACTTCGTTTCTTTAAAGTTGATATGTGAATTAATAAGTTGAAAAAGAATGATTAAATCTAAGTTTTTGGTACTTAGAAATTGATGTGTGAAATAGTGATGTCTATAACAACTTGTGAAGTTCTAAATTGGTATAAGTTACCCCGGGTTCATATAAGTTGTATACTATTGTATTCCATGTTAGATGGGTTTACTCACGCTGGTTTCCAGCCTGACCCGGGTGTTACTTTGATGTAATACTCGGGTGAGACCGAGTATTACAGATTTTCAGGTAAGGGCATTCTGGAGCTCAGGAGGCAAGCTGATGACAGGAGCGTATGGAGAGTTTCATTATGATATTGTATATATCTGAGACATGTTAAATTTTATCTGTCCAATGTTGTATAAAATTGTTGTAACTCTGATATATCGATGTAAAATTGATAGGTACAGTTTCTCTTTGGTATAATTATTATTATTAATATTATATTTTATCCGCTGCGAATGTGAGATTGTGTGTTTCTTTTCTGTTCTTCTTCTATCTCTTTTCTTCTTTTCTCTAACTATCTGGAATTTTCGAGATCGGAATTTTCGGGTCGTTACATATATATAATCATTCCATCATTCAAAAACATGACAAATCAATGCAAATAAGTTCAGATTCAACTTAAAACCGAAAACAATAAGAAATTTGAGATGTAGTCATTATTCACCTTGGTTTTAGGGATTAAGGAGCTTGAGATATGAATGGATTTGATTTGATTTAGCTTCTTTCTTAGCTTTTGTTAATCTTCTTCCTTTTCTCTTGTTAATGGTGGCCAGCCTCAAGTTTAAAATTTTTGATAAATGAAAACAAATGTGTATGGGATACACGGCCAAGGGGTTAGGGTATAAGAATGGCCTATTTTCTATTTTACCCCTCCTGTATTTCATTTTAACTCTTATTTTAATTCATTGGCTAAATGGCACGGCTACTCCTTAACAAAAATAAAATCTCAATCCCCTAATCAACACATTATTTTATTTTATTTAACTAACTAAATATCCTAAATAATGTTGCCAAAAATAATTATGGGGTGCTATACATATACAACAACTATCCTAACATCCATCTGAGATAAGCTTCCTTTACGTGATCCACGGTTTCCCAAGTGCAATCTCTAAGATCATCGCTGCACTGAATCTTAACCAGTCACATCACTTTATTGCACAATTTCTTCTCATCTTGATCCATAGTACCGACAGGATGCCTAACTATCATCAGGTTTGGTTCTATTTTCAAGTCATCCAATACTGACGGTTCCACCACTGAAGATGGATCATGCACGCTTTTCATTAAATGAGACACATGGAACACATTGTGAACTCCTGACAACCTTTTGGGCAACTCAATTCTATAAGAAAGTGGTCCAATCCTTTCCATGATCTTGAATGGTCCAATGTATCTCGGTGCCAGATTTCTATCTTTTCCAAATCGAATGACTCCTTTGATGGGAGTTATCTTCACATACACAGCAACGCCGACTTCGAATTCCAAATCCTTTCTTCTCTTGTCAGCATAACTCTTTTGGCGATCCTGAGCTTTCTTTATCCTTCTTCTAACCTTTTCAATTTTCTTTGTTGCCTCTCAAATGATATTTGGACCAAGCACTAAACAATCTCCATATTCTACCCAACATACAGGCGATTTGCACGGTCTCCCATACAAAGCTTCATAAGGCACCATTCCAATGCTAGCTTGATAGCTATTGTTATAAGAGAACTCTGCCAAATGAATATCATCCTCCCATGATCCTTTGAAATCAAGAATACAGGCCTCAGCGTATCTTCCAAAATGTGATTAACTCTTTTAGTCTGGCCATTGGTTTAAGGATGGTAGGAAGTACTTAGACTTATCTTTGTTCCCAAAGCTGTTTGATGGGCTCCCCAGAATTGGCTCGTGAAGATAGGATCTCGATCACTTACTATGCTTATTAGAACTCCATGTCGACGAACTATTTTCCTCATATAAATTTTTTCCAATGAAGCTGTCGTTCTTGTTGGCTTAACCGGGATAAAGTATGCACTCTTTGTTAACCGGTCCACAATGACCCACACTCCTTCGTTTCCTTCATGGTTCTGGGTAAACCATCTATGAAATCCATTGATATCGTCTCTCATTTCCACTTAGGGATTTCCAAAGAATTGAAGTAATCCGGTCATTTTCTGATGATCTCCCTTAATTTGTTGGCAACTTGCACATCTACTCACAGAGGTAGAGATATCCATCTTCATTCCTGGCCACCAAAAGACTCTCCTGATGTCCTTATACATCTGATGGACTCGTGGGTGAATACTCAATTAAGATTTTTGACATTCTGACAACACTTCCTATCTCAGTCCATCTATATCCAGAATGCACAATCTTCCGTTGATTCTTAAAACACCCTGGTGATCCATCTTAAAATATGTACATCGACCTTCCTTGACTCCTCGAATTAACTTCTTCATAGCACTATCCTTCCTTTGGTTCTCCATTATCATAAGCTAATGGGTCAGGGTAACTTCCAAAAGAGACAAAACTGCATTCCTGCTTAAGGTGTTCGCCACTACATTAGCTTTTCCCGGCGTATAAAGAATGTCCAAGTCGTATGCCGCCAAGAACTCTAACCATCTTTGTTGTCTATGATTCAAGTCTTTTTGGGTGAAAAGATACTTCAGGGACTTATGGTCTAGTATAAAACTCAAAATTTTCACCTAACTGAAGAAGAAGAAAATCCTACTTACTAGAATATATAAAGAACGAAGAAAGAAGAAAAACATAAAGAAGGAAAGAATTTGCCTAACAATAATGCCTCCACATTTTCAATGCAAAGACCACAACCAACAATTCAAAGTCATATGTAGCATAATTCTTTTCATGAGGCTTTAACTGTCTACTAGCATACGCCATCACCCTTTCATTCTGCATCAAAAAAACATCTAATCCCACTCCACACGCATCGGTATAAACCATAAATCCACTACTCTCATCTGGGACAGCCACGACTAGGGCACTAGTCAACCTCTTCTTCAATTCCACAAATGCCTCCTTACACTTTGGAGTCCATATAAATTTCTTGCCCATCTTCGTTAGCTTAGTCAAATATGAGGACATTTAGAATAATCCTGGATGAATCTTCAATAGTAACCAGCCAATCCTAAGAAAAACAAACTTCGGTCGGAGTCTGAGGTCACTTCCATTCTTATACTGCTTCCACCTTTATCGGGTCCACTGAGATACCATCTTCTGATACAATATTCCCTAAAAATCTTACCTTCGATTGTCGAAAATGGCATTCAGAAAACTTTGCTTTCAAAACATGCCTCCTCAGGGTTTCTAACACTATTTCCAAGTGATATCTATGTTCCTCTTTCGATTTGGAGTAGATAAAAAATGTCATTGATAAAAACAAGCACGAACTTATTTAGAACCTCTCGGAAAACACGATTCATAAGATCTAAGAAATATACAAGTGCATTGGGCAACCCAAAAGGTGTAACCAACCATTCAAAAAAGTCTAGGCCCCTAAAGGTAGTTAAGGGTATACTATCCTCAACAACCCTTAATTGGTGAAATCTGTAGATAGATCCATTTAGGGAAATACCATAGCTCCATGTATTTGGTCAAATAATTCATCGATGCGGGGTAAGGGATACTTGTTTCTAATGGTCAACTTATTCAACTCTCTATAGTCCACATACAATCTTAAAGATCCATATAACCTAGCGTGAAGACTACTACTGATCCCCAGCTCGACTGACTAGGTCTAATCAATCTCCTTTCTAACAAGTCCTAGGTTTGCTTTACTAACTCCTCTCTTTCCCTTGGACCCATTCTTCTCTTAGGTTGGACTATGGGTCTTACATCAGGAACTAGATCAATGTGAAATTCTATCTCCCTATATGAGGGTAAATTCCTAGCTTCTTCAAACACATCAAGAAAGTTCTTAACAACCTATATGGATCCTAACCCTTCCTGAGATGCTTCCAAAGTACACAGGAAACTACACATACGAATACCAGGGTCCTCATAAGGTAATTTAGCAATATTTCCCAATTTAGTTACTAATGTTACCATTCTTTCTCTACAGTCTAAGATAGCCCCATATATTGATAACTAGTCCATATCGAGAACGAGCTCAAATCCCTTAAAATCTAAGATATACAGATCACAAGTAAAATGATGGGGAAGATATGAAATTGGCATGTCTTTATACACTAGGTTCAAATGGGTTACACCTCTTATAGGGTTAGATAAGCAAATAGGGTTTTCTATAATATTTGGGATAAAATAAAATTTCTTTATGGCTTCTAAAGAGATAAAACTGTGGAAACCACCAGTATCAAACAAAACTTGAACAAAAATACCATTAATTAATAGGGCACCTTCAAGAATGCCCTTTTCATTCAAATCTCTGAGGTTGATGGCTCGTCCTTAACCGCATATACTTTAGCATGTTGCTCCTCCTTCATGAATGGGTAGTCCTTTATTATATGTCCAGGCTGGTGACAGTTGAAGCATAATGTCTTATGGACCATTGGAGAGATAAATCATGCTAGCTGCTTAGAAGTTTCAGGGTCTTTATAGAATTTGGCAATATGAACCTTCTGCTTATAGAGATAACAAGAATTATCCTTAAACTTGTTCTCCTTATTCCCTCCTGGATTTCCCTTTCCTTTACCCAGCTTACTCCAATTTGGGTTGAACTTCCTTTTGTTTGAATTGTCGCTGTCGGCATTATCGTTTGTTGTTGCTGGGGTACGCTTCTTTCTGTTCAAGTTTTCGTACCTTAATGTTATGTCTACCAAGTCCACAAATGAACCCTTAACATGGGCAGTCATCCTCTTATGGAAATTCTCCCTCATTCCCAAAACGAACATCTCATTTTTCTTTAGCAAGGTATTGATCAATTGTGGTCCAAAATAAGATAGCTCGTTGAACTTTGTCTCTTACTCTGCCATAAATGAATCACCCTGCTTCAAGTCCAAGAAATATATGTACATCCAAGTCTTACCAGCTGCAGGCAAGAACTGATCTTCAAATGCTTCCTTAAAACGGGCCCAACTAAACTCCTCTTCTGGAACATTGGCTGTGAGCGAGTCCCACCAAGCTGCGGCTCCTTCCTGCAATTGCCGTGATAATAAAAATCTCTTCTGCTCTCTGATAGATCCAGACCTTTGAAAATCTTTTCACAAGTGTGCAACCAAACTTGAACTTCTATGATAGACTCGGTTCCCTTAAATGATTTCCCTCTCAAATTTGTGTAGTTCTTACATAAAGTCACAAAATTCACCATTGGCTGCTTGGTGTTGGCTCTTCGACAGTTCCAACCCTTCCAGTCTTAGTCCGACCATTGGTGGTCATTGTACTGCTAGCTCCTCTGCCTCATCTGCCTCTAGTGCTCATTTCTTACTACATGAGCATTGCAAGATACTTCTTAGAATACCTTGGATGAGATAAATTCCAAAACGATGAGCAATAATCAAACTATCAAAGCTGATCTACCTATCAGGGATATATATATATATATATATGAGTAAAATTACAAATATGCTCTCCCGGAGTTGACTCTAACCTAAAGATAACTAGAGGTTCGCTTAACTTAATGCTTTGATACTTAAGGAACAGCCTTTCTTGCATTCGAAAGACGAATCATTATGGGTTAAAGAAATAAGAAAGATAAGAGAAAGACTAATTAAACACAGAATCTTACCACACATGTAACAATATATAATAGATAATGTAGTATATTACATCAGATTTCAATGATACCAATTTTAGACTAGGACAATTACAACTGCTTGTCCACTAAAGACATAGGTCATACATACATACTACACAATGGTATATTTAATAATATTATTAACTATCCATGAAGCCACCTACTCCACCTCCTCCATCATGCCTTCAAGAGAAACCTGGATCACTTGACTACCCATAAAAATTAAGTAACCAAGAGTTTAATGAATAGAAAATAAACCCCGGGTAAGACATGGGTCTGGTATGAGTAAACTCAAACAATAAAATATTGATTTGAAAGCTCTTTTGGAAACAAGAGTATCTCGTAAGACCATGTCGCATATAACGCGGATGGAATTTACCTTACGATAACTAAAGCACCTTCATATAAAATCGATGATATTATTATAATGTCTAAGGGTTAAAAGTAAATAGAGAACAGAGATGAAATGCTTCATCTCACACTCCAATATATTAGGTTTACAATCAAAACCGTAAAGCTTGTATTGGAAAATGGATTCCAACTAATGATTGGGCTACTGGGGTACTGCCCATCACAGTACACCTCTATAAAATGTACCAAGGTCGTACCTAATAACCCCTGCTAACACAGGACTAGCCTACCCCTTACTGGATAGTATGAATATGATCATCCCCTTGGTTGGGATCAGCAACCATTCTGGGACTTAATTATGAGAATAGAGACGCGTTCTAGATGGGATGATCAATACACTAATGGATGTGACCCACATGGCCCTACTGCATGTCATCTGTTTTAGTCATTCCCGGTTGATGAGGCTTGAGGCCATGTTTTACCTTTCAATAGCATTTCCCTCTTGGAATGCTAACACTGCCTTCTAATGTTGACACAATGTCAGCATTCGTCCATAGAAGTCGTTCAAGAGATGAATGAACCGAAGGTGCTATTTCCACTACACCCGTTTTGGAATTTCTCTCAGGATTAGAAGCAAACAACCCTTGCGCTTCAAGTCTTAAATCTTGATTATTACTTCAATACTTCCAGTTCGAACATTACATTGATTTTAAGTGGTTTTCAGATAACAGTTTGTCATTCGATCCAAGTCTCTTCAAACCAACATTCGATAATTTAAAACGGCCAAGTTATTGATAATGAACAACTTCACTATAAGGTGGGAGATTAACATATGGGAATACATTCCATACTTAAGTTATCATGACCCGCTTATCGAAATTAACCTCCTTATGTTTATCACAATTTTGAAATCCAACATCCGTGCTAAACATAGGTAACTTACTTTCCAAAAACGAGGCAATATTTTCAATCACTACATTAATTCATTTGGCTACTTAATGGTCTAAGCAAGAGATCATTTGGTTTGGAATCAATTCACCTTGAGCAGAATATTGGTTTAAAACACGTTCGATTTAATATAAAATCACCTTTGGAAAAGATTTAATTAAGTAAATATATGAATCAGGTTAAACCCTAATTAAATCTTAATTAATCCAAATTAAATCAAGGTTAGACTCTAGTTAGACTTAATGAACTTAGTTAGGCCATAATTAACTTCATATTGCATCTTGATTAAGGTAAATCAAATCATTATTAGTTAAACCCTAATTAATAAAACAATCACTTAATTAAATAATAATTAATTAACTAAATTAAATAATTATTAACCATTAGTTACTTCTTAACCATGTTAAATAACAATTAAAACTTAATTAATCAAATAATAGTCATTAATTTAACTTAAATGTTGATTAATTACTAATTACCTTCTTAATTACTAACTAAGGCCAATTACCTTTTTATTTAACTAATTAATTTAATATTTAGTTAAGTAATTAATTACAAAATTTAATTAATTTTTAATTACTAATTAAGTTTTTTCTAAAAAATTTACAAAATAATTTCAAGTTAAAACTACTTGAAACTAAAATCGATAAATTTCGTTAAACTGCATCCATAGCGACTATCGCTATGGGCGTAGTTCGCTCTAACATATTCTTAGCGAACAACTTCACAAACCCTTACTTTTTTTTCATGGTTAAAACATTCTTTAGAAAATTTGAATGAAAAAAAAAAACTTTTGAAACCAAAGCTACAAACTTTAATCTGTTTCAAAACTTTAAACTTCGAAAAACGACTTCGATTCCAACCGGATTTCAAATCCATCATAATTACACAAAGTAGCTAACTTTGTTTACCAAAACTCATGCCATAGCTCATGTTTTACAATCAAAACATTGTTAACACAAACCATCTTTATCATAGGTTACAAGTATACCTCCATATATACATGCTTACTAATTTATAATACAACATCAATTTCCATAACCAAATCAAGCTATAATAAACCATCCAAATCATTATTAAACCACGTAGTTACCATTCAACTTCTATACTATACTATCACTGTACTAATGAATTAATAATGAAGTAAAAATCTTTTTCAAAATAAGATAGTTTGCTCACCAAAATTCCACGAATTCAACTTTAACTTTCACTACACCTTGCTAATGACCCTAGAGCTCGAAAAGGAAGTTTCTTTCTTGGATTTTTGGCTACTAATGGGCTTGACTTGATGGTCTATTAGCTCGGCTTGGGGTGTAGGGTGGGAATGTGGCTAGTTGCTTGATGGAGGAGGGTGTGTAAGGTGGTAGAGAAGGGCTTTAGCTAAGGAAAATATGTTTTGAAGTGGAAAAACTTGATTTTTTTTATACATTTTGCAAACTATGGAAGCCATGGATATTTTGGAGAGGAAATTTTAGAAAGTGAAGAGGAGAAAGCAGATGAGAATGCGTGCATTTGGATGTACATTTATAGGCAAAAATATTTGGAGAAAATTACTAAATTATCCTTTAATGATTTAACATAATATGCCATGATTTTTTTAAAAATCACATCACCTTCCTACCCCTCTCTCTTGTCACATTCCCCCTCCTTCTTTAGTCAAATCCTTAAACTCATGATGAGTAATGATGTCTAATTATGAAAATATTAAGATATGACAACACTTAATAATATATATTTATGTATAATGTTTATTATTTTTAAAGTTATGAATTATCACATCACCTGTTAATTATAATTAACATAAGATAATTTATTCCTAAGTTTATTATTATTTAGTTAATTATCTACTATATATGTTTACATATGGAGCACAAGGACGAACAACGTTCCCGATAACTTCCCATTGTCGAAATGTCGAAATTTCGGCAAACGTTCTTCGTTCACATTTTCCATTTTTCTACGAACTATATAATTTGGTAAACAAAATTTTAAAGAAAATCCCCCATTATTAATTAATTAAAACGAGCTTATGTATTAATAAAAATATATTTATTGACTATATAAAATATATATAATTGCTTAGTTTAAGCAACCAAACCCTGGGTGGTTGTAGTTCAGACCATACAAAGCCCTCTTTAATTTGTAAATTAAAGAATATGTAGTTTTTCATCTTCAAAAAATGGGGGTTGTTCTACATATATCTTCTTTAAAAAAACCATTTAAGAATGCACTTTTAACATCCATTTCATATAACGTAGAATTATTATGATTATCGAAAGCACGTAAAATTCATGTAACTTCTAATATTGCTACGAACGCAAAGGTTTCATCAAAATCTATTCCTTCTTCTTGACAATAATCTTGTGCAACTAATCAAGTGTTATTTCTCACAACCTCTTCTTGTTCATTCATTTTATTTCAATATACTCATTTAGTTCCTATTATGGATTTACTCTCTAGTCTTAGGACTAATTCCCATACATTATTTCTTGTAAATTGATTCAATTTCTCTTGCATAGCAAGAATTCATGAACCATTAGTTGATGCTTCCTTTGGATTTTTAGGTTCAATGGTTGAAATAAAAGCAACGTTGCTCATTTTATTTTGTTGATTTCTAGTTTTAACAATAGATTCGATATTTTCAAGTATATTTTCATTAGGATGATCTTTCAAGTATTTTTTTTCTTTTATTTGGACATGAATTTTTTGAATTATTATTATTTTCATTTTTGGTATCTCATTGTTACTAATTTCTTTTGGGTTATAATGTTTTCTTCTTCATTAATATTTGGATTATAAATTGTAAAATTTTCATTAAATAAGACATGTAATATCTCTTCAATGGTATTAGTTATAGTATTGAAAACTCTACAAGCTTTACTTCTATTTGAATATCCAATAAAGATTCCTTTATCTGATTTAGAATCAAATGTATCCAAACTATCTTTAGTATATAAAATAAAACATTTACTAGCATAATTCTAAAGTATGATACTTTAGGCTCTTTATTATAGAATAATTCATATGGTGGTTTCTTAATTAATGGTCTTATTAAAATTCTATTTTAATATATAACATGCAGTACCAACTGCTTCGGCCTAAAATAAATTAAGTAAAGTACTATCATTTAGCATAGTCCTAGCGCACTCCTGAATCGTTCTATTTTTTTTTGTTCTACTACTCCATTTTGTTGTGGTGTTCTTGGAAATGAAAAAACGAGTTATACCTTTCTTATTACAGAAGTTGTTTAACAAAGATTTTAAATATGTTAAAAGCATCACTTTTATGTTTTTAAGAAAATCATCCAAATAAACCTAGAATAAATATCTATGATTTCAAATACATATCTACTGTGATTTACATATTGCATCTGTGAGGGACCAAAAAGATCTAACTGAAGAAGTTCAAGGGGTTGAGAGGTAGAAATCATATCTTTTGATTTAAAAGAATTTCTTCTAAGTTTTTGTAATTGAAACGCATCGCATAAATTACTAACTTTAAAATTCATTTTGGAAAGACCTCTAACTAGATCATTTTTAACAATTTTAAATATTAATTTGAAATTCAAATAACCAAATCTTTTATGCCAAACCCAAGGGTCATTTGATTCAGCCAGAAGTCATATATTATAATTTGAGATTTTCATACCAAATATATAGATGTTTTGTTTCCTAATACCTTCAAACAAATGTTTGACTCATTATCTTCAATGTGACATTTATCTTTTACGTATTTAATTTTTAAAACTCTTATCACACAATTGACTAATACTCAACAAATTATGCTTTAAATTTTTAACTAACAAAACATTAGAAATAGTAGGAGTTTTAGAATTATCGACATTGCCGATGCCAATCACATATCTTTTAAAGTTGTCAACAAAATTTACCGATCCACTATTTTTGTAAATTATGTCTTTCAAAATCTTCGGATTTCCAATAATGTGTCTTGAGCATCCACAATCCAATATTCATTGTACTTTTTAATTTGTAGAGCTTGATCATCAGATGTCCATTCATCAAAAGCCGTGTAACACGTCTGTTCCTACATTTCATACATTTTCAAAAGATCACGTGACCTTTTATAATGTATAGATGGAAATTTATGAAACAACATTATGATGATTTCGCAAATCATCTTTTCGAAAATACTGTTAATAAACTATCAAAAATTGCCATTAAAACTTTTCAAAAATCAAATTATGAGTACTTTGAAAACCGATGCTCTTATACCAAATGTGAGTCGACGGAATAGGGATCTTAAGGCTAAATTAACACTAGAGGAGGGTGAATAGTGTTTAATGGATTATATGAATTTATTTACATTCTTTAAGATTTTACTTGGAATGATGGAACTAACAATCGCAGAAACAATTAAAGAATCTTAGTATAGATAAAAGTAAATGCAGTAAAAGTAAAAGGGAAAGAACAAACCAGGATTTTATACAAGTTTGGAGTTACCCTACATCTAGTCCCTCACAATTCCTTATACGGATTTCTTTTCAACTATTAAATAAAAATACATTCTCGATTTCAAGGCTATGAGACACACCCTCTAGAATCCTGGTCTCTGGGTAGAGTCACTTGATTTCCAATCCACAAGCACACTCACTAGATTTACGGGCTACTAAGTACACCCAATTGATTTAATCGGGCTACAATCACCTCTACTTGGATTTTAGGGATACTAACCACACCACAGAGTATAAGAGTATGATTTGATAGAGTTTACAGACTCAAATCTTCAATCTTTATTATAATTGATCTTAGAACTCTTGAGTAGCACTTTGATTATGAGGGAGATGATAGAAATCAGGGAGTATATGAAAGAGAATCAAATTACTAATGAATGAATTTGATTCTGGTTGAATTTCAGTGGAGATTCAATAGAAATTGATTTTGAAATCAAGAGAGTGAAAAGAGAAGAGAAAAATAAGAAAGTAGTTAATGAAAATTCATTTGGAAGTCTGGTATATATAGGAAAAAAACGGTTATGTCCATTCGCGAAGAGATACGATGAAAAGACACTTCCATTTAAATTTGAATTTTGAAAAGTACGGCTAATATGTCAATATACTTGTAGAGGATATGTCGACATATCCCATTGTATTATAAAAAATCACTTAGTTAAAATTGTTTTGAAGACATTAAGTTCTGTAAAATATTTTGAAACTTTGTACAAACATTTAAACATAGTTTATACATATTTTAATAATACTAAAACTTAATAAAACTTTGTAAAATAATTTTAAAAGATTTAATAGGAATATTCAATGTAATGTAAATAATATATATAAAATCAATATAGTCATAAACTATTAAAGTATAAACAAAAATTCAATATATATAAACTTAAAATCACTAAAATAAAACCTTTATTAGTATAAGAGATTGAAAATCATTTTGATAAATATTTTGAAAAGATTATTTTGAAAATAGAATATTTGAAAAAACAATTTTAAAACAAAATTAGAAAAGGTGAGATAGATCGGTAAAGTGCTATCAAAATTTTAAGATAAATCCTATGACTCTATAACTTATCTAGAATATCATGAACTCTTTAATACTCATGAGTCTTAATTCTTGAGCTCTTCAAGCTCTATATCCACATCTTGAGTCTATTCTTAATACTGTACTGTCTTCTTAATCAATATCCGTCTAATATTATACACTATATACTATCTTGATAAAATATTAGTATCTATATTTTATATAATGTCCTATAGTTATTATCATCAAAACAAATACTTAAGGCACTAACATATTGAAGCTACAGTTCCTTAACAACAAGATTATTACTGTTATAACTTTTTATAAAATACTTAAAAGTGGTACTTTGGCTCTGTTTGAAATTACAAAGAATTATCTCTTTTCATTTCTATTGAAATAGATTATGCAAAGTACGAAGAAGGACATCCGTACTTTACACATCTCTTTCATTTAGGTGTATTTCTTATTATTCCAAACGATGCACTATTTATACATAGTTGTAAAGTTAGATAGTCTATGGAAATTTGTATGAAAAAAGATACAACTAAACTATACATTCAACACTTCCAATAAATTAAAACATGGAAATTTACATTCTAAGTCAAACTAGGGAATTCCTAATGAATGTTGAACAATTCGCAACCCAATTAACGTAAATTTGGATTAAACTTTACAATCTTATCAACGTCATACTTCAAAATTTCTAGAGACTAATCTCCCAAAATTTCCAGATTTTGTTGTCTATCTCATTCCTTCACAATTACCTAATTTACATAATAGGCGATTTTGTTGGACGAAGTCCCACCGGACCGAGACCACCGAACCAACCCCTTCGGCACCAATCCTCTGCCACCGGACCAACTCCACTCACCACCGAATCAATCCACACCCCTCTCATCACCGAACCACACTACCGAATCAAGGCTAAGAAGGCACTACCGAACCAGCCACCTCCAACCATCACCGAACCAATCAACGCCTCCATCCACTGCCGAGCCAAAGCACCACCGGACCAGAACTCAACGCTCCACCCACCACTGGACCAATCCATGCTCCACTCACTACCAAGCCAGGGCGTTACCGAATCAACAATGCCAGGCCAGATCACGTCAGCCCAGGCCCACCAACATCTATATACATCCAAGACCCCTACTCCAAACCTCACTCTATAAATACAGGGGCAGGGGTACAACAATGGCAGACAAGTTTGAGAGCTCAAGCACGGACAGAACTTTCAAACAACTTTCATACACTTGTAATCAAAGCTTTGTACTTGTAATCCGAACAATAAAGGAGAATAACATATAAAGTGGACGTAGGCACATTCTGGCCGAACCACTATAAATCTGTGTGTCTTTTACAGTTTAGCCCCTGCATTTCACATATTTGCATAAATCATCCAAATCACTAAGAACAACATAAAATCGACTAAATCATACGAGTTGGAGGTGTTTGCCCATTTTTTGTGCAAACATTTTTGGTGCTTTCACTGAGAACTCGAGCTAGAAGCTTCAGCTTCCCCCACTTAAACTTCTTCCCGACAGCATCGCCCATTGCTTGGAAGACATGCCCCCCAGGCAGAAGAAAGATGTTAGCAAAGGAAAGAACATCGCAACTAGCAGCGTTCCATATCTAGTGATCACAGATCAAGAGAACCGTCTCATTTCAACAGCAGAACGAAATGGAAATCAGGCAAATCCGACAGCATCTGCCACGGAACAACCGACAGCAATTACTAGGGCGGATCTAGACAGGGTTGTGGCTGAAGTAACTAACCGCTTCACATCCCAACAAGAAGCCTTGGTGGACCGACTCATGTCACGCTTAAGGGATGCTGAAGAATCCAACCGCAACACTGAATCATGGGATGAGTCCCAGTCTGGAGGATTCGGAGGTGACAAAGATCTTTCTTCTTCGAAGAAACTAACAACAGAAACAGCAATGATAGGAGCCGAGCCCGAACTCAGCCCGAACTCCGACCCGAGGAAACATTTGGAACCAAACCCGACGGGGGAGGTACCAGGCGAGGGTCGGCTATGGCTAAGCCGGTCATGCTACCTAGCCATGGAAACACCAATGAACGGGGCTGAGCTAGAGTCCAGCCCGAAGTTGGACCCGAGGAAGTGCCCAGAACAGAAGCCAACAGGGGAAGATCAAGGCAAGGGCCAACTGTAGCTGACCCTAGCATGCTCCCGGAAGACCAGAGACAGCCACTGGAAAATATTAGGAGTGATAGACGATACCCTCCAAATACAGATCATCTGGACGGAATCAATCCCGCAGAGAAGAACCAAACTCATTTCTATCTGCCCCAAATTCTGATGAAAGGATGGCGCGATTGTTCAGAGAGTGCATCCAACGGGATCAAAGAGATCGAGGGATAGGCGCTAGGGTAACCAGCCCTTTCACCCGCAATATCGAAATTGCCATCACCCCCCGAGAATGGAAAATGCCAACAATGGAACCTTATAAGGGAATCTCTGACCCCGTTGTACACTTGCAGAGATACACGCAGCATATGCTCATGAGCGGAGCCACAAAAGGAGTATTGTGCAAATGCTTTCCACTATTCTTGGCAGATCTAGCTACCTCCTAGTTCTGCCACCTACCCCAAGGATCCATCAGCTCATGGGAAATGTTGAAAGAAAAGTTCATCAGCCAGTTCTGCATTCATGTGGAACAACCCTAGGACGCTTATTCCCTATCTAATATCAAACAAAAGCCTGGAGACACAGTACAACAATATCTAACCCGATTCAATGCTGTAGCCGCAGTCCAAGATGCCGATGAGAAACTTATCTTAATGGCCCTCTGTAGTGGTGTGCATCCGGATACAAAGTTTGCTAGAAGATTAACGAAAGAAAAACCAGCTACCTTACCTGATTTCTTCCATGAAGCCGGAAGATATATGAGACTTGAAGATGCTGCCACTGAAAGACAGACAGGGCAACAAACCAAGGCAGCTCATGGCGACACACCCGCTGTAGCCAAGGACGTCCGACGAAATGACTCTAGAGACAATGCTGGGGGCAGGAAGGGAGAAAAACGTCTATATCGGCCAGGACCGAGATTTGACACTTACACTCCTTTGAACGAGACAATCGAAAACATCTTCCTGGCCACCCAAGACGAAGTTAAATACAGACGCCCTTCGTACAAGAAAGAATCAGATAACGCAATTAAGTCTGGAAAGTTCTGCCGCTTTCACGAATCTCATGGGCATGATACCAATGAATGCCATCATCTCCGGTACTTAATTGAAGAGCACATCAGACGGAAGAGACTGGAACGCTATGTAAAAGGTCAAAACAGAACCCCAACTCCGACCAATGAAAACCCAAGGCCACTCCTCCTAGAAACAGGAGGGGGAAATCGCAACACCAGCGGCTCCAGTCAAGAGAAGATAGTGGTCCATACCATATCAGGAGGATCACACATTGCCGACAGAAGCTGAGCAGAGATGGAAAGATACGGAAAGTCACTTAGAAACAATGAAGGCTACGTTAATTCTGTTACGGAAGAACGCCACCAGAAGCGAAAAGAGAACGATGACATTACATTCAATAGGCGTGACCTAGAAGGAAGGCAGTACCCTCACAAGGATCCTATGGTCATCTCTGCCCGGTTCGGCCCAGCCGAAGTTTTCCGAATTCTAGTAGACACTGGAAGCTCAGTAAATATCCTATTCAAGCATGCTTTCGACGGAATGAAGCTGTCAATGAAGGATGTATCTCCCTGCAACAAACCACTACACGATTTCACTGGAGACGCGAAGATGCCCCTCGGGCAATTGGACCTTTTTTGTTGAAATAGGAAGTCACCCCCGCTCCATTGTGCGGAAACAAACATTTGTGCTAATAGATAACCACTCGGCCTACAACGCCTTTTTAGGAAGACCAGCCTTGTCTGACTTCCAAATTGTCTTGGCCCCATGGTGCCTGAAGATGAAATTTCCAACAGACAATGGAATAGGGGAAGTAGAGGGAGATCAAGACGCCGCTCGAGATTGCTATGTAACTGAACTTCGTAATAACCGCAGGAAGGATAGAGGAAAGAATGCAGAGACTACTCTCTGCATGAAAAACTTGGAAACATAGCAACTAAAGAAAGCCCCTCCTCTTTGATATACCAGTGATCCTTTCAATGAATTAGACCCCAGGGACAAAGAGGAGGAGGCCACCGCCGAGCCTGCAGAGGCTATGGAGTTTGTATCTGTAGACAAACACGACTCAAGTAGACTGTTGAAAATCGGATCTCGGCTAAGAGCAGAATTGAGGGATCAACTCATTGATATTCTCCGCCACAACTTGGATGTATTTGCATGGACGCATGCTGACATGACTGGAATCTCCCCAGACGTGGCATGCCACGTACTAAACATCGATACTACCAAGGCGCCAGTAAAGCAGAAAAAGAGAAGTATGGGGGCAGAACGATCAGCAGCCCTCGATGAAGAAGTAAAGAACCTACTTGCCAATAACTTCATACGAGAAGCCATCTACCCAGAGTGGATCGCTAACCCGGTACTAGTAAAGAAGGCTAATGGGAAGTGGCGAACATGCATTGACTTCTCCAACTTAAATGACGCTTGCCCGAAGGATTGTTTCCCACTCCCCCGAATTGTTCAGCTGGTGGACAGCACAGCCGGACACGAACTCTTATCTTTTATGGACGCATACTCAGGATATAACCAAATTCCTATGCACGCCCCCAATCAAGACCACACTAGTTTCATCACTGACCGGGGATTGTACTGCTATAGAGTAATGCCTTTTGGACTTAAGAACGCCGGAGCTACCTATCAGCGCCTCGTCAACAAGATGTTTGCAGAACTAATAGGACGAACTATGGAGGTTTATGTGGACGACATGCTAGTAAAATCGAGGAAAGCCAACGATCACGTAAGCCACCTGGGCGAGATGTTTCAAGTACTTCGCCAATATGGAATGAAGCTGAATCCTCTGAAGTGCTCATTCGGAGTATCGTCAGGAAAGTTCTTGGGATTCATTGTCCATGCCAGAGGAATTGAAGCAAACCCCGAACAAGTCCGAGCCCTGAAAGATATCAAGATACCTTCCACTCGAAAAGAAATGCAAAGCCTAAATGGGAAGGTGGCCGCCCTAAGCAGATTCATCTCTAAAGCGACTGACAAGTGCGTCCCCTTCTTTGAGACTCTAAAGAAAGACAAAGGAAAGTTTAAATGGATTGACGAATGCTTAACGGCCTTCCTTAACCTAATCGAACACCTCCAGAGACCATCAGTACTCTCAACTCCAAACGAAGGCGAAGAGCTATACCTATACCTTGCTGTGTCATCTCATGCTCTAAGCGCCGCTTTGGTGAGAGAAGACAACCGCGCGCAACGGCCAGTATACTTTATAAGCAAGAGGTTAACGGGGGCAGAAGCCAGATATCCTAAACTTGAGAAGCTAGCATATTGTTTACTAATCACGTCACGGAAACTGCGACAGTATTTCCAATCTCATTCCATCAGAGTTCTGACCGATCAACCGCTAAGGCAGGTACTCCATCGTCCCGACACTTCTGGACGACTACTTAAATGGTGCATTGAACTGAGTCAATATGATATCACCTACCATCCTCGCACCGCCATCAAGGGACAAGCCATGGCCGATTTCATTGCCGAATTCACTACCAACGAAAGTAAGGAGCAATCTGAAATAGCAAAAGACATTAAGTGGAATCTCTTTGTAGATGGAGCATCAAACGAACTAGGCTCGGGGGCAGGTGTCGTAATAATCACTCCCAGGGGAAGGAAGCTACACTATGCTCTAAGGTTGGAATTCGCTGCCACCAACAACGATGCAGAATACGAAGCAGTAATAGTTGGATTAGAACTTGCCTTAGAGATTGGAGTCAGTTCTTTATGTCTTCATAGTGATTCGCAACTTATTGTAAACCAAATACTAGGAGAATTTCAGACTCGAGGAGAACAACTCACAGCATATCTAAAGAAGACCAAGCTGCTACTTGGACAATTGGATCACTATTTAATCAAACACATTCCTCGAGAAGAGAACCAAGAGGCCGACGAATTGGCAAAGCAAGCTAGCATGACAGGCGACACCATTTCCGAAACAGTAGCCATCTCAAGGCAACTAACTCCGAATTTTGGACAAGTGAATCTGATAGCTACAATCGAAGAGGAAACTTGGATGACTCCCGTCCAAAAATACTTACAAGATGGCACATTGCCCGATGAGCGTAACGAAGTCAAGGAAGTCTTGAGGAAAGCTTCCTGCTACACAGTATAAGAAGGCATCCACTTTCGGCGCGGCTTCTCTAACCCCTTATTAAGGTGTGTCGCTGGAAGGGAAGCCAAGGAAATCTTATACAACATCCATCAAGGAAGCTGCGGAGATCACACTGGAGGGCAGACTCTGGCAAAGAAGATACTCCGATACGGATATTTCTGGCCCACCTTAAACAAAGATGCCTTAGACTTCGTCAAAAAATGTGACAGATGTCAGAAATTTGTTAAGATTCCTCGACTACCGACAAGTGAGATTACTCAAATGACCAACCCTTGGCCCTTTGCAGTATGGGGAATTGACTTGATTGGCGAACTGCCAGTGGGCCGAGGCGGAGCCAAATATGCTATAGTGGCAGTCGACTATTTCACCAAATGGGTGGAAGCGGAACCTCTAAATAAAATATCTTCGGCAAAAGTTATTAACTTCTTGATCAAAAATGTTCTATGCAGGTACGGGGTTCCACTTAAAATCATATCGGACAATGGACTTCCGTTTGACAGCGAAGAGTTTGCCGACTGATGCCAAAAGCACGGAATTCACAAAAGCTTCTCATCTATGGCTTACCCTCAGGCAAACGGAAAAGTCGAAGCTGTCAACAAAATTCTCAAAACTCTAATAAAAAAGAAGCTTGAAAAATCGAAAGGCGCTTGGGTGGATGAACTTCCTACGGCACTTTGGGCCTACCGCACATCTTTTAGAACATCAACGGGGCATACACCTTTCTCTTTGGCATACGGATCGGAGGCCATGCTCCCAGTCAAAACTGTAGTACCTTCCCACCGTAGGATCCACTATAATCCAGAAGAGAACGAAGAACTCCTACACATGTCTTTGGATCTAATTGAAGAGAGAAGAAACGATGCAGCACTCAAAGCAGCAGCTCACAAGCAGAAAGTGGCAGCACAATACAACTCCAAAGTCAAGCATCGTAGCTTACAAGAAGGAGATCTTGTCCTCAAACGAATTTTCCGACGCCCCGGTGCACTAGATCCAATCTGGGACGGACTATATGTAATTCAAAAAGATCTCCACAACGGAGCTTATATTTTGTCGACTGTGGATGGAGAGGTGTTCCAGAGGGCATGGAACATCCAATACCTTCGTCGATACTTTTCTTAACTTGTACTGCCCATATAAAGTGAATTAACAAAGAGAATTAGTGGACGTAGGCATTTTCGTGCCGAACCACTTTAAAAACTTTTCTCTTTTTTAACTTGTTCCTTTATATCTTGGCTGCTTGTTGAGCTTTATCCTTTTCTGTTGAACAAAATCCCATGTAAACGACATTTCCATTCAAGACACATCACAGCGCGACTTCACCTGAACAAGACCTAACAGGTACTATACGAATCTATGCCCTCGCCAATGAGACACTTTTGCTCCAGCATCCCTCTGTTGCGGGTTAACTCATTTCTCGTGACGGCCCTTAAAGCCAACTGTAATGAGCCGATTATAAGCCACCGAGTACGCCAACCATAGCCTAGGCAGCTCATTATGGCGTTCGGCTTGCCGGCAACCGTGAACCTACTTTAAGCCCCAACATAAGGTGTGGCCAGCCAAGGGTAGTTCACAGTTGACGATCGGCACCCACGCTAGCCGGCCACGGTAAATCGAATAATACCCACGATTACGGGCCATAATGGCCCGGGTAGTTACCGTGCGCGATCTCGGCTCCGAGTGTCTTAAGTACGGCTGTGGTAAAAAAGGAAAACTCCCCGCAGAGGCGTAAGATGGGTGAAAAATGTCTCCAAGACCCACAACTAGGGAAAGTGACTACGAAACCCGTTTGCCACGAACTTAAGCACATCGAAGGCCTTCCGTGATTGGAAGTTTTATTGTTTCTTGTATTTCTATTTTGTTTAAAAACTTTCCTCCTATCCTCTATAACGACCCCTAAAGTACAGGACACAAAATAGGAGACGCTTGCTAATGGAAATAGGAACTCACAACTGGATGACAGATCACTCAGCTGCATTCCTACAAGATGTTCAAAGTAACCATCTACGACTAAAACAAAAAAGGCGATACATTCTTCTTTTGCATATGAATACGTAGCTATAATTTATTCGCACATCACACTAACATTGCAAGACATGAAATTATATTTTAAGCAAGAACTTGACATCAAACACAACTGAATCACAGGAATATGCACAGCTGTATTTCTTATGCAACACACCCAAATAACGATAGCATTCAAATATGACAGAATCAGCTTAAGTTAAAAATTACATGCCAAAAATAAAGTCGTTCTTTACGAATAACATAATTACAGCCTAAAAGTTACATTAATGTTTTGAGACTACCATAGACTGCGATGTCAAGTAAACCAAAAGATGCCCAAATCAAGTCAAGGAGTCGGCTGCATCGGAGCTTCACCTCTATCCTACTGGCCCTCCGAGATCTACTTAACCGCTGGATCGAAACTCTCAGCATGTTGACTAGAGGTAGTTGGTGCTTCAGAGGTCCCGCCTATCCAATTCAGGAGAAGAATCCGTTAAATAAACAATAAGCAATCGAGTTACGAAAAGCTAAAAGGGAAGACTTACCAGCATCTTCTCCTTGATCATCATCCTCTAATTGCACACCTACCTCCGCAACGGTAAGCAGCCGCATACCCTCCTTCGCCGCCACTTTCTCCTCCTTGGTGAATTGAGCCGTAACCACATCCATTCTAAAGGCCACGCCACCCTCCTTATCTGCATCGGCCTTAGCCTCCTCCAGGGCCTTGAGATAAATCCTGGCCATGACTCGGGGATAATCATCCATCCAAGATAAGTTACCCTGTTTCCAAGTGCGAAAGTATATATCCTGAAGCATCTCATCCATTATCCCCTCATTCTTCTCGAACTCCCTTATTTGGTCCTCAGAAGCCAACAGCTTTGCAGTGGCGGCATCCCTCTCTGATTGGTATCACGAGCAGTCAGCCTGAAAGGATTTCCTCATCACCTCCATCTCCTCCTTCAGCTTGGTTTGAGCAAGCTCTACGGCTTCAAGTTTCCTGGATAACTCTTGTACCCGCTCAAGATCCGCTTTCCGAACCTCATCCACCGTTGCAATAGCCATGTCAATCCGTTCCTTACAAACAGCCTCCATTTTCTGTAACTCTGCCCTGCTGGCCTCTTCCATGGTTTTCTTTAATTGCCTAGAAGCGGCCTCATGTTGAGAGATCTGAATGGCTTGATCAGCGAGTTGTTTGGCCTGGTCGGAAACCATTAACCGCAATCGGATATTAGCACTCCCGATTTCTTCCCCAGCCTTGACCTATCGGGCATGATGCCCCATTAGCTTCCTGGTCTCCTCAGCAACCCGGTCAATGTTTTCCTTAGCTTCGTCCCCCAAAGTTACGACCCGAGTGGTAAGAAAATCAAGGTCCAGGGACTTAGCTTCATCCAATACTCTTACCATAGGATTACGGAGAAGAAGGTGCTCACCGGTAGCCTCATCAAAGGCAATATCACAAGAACCCGGATCCAGATCTGGATGACCTGCAAACGGATTACAAGCCAAGCCGGGATGGCCTATTCGGGTAACGGTAGGATTTTCAGACGGGTGCGGAGGAGGTATAAATTCAGTTTTCTTCTTCGTGGTATCCCAAAGAGGCTGAGTTGGGGATTGAGGACCAGGTGAGGGTTCAAACAAGGAACGACTCCTCTTCTTCCTTTGGATATCCTCTTCGATAACTCCAAGAAGAGGACGGTAGCCGACTACGTCTCCAGGGTGGGTAGTCGGAGGCTTTGGTTTGGTAGAAGCCTTGAGAAGTTTGCATTGTTCAAGGCAGTGCCGAACATCTGATGTCTTGGCCACCTTACCCGCTTCTGTGATAAAAACCAAGTGTTACAAGCATACATTGAGCTATAATTCAAGAAATATATCGAGTTAAGAAGAGTAAAGAGACGCTTTTGTTATACAAACCCTGGGGAGGAGTAGGATATTGCAATAAGTCCTGAGTCTCATTCCAGGACGGGAGCTCATCATAAAATATTCCTAAATACTTATCATAAATGGAGTCGGCAGGAGTCAAAAATTCTCCTTGAATCGCAGGAATTGCCTTAGCTGGAGCGCTCTTAGAAGATGAATCGGCGCCGGCCTTGTCAGCTTTTTTGGGCTTCTCCACTAAAGTCGATCCTTCCTCCAACCCTTCAAAAGCTAGGTGGAAGGCGTCATCTGTCCACTCCTGGATCACACCTGCTTGCTCAGAAGACAAAGCCCCAGTGCCATCACCACTCTGTCTGTCGCCACCATCTCCGCTATGACCATCACCATCACCTTCTCCACCACTTCCACTCTCCGCCTCACCTCCTTCATCCTCGCCTCCTTCCTCCTCCACATCTTCCTCCTCTAGGACATCTGGGCATGTGCTGGGGGAGGGTCCATTGGACTTCTTAAGTTTCTTCCCCCCGGCAATTGGATGTTTCGAGAAGGGTCTCCTTTTGCCGCTCTTCACCGTAGCCCCTCCTTTAGCTTTGGCGGCCCTCTCCTCAACTGTGTCTCTTTGCTTGACCACAGATTGGCGTGGCAGAATCAAGTTGTGCTCCAAAAGAGTGGCATTCCTGATCAAATAAGAAGCTGCCCTCTCCTTTTCCGGGATGGCTTCTATTTCCCCAGCCATCCGAACCAAACGATCATTCTCTACAACCGCAAAGCCACTTGTCGCTAGCAAGAAACAAAGCACATAAGGAGGAGCATTGCAGTGAGAATGGAAATTATAAATAAGAGTCAACTTACAGCCAGAGGTGAAGCGGTGGAAAGAGATGGAGTCATCTCTTACAAAGAACCATTCCTTCTTGAACATGCTAAATTTTGAATATAATTCTAGGGCCGGCTTGAAAGACACGGCCGATTCTAAGCTAATATATGGGACCCCTTCTTGTAGCCTCTCAAGTTGTACAGGTATCGCATTTCCCGGTTGGGGGGGAACGCCCTCTGGAAAATAATCAACAGGCTCACCAAGATGGCATAGGAGTTGGGCTGAAGCTGGAAAGGGGCCACCTTCAAGTATGTGATGAAGCTGACGATCCAAGCGTTGATTGGAGGAATGGCCCCGCACATGCAGTGATATCTACTATAAGCAAAATATCCTTCAAGGGGGTTATACGGCATCATTCCTTTCCCTGGCAACATCATACGCGCTCTGTCAATCCCAAAGGATCTAGATATAGCGTCAAGCTGCTCGTCTTTGAGGGAGCTGGGAAAGCAGTCAGGCGGTGAGTTCAAAAGCTCTTGGGGGCCGTACCAATCTACTAATGATCGCGGGGATGGTCCATGTCGTTCTGGCTCTGACTGAACTGGGGCACTATGGAGGACTCCTCTTTGTCCTTGGATTTCTTCTTGTCAGAACGAGTTTCTACTTTATGAGACATTATCTGCAACACGAGAAAATGCATCGTTAGAACAAGAGATATAAACAAGCAAGTACGTGCAGCTTGGAATCTCATTCATAATTCAAAACACAAAATTTCATTCGGTGGTATGAGTCTGAGAATCCACTCGGAACTCACACCCCCAAAATTCCATTCGGTAGTGTGAGTCTAAGGATCCATTCGGCCCTCGTACTCCCAAAGTCCCATTCGGTAGTTCGAGTCTAGGAGTCCATTCGGTATTCATCCTCCATAAGTTTCATTCGGTAATCCAAACATAAAGTTTATTCGGCAAGAGAATGCCTCACCTGGTTCGGCAGTAAAACCTGATTCGACACAATGATTGATTCGGCAGTTAAGAATTTGGATCGGCTCTTTCAAACGGTATGGAATAACGGAGGCATGGAGCCCATACTTATAGGCAAGAGAAGGATAGCTGGACCAACCGGTTCGGCACTCGGGCCGAATGAGGGTGTCCAAATAAACAAAGCGTGGCATATGCAGGCATATGCCGCGCTTTGGGGGGCAAATGTTGGACGAAGTCCCACCGGACCGAGACCACCGAACCAACCCCTTCGGCACCAATCCTCTGCCACCGGACCAACTCCACTCACCACCGAATCAATCCACACCCCTCTCATCACCGAACCACACTATCGAATCAAGGCTAAGAAGGCACTACCGAACCAGCCACCTCCAACCATCACTGAACCAATCAACGCCTCCATCCACTGCCGAGCCAAAGCACCACCGGACCAGAACTCAACGCTCCACCCACCACCGGACCAGTCCATGCTCCACTCACTACCGAGCCAGGGCGTTACCGAATCAACAATGCTAGGCCAGATCACGTCAGCCCAGGCCCATCAACAGCTATATACATCCAAAACCCCTACTCCTAACCTCACTCTGTAAATAGAGGGGCAGGGGTACAACAATGGCAGACAAGTTTGAGAGCTTAAGCACGGACAGAACTTTCAAACAACTTTCATACACTTGTAATCAAAGCTTTGTACTTGTAATCCGAACAATAAAGGAGAATAACATATAAAGTGGACGTAGGCACATTCTGGCCGAACCACTATAAATCTGTGTGTCTTTTACAGTTTAGTCCCTGCATTTCACATATTTGCATAAATCACCCAAATCACTAAGAACAACATAAACCGACTAAATCATACGACTTGGAGGTGTTTGCCAATTTTTTGTGCAAATAGATTTCAAGTAAATATTCATTTTAAATCTACAATTCAATGGATCTTGCATAGGCATGATAATCAAATAAAATTCATTGATATAAATTTCAATGTTATATATAAATTATAAAATTTTCCACTCACCTTTCTAACTTCCCAAATCTCCAAATCCGAATTAACTCCTTTTTTCCTTTCTAAACCAAAAATATGTGTGTGTGTGTATGTATGTATGTATGTATGTATATCTATGTATGTATGTATGTATGTATGTATGTATGTATGTATGTATCTGTATGTATGTACGCATGCATGTATGTATGCATGCATGTATGTATGTATGCATGTATGCATGTATGTATGTATGTATGCATACCATTAGAATTACAGATCTGTAAGAAGATTTGAATTAAATGGAATATAGATTTATAATTATAGAGTTTATCTTTTTCGCATGATTGATTTACTCCTTCCCTACTTCTCTTTTATTTTATGACCTTCTCCAATATATACAATAATGTTTTTATAGTTTTTAGAAATAGCGAAGAAGGGAAATGGTAAAGCTCTATTGCTCTATTCAAAAAATATGAGAAGAAAATCAAGGGGATAGACGTGTATTTATAGGTGCTCAAATCAATTTTATCTGTTAGATTAATGTTTATTAAATTCGGGTCATTAGGCCAATGTCCAACCTTAGCCACCACAACCTAAACCACTCGACCACTCTTTATAAGCGGTCAGCCCAATAAGGCTATCGATCGGTGGTGGTCCATCGAAATTAATATTTATCTCCTTATTCCTTTTTTAATTATTTTCTATCTGAAACCTTCAAACATCAATAATTTTTCCGTTTGAACTCCGATCATGATGGTTTATGTATTAAAGTAGATTAGAAAAGTATCACGAACATAATGGTGCAAATTTCATTGCAATACGATAATGTTTGCTCAAATTTCATTATTGAGCTTTAATAATTATTTATTCTTTTTAACTAATTACCGTTTATTTTTTAAGGTGTTGTAATAACAAATATATAATAGAAAGAAAATCTCCTTTTATTTTGAACAAAACTAGTCATAGAGTTAGATATATGTAACAAATTGCCTAATTACCCTTAGGGCATACCTCTAACTCTATCAACTTTTTATTAGAAAAACTCTTCGGATTATTCTTTAAATGATAGTAAAAAGGTCCATTCCATGAAGTGGGAAAAAATCGAGGAACAACAAGCAAAAGACAAGGATGTCGATTAGATATAAAGGTGAAATAATGATTATCATTACATAACATTTACCTAAACTTTATTGAAAAACAATACCAATTAGGTTCATCTTCACTGGATAAAATGCCAACAACAAGTGAAAAAAACCTAAAATAAGGATAAATATGTATGTTAGATTTGTAAACTAAGAATTGCCAGACAATACAAATTGCAATGGTGCACGTCTCACAAATATTTGCTAGAAAAATATAATAAATATTTTACGTGCAAATATTTGACAGGATGAGGTTTTCAAATGCACCAAATAACTTAAACATAGCGAGGCCCTAGAAGTCATTGGTTTAAACAAACGAGGCGTCAAATTGAGTGCCATGCTAAAATAAAGTACCAATCTTATAAAAATAATTAATGGATAAAACACAGAAACTGCAATATTAAAATTTTGACAAATGATTACTGTATGGAAATAATTTATCCTACCAAAATAATTTGACACAAATCAAACAATTATATTATCAATTTCAGAACCAAACCATAACTAAAATTAAAATAACAAAATTAATAACCGCAATAGTAGACAACACAATAGTAGAATCTCACATCGCATTCAACATTTTAATTATACATAAACGATCAGAGTCAAATACAAATCCAGCGGGATAGTTATAACTGTCTATCCGTACATATGTTGGGAAATACATACTACATAACACGGTATAAAATGGGTAGATATCTACATAAGGTACTTTAGCTTCATAGCTCCAAAAGACTTCTCCAAATTGCTCCCCGACATGCTCCAAAATGCTCCTAAGGTATCCTGGCTATAAGGCTGCCCGAAAAATAGGGCGCCCGGAGTTTAAACGGAAAAACAACCTCTAGGTCAGTCATGGGACTGCTGTGAGAACTCAAAGTACGATGTTTTGAAAACAAATAGGTATCTCATAAGACCACGCCGCACAGAAACATGGAATGGGTTTTTACCTTGTGATAACCAAAACTCTTTATTACGTAAAATTTAGGGGTATTATTTTTAATTACATTCTTTTAAAATATTTGCAAACTTATTAATCTTAGCCGAAATGGTTACCCATATAGCATTTCGGGGCTACTCAATACGCCAAGATCGCATGTTCTTATTGGAGAGTGTATTTCCATACAAATGAACAGGTGAAGGGACTACCTTCCGATGGGTACACCTCAAGATGGATGTCCCGAGGCACAGAACATTTGTCCTCTACCAACACAAGACCGACCTATCTCTATAACTAGATAGTGCCGAATATGCCATCCCCTGGTTCTTATTGACCTTTATTCGAGAGCTCTCTTCGCATATGTCTACATTAATTTCATCCCGAACGTCATAGCGGGAAGAAATATATCTAGAATGGAATGATCATACCCTAATTGGGAATGACCCACTTAGCTTGCTGCATCTAATGCTGTTTTGGTCATTTTCGGTTGATGAGGCTCGAGGCAACGATTATCTTTCGCATAACACATCTTCTTCCACTTTGAATGCCATATTTCCATTCCACACTCACATGACTGATTTCTACAAACGTATAATTCATGAGCTCTTACGTCTTGGGAAAGGGTGTTAAGCTAAGAGAAGGTGTCTTCTTCGCCACGGGCTGATATACTTTTATAGAGATCAATCATTGTGATTCGGAATGCAAGGTCTGACATTCATCCATACAAGTTCGTTCTGGGACTGAACGAAATTGAAGGTACTTTCCTCGGCCATTACCAGGCGAGAAGTCCTTGTGGTTCTGAGATTTTTCATAAGAAAGAGACCACTGATGCAATATAGTAAATTAGGAGTTTATCCCAATTAATCAATAAGTTGTCCCTCGTTATTATTCGTCTCAATATCTCTGTTTCCAAACATATTCAATTTTCGAACACGTAAATTGGTTCGTTGTGGTTTTCGGATAGGAATCACCCAAATCTGACCCTGATTCCTTCGAAATCCAATCATCGATAAAAATGATATAATTAGGTGATTGTTTTTCGATTCGTTCATTTTCCTTTACCAAAATATCGTCGAGAGATATATATTTTCAAAATATTCATTTATTGAATACGGAATCATTTAAACCTCTTTTTGAATATTTCTCAAATCATTTTTAAAGAGTATCTTTTGAGAAAATAGGACTATAGAAATCATTCTACTTTTATTCAATATCAACTACCGTATTCAACAAGTGTTATGGACGGAATAACGGTGAGATCACCTTTTAAATTCCATGAATAGGACAAGTTCCCTCTTCGGATTTTAATAATGAGTATAAAAAGATTATTTCTATAAAATCCAAGTTGAGTATCCGGGCTTTCCTTTTGAATGTTTCACCCCTCGCCTAAAAGAGAAAACTGAGGCCAGGTAAGTTCACAGCACTGGTTGCTCCATTCCTAACTTTAGTTACCCACCTTGTTTTCATTTATAGATCTCACAAGCGGGACAAATGTACTAGTCATTTCTGCATACTCATTTTCCCTTTCTAAATCACCTAACTAATTGTTTAATCACCTTTGAAATAATTTTGAATTTTTTAAATCTCTTTTTAAAATACTTTATCATTTACTTAAAAATATTTACATAAAAGAATTATTTAGTTCCAACCTTTATTTCAAAAGTTATTGAAAAGCGTTGCGAAAAAGTATTGCAAATAGTGTTTTAAAAGCTATATTCTTTAAAATGGCTTTCATATCATTTAGAAATCCATATTTTTCAACTTAAATCACTTTTAAAACATCTTTAAAGATTTTTGAAATTTATTTCATATTTTTAAAATAATTATTTTATCAATTTCTCCCTTTGGTCATTTAGTGCAAAAACTAGATTTTTCTTGAAATTGATTTGCCATATTTCAAAATATACAAGATAAAATCTTGATTTTCTTGTTTCATTTGAAAGATATGGATATAAGGATTTGGAAAATTCTTGATTCGAAGAATTCCGAACTATAATCCACTTCGTATGTTCATTTGAATTTTTGACGTGAAAATACGAACTACCATTACGTGACGCGTTAAATTTTAGGCGTATTTTAAGATTCATATCCAAACTTTATCGAGACAAGTATAAACATTTAGGAATCATGTCTAAAGTATATTCAAACATTTTTTTTCAAAGGTATAAATGATTTCATATCACTTTCATTTCTTTTGGAAAGTGGTTTCCATGTGATTATATGTCGTATAAATCCACGACTTATTTCAACATATATATTCAATATACAACTAATAAGCATCCAAAACATATTTATAACCATTTTAACATGTCCTAACATGTCATATGAACTTGCAATCAATTAAAAAAATTATTACAATGTCATATGATTGTCATTTACGTATATATTTGCCTACTAACTTTTGCAAATGACTTAAAGGTGGTTGCTTTATTTTTCAAACACCTATCAAACATCATTATTAACATCCAAACAACATTTATAACTTGCAAAACACCATACAAATATTTCCGACCTAACAATTTAGAGTTATCACCTTTTGTTGCTTTCAATCTAGTTTTAAACTTTTCTAACTTTGCTAAACTTTTCCTTAAGCTCTTAGAACATGCTAAACTTCTTCGTGCTTGCCTTAGGAGGCCACGACCAAGCTTGAAGGGGAAGATGTACTCGACCAAATGGAGAAAGGGGCGTGAGCAATAAGAGGGGGAAGGAGGAGTTTTGAGGTGGTTCAGACGGAGTTTTAATGATATATTTCTTTCTTTTATTTTTGGGAATATTTTGAGATTATTTAATTATGGAAAGAAGCCATTAAAGAGTGGAAGAAAAGCTTAAAAAATGAAGAAAAAGTTGTGTAAAAAGTGAAGAAAGTGGATGGCATTTATAAAAAAAGTTTTGGATTAAAATAATAGTTTGTAAAAAGACCAGAATACCATTTCCTTATACTTTAAGCAAACTAACACTTAACATCACATTTCAAATCTTTACTTTATGTCATTTCCATTTAAATATTAAGTAAAAAATATAATAATTATATTTGTTTGATTTGATGTTTACTTTTTGACTCTTATAACACTTTTTGTCTTTTTATGTTTACTTTTGTTAATTACTTTCTAGAATTTTCTAAGTATGTTTAGTAAAAGAACACTTGATAAGTAAATTAAATAATACTTATACTATTTGAATATATTTTTATATTTAAGAAAATAAAGTGCAACAATGTTGCGACAACTTTAAATCAACAAACGTTGATTTTGGCAAAATGTTTTACGGTCACATTTTGACTTTTTAGTTAAACTATTTATTTATGTAAACCAACTTTAAAAATAAATTTGTATAATGTTATTAAAAATATAAAAACTCGTAAATAAATTAAAATAATTAATTAAACCATTTAAACTTACTTTTTTGAAATAAGGGTTTTGTCACTTCTGTCGATACAAGCAAATGTTATTATTTTTATGTATGTTTCTATTTCCCAATCCTATCTAATATTATTTAAATCATAAACCATGTTAGCACCAAAATTGGCCACTAACACCCTTAGAAAGATTGTGTAGAGAGATTAATTAAGAAAGTAGATTAAAATAGAGAAAAATATGTAAATTTCAGTGCAGAGAACAAGAACACCAAATTTATAGTGGTTCGGCGTGACTGCCTACGTCCACTTTGAAGTTGATTTCTATTGATTTCCTTGATAGTTGATTACATATACAATCCGTTTCTAATTACTTGAATACAATTGCAAAACCAAAGACTAAGTCTTGAAAGAGTGTTGAATGCGGCAGAGGTTCCCCAGTGTTCCCAAAAAACTGATCCATTTTCACTATGCCCCTACCCCTCCATTTATAGACGAAGGTGGGTTGAACTTCCCTGGTAGGCCTGGTAGCTGAACACCTTGGCCCAAATGGAGTAGGCTCTGTGCCGACCCGAATATGCCGAACGGCTAAATGCCGAACCATCATCTTCGTGCCGAACGAGGCGATGTGTTGAGTGAGGGGTGCAGGCCTATCGAGGATCGATGACGAACGAGGATGAGGCCGAGCGAGGCTAGAATGCTGAATAGTCCAGGAATGTCGAGTGAAGCATGAATGCCGAGCGTTCTGAATGCCGGACACCCTGAATGTCGAGCGTTATCAATGCCGAACACTCTCCAGATGCCGGGCGTTATCCAATGCCGAACACTCTCCAGATGTCAGGCGTTGTAACAACCCCCATATTTATCGATTGTATATATAAATATCTCATCGTTCGTCGGATTTTAGTCCGAAAAGTTACTTTTTGCAAACAGTCGAATTGGGACTCGAGACCCCTTGCATTGAGTTCAAAATGCCGTTTGCAACCTTTTTTAGTATAAGCTTCGATATGTTCGGAGTAAGTTGATTTCTGCTACTTTTTCTATAGGGATTTGGGTTTGGGTTCAGCCCATTTGCCCAATTCTGGTTATATCAACCCAACCCCTCTCCACTTCTATTCATTCATTCCTCATTTCCTAACTCTCTCAAGCTCAAGAGAATAATGGGGGAAAAGATTGGAAATTAGAATTCCTAAGCCCTAGTTCCTTTGCAAACTCAAATTCTTGCTCCAAATTCAAAGAGAAGCATAGGTAAGTATCATCTCCTTCTTCTCCAACTCATTCTCTCTTTGATTTCAGAAAATTCCTAAACCTAATTTGGGAAATGTTTCTCTTTTAAGCTTAGATTCAAGCTTCTTGTGTTGAGATTGAAGTGTGGTTGATCTTCCCTTGTCTTCAAGCTTCTCATTCATTGTTTTTGGGTTCAAAGGTGATATTTTTATCTCACATCTTTGTCTATAATTATCTTTGATTGTTGGGTATGAATTCCTAACACTTATTCATGTGCACTTGCTTTTGGTTTGGATTGAATTGGTGAATATCCCAATTTTTAGTGTTTTGGGTTCAAATCTTTAAAATCCTAACTTTGATGTTTGAACATGTTTATGGTGATGCATCGAGGAGCCAATAGGACCGGGTAGCCGATGGGCGTAATCCCCTAGCGTCTGTGCTCGTCCGGTTGAAAATTGAGTGAGTTTGCACTTCTATTAAATAGGGTAGAAAATGCAGGATTTGGGGTTCGGCCGACCGAACTCTCTGAGTCGGTCGACCGAAGCTGTAGCCGAAACCTTTCTGGACTATTTTCGGTCGACCGACTCAGAGAGTTCAGTCGACTGACCTGCTCCTGTTTTCCCTGTTTTGCCTATTTATGCTCATTTTGCTTTGCTTTTCCAATCTTTAATCGATTCTTCTTCTCCGATTAGTTGTTATCACCTTTGTCGACTTGGATAACTTCTATTTTTGGAATTTTTGGAAATATCCATTTTGATGGATTTGATATCGATTTCTTTGGAATTAATTCACGTCTTCGTATGTGAATTTTAGTGATTGATTGTTTCTACAATCATTTATGTGATTTGTCACTTTTAAAAATATAAAGGTTTCAATACTAGTAGTAAATATCAAAACTCTTCCATTTAAAATGATTTCAACACTATTTTATTACAAAGCTCATTTCTTAAACCGTTTTCCAATCTACTAGCATATACAAACCTTTACCTCACTCGTATGAGAAATCTAATTAAACGGCTTAGTAAAACAAGTGGTATGAAACGCTTGCGTTTACTTCGTCGGTTAATTCTAAAACTTGTTTGATTGAATCTCTTGTGACAATTTTCGAGTGGAGACTTACAATTTGTTCATAAATATTTAAGTTAAGCTATTGGTTATGGGACATGAAGCTGAGCTCATATAGTGTAATTGACACTTCTTGATGACCGATGATGATCATTTTATGGTTTAGACTAGCAATGTGCGATGTCTCTTTGTCCATGTGGAGGACTGTACTTCATTTTATTGAGCTTCGTCTCATTTCTCGTATGGGTCGTACCTATTTAGGTGCGTCGATGTTTATTTACACATGGGTTGTATCTATTTAGGTGTGTCGATGTTTGTTTACTTCGTGGAGCAATCGGCTCAATAAGTTGGGGCATGGGACGTATCTTTCTAGGTGCGTCGATGTTCGACTTTGCATGGGGTGTATCTTTCTAGGTGCATCGATGTTGGACATTACATGGGGCGTATCTTTCTTGATACGTCGATGTTGATTTATGCATGGGACGTATCTTTCTAGGTACGTTGATGCTTATTTATGCATGGGGTGTATCTTTCTAGGTGCATCGATGCTAGACATTACATGGGACGTATCTATTTAGGTGCGTCGATGTTTGTCTTTGCATGGGTCGTACCTTTCTAGATTCGTCGATGTTTGACTGTGCATAGGGCGTCTCTATTTAGGTGCGTCGATGTTCGGTCTATGGAATAGCGTTCCGTTTGGGATTGACCATCCTTTTTTGTGATTTCTGGATTTCCATTGATGATTTCTAGAATTTGTGTTTCACCAATTTTCGTGATTTACATTGGTAAGTGTTAGCAATATTTGTGCATTGGTGAATTTGTGTGTCAATAACTTTTGTGATTGGCATTGATATTATTGTCAATATTATGGTTTGGTGAATAAAAATAAAGAGTATGACATTCCTTTTGATCTTTGAGAAGATTCTTGTGATATTGATTAATCCCTAGTTGATTTTCAATTGCATACTTATCACAGTATGGCTTTATGATTATCATATGTTTTTGTCATATCTCTTATCCTATCTCATTTTACCTGATATTTATAGCTAGACTGATACGTTTATTATTTTCTTCTTAAATAATACTCGGGTCGGATCGAGATATTACAGGTGCTTCTACTTGACTTCTTATCAGGGTCCATCACCTGATTTTTGACTAACTACTTTAGTTTAGTAGTTTTTGTTAGTATACATTCGAGATAGAGACTTCTTAATGTATACTTATTCTTTTATGTAGCACTTGTAATCTTTTGTGATGTTGTGGATCATGTTTGACCACTACTCTGATATACACTTTCATGTGTAATATTCATATTTTTTTCCGCCTTCGTGATATGAACTTCTGTGACTGATTTATGTTATGCTTATTTCTATATTTGTTTCCGCACATATCATAGCCACTGTGTAGTAGCTTTGAGTTTGTATTGGCATGTCGGATTTCCTCTTGAAATGAAATGCATGTTATACTATCTGACATATCGGTGCTCGCACAAAGCAATTACATGGATGGTCGCTCCTCAACAGCCTTATTCTCCGCGCTAGTTGACTGCATTACTTTGTAGTGTCCTTGGCTAGCATGGGTATAGAGGTGGGGCATCACAGCTTGGTATCAAAGCCGAACTTCGGAACAATATAGAATAATCTAGCAAGGATCGTTGTCCTAAGTCTTTCTTAGGAGTCGTGCCTTAGGATTTAATTCGTCTCTTCATACCATTCTATCCTATTTTCCTTTATGATGCCTTGTTTTATCAATCAAGTTTGTTTGATATTCATTCTGAGAATAACCTTTTTCTTCTTCTTTCTTTCTTTCTTAAAGAAGAAGAAAGAAAGAAAGAAAGAAGAAGAAATGGTTATTTCTAGCAGTCCTAGCGCTGGTCAATCCAGTAGCCCTCCTCTTGATGGCGCATTCATGTCTACCCAACAACTTTTGGATCTTGTAAAGAATCAAGAGTTTATCTGTGCTTTGAGTAAGAACCCCGAAATGGTTCTACCTTTGAAACTTGAAGTTCCTTTCAATCAGCTTGTGGATGTTACTCTTCGACATGAAGAGGTTGGTAAAGGAGGTGATAGTGATATTGGGATTTCCAAGAAGAGGCATATTAAGTTCAAAAGCCCTTATCCCAATAAGAAGGTGAAGCAAACTACTTTGGTAGCAAAGACTCCAATCCCTAATTGTGAAGGATGCTACAATTGTAATTCTAAGGACCACTATGCAAAGGAGTGTCCGGAGCCACTCTTTTGTCGTTATTGCAAAAATTCAGGTCATCATATTTCTGCCTGCCCCATACTTCAAAGCAAGAAGAAGGGGGGACAAGAAACTTAGGTAGCAAAGACTCTTACTTCTAGTCGTAAACAATGCTACAATTGTGGTTCCACGGACCATTATGTAATTAAGTCCCCGAAACCCCTTTATTGCCGCTATTGCAAAGGCTCGGGTCATTACTTATCTACATGTCCTAAACTTCAAAGTAGGAAGGAGGGAAATCTCAATGTAATGCAAGCTCCTAGCAACTCTTCTCTTGGTCAAGGTATTTTACATTCAATCCTTGATGCTATTGTTTTACTTTGTGATCTTTCTATTTGAGTTCTTTTTGATATGGGTTTTATATCAAAAGAACTTGTTGATTCTTTTTTTTTAAACATTTTGGGCTTAATGGCTTCTTTGAGAATTTCGAATCTGGTTGGTGGATTCGCAACGCTCAATTTGCTTTGTTTTGATGTCGAGATTATTTTATATGATTTTTTCTTTCCAAGCCGATTTGCATGTTATGCGTTACTTAGGCTTCGGAATTGATTTGTGTGAAAGAATTGGCTTAATCATTATGAAGCCCATATCCTATTTTCCAATTGGACTATTCATCTTCGACATTCTTAATCTCTTAAGCAGGCATCTATTTTTCTTTGTGATTTCGATTCCAATTTGATGCCATCATTTTATTCTTTAAACCCACATGATGTGGAAAACGTTATTTTTCTCATTCGGGTAGTTTGTGGAATTTTCCGATATTTTTGAGCTTGTCTTAGGATTATCACCTAAGCAATCTTTTGAGTGGTGTTAAGGTCTTTTTAGTTCGACCTTGCCACCGGATTTCATTAGCTACGAATTGCAGGAGTTCCACTTATCGCATTCCACACTCGTTATACTTTTTATGAATGACTTATTATTCGATTCAGTTGGCCCAGCTTATTTCATCCATTTTATAAATCGAATATTCTATGAATATTTCGACGAGACCATTTTTGTATTTATTGATTTTGGATGAACAACAATTTAAAATTTTTGCAAATCTTTTTCATAAGATTTATTTATAAGAATAATTGGATTTTTGTTCTTGAAACGAACAAAGAATATTCGTAAAGTTTTTTTAAGAGATATTTTTATCATATAGAAGATGATTTTATGATTGTATTACCCATTTAGTGTTTTAAGAATTCTGGTCGATGCGCTTGATCAACGTTATCGATGGGAATTTCCTAAACGCTTTGATGAGACAGTTAGACACAATAAATTGACTTGTAAAGATGTAAATTTTTCTAGAAAGATGATTACATAAAGTTAATTATAATTTTTGGAAGTTTTAACTTTTCGGGAAAGAAGATTATTTAAAAGAAATTCTTTCTTTTCAATACTCTTATTCTTGTGATTGCCGAAGGGAACCAAGACTTTATCTTTTGTACCAATGCTAATCATATTGGTTTGGATGTCGTTCTCTTGCAAAAGAGAACGTGCTATCACTTATGCTTCTAAATCATTAAAAGCCGATCCAGACTAGGTATGCTACTCATGATCTAGTGCTCGCGGCTATTGTTTTCGCTTTTAGAGTTTGGCATCATCATTTTTGGGGAAGAGATTTGTTCTCCATCTCGATCATAAATCTTTGGTATATTTATTTTCTTATAAGGAACTTCATGTTGACTCGAGTTCCTGGCATCTTATGATCTTGATATTCTTTTTATTCTGGGAAAGGAAATCGTGTTGCCAATGCGCTTAGTCGTAAGCAACAAGTGGTTGATTCTTTGATGATGTCTGAATGGAATTATCTTTTTATCAAGTTCGTCGGACGTTTTGATATACTTCGTTTTATTGAGCTTTATCTCATTTCTTTTATGGACTAGCGTCCAATGTTCTTTTATGGTGTTCGGTTCATTGGACGTACCGTTTTTGTACTATGTCGGTGTTCCGAAATTATTCGAGCTTTGGTTCATCTGGCGTACCATTATTGTACTACGCCGTTGTTCCAAATTATTCGAGTTTCTAGTTTCTCGGGCGTACCGTTTTTATACTACGTCGTTGCACTGGCTCAATTTTCTGTTATTCACAACGTTTTCTCAGGTCTTTCTATTATGGAAATGCCTTAGGGATTCCGATTTTTATTCTTGAGCTTGGTGTTATTGAGGAAATTGAAATTCCACTAGATTTGACTTATGAGAAACATTCCATTCGCACCATTGCTTTGGAGGTTGAGCGCCTTCGGAATAAAGATGTTCTTCTTGTCAAAGTTCAATGGTTCTCAGATCCTTAGGATTGCTCTTGGGAATCCTGGGAATTCATCGAGCGATCCCGTTCAGACTTACTCTTTCATGCTCTTTATGGTGAACTACCTATTTCAAATTTTTTTTGTGTTGATATGCTTTTATAGTTGTTACTCTTTATTTTCTTCTTAAGTAATGCAAGGACGCAATTTCTTTAAGGAGGGGAGTCTGTAACAACCCGTATACGATTGTAATTTAAATATTTTATTTAAATATTTCGTCGGATTTTAGTCCGAAAAGTTACTTTTTGTAACCAGTCGAATTGGGACTCAAGACCCCTTCCATTGAGTTCAAAATGCCGTTTGCAACTTTTTGAGTATAAGCTTCGATATGTTCGGAGTAAGTTGATTTTTACTACTTTTTCTATAGGGCTTTGGGTTTGGGTTCAGTCCATTTGCCCAATTCGGGTTATATCAACCCAACCCCTCTCCACTTCTCTTCATTCATTCCTCATTTCCTAACTCTCTTAAGCTCAAGAGAATAATGGGGGAAAAGATTGGAAATTAGAATTCCTAAGCCCAAGTTCCTTTGCAAACTCAAATTCTTGCTCCAAATTCAAAGAGAAGCATTGGTAAGTATCATCTCCTTCTTCTCCAACTCATTCTCTCTTTGATTTCAGAAAATTCCTAAACCTAATTTGGGAAATGTTTCTCTTTTAAGCTTAGATTTAAGCTTCTTGTGTTGAGATTGAAGTGTGGTTGATCTTCCCTTGTCTTCAAGCTTCTCATTCATTGTTTTTGGGTTCAAAGGTGAGATTTTTATCTCACATCTTTGTCTATAACTATCTTTAATTGTTGGGTATGAATTCCTAACACTTATTCATGTGCACTTGCTTTTGGTTTGGATTGAATTGGTGAATATCCCAATTTTTAGTGTTTTGGGTTCAAATCTTTAAAATCCTAACTTTGATGTTTGAACATATTTTTGGTGGTGCATCGAGGATCCGATAGGACCAGGTAGCCGATGGGCGTAATCCCCTAGCGTCCGTGCTTATCCGGTTGCAAATTGAGTGAGTTTGCACTTCTATTAAATAGGGTAGAAAACGCAGGATTTGGGGTTCGGCCGACTGAACTCTTTGAGTCGGTCGACCGAAGCTGTAGCTGAAACCTTTCTGGACTATTTTCGGTCGACCGACTCAGAGAGTTAAGTCGACCGACCTGCTCCTGTTTCCCCGTTTTGCCTATTTATGCTCATTTTGCTTTGCTTTTCCAATCTTTAATCGATTCTTCTTCTCCGATTAGTTGTTATCACCTTTGTCGACTTCGATAACTTCTATTTTTGGAATTTTTGGAAATATCCATTTTGATGGATTTGATATCGATTTCTTTGGAATTAATTCACGTCTTTGTATGTGAATTTTAGTGATTTATTGTTTCTACAATCATTTCTGTGATTTGTCACTTTTAAAAATATAAAGGTTTCAATACTAGTAGTAAATATCAAAACTCTTCCATTTAAAACGATTTCAACACTATTTTATTACAAAGCTCATTTCTTAAACCGTTTTCCAATCTACTAGCATATACAAACCTTTACCTCACTCGTATGAGAAATTTAATTAAACGGCTTAGGAAAACAAGTGGTATGAAACGCTTGCATTTACTTCGTCGGTTAATTCTAAAACTTGTTCGATTGAATCTCTTGTGACAATTTTCGAGTGGAGACTTACAATTTGATCATAAATATTTAAGTTAAACTAGTGGTTATGGGACATGAAGCTGAGCTCATATATTTACTAGCTTAGTGTAATTGACACTTCTTGATGATCGATGATGATCATTTTATGGTTTAGACTAGCAATGTGCGATGTCTCTTTGTCCATGTGGAGGACTGTACTTCATTTTATTGAGCTTCGTCTCATTTCTCGCATGGGTCGTACCTATTTAGGTGCGTCGATGTTTATTTACACATGGGTCATATCTATTTAGGTGCGTCGATGTTTGTTTACTTCTTGGAGCAATCGGCTCAATAAGTTGGGGCCTGGGACGTATCTTTCTAGGTGCGTCGATGTTCGACTTTGCATGGGGTGTATCTTTCTAGGTGCATCGATGTTAGACATTACATAGGGCGTATCTTTCTAGATACATCGATGTTGATTTATGCATGGGACGTATCTTTCTAGGTACGTTGATGCTTATTTACGCATAGGGTGTATCTTTCTAGGTGCATCGATGCTAGACATTACATGGGGCGCATCATTTAGGTGCGTCGATGTTTGTCTTTGCATGGGTCGTACCTTTCTAGGTGCGTCGATGTTTGACTGTGCATAGGGCGTCTCCATTTAGGTAGGTCGATGTTCGGTCTATGGAATAGCTTTCCGTTTGGGATTGAACATCCCTTTTTTGTGATTTCTGGATTTCCTTTGATGATTTCTAGAATTTGTGTTTCACCAATTTTCGTGATTTACATTGGTTAGTTTTATCAATATTTGTGCGTTGGTGAATTTGTGTGTCAATAACTTTTGTGATTGGCATTGATATTATTGTCAATATTTATGGTTTGGTGAATAAAAATAAAGAGTATGACATTCCATTTGATCTTTGAGAAGATTCTTGTGATATTGATTAATCCCTAGTTGATTTTCAATTGCATACTTATCACAGTATGGCTTTATGGTTATCATATGTTTTTGTCATATCTCTTATCCTATCTCATTTTACCTGATATTTATAGCTAGACTGTTCCGTTTACTATTTTCTTCTTAAATAGTACTCGGGTTAGACCGAGATATTACAGGTGCTTCTACTTCACTTCTTATCAGGGTCCATAGCCTGATTTTTGACTAACTACTTTAGTTTAGTAGTTTTTGTTAGTATACATTCGAGATAGAGACTCTTTGATGTATAGATATTCTTTTGTGTAGCACTTGTAACTATTCTTTTGTGATGTTGTGGATCTTGTTTGACCACTACTCTGATATACACTTTCATGTGTAATAGTCATATATGTTTTCGCTTTCGAGATATGAACTTCTGTGACTGATTTATGTTATGCTTATTTCTATATTTGTTTCCGAATATATCATGGCCACTGTGTAGTAGCTTTGAGTTTCTATCGGCATGTCGTAATTCCTCTTGAAATGAAATGCATGTTATACTATCTGACATATTGGTGCTCGCACAAAGCAATTACATGGATGGTCGCTCCTCAACAGCCTTATTCTCCACGCTAGTTGACTGCATTACCTCGTAGTGTCCTTGGCTAGCGTGGGTATAGAGGTGGGGCGTCACAGGCGTTATCCATTGCCGAACGCCCACTAGATGACGAGTGTTATGCCATGCCGAAAGAACATGTCTGCCGAACACTTTCCAATGTCGAACGCTTCTAAGTGCCGAGCGCTCCTAAATGTCGAGTACTTCTTGGATGCCGACCGTGATCCTAAATGCCAAGTACTTCTTGGATGCCGACCGTGACGATGTGCCTAACAATCCAATTGAGCCGAGTACCAAGTTGCCTGGTTAAAATCTCTAGGAAATACTTGCTCCCCGAAGTGTATCGCGTGACCGAACGTGATGCGCTTTGAATTACGTGTCCCCTGGGCTCCTCTTCGACCATTGATTTATTTCTCTTGGAAGTTGTTTTCCCGTGAATATCAGATGTGGCAGTGTGTGCCGAGCGTAATGCGAATGCCGAGCGGTACAGCCGAACAAACCGAGGCCAAACGATGTTGCTTTGACCGGTTCTACCGGTCATTGTCGTTTCACCTCCTTTTTATTCCCTATAAAAGCCAGTATGTTCCTTCTTCTTCTCTTTTTACTTTTTACTTTCGCTACTTTGTACTTGCTAACCTCGTCTGTTAATGGATACGAAAGACTTAACTAATCCTTCCCAAGCCTCGATCTTCCAACTAGGTGCTGACTCCTCTATCTAAATCCTTTCCGTGATTAAATAGTTTCAATAAGAGGATTGAGTTCGTAAATTAGAACCGTAGCCGAGAGGGAATTGAAACTCGATTAGGATATTTTTAGGGCAAACGATGTGGAGGAAAGGAAGGAAGAATTGGCCAGGGATGAACACGCGAGAGAGTTGTTGGGTGATGTATTGTGGTTCGGCATGGTTTCTTCGTGCCGAACGAAATTGGAAGAAAAGAAATAATAGAGGAGGAGTAGGAGGTGGTTAAGATGCCGAACGGCACGGTCTGGAATGACTCGTCGAACGATGTGTTCTTGTTGTTACGCGTGGATGGAGGAGGAGAGGAAAAAATGAAATCGTAGTTAAGGGGGGAGTGCCAAGCGTTGGGGCTCGGCGTAACTCTGGCTCGGCGTGACTCACTATATGCTAAATAGTGGGATGGAAGGTGAGAGAGGAAGCATGAATTAGTGAGGATGCCGAACGTTATTTCAGCTGAACAGAATTTTGCCCGAACGATACCTAGGTCGAACGATGCTTCGACCGAACGATACCTAGGCCAAACGATAGTTAGGTCGAACAAAAGCTTGGCCTAACAATATTCAGGCCGAACGATGGCCAGGCCGAACGATAGTTTGGTCGGTCGATACTTAGGCCGAACAATCATTTAGGCCGAGCAGTCGCGAATGCCGAATCACTCTTTAGCTTAGGCCGAGTACTTATTTACCTTGCCTAATCATATAACAAAACTAGGACAAGGACTCCAATACACTAGCATATCGAACTGATCCGGACTGATAACTTCCTAATTTTAGTAGTCACAAACAGGAAATTTAATCGACATAATCGGATAACTTCTTTTAACATTTTCTGAATCTGGAATTGTAAACACCATAAGGCGGGCTTTTGGAGACGGTCAGCGATGACGGTCTTCGAAGGCGATGGTTCGAAGCTCAATTTATATTAGTAACTTTCAATTTTTCAGCGCTTACACACGAACGATTGCACAAGTTCACACACCGCACATGGGGAAAAATTTATGTTGTTAAGTCTAACGCCGATTATTTTTCAAGTATAGTTCAAACAATTGCTCGGCCAAACTCAATATTTATTGAAAATGTCTAAGAGGTCTAGCTCCGCCCCGATTTCAGATAGATCGGGACCGTCCTCCTAACCTAAAGCCGAAGACGTTTCAAATCCATCAACCTCCCATGCACATAACTTAGCCCCCGATGCCCTGGAGGCATCGATTTTCTTGGACAACCCTGTCGATTCACAGGCTTCAAAAATCAATGAAGTTGCGCTCCGACGAATATGCTCCATCCATGGAATACCTTTCGGCGACGTGCTAGTTCCATCGGGGCACGATCGGCCACACTTGCCCCCAGTTGGATACACGGAGTGTAATAAGTTTATGTGATGGCTCGGTAGTGTGTCACCGTTTAATTTATTTGTTCGAGACGTGCTGTAATACATTGACATTATCCCGTCGTAACTGCACCCGAACGGCCACGCGTTCATCTACGGGACCTACATCCTCTTCATGACCGTCCTCTCTAGGCCCCCAACTCCGGGCGACATCAGATATATATATATATATATATATATATATATATATATATATATATGATCAAGGGGCGGGGAGATAGCCCCTCTTACATGTTTCTCGAGCCATATCGCAAATGCCAGATCCTAACTAGGGCGTGGAGCAAATTTGCCCTGTACAAACATGAATGGTTCTATGTGTGTTGCCCCTGGGTTCACGAGGAGATGGGTGGAAGGAAGTAAGTCTTCTCTCTGGATTGATATTCATATTTAGTCAAAGCCATGCCTTTTCTAATTCTTTTGTTGTCTTCTCATGTATCAATCCACATCCCGATAGTCGCGGGTATTCTGAAGCCATTGAAGCCATTAGAGCTCTTCCAGCCAAAGAACGAGACATTCGAACTCTCATTTCAAATGAGTCACTATCAAGGTTAAGACGGTTAGCAGAAGGTCGGCGGATTAGCCTTCCTGAGGGTGTCTTCCTTACCCAGACCCGCATCCGGTAAAGGGAAAAAATTAGCCGAGTTGTCGTCACGCCACACCCCTGATGTATAGGAAGAGGGGGAAATCAAAGAGAAAGAAACACCCGAAGCACAAGGTGAGAATTTGGGTCCCGCTCAGGATCCTATAGTCGAAGTGCACGATATCGAAACGTCATCTTCTCCTTCAAAGAGGAAAAAGGGATTGACGTACAAGATTAGAAAGGAAAAGGTTGGCGGAACTTCGAAAGTTACGCTTATTCCAACGGAGAAAGAGGGCTCTTCACAGCACGTAGAATGTTCTTTAAAGGGCCTATCCAACCTCTCCATTCCAGATGATCTGCTCAATTACGACTTTGACGATCCGGAGGCATTCAAGCTTCATTCGCCCATCGGAGGCGATGCGGGCGTTCTAACCCAAAGTCAGGGAGAGAAAACTCCTATCAGTAAAGCAACTGGTCCGTCGAGGGGAAACACTAGGACACACACGAACACTTGCACTTCAATTTTCACTTAGATTTTTGTCGTCACACTACTCTTTGCTAATTCGCTGTTGTTTGAATTCTGTACAGGTGACATGGGGAGCTCACATGGATTCGATCGTCTTCTTGGTTCGTCTATTTTTTATCAGTCCGGACGGGACTCGGGTTCCGGGAGACGTCGAGATAGAGATGGTGACGGCGATAAATACTATCATTCCCGAGACTCGTCATCTCGAAGGAAAACTTACTATCAGCCAAAATACCACCAGGATACCTCTTCTCACCCGGAGCAAAGTAAAGACAAGTGCGGCCATAAGAGATCGCAATCTGATGCTCCCCGGGACCAACACTTCGATTCCTCTTCCACTCGGCAATCTCGAGATTCTCACAGGAGGGGCGAACTTTCAAAGCCGTCTCCTCCCGCTCCCGTAACAGACCCATCAGTATCGGAGAGGCTAGCCGAGCTTAAAGATAAATTTTCGAAAATCTGCTTCGATGGCCTGAAATTCCTCCCGGCGATTCATCTTATCCCCGGACACGTTAAGCAGAGCGGCATCGCCTTTACAAACGACGTCTATGTTCAACACGAAGCGTTTGTTCATTTGGCTGAAAAACTTTCTGAAGTCTCCATGGAGCGCCAGTATGAAATCGATCGTCTGAAGCTTGAGGCTATCCACGACAAAGATATCATTAAAGCTCAAGACAAAGAGATTGCAACTTATAAATCTGAACTTGAGGTTGCCCATCAGAGCGCCAAGGACACTACTGAGGCCGTCACTCATCTGGAATCAACTCATAAGAAAGAACTCGACGAGGAGGTTCAATGATGTGGGGCTTTGGCTCTAGAGAATGACTTAGTTCAAAAGGAGAGGGACGCACTCAGCCTCCGAGTCAAGGAACTTAAGGAGCAGCTTCCTAGGGAGTAGGAAGAGAAAACAGCTGCCCTAGAAGAGTCACAACGATACTGTGACGAGATCGTGGCCACTCGACTCTTAAAAGAAAAACTTGAGGGTGAGCTTTCCAGGGTTGAGCCGTTAAAGAGTGAAGCCCGTGAAGAGGGCAAGAAGATGGTGTCCACGGATATCGACTCGCGTCTCGAGGCGGCTAGGGAAGAAGGCAGGGAAGAGGTCGAAATCATGTTTGACCCGCTAATCGCTGAATTCAATGCCCGCGTTCTCATGCACCGAGACTTGACTTTTTTAGGCGAGGGCTATCTTTAATCTTTTGTTGAGGCATGGGATGCGTTGACATAGATCAGGAAGGCCGAGCACGGCATCGAAGATATTGATGAGGGGGCCTTGATAAAAGAATTCCTCAAAGGAAATGAGCCTTCGGACCTATCGGTGGCCAAAGCTATTTATTGCAAATCCCCCTCAAAGAAAGGGAAAGAAATTATTACCGGTCCATCCGGGATCGTGCCTCCAGCTCATGTGCCTATCCAATCGGCCGATACTCGATCCATTTGAGCAGCATATTGGTTATAATCCGGAGGACCCTGGCCTTGGTGTCTATATTATGTCGCCCATTTCAGAGGGTGAGACCCCCTTGACGGCTGAGAGCTTGCCGGAACCTGGTAGATAACCCTTCATTTTAAGATTCCGAAAGTCGTCATTCTTTATGAAGGACTATTGTATTCTAATGCTCATTTTTTCTGAATTTGTGTAGGCCGTTCTGATCCTGATCCCACTCCGAGGAGTGATGTCGCCAAGAAGGTGGGAAAAGAAAACGGTGAGGCCCCTCATGCAGGAGAGGCTCCCGGCCCAGACGCCCAAGTGATCGGAGCGCTTAATGAAGATAAATATGAGGCTTCCTCTCCCATCGATGGGAGTTATGAAGTTGAAATTACAGGCGTCTCCGAGCACACATCCGAGCTAAGCATGAAGGAGAGGCTTGAGAAAGAGAAGGAAGAAACGGCCAAGATCTAGGTCGAACCTCAAGCCGTGAACCCCGACGATCCTTTGAACAAGCCGCTGAAGATCATTCTTCCTGGCAGGTCCAAACCCATGGATGTCCCTCATACTTCTTCGGCTGTCACTCCTCCATCAAAGAAGGGTACCAAGGGTAAACGTGGAGGAGAGGAGTCATCTGAGAAGACAACGGAGGTGAAGAAGTCGAAGAAGAACAAGAAGTAATCATTACTCTCATTCAACGAGAGTTAGTTTAGATTATGAAAGTACTTTTGTTTTCTTAGTTTGTGTAAATAAACTTTTGATTCCGAGCTTCAAAGGAGTTGTAATGGAAACTTGTCTTCGCTGAATAAAACTTAGTTTTTCTGTCTTTCCATGGCTCTTATCGTTCAATTTTCTTTGTGATTGTGATTCAAATCCAAGCTGTTGTGAATATAATAGACCTCTCGGTTCATCTTCATATAGCACGAAAATTCTTTGAGAGCTGTCTGTTTTTTCTTCCGCGCTCCAAACACTTAGAATATTTTCTACTACGTGCGCCGAAGGATCGATGACTTCAAGTCATTTATATCCAGTCCGCCTTCAACAGACATGGTCATTTAAATCGTTTATACTTGAGTCCGCATTCTGAGGACTTAGAGTACTTCAGTTCACACTCCGGGGACTTGGAGATTTTGAAGCGTTTATACTCGAGCCCGCGCTCTGGGGACTTACAGTACTCCAGCCTGCACTCCGGGGACTTGGAGATTTTGAGTCGTTTATACTCAAGTCCAGTCTGCACTCGGAGGACTTGGAGATTTTTATTCATTTATACTCGAGTCCGCGCTCCGGGGACTTAGAGTACTCCAGTCCGCACTCCGAGGACTTAGAGATTTTGAGTCGTTTATAATCGAGTCCGCACTCTGGGGACTTAGAGTACTCCAGTCCGCACTCCGGGGACTTGGAGATTTTAAGTCGTTTATACTCAAGTCCGTACTCTAGGGACTTAGAGTACTCCAGTCCGCACTCCGGGGACTTGGAGATTTTAAGTCGTTTATACTCGAGTCTGCGCTACGGGGACTTAGAGTACTCCAGTCCGCACTCCGGAGACTTAGAGATTTTAAGTCGTTTATACTCGAGTCCGCGCTCTAGGGACTTAGAGTACTCCAGTCTGCACTCTGGGGATTTGGAGATTTTAAGTCGTTTATACTCGAGTTCGCACTCCGGGGACTTAGAGCACTCCAGTCCGCACTCCGAGGACTTGGAGATTTTGAGTCGTTTATACTCGAGTCAGCGCTCCGGGGACTTAGAGTACTCCAGTCCGCACTCCGGGGACTTAGAGATTTTAAGTCGTTTACGCGTGTTCGTGCATCAGCCAGAATAATATGGTTTCGTTTGCTTGTCACAGACTCATCATACGCAGAGACATTAGTAATTTATGGAAAAGACGGCTTCAAGCCTTTATTAATGAAAGCAAGATGAATTCTCTTACTACATGCCAAGAACTAGAAATAAAGGCGTACATGAGATAAATGCAACTAATACATGAAAGAAATAGACTAAGTATAATAATGCCGCAAGTGCTCGTTGTTCCATGCTCAGGGGAGTGTCGCACCATCGGTGGTCGCTAGCTTGAAAGTTCCTTCTCCAAGCTTCCGTTCGATGACGTATGGACCTTCCCATGCGGGATTCATATGAGACGGGATCAGAAAAACTCGTTTCAAAACGAGGTCACCCACATTAAAAATTCTTGGTCGGATCTTTTTGTTATAATATATTGCGACTCTATGTTTGTATGCGGGCCGCTCTCAAATTGGCCTCTTCGCGTTTTTTGTCAATGATTCCAATAAAAGATCCTGGTTCGACTCGGGGTCGTAATAAGTTACCCGATGTGATGGAACTTCATCCACGGGTATGACAGCTTCCGTGCCATATGCTAATGCGAATGGAGTGTGGCCAGTCGCGGTCTTGAGGGTGGTCCTGTAGGCCCAAAGCGTTGTTGGAAGTTCATCCATCCACTTGCCTCTAGCCTTTTCTAGACGTTTTTCCAATATGGACTTGATTATCTTGTTTACGGCTTCCACTTGTCCGTTAGCCTTCGGGTGAGCAACCGCTGCAAAATTCTTTTCAATGCCATATTTCTGACAAAATTCTTTGAACTCCTTGCTTTCGAATTGAGTCCAATTGTTTGGAATGATGGTCCGTGGAAGGCCGAAACGGCAGATGATATTTCGTACGACGAAATTAATAACCTTCTTGGTGGTTATTGTGGCCAGAGGCTCTGCTTCTGCCCATTTGGTGAAGTAGTCAACCACAACTATTGCATATTTCGCTCCACCTTTGTCTATGGGTAAAGAACCGACTAGGTCAATTCCCCATATTGCAAATGGCCAGGGACTAACCATTTGCGTGAGTTCCATCGACGAAGCTCTCGGGATTTTTGCATATATCTGGAATTTATCACATCTTCTCGCATAGTCTGCAGCATCCTGATTCTCAGTTGGCCAGTAGTATCCATAACTGAAGATCTTCTTTGCTAATGTCTGCCCCCCAGTATGGTCACCGCACTCTCCCTCATGGACTTCCTTCAGGACTCGTTTTATCTCATCATGGGCAATGCATCGAAGTAATGGGATTGAGAATCCCCTTCGATACATTATTCTTTCCTGTATTACATAACGAGAAGCCTTACGAAGGGCTTGTCATCTTTCGCTCCTTTCTTCGGGTAAGATCTCGAATAGCAAGTACTGCCTGATTGGTGTCATCCATGATTCCTTCTCAATTTCTGTTTATAACACAAAATCTTCCTCCATCATATCTATACTTGGGGCATGGAGGGTCTCAACAGGAAATAATCCCATTTGCTATGCATCGCCAGTGCTTGCGAATTTTGCCAATGAATCGGCTGCTTTGTTTTGCTCACGCAGGACATGTGAAATATCATAGTACTCGAGATTCGCTAGCAGCTCCTGAACTCAGACCAAATATGGGGCAAGTCTCTACCCCCTTGCTTGGTAGTTTCCTCGCACTTGGTACACCACCAGCTGAGAGTCGCTAAAGATTTCAACTGATTTTACTCCCAGTTCTTTGATAAGTCTTAAGCCGGCAATCAACGCTTCATATTCCGCTTCGTTATTCATTGCTGTGAATTCAAGATTCAAAAGCGTAGCAAACTGATCGGTTCTTAGAAGTTACTAGAACTATGCCAACCCCCAAACAATGGTCGTTAGATGCCCCATCGGTGTACATCTTCCATCGAACGGGAGGTATGACATTGTGATCGTTTGATTCGTTTGTCATAGTGAATTCAGCAATGAAGTCAGGTAGTGCATGTCCTTGTATGGCCCTTCGCGGCAGGTAGGTAATGTCGAAGTGACGTAGCTCAATATTCCATTTTAACATCCTTCCGGAAGTTTTCGGTCCTTGGATTATCTGTCGCAAAGGTTGATCAGTATAAACACTGATTGAGTGTGCCTGAAAATACGAGCGAAGCTTGCGTGATGCAATCACCAGGCAATAGGCTAGTTTTTAAACCTTTGGATAATTTCTTTCTTCCCCCGGCAAACGTTTACTAACATAATAAACTGGCTTCTAAACCCGGTCTTCCTCGCGAACCGGGCTGTACTGATAGCGTGCTGGGATACAACTAGGTATACGCACAACATTTCGCGGTCCATTGGTTTTGACAATATCGGGGGACTTTCCAAGTACCTTACAAGAGCTTGGAATGCTTCCTCACAGTCGGATGTCCACTCGAAATTCCTCTTTCCTTTCTTTATGACATCGAAGAAAGGAATACACTTGTCTGTGGCCCTGGATATGAATCAGCTCAGCGCGTCCACCTTTCCATTCAAGCTTTGCACCTGTTTTATGGTTCTGGGAACTTGTATATCTCATATAGCCTGAATCTTCTCCGGGTTAGCCTCGATTCCCCGCGCATTCACAATGAAACCCAAAGACTTTCCGACGCTACACCAAACGTACACTTCAGAGGATTGATCTTCATTCCATAATGCATGAGTATGTCAAACATTTCCGCTAAGTCTCGGATGTGGTCGTTTGACTTCCGTGACTTCACGAGCATGTCATCCACGTAAACTTCCATCGTTTTACCAATCTGGTCTTTGAACATCCGATTTACCAGACGCTGATAGGTTGCTCCCGCGTTTTTCAATCCAAAGGGCATCACTACATAGCAATACAACCCAACGTTTGTGACAAAACTGGTATGTTCTTGATCTGGGAGGTGCATCGGGATTTGGTTATATCCAGAGTATGCATCCATGAATGATAGTAACTCATGTCCGGTAGTTGAATCGACCAGTTGGTCAATCCTCGGCAACGGGAAATTGTCCTTTGGGCACGCTTTGTTTAAATCAGAATAATCAACACAAGTTCTCCACTTTCTATTCGCTTTCTTTACCAGCACCCACTACTACAAAACAGGCCATTTGCATCGCCTCATTTGAATCGGTTGAAGTAAAAACTGATGCAAATAGAACTATTTGCATCAGTTCTGTCTTAATAACCGATGCAATTGGTACGTGGAAAGCAATAGGTAATAAAAAATCAAATTTGCATTAGTTGTCACCAACAACCGATGCAAATACGTCGATGCAAATAGTTTTAGTCGCATCGGTTTTAAAATCAACCGATGCACCTACGTCCAAAATAATAATTTTTGCATCGGTGTCGTTGCGGAGGCGATGCAATTTCAAATTATCTAGGTTATTCGTTGCTCACTTGTTCCATCTCGCCTTTCCAAATTTTTTTCGCCGCCCCCATTCATTTACCCAAATAATTCGCCTGTTTAATAAAAATTCAATTTTCCTCTAAATTTTTTTAAAGTTTGACTTTTCTTTGTTCAAGGCAAAGAAGAGGGGATTGTCGCTACAGATAAGTGGTATTCGTTGCGGTGGTCGAGAGTCTCAATTGAAGGCGGGTTGATGTCGAGTTCGATTAGGGATTCACGATTGTAGTTCGAATGTTGGAGGAACGGAGTTCGATAGTGGTTTCGTGGTGGCAAATTAGTGATAGGTGGCAATGAGTTTGGGCTTGAAGTGCGATTCTAGAAGGTTGATGCGAGTTCGATTGCGTTTCATGTGGTGATTTCGGGTGGTGATTAGGGTTGCTGTCAGGGGAGTCAAGAGCAGTGAAGGTAAGGCGTTGTCGTATTCAGGCAAGTTTCTGCACTTGATATGAAAAACATCTGTACCCAGCTTGAGGTACTTCTCTTAGTTATTTGGTAGAGTTTCTATTGATTTATTCATATTTGTTTTGAAGCTATACACGAATCATAGAGGCTATAGATATCATGCTAGCTAGATTTAACGAGATTTAGCATTATTATTTTGTTTCACAAACTTTTGCCATCTTTCATATTTTCTTCCTTATGTTTTAGATAAAAAATAACATAGGATACTCTCGATTTCTGTATGAAAATATTTACAGTTTCAGTTTTTTTGTGTCCTGATACATTGTGCAGAATGTACAAAAATCATGTAACAGCCTTTTAGAGTTTAGGTGTTATATAATGTCGAGTTATTATTATTGCTAGAATGATGCAGTTTGTAATTTGGAGTTACGTTTTGCGATGTAACCAAATATATATAAACAACCGAATACATAAATTATTGGCATCAATTCAACTATGTAAAACAGATCACACATAGATGCAGATATTATGCTTTAAGCCACCTATTATCAAATTTCGGTGATCTAATTGAGTTTGATATAGCCAGGGTCATGTATATTTTCTGCTGAACACCATGTCAAGGTGGTTGAATGCAGAAGCTTATGGTCGAGGACAGAAGGGTTATGTGGAGCAGGCAGGGAAGTAGTAGTGTTGACAGCAGTTAGTATTGGGTATGGAAATGAGGTGGTTAGAGGAGATTGATTCTTACGGAAGCGTTGTTGACAGGCAGTGGGAAGTATGGCATGGCAGGTGTATATTGTAGATTTGGCAGAGGATGGTGGTCTGTTAAGGCAAATGTATGTGAGTTTGTGATGTTGTACAGGGAATACAAGAAGGGATGTGAAGTGCTGCTGAATGTAAAGTTGAGATGGTTTTGGTGACTGTGGCATGGAGATGCAATAGTTTTGATGAGGTTGTATAGTTAGGTTTTTGAATTATATAGCAAGGTTGCAGGAGGTTATCAGGTCGAGGAGGATGTGTATGCTGATTTGAATTGTGAAGTTCAGATGGGCTGTGGTGAGATGATGGTAGAGGACAATAAATGTTTGGTGATTCTATAGCAGTTACAAGAGGATGTTGAGTATGTAGTAAGCAGAAGAAGGTAAGTTGTTGTATTGTTGGTAGAAGTGCAGTGTTTTTATTGTAGGGGCTAGTGTTGTATGATGTTTGGAGATAGTGGAGCCGATGGTTGTTCATTGAATGAATGGTGAATGTGGTGGAAGTGAGGTGGTTAGAGGTGATGCAAAATAAAATTATTCCTTTCAAAGTATTAATTATGAAAATGTATAAACAGTTTTCAGAAAATCATTTAGCAAAATAAACAACTTCACACAATTTTTCTTTTTCAAAAAATGGGCCAATTCCGCCCACTCAACTGCTGAAAGAGTGGGAGGAATCAACGTTTCCGTTTTTTCCGAAGCTCCCCATCCTAAAACCCATGCCCTACTAGAGATGCTTTTAGTAAGTTAATCTTAACTTGATTGCATATGTGCAGGTTTTAACCTTTTATTTGAGGCGAACCTTTGTTAAATTCTCATGAAATATCACAAAAATTGGAAATTGTGCACAGGTTAAATACGTGCAGTAGATTCCAGTGTAGCTTTGTCATTCTTAAAAAAACAACTATAGGACTATTTCACCTTTTAATGAATAACTCATCCGTAAAAAGTCTATTTATAATCCACTTAGTATTTTCTATGAAGGAAGTTTAAGACTGTTAGAGAGGAGTTTTGTATTCTATTTTTATTTTTTGAACACTGGCTAGTATATTTGTCCAATGGATTGAACCCAATACATCTAGCCATGTAAACCAAATATTTTAATTTTGTAGTGTTTTTCACTTGCACGTTCTTCGATTGGCAGAATTATAGCCGGATTACCGTCAATAGAGAACAGAGAGTTGATATTGAAAAAATTATTGGCCAAGGAAAAGGTTAAAGAAGATCTTGACTATAAAGAACTTGCAACCATGACATAGGGGTTTAGTGGCAGTGATCTTAAGGTTTGTTGTACTATGCTGTGCAATAGTGGTTTAACAACTGTAATCATTGCGTTGTTGTCTAATGTAATTTGGATTATAGTATATTTACTAATGCATTTGTTTCACAGAACTTGTGCACGACAGCAGCATACAGACCTGTAAGGGAGATAATTCGAAAAGAGAGACTGAAGGAACTGGTATAATCCTAAAACTCTGATGCTTCTTAGTTCTAAATAGTGAAGCATTTTAATGCAATGTACACTTATGGTCTGAACATTGAGTTAGCATGCAATTAGACTGCTCTAATTTCTTATCTTCATCTTATAAATGACCAGTCTTACTTTTTTTTTTTACTGTCAACCAAACATTCAAACATAGACTGTTTTGTACAGGAGACGATGAAAAAAATAGAAAAAGGTGAGGATTCAGAAGCTATTGAAGAAACAGGAATTTATGAAAGACGCTTCTTCAATCCAAACATTAATGAAATGTTATTGTACAGGTGTTGTTTATCAGATTTTACACTTTTGAAGTTTTGAAATTTTTAACCATAGCCTATATTATGCAACACGTTAGCATTTAACTTGAAACATATATTATAGTTATTAGTTGACATATAAAATGCATGATACCTGCTTATGGTTATTAGTTCTTAAATATTAGCATGGGAATCATCAAATCTTAAATAGACAATTTTATAACATAGCACAGCCACATTGAGCTTTTAGGGAGAAGCTGATCATTCTCGAATATTGATTTAGTGGTATTATCTTGTGTCTTATTAGTTACATATTATTTTTGATTCGTCGCGTTTTATTCAAACTATACATAAAAAGTGGATTTATGGTTTCATCTCTAGTTAATTGCATGAGATGCATATTATTTATTTATTTATTTATTAGCAATTTACATTTGGTAACTGAAATCCTACAGATGTGCCATATCTTTTAAGAGTTACGTTCAATTGATTGGGTAACTATGCTATGTACAACTTGTTCAACAAGTTATGAAGTTAAAATTAGTCTCATCTAATCTTGACACTTTTTTCTGTCTCAAAATCAATCAAAATAAATTTGAAACAATATACTTTCAGTATCCTGTAAGTGCGTTTTCTCTTGAATCTCCACTATAGCTCATGTAGTCTGCAAGACAAGTAAATTGCTACTATATCTTAAGGTATTTTTTTGGTAATCAAATTGTTATTCATATTTACTAGCGTTTAAACAAGGGGTTTGCAAAAACTTTTTACTTGTAGGAGTGCCTAAAGATATGAAAGATAGCACAGGAAGGTATTGTTTACTGAGAGATGAAGAAGAATCCCGATTTGGAATTTACGACAAACCCCTTCCATGTTTTGGTTTTGGTGTTGGATGGTCCTCGTATGCTTTTCAAGCCTTTTCTTTTTTTTCTTTCCTTTTCCCCGTATGATTTGACCTCTTCCAATAATACTGTTTTGTTCTTGTTTGATTATAGATTTCTTGTTGGATTCCTCTGCCCTTTGACATGGTACTATGCTACTATTCTTTATTTTGGCAATAATTACATGAGAGATCCAAGAGAACGTGGTGGGTTGGCTGCTTCTGCAATTGCAGTTAGTTTTCTTATCTCTTTCTTAATTCTTCATATTTCAAATACATACATACTCATTATGGAGTTCACCGCATATATTCTTGGGCATACTGTGATAAAATAGAACTGCACTATATTCAAAGACAATACATAAATCTCTAGAATAGCATGCATGTGTAAAATGGAGGTATATGGGAACTAAACTAACTTATCCTGCGACGCTTTCCTAAAAAATGAAGTAAATGCTTATTTATTATTTTTCAGGTTTTAAAACCTGTACATATCGCTTGTATTTAAATTTGTGACGTCATGTTCCGCGCTGTACAGTAAGTAGTACGAAATATATATAGATTAGCATTACACCCATATCAATGTCTTGAAGATAGGAATTTGCACTGATCTCTCTATGAAATAATTGGCCTTTTATTATGCAGTTTGCAAGTTTTAACCAGGTGAACGTAAATTTTGAACCAGCAGGATTTTGTTGCATATATTATAAGTTATATCTCTTTGCCTACATCAATGCAAAAATCACCGAATTTTTACCCACTGAAAACCTATGTAGGCCAATATTTCATACTGTCAAAATAACTCAATAAAGTTATCAGTTTTGATTTTATAATATGTCATACAATTGGTTAGTACACTTTGTCTAGTTACTGAACTAAAGTGTAACCATCACCGTATATTTTTAGGACCGCTTGTTTTTTGACATTGTGATGTCTCAAATGCCAAATTCCATGAATTTGCAATCATTCTTGCAAAAATAGACCCTTCCAGTAAAAAAATTATCGAGCGACTCAAGTGCACAGAGAGTTAAGGATGCTAGGTTGTAATAGCTTTATATTTAAATTTAACATTAAACTAAAGTTTAAAATAGTATTAAGTTAAAAAAGAAACTAAATTTTAGACTTTATAATTTAAATTTAAAAACTACACTTAAACTAAACCAGATTTTAAATTTAAACTGTAGACTTATATTTAAACACGGTACTAAACTTAAACTAACTTAAATTTAAAACTTAAATCAGTTTATAACTTTATATTTCAGACTTAGGACATTTATATTAATTTACCTTCAACTATATGTTATTGTTGGTATTAATTGCCAAAGTTTCGCTAGAAAATCCTAACTCCTCACACTGTAACTATCAGTCATTGTTAATCCAAAATTATTAAAAGCAGATTTGGTAATAAAAGATATTAATGCAATTGGGTACAAATTAGTTCAAACTGTTCTAGCTAAAGTAATACTAAATTATAAAATTGGATAGAACATAAAAGCAATTTATGATTGCTAAATTTTTTCCTCCTAAAAGCACAGTAGGAAATACTCATCAACATTAAATGAAGAAAATTGCGAACAATAAGCTTGAAATCTTGGATGACATTGCTTTCAACACCATTCAATTATAAAGGATACTAAACCTTCAAAGCAGTCTACTACAATCGGCTTTTAAAATCATGATGTTACTATTAGGGATAAGGTAGCTTCCGTTTAGATTGAACATTTCATATTACCCACGAAATTTCATATTACCCACGAAATCAAACATTTTTATTCGGCACTTATTCGTTATATCTATATTTTGAACGTCATAGGATTGCTGAATAATTCAAAGGATAATGGTACGTTCTACTTTCATTTTGTAGGTTTAGGAGTTTTTATTTTTATTCAACTTTGAAACTTGATCATATCATCTTGATATGTTTGAAATTAATTAATTGATTTTCAGAGATTTTAGAAATTAAGTTGCTTTTGAGGATTCTAAACATGTTTCTTTCTCTCTTTTTCTTTCATATATGGCTTGATTCATCCTTTTGATTAAAAAGAAAATTATCAGATCACACTTTCTAGTTAATTTGCTTTAACAATCTTTTTTAAAGTCCTCAAAAAAATAACAAAAAAGAAGGGGAAATATGCATGGGTGAATTGTAATCATGGCCAGCAAGTCTTTTGTATTGTGTTAGTTTGTGATTGCTTACATATACTGTGGTCATAATTATAGTTAGAGTACAATGCTTTGTCCTCTTTTAACAAATTTGTCATTGTAAATCAGTGAACGCCATAAAAGCCCAGTTCTTGCCGCAGTATTATTAGGAACACTAATTAAATTTGTACCATTTCTTAAAATAATACTTATAATCTTAGAATACAAAACAGTAGCATTCTTAGAAAGTGACTAAGCATCCTGGTTAGCAGTTAATGTAAAGCTTTTTACAAATAACAACATGTATAGGCTAAGACACTATTGGTTCGGTGTTTTTTTTTCTTTTTTCACTCTTGAATATATTTTATACTTCATACTTTGATCATAATTTGCACCCTTTTACAATTTTTGTCTGCTATTCAGTTGTGCAGGGGTTAGGAGGTGTGGATGATGTTGTTGGTTTGAGTGAAGTGCAATTTTTGTTTGCAATGAAGTGAGTTGGTGGTGGTTATGGAATGGTATGTATGCAAGTATAGGATGGCAATAGTTGTTTTGATCAGCGAAGTGTTGGCGGTGCAAATGGTTGATGCTAGAGTGGTTGATAGTGAATGGTAGGAGGAATTGTGGTGGTGGTGACTGGTTTGGGTACAGTAGAAGGGTGTGCAGGTGAATGGTATGGGGCAGTAGTTTGATATGGGCAGTGGTGGTGACTGGTTTGAAGTGTTTGGGCAGTGGTTGTTTTGGTAAGAACATTAAGATATGTTTATTTCTAAATTCTGGGGATGAATTAAGCTATCCACTGGCTAAAGAGTAATGTTATGGAAAGGTTTTAACTCTATAGTTTTAAAATATGATGCATTTCATTTTATTTTATGCTAATACTAATTAAAAGAAGGTTTGCTACAGAAAAATTTTTGCTTATATTACTCTTGGAAGTTATTACTTAATTGGAGTTCCTGCTGGGCTTGTATTCAGATTGGTTTATGACCTTCAAGTAGAGGTACGTCCTAATCATATCTACTTGATATTAGAGGAGCAACATGTGTATATGTGTCAAACAATTCTCAATAGTATTCTTGGTTACATAATTATGATCACAAAATCAATTGACAAAGCAAGCATTATAGATGTGTAATCATTAGTATTATAACCTGTTTGTGTTGGCTAGCTTCAGTAGTATGACAGTATTGTTAATTGTTGGTGATTGTAGTCAATTTTTTTTTTAAAGTTTGTTCCTGACTTTCTATAACAGTGTTGTCATTTTTTAACTCTTTCTTAATAATATTTTCTTGCTATGCAGGTATGTGCAGTGAGATCTGCAGTGTGGTGTTGAACTGTAGGGTAGTAGTGGGAATGTTGGATTGTTATTCTCTGGTGAAATGTGTTGTAGGTGTTGAAAGTGCAGAAGGCAGGCAGAATTGAAGTGTTGACAGTGGGTTTTGAATTGAAGTGATGAAGTGTTGATAGTGGGTTGTGGAACTGATGATGTAGAATGGATATTGATGGTGATGGCGTGCCTTGTAATCAGCCGATGATTGGTGGATGAAGTTGTTGTTCTGATAGAGGATGGTATTGGCAGAGACAATGAAATATATTGGGTATATGCAGTGATATGAATTTGTTGAAAGTGGTTGTATGAACTTGCGATGTTTATTTTGCTATTATGTTATTCAGTTTGTATTTGCCTTCAAATTTAATTTTGAATGATTGTAATATTGCATGCAATAATTGTTTGTTATAATCAATAATATATATGGTCTATTTGAGTACTGTAATAATGGTTTCTGAGAATGGCTTTTTTGCATCAGGTATAAATAGCTGATGCAATAGAGGGATTAGTTTGCATCGGTTGTTATAAAAAATCGATGCAATAGAGGGATTAGTTTGCATCGGTTTTCATTACAACCGATGCAATATGGGGGCTGTTTCCAAGCAACCAACCATGATATTTTGCATCAATTGTTAGTAACAAACGATGCAAAAAGGACCTTTTTGCATCGGTTTCAGAACTGATGCAAAAGTGTTAAGCCTGTTGCATCGGTTGCATATGCATCGGTTGTTGAACTGATGCAAAAGGGGGGTAAACAACCAATGCAAATGGCCTGTTTTGTAGTAGTGACCGGGTTATATACCCATTCAGGATAGAGGGCGTCGCGGACGAATCTGTTGGCTTTGAGTTTGTCCACCTCCTCTTTGAGAGCTGCGGACCTCTCCGGGTCCATACCTCTCCTTTTCTGTTTTACAGGAACGTACTTGGGGTCTATGTTCAACATATGACTCGCAACTGTTGAAGAAATCCGGCACATATCAGAGTGAGTCCAAGCGAAAACATCAAGATTCGCTCGGAGGAAGTCAGTGAGGTTCTCGGCCACCACGGGGTCGAGTTGTGATCCAATTTTAAGAATTCGTGATGGGTCATCCCGGCTGACTGGGATGTCAATTATGAGTTCAGTCGGTGCTGCATTGGTTTCCCTAGGTCCTCCATCATCGTCTCTCGGATCTATGTCTCTATAGATCTGAGAATGTTGCCCGAGCCAGGGCTCGGGCGCTAATTGTCAATTATCATAATTTTGGATGCGGACGAAGCTGTCCGCAACCTTTCCTTTCTCTCTACGCCAAGCCTCTCTCAGCTCAGCCACATAGCATGCGCGTCCGGTCGCCTGATCGCCGTGCACCACTCCAACACCACTGTCTGTGGGAAATTTCAACGTCAGACACCAAGGGGCCAATGCTACCCTAAATTCTGCCAAGGCCAGATGTCCTAGAAATACGTTATATGGAGAGTCGGCATACAACACTATGAATGGTAGGATTCGTACCCTCCTATGCTCGCCTTGCCCCAGTTCAACTGGTAACTCCATATATCCCACTGCATTCGTTGCTGCGCCATTAAAGCCATGGATTCTGGCATTGGATGGTTTCAAATCCTTAGCCTCCATCTTCATTTGGTCATATGCCTTCTTGAAGATGATGTTAATGGAACTTCCGCAATCAATTAGAATTCTCTTCACAAACGCCGGCCCGATTGTCGCAGATATGACCATCGGGTAGATGGTAGGGGCCTCCACCTTATCCGCATCTCGGCTCCTGAATACAATATCATCATCCATCGTGCGCTTCTGCTTTGCAGGAGTCCCATCCTCTACATTCGAACAGTACTCATACTCCGCATGTCTTAAAGAGTTAGCATATCGCTCCATCTCCTACCAGTTCTTATCCGCAGGATGAGGTCCACCCACAATCATGTTGATAGCCAATCTACCCATAGTTCGAGCAGGTTGTTCTGGTTGGCGTGGAGCTGGCCCACGTCCGGGATCCGATGTCTCTTGTCTTCCGTCTTGTGGGTCTTTGACGAACTCCTGCAGCTTCTTCTGTCTAATCAACTTTTCAATAGCATCATAGAGGTGCATGCACTCCTCTGTGTTGTGCCCATAAGACTCGTGAAAGCGGCAATACTTCCCAGTTCGCTTCTGTTCCTCTATTGATTCCTTTGGGTGTGGTGTCCTATACTGGAAAGTGTTGCAAGTTGACAAATAGAAGTTCTCAAGTGATGCGTTGAGCGGGGTGTATTCATTGTAGGTCGGGATCCTTGACTTCCATTTCCCTGTCTCTCTCTTCTTTTTGGGATTTCCACCTCCGGATCCTCTAGATTGCCCATGCTTGTTTTGGACGTTGACTTGGGATTTTCCTGAATTATCGCTGGTTTGCTTATGGCAACGGTACTTTTCTCAGTCTCTTGCGCAGGCCCTGGTGCCTTGTCTCATCTTGTCCATCGAGCTTCTTCCCTTCTTATGAACTGATGAGCTTTCGAATAAAAATGCTCCAGCGTGGCTGGGGGCTTTCCCGCCAACCAATCTCCAAATTCAGAGTCTGGATCCACTCCACGCATTACCACTATCAAAATTGCATGGTCGTTTAGATTTCTCACCTCAGTAGAAGCAACATGAAATCTCTGCAAGTATGCTTTCAATGACTCACCTGGAGCTTGGATTACGCTTGATAAGGACATCGCATCCTTTGGACGAGTGGTGTGTATCCTGAACTGTTCTATGAATTTCATTGCCAATTCGTTGAAGCTGGATATAGACCGCGAGGGAAGTTGAGTAAACCACATGGTGGCAATTCCGGACAGAGTGATTAGGAAGCACCTACACTTGGTCGCATCATTAGCTCTTGCAGAATCCATCTGTGCCTCATCACATGTTGGCTGGGATCCGTCTTCCCTTCGTAGGATGGGATAGTTGGCATATTGAACTTCTTGGGGTACTCGGCCTGCAGGATACAATCCGTAAAGGGAGTATGGCTTCTAGTCACTCCCCAATCTTCATTGGTCAAGCCTTGGTTCTCTCTCATCAACTGTCTGACCATAGCTGTCAAGTCAGGAGTTTGTATGGAGGATGGAAGGTAGGTTTCCATTCTAAGGGACCGTGCGGGTTAGTGTCTCGCCTGATTTGGGTCTTGGAGGTTTGGGAGTCCGGTCTCTTCGCGGGCTTGATTCCCAACGCCTGTCTGGGCACCTTCATCCTTACGGCGTCTACGCCTAGGAGGTTCGTCAGTTGAGGTTGAGCAATCAGATTCAGAATAAGGGGCAGGGTTACCTCCAGCATTCTGGCGCTGCTGTTGAGCGAGCTGAGTCATGAGGTTAGTGTTGGCTTGAATCTGCTCGGCAAGTTGCCTTCTACTTTCCTTGAGTTCTCTTATCAAGTCATTGAACTCCGTTCAGGAAATGAATTCTGCTTGGTTTTGGGTGGAGGGCCCTGTACTTCTGGTTGTTTGCTGATTTCCAGGTCCAACTTGTTATACGCTAGCAGTTTCATGGACATCTACGTTGTGGGAGGCCGATCTGGTTCGTGGTCTTTCCATAGTAGAGTTGTGGATTGTAACTCTGAATAGAATCAACAAATGCCTTATGAATGTTCTTGGATCTTCTCCGGGGGATTTATCCAATCCAGTAGCTACAAAGCAGATCCTAACAGCCTGAGAATTCAATTCTCAGTGAAAGCACCAAAATGTTAGCACCAAAATTGGTCACTAACACCCTTAGAAAGATTGTGTAGAGAGATTAATGAAGAAAGTAAATTAAAATAGAGAAAAATATGTAAATTTCCATGCAAAGAACAAGAACACCAAATTTATAATGGTTCGGCGTAACTGCTTACGTCCACTTTGAAGTTGATTTCTATTGATTTCGTTGATAGTTGATTACAGATACAATCCGTTGCTAATTACTTGAATACAATTGCAAAACCAAAGACTAAGTCTTGAAGAGTGTTGAATGCGGCTATTTAAATCGCTTAAGTATGAGACTAAGTCTTGAAAGAGTCATGAAAGAGTGTTGAATGCGGCTATATAAATCTCACAGATGGGACAATGTACTTGTCGTTTCCGCATACTCACTTTCCCTTTTTAAATCACTTAACTATTTGTTTAACCACCTTTTAAATAATTTTGGATTGTTCAAATCGTTTTTGAAAATGCTTTATCATTTACTTAACAATGTTTACATAAGACTTGGAATAGTTCCAATCTTTATTTCAAAAGTTATTAAAAAGCGTTGCGAAAAAGTGTTGCAAATAGTGTTTTAAAAGCTATATTCTTTAAAACGACTTTCATATCATTTAGAAATCCATATTTTCAACTTAAATCACTATTAAAATATCTTTAAAAAAATTTAGAATTCATTTCATATTTTTAAAATGATTATTTTATCAATTTTCAACTTTGGTAATTTAAAAAAATGGATTTTTCTTGAAAATTGATTTAACCATATTTCAAAATATACAAGATGAAATCTTGATTTTATTTTTTAACTTGAAAGATATGGATATAAGGATTCGAAGAATTTCAAACTATATTCCACTTCATATGTTCATTTGAATTTTTGATATGAAAACACGAACTACGGTTACGTGACGCGTCAAGTTTTTGGCATATTTTGAGATTCATATACAAACTTTGTCGAGACAAGTTTAAACATTTAGGAATCATTTCTAAAGCATATTCAAACTTTTTTCAAAGTTATAAATGATTTTGTATCACATTTCATTTCTTTTGAAAAGTGATTTCCATGTGATTATATGTCGTGTAAATTCATGGCTTATTTCAACATATATATTCAATATGCAACTAATAAACATCCAAAACAATGTTTATAACCATTTTAACATATCCTAGCATATCATATGAACTTGTAAATCAATTTAACAACTTTTTTATTACAATGTCACATGATTGTCATTTGTGTACATATTTGCTAACTTATGCAAATGACTTAAAGGTGGTTGCTTTCTTTTTCAAACACCAATCAAACATCATTGTTAACATCTGAACAACATTTATAACTTGCAAAACACTATATGAACATTTCCTATTCAAAAATTTAGATTTCTCACCTTTCGTTGCTTTCAATCTAGTTTTAAACTTTTCTAACTTTGCTGAACTTTGCCTTAAGCTCCTAGAACTTGCTAAACTTCCTCGTACTTGCCTTAGGAGGCCACGGCCAAACTTGAAGGGGAAGATGTGCTCGACCGAGTGAAGAAGGGGGGAATGAGCAATAAGAGAGGAAGGTGGAGTTTTGAGGTGGTTCGGATGGAGTTTTGTTGATATTTTCTTTCTTTTATTTTTGGGAATATTTTGGAATTATTTGATTATGGAAAGAAGCCATTAAAGAGTGGAAGAAAATCTTAAGAAAGGAAGAAGAAGTTGTGTAAAAAGTAAAGAAAGTGGATGGCTATTTATAGAAAATGTTTTGGATTAAAATAATATTTTGTAAAAAGACCAAAATACCCTTTCCTTATACTTTATGCAAACTAACATTAACATCACATTTAAAATCATTATTTTATGTCATTTCCACTTAAATATTAAGTAAAGAATATGATAACATGTTTATTTGATTTGATGTTTACTTTTTGACTTTATAACACTTTTTGTATTTTTATGCTTACTTTTTGTTAATTACTTTCTAGAATTTTAAAAGTATGTTTAGTAAAAGTAAACTTGATTAGTAAATTAATTAATACTTATACTATTTTAATATAGGTTCATATATAAGAAAATAAATGTGCAACAACGTTGCGGCAACTTTAAATCGGAAAAATGTTTTACGGTCATACTTTGACGTTTTAGTTAAATTTCTAAATTTATGTAAATAAAATTTAAAAATAAATTTGTATAATTTTATTTAAAAGATAAACATTCGTAAATAAATTAAAATAATTAATTAAACCATTTAAACTTGCTTTTTGAAATCAGGATTTTGTCACGTTTGTCGATACAAGCAAATGTTGCTATTTTTATGTATATTTCTATTTCCAAATCCTATCGAATATTGTTTAAATCATAAAACCTTTTATATTTTATATTTAAAACCACTTTAAATGTTACATTTTTAGGTGGTAAAATTCTGGGACGTTATAACTGTACTTAGTTTGAAACAAATAAATAATATCTTTCATTTTCTTCAAAGAATTCAATCGAATAAAATCGGTAATTTCTTAACTAATTTGCTAGAAACAAGTGTATGGTTAGCATCTACGTTACCAACTCCACAAGAATTATTAGGCCACAAAGTTTTAATGATAAAAAGTACTAAAAACCAAAAGTTAACATTTACGAGAAGCATGAACACAAAATGTGTAACCTTCCCGAGGACAAATAAATATAACACACTCCCTATCATTCTTAACAACATAAACTTTATATTTGTTTTTAATACAATATCGTAACATACAATCAGAACTCTTAAACATCACCAGGAAATATTTGATTAACATTGATATTTATTGGATTGCTAGAATCATTTTTAACGATTATTTTAAAAAAGAAATAGAATCAGCCGAAGAACCTTCCAATGAAGAACTAGATAAACCAGCAAATGAAGAGCTATAAGAATCTGAATCATCTAAACTGCTTTTAAAATGCTTTGAAATGTTAATTCCATATATATTTATTTTGATGACAACAACCATATAAATATAGGTACTAATGTTTCCCAAGTTGTATATAGTATTTTTTTGCAAGATATTATATAGATGTATGTAAATACTGGGTGCTTGAGTTTGAAAACTGATCACTAAAAGGATTAAAGATCAAGATTCAAAGATAATTAAGATAATTGAAGACTTATGAGTTTTAGAGACAAAGACAAGAAGAGTTCAAGAATATAGTTTACAGTAAATAAACATTAGAATAATTTGCCAAAGTCTTTGAATAGCAACCACTTGATTTTTTGAATAATTTCTTATTAAATATTTATTATTATTGTCTAAATATTTTATCTTATGTTCAAAATATATATTTAAAAAAATTATAAATGTTTTTATAATAAAATATCGAAACTGTGATTAAATAATTTTACAAGAGTTCAAGAATTTTGCAACATCTTAAAAGAGTTTTATTTTTCAAAACATATATATGTATGTCGACGTATACTATATAGACATGTCGACATATAGAATTTTGGAGAGATGGTTTTAAATTTTGAAAAGTTATGATTTTTGATCATGTCTCTTCATGAATAAACACATCCTTTTAGACATTGTTTAAACTAGTGAAAATATGCCTTTTTAATTCTAAAAGTTATGATTGTTTATTACATCTTTTCACGAATAGATACATCTTTTCAAACACTATATAATGGGTTAGAAACAAAAAAATTAACTAACTTTTCAATCTTCTTCTTACTCTGAACTCTCACTACATATTTTTTCAATTTCAAACTCTACTTTACTCTCTACAAACTACCCACTCATCTATATGTACTCTCTTATCAATTCAAAGATCAAAATGCTATCAAAAGGGCTATAGGATATCTTATATCCAAATTACAACTATTTGTAATTGAAAATCAACAACTCTTCACTACATTTGTTTGGGTGTGCTTGTTGCCCATTCAAATCAAGTGGGTGTGCTTGTTGCTCGTTCAAATTAAGTGGGTATGCTTATATCCCATTTAAATCAAGTGAGTAATCTTGTTGCCCGATTAAATCAAGAGAATCTACTAAAACTTATAAATAAGGAGGGTGTGTCTCTTTGCCTTGAAATTGAGATCGCATTCTTATTTGTTTGCTACCTATTCAAAATAAGCAATTGAAATGAATATGTGCAAGAAATTATATGAGACTGGATGTTGGAGAAATCTGAACTAATATAAAATTCCTTACGTCATCTTTATAACTCGTTACTTTTCTTTACTTCTCATATATATATATATATATATATATATATATATTAAATTGCCTACTAGTGTGTCTTTGTATGATTGATTACATGTGTTTTGATTCAAATATTAAAATAAGTTAAAAAGTTTCATAAAAGTTATAAAACGCTATTTAGCCCCTCTCTAGTGTTAAAATAGCCTTAAGATTACTTCATAAGTCATTACACCATTCCCCACATTTGGTATCAGAGCATTGGGTTTTAAAAAAACTCGTTATTTGATTTTTTTAAAAGTGTAGATGGCTAATAATACTAGTTGTACACCATTTAATACTTTCGTCGAAGGACAATCAATTGCTAGAGCCCCATTATTTAATGGTAGTAATTATACTTGTTGGTCATGTAGAATGAAAATTTATTTACAATCTAATAGTTTGGATATTTGGAACATCACACAAAATAAGTACACTAAACCCCAAACCAAATACTCAACATGGACACTAGACCAAAAGACACAAGCACTTAACAATTCTAAGGCCATAAATATTTTATTTTGTTCATTAGATAAAAATGAATTTAATCAAGTTTCTGTTTGTAAGCCTGCGTATCAAATTTTTAGAACATTGCAATTGTAAGTTACACATGAGAGTACAAGTAAATTAAAACAAACTAAGATTTCTAAGCTAACCAACCAGTTTAACTTTAAAATGAAACCAAATGAGTCTATTTCTGATATTTATTTCAGATTTCAAGATATAGTTCATACATTGTAACGACGTAGGATTTTTATCGTCTTGAGTTATGGATATTTATTTTACTATTCAATAATAAGGTCTTTTAATCAGGATAAAAATATCCGGTAAATAACATTTGGTGAAAATAGATAGTTTTTGAACCCAAATAATATTTTGAATTTCTAGATTTTAATTGTAAAATGGAAAATTTATTTAAAATGGAATTTCTTATATAATCATAGCAAAAGAATTTATAAGTAAATCAAAAATAAATTCAAATAAATATAGATGAAAAGAAAATAATATATTATAAATAGAAATGAATATGACTTATGAACAATATAATGTATTATAAATAGAAAGAGTTTTAAAATTTGGGATTTTCTTATATATATACATATTAGTTAAGAAAGAAGAAATGTATAAAAATAAATAAAAATAGTATGTTAAAAACAATGCATAAATGGTAAGTGAGAAATGAAAGAAGAAATATATATATATATATATATATATATGAAATTATTATACGATGGATATGAGAAAATTTATAAAATCGTTTTAAACCTTTTTAATAAGAAATCTTTTATAAGAAGTGTTAACCAAAAATGTTATTTTTATAAAAATGGAATAGCAAAACTTTTATTTGCTTTGAGTTATATTTTTTTAAATAAAAATAAATATGAATATGAAGACTCGAAAATTTGTTTTATTCAATGCCAATTAACAATTGTTTTAAAAATATAATGAAATCATGTTTTAAATCAAAAGAAACTTAACTAAGTAAATAGAAGAGGAAATAGCTAAGAGTAAACAAGTAAAATGGAAGTAAAAAAGTAAAATAAATTTTACAAGTCAATTAACAACCCTGGTATTGGAGATTACTGATGATATTAAATTATAATGATAGTTATAATTTAATATGGTAAATAGAATGCAATGAAGAAATAAATTTGGTTTAAATTGTGTATTTCGAATAAACAATACGTATGGAGTTAAATATTGGGTTTAAAATTCATTGTTTGGTATTTTGGTTAAATAAAATGGAAAATATTGGAATTTAGGTAAATTTGAGTTAATAAATTTACCAAGTGATGTATTTCAACATTAAATTGTCGAAATAAATGCAAATTGATGGAAATAAAGTTTTAGAAACTTTATTTTGAGGTATTGGAGTGAAATTAGTCAATTACTGTATTTTATTTAAGTCAATGAGATAATATTGACAATTATTGCCAATATTAGCCTTTTATTGAATATAAAAGGAAAAATATGAAGAAAACATGTCTTTTAATAAAATAAAAGATGAAATATTGTGCAAAAATATTATTTTGTGGTTTTAAAAGTGTTAGAATGATTTATTACAATTTATTTGACTAAGAGAATAAATTTTGATCAAGTTATATTTTAAAAATAGTGTTTTTACACTAAAATTGTGCAAATTGTAAAATATTATTAAAAATGGTGTTTCATTGTTAAAATAACTTTTTATTGTTAAAATAAATTTCATTTTGTCACAATAACTATTTTATTTCAAAACAAATTGGTGTATGCATTTTATTTGGCTTGAAAATGAGTTGTTATATGCATATAGTGTTAAATTAAGTGGAAATATATATAAAACTTTGTTTTTTTCTTTCTTAAGGTTTTATTTGGGCTTAGAGGGTTTGGATGGGATACAAAGCCCATTCTTTAGATCCATCCTCTGGTGAGAAAAAGAATTGTACGTAGATTATTTCTTCTTCTTCCTAAAACGTAAAACCTAAAAGAGAAAACAATGGCTTTCTCAATCTAAAACCAAATTTCACCAAATCTTTTGCAAATTAAAGAAGAGAGTCTTCAAACTAGAGTATATAAAAGGTAATCACATCCAATACTAGGAATTTATTCATCAAATCTTGAGTTTGTATTGAAGTGTTTGTAACTTTTCCTCTTTTGTTTTGCATGTTCTTATTTTGCAATCTACAGGCTCTTGAAGGTCATTTCCTTTCAAAATCCATCATATTATTGCTGAAACCATTGCTAAATCAAGGGGTAAGAAAGGTAAGGGTTTCTTACAGCAAGCTAAAGAGAAAAAAAATCGAATTTTGCTATCATTGTTGATGGAATTCCTCAAATTATTGACCTTGTTTTCTGTTTTGCTGGCTGAAAAAACCCTATATTAGAAAAATCATATCTTTTTCAATTTTTAGAAAATTTATCTCAGTTTTTGATAGGTTGTTGTAGTTAGTAAACACTGCATTTCTGGAAATTTTCAATTGATTTTGAGTTATTTTGCTATGGAAAATTATTGGTTAAAGTCGGCCAAAAATTGATCTTTGTGTTTTGGCCGAAAATCGGTCATATTAGAAAATTCATATCTTCTCCAATTCAAAGCAAATTAAACTCAGTTTTGATATCTTGTTGTAGTCGGGGTACTCTACATTTATGGTAATTTTCATTTAATTATGAGTTATTTTGCTATAGGAAATTATTGCTTGAAATTGGTCAAAAACTGACCTCTGTGTATTGGCCGAAAATAGGTCATATTAGAAAAATCATATCTTTTTCAATTCAAAGCAAATTAATCTCATTTTTTGATATGTTGTTGTAGTCGGGGTACTCTGCATTTATAAAAAATTTCATTTAATTTTGATTTGTTTGCTATAGGAAACTATTGCTTGAAATTGGTCAAAAACTGACCTCTGTGCATTGGCCGAAAATAGGTCATATTATAAAAATCATATCTTTTTCAATTCTTAGCAAATTAGTCTCAGTTTTTGATATGTTGCAGAAGATAAGCTGCAAAATGTTCATGAAAATTTTCATGAAATTATGAGCTGTTTTGTTATAGATAATCCTTATTTCAATACAGCTAAAAATCTTGTTTTTTATGCTTGCTGAAAAGAGATATGTTTGAAAAATCATAACTCTTTCATTTTATAGCGAATTGCTCCAAATTTTGGATATGTTATTGTCATCATGAGGTCGTATAACGCAGTAAAATATCGTTGAAATCTGGGTTGTTTTGATAACACAAATGACTGTCCAAACTCAGCCAAAAACTCAGTTTCTTGGTTGATTTTCTTTTGATTCTAATAGTACTTCCGTTAACCGTTTCACTACATATTTCGATGATTCTGAATATTGTATGAATTAGTTGATGATGACTGTTTAAATCTTTTATCCGACCATGATTGGCTTGTTTTGAAAATTTTAATAATTTAAATTTTATTTAAATTCTGTATCAATCTAAATATCGATAAATGTCGATATTTGAAAAATTCGGTGGTTTTAATTAATTTTTGGTTTCGAATAAGTTTATGTAAATTCTTTATAAATTATGGTTGATTAAATAAATGTTTTTAAGACATTTTAAACAATTTTTTTTAGAGATTTTTAAATAAGTTATATAAGGAAAAATCCGTTCATTGAATAGATTTTCTATTTATAAAATACTTAAAAAAAATAATTACTTGACAAATTGCCTGGCCAAAGAAGGAAAGAAAAATACTAACAAAAGAATGCTTGGTCAAAGAAAGATTTATGCAGGCTGTTCATCTCAACTTTATTTCAATTTCAGCCTCCAACACCTCAATGTCAAACTGTCCAAAATCTTGTACATCAAATCCATCAAAAAGTAAAACCTTGTACATGCCTGCAAATCTTCTTGATCCCCAAAACTTGTACATATGCGTCTTTTTATTTTTGTCTAAAACATGTGTATATGTATATGTGTGTGTGTATACATGTATATGTATATGTATGTGTATATGTGTCTGTGTAGCTTCAGTTGTAAAACCTGTAATCAAAACACTGTAAAAAGAAAAGAAAAGAAGAAGAAAACCAATTCTGTTTCTCCATAAATTCAAATCCAAGCAAGGTTATCAAGGGAATCAGATCATAGTTTGAATTCAATTTGAAGATTTGAAGATTTCAACATGTTTAAGGTGAGAACTTTAAAATTTGAAAACTTGGAAATGCTTTAATATACTCTGCCATGTATAAACAGAGTTAAAACCTATTTTAGTTTAAAATCAATAACTCTCATTCTAATTTGAATTGGCTGATGATGTTAACCGATGAATTGTTTTTTTTAAGCATAGATTGCACTAAAAATAGTTTGGGTTTGATTTATGTTCTAGATTGTGTGAAATTGTGAAAATACAGTAAACAACCAAGTTTCGACAAATTTCGATATGTCTAAATCAATGAATTAAGTTCATAATCATGATTGTCATATGAAAATATGATTGTTGCAAAGAAATCGTAGTTTTTGGTGTCTTATATCGTGAGAAATTGTGAGATGTCCAAAATTTGTTTAAAAATTAATTTCCAGCAACGTAGTGGACGATGGGCAGTGCGATTTAGCCGAGGAGAAGCGTGGCGACATGGTCTAGGGTTTCACCGTGGCCGATTTTCAAAATTTCCTTTAATTTGATGAGGCGCTGTGATTTTAGGGTTTAAGTTGCGCTTTTATAGGGTTCGGGAAATGGAATCCGTGATTGCACAAGGCAGCGACGAGTGTGGTCGTGGTGGGCTTGGAGGTGCTCGGGGTGTTGACGATTAAGAGGGCGTAGGTGGCTTAGGTTCTAGGGGATTGTGGTGGACATGGGAGGATTTTTTGGTGGAAGTGGGTTGTTCGCATGTGCCAGGTTTCGATCGAATTTTGCGTGGGTGGTAGAGCAGTGGGCAAGGCGGTGGAGTAGGAAGGCGAGTTGGAGACGAACATGTTGGTGGCAATAGTGAATCGAACGGTGACGAAAGTTGGCGTGTACGTGCATGCGTGCACATATGCACAGGAGGAGGTTCGTTCAAGCTTCATGTGAAGATTAGGAAGGAGCTTCGGTTGGTCGCGTGGTGATATTGGTTCGACCTTGAAAGCAAATGGTCGAGTCCCTGCATTTTCGTTCAAAGGAAAGGGATGGAATGGGATTGAGGAAGTCGGTAGGTGGTTTGTTTTTGTTACGTGGAAGCATGTTTTGGATGAAGAAGAATTGGGAAAAATAAGAAAGGGATCGGGTTTGGTGTCGAGAGTTTGGGCTTTGGCCCAAAGATTTCTAAATTATATATGTGTGTGTGTGTATAGGTAAACTTTAAAATGCTATAACTAGCTCATACAAAAACCGACTAACGCAAAACTTATTGCGATGGGTTCATAATCGTCGAATACTTCATTTTCATGAAGTCTGTTGTCAGATTTGACCGAGCGATAATTTATGGTATTAAAACGGTCAAGTTTAAATATGTGATTTAAATAACTTAGTTGTTTAAAATTTATATGTTCTATCCATCGACGTAAGTTGCCAGATAAAAATACTAATGAATTAAATTGAAGTAAATAAGACAATAAGACATTTGTTAGCAGAAATAAATAACATTCTGCCAAATGTATTTGAATTGGTTCCTGTTGGTAGAATAAATCGACGTTCTACCATTATTACTAAATAAGCATGTTTTTGGACATTGATTAGCAGAATAAACCTTGTTCTGCAATCACATTTGTATGGACACCTAATTATTATCATATTGATTATATTATGCAATGTGATTGTAGCGATCCGCCTTTCTATCACCAGAAAGACGCATCATTACTTAAGAAAGAAAGGGATAGAAGAAGAAAAGAAAGAGAAGAAAGAACAACAACACATCAGAATCTCCCAGCGGAACGAATGAAATACAATATATAACATATATATATAGTATCATATATTTCAGAGTACACAACTATACATCTCAATTTAGACAGTTATAACATTTCTGTCTAATTTACAATACAAGAACATCCATACATAATAACATCACAGCGGAAACTCTATTTATATATCTACACGCTGAAGCCTCCTGCTCCAAAGCTCCTCCAGAATTCGTCAAGGATAACCTGGATCCCTCGACTACTCATACATAATATGAGTATCCAAGAGTTTAATAAAACAGAAAATAAACACTTGGGTCGGACAGGAGTCTGGTGTGAGTAAACGGTTTAAAATTGCTTAACTTTAGAAAATCCTTTGAAAAGAAGGGTATCACGTAAAAATTCCCACACTTAAACATGGAAAAGATTTTATCTTACGCTAACCAAAACATTTGATAGGAAATCCAGTGATATTATAATAGTGTCTAGGGTTTTCAAGTAAATAATAAATAGCCGAAATTGTTACATCTATTAAATTTCAGCTACTAGCAACACAAGTGGGTGATACAATCAAAACTGTAGGGTCTCATAGGAAGAATGGGTTTCCATCAATGGCAGGGATACTGGGGTACCGCCCGTCACGGTACGTGCTCTAGATCACCGTACCGAGGATCCACCCTATATCCCCTAGAACACAAGGTCGGGACCATTCTTACCGAATAGTTCCGAACAACACAACCCCGTAGTTGGCTGCAGATCCAACTGCCCACACAGCCGAAATAAAGAGACATCTAGACAGGGGTAATCTCATCCTACTTGGGCATGACCCACATAGCCTTGCTGCACCTCTCCTGTTTTAGCCATTCCCGGTTTATGAGGCTTGAGGCTGCGATTACCTTTATAGGACACATCTATCGTAGAATGCTCATCGTTCACCTGACGATGTTCTGAAAGCATTCAATTCATACAAGTCCGTTTCGGGTTCGAACAGAACCGAAGGCACTATCTCGTTACACTCATTTTGGAATCACCCTCAGAGTTAACGACAATAGCCCTTGCACTCTGAATCTTCATCTCGAATCTGAAAGTACTATCTTCGTTAAACTCATTCTGGAATCACCCTCGGAATTATAACGATATACAGTTCTTACACTTCGAGTCTTCACTTCACTTCACTTGGATTTACGACCTAACGTTAATTTGGATCTGTTATCCCGCTTTTTGGCAAAGCTGTGATACTAAAAGATCGATCGAAAACAAGAGACAGTTCGTCTCAAAGATTGGTTATACTTTGCTTCACTATGGATATCGCTGAATTTTGTCCTAGTCCAGATTGAGCAACAATTGATGGCACATGACAAGCAAAGCCATAGAAGTCGGCATTCCAAATTTCAAGTCAACCCGAGTTCGTGTGCTCAAGTTATGATGGATGTAAGTTGAAGGGAAAAGCTCCGGTTTCGTATCGATCATCGAACTCCGGTTCGAATCGATCGCGTTTGTATCGATCATGTTCCAGCAACTTCGTATCCATCGAAGTGATGCAGTTCGTATCGATCAATTTCAAATCCATCGAAGTGTCTCAGTTCGTATCGATAAAGTTCGAATCCATCGAAGTGCCTCGGTTCGTATCGATCGAGTTCGAATCCATCGAAGTGCCTCGGTTCGACTCGATCTCATTCGAATCCATCGGCAGAAAGCCCACTTTGCATCCATCAACTATGGCAACGGATACCACTTCGCATCCATCATAGAAGCCTCTCTTCGTATCCATCGGGCAGCTGTTGTTCGTATCCATCATGTCACCTTGCTTGTATCCATTAAAAGGTTCAAGTTCGCATCGATTGACCTCGTATCCGTTGAGAAGCTACATGGTTTGTATCCATCAAAGAAAGGCTTATTCGTATCCATCGACCAACAGTAGTTCGTGTCCATCAATAACTACTATTCGAACCCATGAGTGAAGCCTTCATTCGAATCCATCGAGCCAGCAAGCCTAGGTGACGTGTCATCCCTCGATACGAACAAGCCGAGATATATGGAGTCGACGCGGTCAACTCGGAGTAAAGACAGAATTGAGGCGAAGTATGCGTGCCACGTCATCACAAGACCACGTGAGTTGATGGAGTCGAAGGGATCGAATCGAAATGGTGGATTCGAACCAATCAGCCACCGAGGAACCCCATTTCATATCGACGATAACTCACAATCCACTGATCCAAATGTCATGAAATTTTCACAGGAGATTGCACACGAGACAAGGAACGCTCATACCAAATTTCAGCTCGATTGGACGTCATCTTGATTGATACGAAATGACTTCGTACCAATCGTCGATCGAGTCGAAACTTCCAGAGGTTGGTCGAGTGGGCCCACTCACGTGTCAGAAAAAGTTTCCCAATATTTGAGCGAAATATCAGCCTCCTACGCCTATAAATAGATCCCAGAGCCTACAGAGAAAGGATCTTTTTTGACTCTGAAGTGCCCAGACTCTGTCGGATCGAGATCTCCATCATCCTACACCATATTCTTGTTGTCAATTTCGAATTTCCAGTTATAACTTTCTGTTGATTGCTGTACTTGCTTGTAATCATTGAAAGAGAATCAATAAAGTTGCAAAAACTTCACAGTGGACGTAGGCAACATGCCGAACCACTTTAAATCGCTTGTCTACGCATTTACTTTCCTGTTATTTGGAGTTTTTGTTAGATAATCTTCATTTTCAGTTTATACTCTTCACTATTATCTCTTCAAAAACATCCGAAGAGTGTTGTGACCAATTTTGGTGCAAACACTTTGGTGTTTTCATTGAGAGAACCTAGATTTTCTCCTGCTCGTTGGATTTATCATCGATACCGGATTGAATAAATCTAAGAGAGAGATCCAGATCACAAATCCAAGTTCCTTCCCTTCTACTCAGATTTGCATAAAGTCTAGGAAAGGAATTCAACCTTCAAGATGGTTAGCACAAGGACCACCTCTAATGCTGTCAATCAAGAAGACAAGGACAGACAAAATCCTGTGCCATTACCTCCCTCTAACCAAGACGCCACTAGACACTCGGAACCATCAGGTCCGGTTACTAGGCAAGAGTTCCAGTTGCTACTCCAAGAGCTGGCCCAGAGTCGGCAACAACTAACAGAACAGCTACGTGCTAACACTGAGCTGATCAACCAGCTGGATTACAAGAAGCGAAGGAGATCCAAGAGAGACCATGCTTCTTACTCCTCCAGTGAAAGTTCTTCGTCTTCTGACTATCATCATCGTTCTCCACGACCCCGGCTAGATGGGAGTCACATACAAGCTGCTGGAAATCAACCGGCAATGACCGTTGGACAACTGAGAGTTGGCTCATCGGTCAGTTTCCATACCGGACCCTCCTCCCAAGGAGGTGCCTCTCCTCACTATACCACAGAATACCGCGCCACTAACGTCGCGGTTGAACCAAGAGTCGATGCTCAAGATCAGTCGAACCAGGACCGTCGTCATCATGGAAGTACTCCTGAACCATACGTCCTAGAGGACTATGAGCCAAGAAGGCAAGATTTGGACCGTCGACAACATCTGGTCCAACCCCAGAATGTGGGATTCAACCACACTCCGACACAAGCTGCACAGAACATACAAAATGCCGGATATTCCGACCATGACACGTCAGATGATCCGTGAGAGCCAGGGTCTCACGAACGATGACTGGGGAATCTCCAGAAGTCACACTCCTTTCACGGACGATATTCTTACTTCTGAACTGCCACGGCGATTCAGGATGCCAACTCTACCCATGTATGAGGGAAACTCCGATCCCAACCAACATATTCTGAAATACGAATGGTCGATGAGCACTGCCAGAGCTGACGATGCAGTGAAGTGTCGTAGTTTCCCTATATCCTTGGGGGGCATTGCTACCATGTGTTTCACTCGACTGCCACCTCGATCCATTTCCTCCTTTGACCAGTTGGCCATAAAGTTTATTGAGCAATTCTGCATGCATGTCGCAAGGCCTAAAGACGTCAACACTCTAGCCAGCGTCGCCCAAGCTTCTGGAGAGACGCTTAGACACTACTTAGAGAGATTCCACGCTGCATGTGCTGAAATCAGCAATCCGAACGATAACTCCATCCTTATGGCGTTGACTAAGGGAGTTGACCCCGATTCTGAGTTTGGCAACTGGTTGGCTGGAAAAAACCCTGCATCGTTGGACCGTTTCCACGCCAAGGCGGCTCAATTCCTGAGAAGGGAAGATCCGAAACAGTCTAGGAAGCAAACTGATGCAGGGCTAAGCACTGAAGGGATCCAAAGCAATGTCACGATCAGACAGTCCGGTGAGAGTTCCGGAAAAGTTCAGTTAAACGTTCAAAACAAACAAACTCGGCGAAGGGAGAACGTGAACCAAACTAGAAAGCGAGATCAAAATCGTGGCCCACAGCGCAATAATCCTATGTTTGACAGTTACACTCCTTTGAATACATCACTGGAGAACTTAACTTGTAATACAATTCAATACAAAAAACCTGCTCCAAAACCGTCATCAGAGAGACAAATTCTGACGGGAAAATTTTGCAGGTTTCATGAAAGCTACGGGCATGATACGAATGAATGTTGTCACTTGCAAGATCTCGTCGAAAAACTGATTAGAGAAAGGAAGCTGGAACGTTTGTACGGGCGCCGCGGCCTGGAGGAGCGGTCCCATCAAATCAAAACAATAAACTCGATCGACCGAGACAGGAGGACTCTACCTGTCCTCGTGGGAGATTGGTGGTAAACGCCATCAGTGGCGGACCCACTTTGTAAGGAGCCTGGAACGACGACGACCTTCGTCACTGTTGCACATGACAGGCTTATTCAATCTATAAATACTTTGCAATTTCCCTTACATTCTGAAGTTTGAATTTGTAATAAGGCAACTGACTTTGCCATATTTTCTCATTTCAGCAATAAAATGCTATCTCTTCAAGCTAAAGCTGTGATTCACCGAATGCAACAATCACAACACACGAAGAGCTAAGTTCCATCGAACAATAGAATTTATTCAAATAGCAAGTGACTGTGATACGACCGGCCACTCACTAAGTGAAACCTCAGCTCGGGGGTAAGCCATCACTTCAAAGGCTGAACTGGACCGACACACGACAGTCCTACAACTAACTCCAAATTCCCAAAGAGCGAATTGGAGTATTCTCATCAATTCTAGGTTCCCAGAGTGCGAACCGGAGTATAAATCCTATCTCCAAATTCCCAGAGTGCGAATTGGAGTATAAACATCAACTCTAGGTTCCCAGAGTGCGAACCGGAGTATAAACACCAACTCCAAATTCCCAGAGTGTGAATTGGAGTATAAACATCAACTCTAGGTTCCCAGAGTGCGAACCGGAGTATAAACACTAACTCCACTTTCCCAGAGTGCGAATTGGAGTATAAACATCAAATCCATCATTCCCAGAGTGTGAACGGACTCCACTTTCCCAGAGTGCGAATTGGAGTATAAACATCAAATCCATCGTTTCCAGAGTGTGAACGAACTCCAAATTCCCAGAGCGTGAATTGGAGTATAAACATCAAATCCATCGTTCCCAGAGTGTGAACGGACTCCACTTTCCCAGAGTGCGAATTGGAGTATAAACATCAAATCCATCGTTCCCAGAGTGTGAAAGGGCTCCACTTTCCCAGAGTGCGAATTGGTGTATAAACATCAAATCCATCGTTCCAGAGTGTGAACGGACTCCAAGTTCCCAGAGTGCGAATTGGAGTATAAACATCAAATCCATCATTCCCAGAGTGTGAACGAACTCCAAGTTCCCAGAGCGTGAATTGGAGTATAAACATCAAATCCATCATTCCCAGAGTGTGAACGGACTCCACTTTCCCAGAGTGCGAATTAGAGTATAAACATCAAATCCATCGTTCTCAGAGTGTGAACGGACTCGACTTTCCCAGAGTGCGAATTGGAGTATAAACATCAAATCCATCGTTCCCAGAGTGTGAACGGACTCCAAATTCCCAGAGTGCGAACTGGAGTATAAACATCAAAACCATTGTTCCAAGAGTGTGAACAGACACCAAGTTCCCAGAGCGTGGACTGGAGTATAAACATCAAATCCATCGTTCCCAGAGTGTGAATGGACTCCAAGTTCGCAGAGCATGAATTGGAGTATAAACATCAAATCCATCGTTCCCAGAGTGTGAACGGACTCCTAAAGAGCCCAAATAGATGTGACTGACCATCTATCGGCTAACTCCAAATTCCCAGAGCGCGAGTTAGAGTATATACATCAATTCCAGGTTCCCGGAGTGCGAGCCGAAAAGTAAATGCTAACTCCATATTCTCAAAGCGCGAGTCGGAGTACAAACATTAATTCCAGGTTCCCGGAGCGTGAACCAAAACGTCAATGCTAGCTCCAAGTTCCCAGAGCATGAATTGGAGGATAAACATCAATTCCAGGTTCCCGGAGCGCGAACCCAAACATACATGCTAACTCCAAGTTCCCAGAGCGTGAATCGGAGCATTAACATCAATTCCAGGTTCTCGGAGGGAGAACCGAAAAATACAAATGTCAACTCCAAATTCCCAGAGCGTGAAGTGGAGTATAAACATCAATTCCAGGTTCCCAGACCGTGGTCCAAAATATAAATGTCAACTCCAAATTCCCAGAGTGTGAATTAGAGTACAAATACCAATTCAAATATCCCGGAGTGCGAACTGTGTTACAAACATCGATAACTCTCGAATTCCCAGAGTGCGGACCAGATTATCGATCATAGATTATCCTAAGTCCCCGGAGTGTGGACACGTGCTCAAGATTTGCAATAGGTACAGTCGACCACCGAAATACAAATGTTGTTCCCTGGAACTGGGGCAGAAAGCTTAAGTGTTAATCACTAACCGAAGCGATTCCAAAATTCAACTCATTCATCAATCACGACGTGTGATCAAGATTTTCAGACTTGGCGAATAAAACAAACTCTACTTAACGGTAAAAACACCACAAGTACATTGGACTGAAAACCAAATGCTGCAACTACTTAAGCATAAAGGAAATCATAATCGAAGCAAAGAGACTAAATATCATTTCAATTAACTATATGTGAAGATTCATGTACAAGTTATTCCAAAAATTCGGGGACACGAACACTTGCACTTCAATTTTCACTTAGATTTTTGTCGTCACACTACTCTTTGCTAATTCGCTGTTGTTTGAATTCTGTACAGGTGACATGGGGAGCTCACATGGATTCGATCGTCTTCGTGGTTCGTCTATTTTTTATCAGTCCGGACGGGACTCGGGTTCCGGGAGACGTCGAGATAGAGATGGTGACGGCGATAAATACTATCGTTCCCGAGACTCGTCATCTCGAAGGAAAACTTACTATCAGCCAAAATACCACCAGGATACCTCTTCTCACCCGGAGCAAAGTAAAGACAAGTGCGGCCATAAGAGGTCGCAATCTGATGCTCCCCGGGACCAACACTTCGATTCCTCTTCCACTCGGCAGTCTCGAGATTCTCACAGGAGGGGCGAACTTTCAAAGCCGTCTCCTCCCGCTCCCGCAACAGACCCATCAGTATCGGAGAGGCTAGCCGAGCTTAAAGATAAATTTTTGAAAATCTGCTTCGATGGCCTGAAATTCCTCCCGGCGATTCATCTTATCCCCGGACACGTTAAGCAGAGCGGCATCGCCTTTACAAACGACGTCTATGTTCCACACGACGCGTTTGTTCATTTGGCTGAAAAACTTTCTGAAGTCTCCATGGAGCGCCAGTATGAAATCGATCGTCTGAAGCTTGAGGCTATCCACGACAAAGATATCATTAAAGCTCAAGACAAAGAGATTGCAACTTATAAATCTGAACTTGAGGTTGCCCATCAGAGCGCCAAGGACACTACTGAGGCCGTCACTCATCTGGAATCAACTCATAAGAAAGAACTCGACGAGGAGGTTCAATGATGTGGGGCTTTGGCTCTAGAGAATGACTTATTTCAAAAGGAGAGGGACGCACTCAGCCTCCGAGTCAAGGAACTTAAGGAGCAGCATCCTAGGGAGAAGGAAGAGAAAACAGCTGCCCTAGAAGAGTCACAACGATACTGTGACGAGATCGTGGCCACTCGACTCTTAAAAGAAAAACTTGAGGGCGAGCTTTCCAGGGTTGAGCCGTTAAAGAGTGAAGCCCGTGAAGAGGGCAAGAAGATGGTGTCCACGGATATCGACTCGCGTCTCGAGGCGGCTAGGGAAGAAGGCAGGGAAGAGGTCGAAATCATGTTTGACCCGCTAATCGCTGAATTCAATGCCCGCGTTCTCATGCACCGAGACTTGACTTTTTTAGGCGAGGGCTATCTTTAATCTTTTGTTGAGGCATGGGATGCATTGACATAGATCAGGAAGGCCGAGCACGGCATCGAAGAGATTGATGAGGGGGCCTTGATAAAAGAATTCCTCAAAGGAAATGAGCCTTCAGACCTGTCGGCGGCCAAAGCTATTTATTGCAAATCCCCCTCAAAGAAAGGGAAAGAAATTATTACCGGTCCATCCGGGATCGTGCCTCCAGCTCATGTGCCTATCCAATCGGCCGATACTCGATCCATTTGAGCAGCATATTGGTTATAATTCGGAGGACCCTGGCCTTGGTGTCTATATTATGTCTCCCATTTCAGAGGGTGAGACCCCCTTGACGGCTGAGAGCTTGCCGGAACCTGGTAGATAACCCTTCATTTTAAGATTCCGAAAGTCGTCATTCTTTATGAAGGACTATTGTATTCTAATGCTCATTTTTTCTGAATTTGTGTAGGCCATTCTGATCCTGATCCCACTCCGAGGAGTGATGTCGCCAAGAAGGTGGGAAAAGAAAACGGTGAGGCCCTTCATGCAGGAGAGGCTCCCGGCCCAGACACCCAAGTGATCGGAGCGCTTAATGAAGATAAATATGAGGCTTCCTCTCCCATCGATGGGAGTTATGAAGTTGAAATTACAGGCGTCTCCGAGCACACATCCGAGCTAAGCATGAAGGAGAGGCTTGAGAAAGAGAAGGAAGAAACGGCCAAGATCTAGGTCGAACCTCAAGCCGTGAACCCCGACGATCCTTTGAACAAGCCGCTGAAGATCATTCTTCCTGGCAGGTCCAAACCCATGGATGTCTCTCATACTTCTTCGGCTGTCACTCCTCCATCAAAGAAGGGTGCCAAGGGTAAACGTGGAGGAGAGGAGTCATCTGAGAAGACAACGGAGGTGAAGAAGTCGAAGAAGAACAAGAAGTAATCATTACTCTCATTCAACGAGAGTTAGTTTAGATTATGAAAGTACTTTTGTTTTCTTAGTTTGTGTAAATAAACTTTTGATTCCGAGCTTCAAAGGTATTGTAATGGAAACTTGTCTTCGCTGAATAAAACTTAGTTTTTCTGTCTTTCCATGGCTCCTATCGTTCAATTTTCTTTGTGATTGTGATTCAAATCCAAGCTATTGTGAATATAATAGACCTCTCGGTTCATCTTCATATAGCACGAAAATTCTTTGAGAGCTGTCTGTTTTTTCTTCCGCGCTCCAAGCACTTAGAATATTTTCTAATACGTGCGCCGAAGGATCGATGACTTCAAGTCATTTATATCCAGTCCGCCTTCAACAGACCTGGTCATTTAAATCGTTTATACTTGAGTCCGCATTCTGAGGACTTAAAGTACTTCAGTTCACACTCCGGGGACTTGGAGATTTTGAAGCGTTTATACTCGAGCCCGTGCTCTGGGGACTTAGAGTACTCCAGCCTGCACTCCGGGGACTTGGAGATTTTGAGTCATTTATACTCAAGTCCAGTCTGCACTCCGAGAACTTGGAGATTTTTAGTCATTTATACTCGAGTCCGCGCTCCGGGGACTTAGAGTACTCCAGTCCGCACTCCGAGGACTTAGAGATTTTGAATCGTTTATAATCGAGTCCGCGCTCTGGGGACTTAGAGTACTCCAGTCCGCACTCCGAGGACTTGGAGATTTTAAGTCGTTTATACTCGAGTCCGTACTCTGGGGACTTAGAGTACTCCAGTCCGCACTCCGGGGACTTGGAGATTTTAAGTCGTTTATACTCGAGTCTGCGCTACGGGGACTTAGAGTACTCCAGTCCGCACTCCGGAGACTTAGAGATTTTAAGTCGTTTATACTCGAGTCCGCGCTCTGGGGACTTAGAGTACGCCAGTCTGCACTCTGGGGATTTGGAGATTTTAAGTCGTTTATACTCGAGTTCGCACTCCGGGGACTTAGAGCACTCCAGTCCGCACTTCGAGGACTTGGAGATTTTGAGTCGTTTATACTCGAGTCAGCGCTCCGGGGACTTAGAGTACTCCAGTCCGCACTCCGGGGACTTAGAGATTTTAAGTCGTTTACGCGTGTTCGTGCATCAGCCAGAATAATATGGTTTCGTTTGCTTGTCACAGGATCATCATACGCAGAGACATTAGTAATTTATGGAAAAGATGGCTTCAAGCCTTTATTAATGAAAGCAAGCTGAATTCTCTTACTACATGCCAAGAACTAGAAATAAAGGCGTACAGGAGATAAATGCAACTAATACATGAAAGAAATAGACTAAGTATAATAATGCCGCAAGTGCTCGTTGTTCCATGCTCAGGGGAGTGTCACACCATCGGTGGTCGCTAGCTTGAAAGTTCCTTCTCCAAGCTTCCGTTCGATGACGTATGGACCTTCCCATGCGGGATTCATATGAGACGGGATCAGAAAAACTCGTTTCAAAACGAGGTCACCCACATTAAAAATTCTTGGTCGGATCTTTTTGTTATAATATATTGCGACTCTATGTTTGTATGCGGCCGCTCTCAAATTGGCCTCTTCGCGTTTTTTGTCAATGAAGTCCAATGATTCCAATAAAAGATCCTGGTTCGACTCGGGGTCGTAATAAGTTACCCGATGTGATGGAACTTCATCCACGGGTATGACAGCTTCCGTGCCATATGCTAATGCGAATGGAGTGTGGCCAATCGCGGTCTTGAGGGAGGTCCTGTAGGCCCAAAGCGCTGTTGGAAGTTCATCCATCCACTTGCCTCTAGCCTTTTCTAGACGTTTTTCAAATATGGACTTGATTATCTTGTTTACGGCTTCCACTTGTCCGTTAGCCTTCGGGTGAGCAACCGCTGCAAAATTCTTTTCAATGCCATATTTCTGACAAAATTCTTTGAACTCCTTGCTTTCGAATTGAGTCCAATTGTTTGGAATGATGGTCCGTGGAAGGCCGAAACGGCAGATGATATTTCGTACGACGAAATTAATAACCTTCTTGGTGGTTATTGTGGCCAGAGGCTCTGCTTCTGCCCATTTGGTGAAGTAGTCGACCACAACTATTGCATATTTCGCTCCACCTTTGTCTATGGGTAAAGAACCGACTAGGTCAATTCACCATATTGCAAATGGCCAGGGACTAACCATTTGCGTGAGTTCCGTCGACGGAGCTCTCGGGATTTTTGCATATATCTGGAATTTATCACATCTTCTCGCATAGTCTGCAGCATCCTGATCCGCAGTTGGCCAGTAGTATCCATAACTGAAGATCTTCTTTGCTAATGTCTGCCCCCCAGTATGGTCACCGCACTCTCCCTCATGGACTTCCTTCAGGACTCGTTTTATCTCATCATGGGAAATGCATCGAAGTAATGGGATTGAGAATCCCCTTCGATACATTATTCTTTCCTGTATTACATAACGAGAAGCCTTACGAAGGGCTTGTCATCTTTCGCTCCTTTCTTCGGGTAAGATCTCGAATAGCAAGTACTGCCTGATTGGTGTCATCCATGATTCCTTCTCAATTTCTGTTTATAACACAAAATCTACCTCCATCATATCTATACTTGGGGCATGGAGGGTCTCAACAGGAAATAATCCCATTTGCTATGCATCGCCAGTGCTTGCGAATTTTGCCAATGAATCGGCTGCTTTGTTTTGCTCACGCAGGACATGTGAAATATCATAGTACTTGGGATTCGCTAGCAGCTCCTGAACTCAGACCAAATATGGGGCAAGTCTCTACCCCCTTGCTTGGTAGTTTCCTCGCACTTGTTACACCACCAGCTGAGAGTCGCTAAAGATTTCAACTGATTTTACTCCCAGTTCTTTGATAAGTCTTAAGCCGGCAATCAACGCTTCATATTCCGCTCCGTTATTCATTGCTGTGAATTCAAGATTCAAAAGCGTAGCAAACTGATCGGTTCTTAGAAGTTACTAGAACTATGCCAACCCCCAAACAATGGTCGATAGATGCCCCATCGGTGTACATCTTCCATCGAACGGGAGGTATGACATTGTGATCATTTCATTCGTTTGTCATAGTGAATTCAGCAATGAAGTCAGGTAGTGCCTGTCCTTGTATGGCCCTTCGCGGCAGGTAGGTAATGTCGAAGTGACGTAGCTCAATATTCCATTTTAACATCCTTCCGGAAGTTTTCGGTCCTTGGAGTATCTGTCGCAAAGGTTGATCAGTATAAACACTGATTGAGTGTGCCTGAAAATACGAGCGAAGCTTGCGTGATGCAATCACCAGGCAATAGGCTAGTTTTTAAACCTTTGGATAATTTCTTTCTGCCCTCGGCAAACGTTTACTAACATAATAAACTGGCTTCTAAACCCGGTCTTCCTCGCGAACCGGGCTGTACTGATAGCGTGCTGGGATACAACTAGGTATACGCACAACATTTCGCGGTCCATTGGTTTTGACAATATCGGGGGACTTTCCAAGTACCTTACAAGAGCTCGGAATGCTTCCTCATAGTCGGATGTCCACTCGAAATTCCTCTTTCCTTTCTTTATGACATCGAAGAAAGGAATACACTTGTCTGTGGCCCTGGATATGAATCAGCTCAGCGCGTCCACCTTTCCATTCAAGCTTTGCACCTGTTTTATGGTTCTGGGAACTTGTATATCTCATATAGCCTGAATCTTCTCCGGGTTAGCCTCGATTCCCCGCGCATTCACAATGAAACCCAAAGACTTTCCGACGCTACACCAAACGTACACTTCAGAGGATTGATCTTCATTCCATAATGCATGAGTATGTCAAACATTTCCGCTAAGTCTCGGATGTGGTCGTTTGACTTCCGTGACTTCACGAGCATGTCATCCACGTAAACTTCCATCGTTTTACCAATCTGGTCTTTGAACATCCGATTTACCAGACGCTGATAGGTTGCTCCTGCGTTTTTCAATCCAAAGGGCATCACTACATAGCAATACAACCCAACGTTTGTGACAAAACTGGTATGTTCTTGATCTGGGAGGTGCATCGGGATTTGGTTATATCCAGAGTATGCATCCATGAATGATAGTAACTCATGTCCGGTAGTTGAATCGACCAGTTGGTCAATCCTCGGCAACGGGAAATTGTCCTTCGGGCACGCTTTGTTTAAATCAGAATAATCAACACAAGTTCTCCACTTTCTATTCGCTTTCTTTACCAGCACCCACTACTACAAAACAGGCCATTTGCATCGCCTCATTTGAATCGGTTGAAGTAAAAACTGATGCAAATAGAACTATTTGCATCAGTTCTGTCTTAGTAACCGATGCAATTGGTACGTGGAAAGCAATAGGTAATAAAAAATCAAATTTGCATTAGTTGTCACCAACAACCGATGCAAATACGTCGATGCAAATAGTTTTAGTCGCATCGGTTTTAAAATCAACCGATGCACCTACGTCCAAAATAATAATTTTTGCATCGGTGTCGTAGCGGAGGCGATGCAATTTCAAATTATCTAGGTTATTCGTTGCTCACTTGTTCCATCCCGCCTTTCCAAAATTTTTTCGCCGCCCCCATTCATTTACCCAAATAATTCGCCTGTTTAATAAAAATTCAATTTTCCTCTAATTTTTTTTAAAAGTTTGACTTTTCTTTGTTCAAGGCAAAGAAGAGGGGATTGTCGCTACAGATAAGTGGTATTCGTTGCGGTGGTTGAGAGTCTCAATTGAAGGCGGGTTGATGTCGAGTTCGATTAGGGATTCACGATTGTAGTTCGAATGTTGGAGGAACGAAGTTCGATAGTGGTTTCGTGGTGGCAAATTAGTGATAGGTGGCAATGAGTTTGGGCTTGAAGTGCGATTCTAGAAGGTTGATGCGAGTTCGATTGCGTTTCATGTGGTGATTTCGGGTGGTTTAACAACTGTAATCATTGCGTTGCTGTCTAATGTAATTTGGATTATAGTATATTTACTAATGCATTTGTTTCACAGAACTTGTGCACGACAGCAGCATACAGACCTGTAAGGGAGCTAATTCGAAAAGAGAGACTGAAGGAACTGGTATAATCCTAAAACTCTGATGCTTCTTCGTTCTAAATAGTGAAGCATTTTAATGCAATGTACACTTATGGTCTGAACATTGAGTTAGCATGCAATTAGACTGCTCTAATTTCTTATCTTCATCTTATAAATGACCAGTCTTACTTTTTTTTTACTGTCAACCAAACATTCAAACATAGACTGTTTTGTACAGGAGACGATGAAAAAAATAGAAAAAGGTGAGGATTCAGAAGCTATTGAAGAAACAGGAATTTATGAAAGACGCTTCTTCAATCCAAACTTTAATGAAATGTTATTGTGCAGGTGTTTTTTATCAGATTTTACACTTTTGAAGTTTTGAAATTTCTAACCATAGCCTATATTATGCAACACGTTAGCATTTAACTTGAAACATAGATTATAGTTACTAGTTGACATATAAAATGCATGATACCTGCTTATGGTTATTAGTTCTTAAATATTAGCATGGGAATCATCAAATCTTAAATAAACAATTTTATAACATAGCACAGCCACATTGAGCTTTTAGGGAGAAGCTGATCATTCTCGAATATTGATTTAGTGGTATTATCTTGTGTCTTATTAGTTACATATTATTTTTGATTCATCGCGTTTTATTCAAACTATATATAAAAAGTGGATTTATGGTTTCATCTCTAGTTAATTGCATGAGATGCATATTATTTATTTATTTATTTATTAGCAATTTACATTTGGTAACTGAAATCCTACAGATGTGCCATATCTTTTAAGAGTTACGTTCAATTGATTGGGTAACTATGCTATGTACAACTTGTTCAACAAGTTATGAAGTTAAAATTAGTCTCATCTAATCTTGACACTTTTTTCTGTCTCAAAATCAATCAAAATAAATTTGAAACAATATACTTTCAGTATCCTGTGAGTGCATTTTCTCTTGAATCTCCACTATAGCTCATGTAGTCTGCAAGACAAGTAAATTGCTACTGTATCTTAAGGTATTTTTTTGGTAATCAAATCGTTATTCATATTTACTAGCGTTTAAACAAGGGGTTTGCAAAAATCTTTTTACTTGTAGGAGTGCCTAAAGATATGAAAGATAGCACAGGAAGGTATTGTTTACTGAGAGATGAAGAAGAATCCCGATTTGGAATTTACGACAAACCCCTTCCATGTTTTGGTTTTGGTGTTGGATGGTCCTTGTATGCTTTTCAAGCCTTTTCTTTTTTTTCTTTCCTTTTCCGTGTATGATTTGACCTCTTCCAATAATACTGTTTTGTTCTTGTTTGATTGTAGATTTCTTGTTGGATTCCTCTGCCCTTTGACATGGTACTATGCTACTATTCTTTATTTTGGCAATCATTACATGAGAGATCCAAGAGAACGTGGTGGGTTGGCTGCTTCTGCAATTGCAGTTAGTTTTCTTATCTCTTTCTTAATTCTTCATATTTCAAATACATACATACTCATTATGGAGTTCACCGCATATATTCTTGGGCATACTGTGATAAAATAGAACTGCACTATATTCAAAGACAATACATAAATCTCTAGAATAGCATGCATGTGTAAAATGGAGGTATATGGGAACTAAACTAACTTATCCTGCGACGCTTTCCTAAAAAATGAAGTAAATGCTTATTTATTATTTTTCAGGTTTTAAAACCTGTACATATCGCTTGTATTTAAATTTGTGACGTCATGTTCCGCGCTGTACAGTAAGTAGTACGAAATATATATAGATTAGCATTACACCCATATCAATGTCTTGAAGATAGGAATTTGCACTGATCTCTCTATGAAATAATTGGCCTTTTATTATGCAGTTTGCAAGTTTTAACCAGGTGAACGTAAATTTTGAACCAGCAGGATTTTGTTGCATATATTATAAGTTATATCTCTTTGCCTACATCAATGCAAAAATCACCGAATTTTTACCCACTGAAAACCTATGTAGGCCAATATTTCATACTGTCAAAATAACTCAATAAAGTTATCAGTTTTGATTTTATAATATGTCATACAATTGGTTAGTACACTTTGTCTAGTTACTGAACTAAAGTGTAACCATCACCGTATATTTTTAGGACCGCTTGTTTTTTGACATTGTGATGTCTCAAATGCCAAATTCCATGAATTTGCAATCATTCTTGCAAAAATAAACCCTTCCAGTAAAAAAATTATCGAGCGACTCAAGTGCACAGAGAGTTAAGGATGCTAGGTTGTAATAGCTTTATATTTAAATTTAACATTAAACTAAAGTTTAAAATAGTATTAAGTTAAAAAAGAAACTAAATTTTAGACTTTATAATTTAAATTTAAAAACTACACTTAAACTAAACCAGATTTTAAATTTAAACTGTAGACTTATATTTAAACACGGTACTAAACTTAAACTAACTTAAATTTTAAAACTTAAATCAGTTTATAACTTTATATTTCAGACTTAGGACATTTATATTAATTTACCTTCAACTATATGTTATTGTTGGTATTAATTGCCAAAGTTTCGCTAGAAAATCCTAACTCCTCACACTGTAACTATCAGTCATTGTTAATCCAAAATTATTAAAAGCAGATTTGGTAATAAAAGATATTAATGCAATTGGGTACAAATTAGTTCAAACTGTTCTAGCTAAAGTAATACTAAATTATAAAATTGGATAGAACATAAAAGCAATTTATGATTGCTAAATTTTTTCCTCCTAAAAGCACAGTAGGAAATACTCATCAACATTAAATGAAGAAAATTGCGAACAATAAGCTTGAAATCTTGGATGACATTGCTTTCAACACCATTCAATTATAAAGGATACTAAACCTTCAAAGCAGTCTACTACAATCGGCTTTTAAAATCATGATGTTACTATTAGGGATAAGGTAGCTTCCGTTTAGATTGAACATTTCATATTACCCACGAAATTTCATATTACCCATGAAATCAAACATTTTTATTCGGCACTTATTCGTTATATCTATATTTTGAACGTCATAGGATTGCTGAATAATTCAAAGGATAATGGTACGTTCTACTTTCATTTTGTAGGTTTAGGAGTTTTTATTTTTATTCAACTTTGAAACTTGATCATATCATCTTGATATGTTTGAAATTAATTAATTGATTTTCAGAGATTTTAGAAATTAAGTTGCTTTTGAGGATTCTAAACATGTTTCTTTCTCTCTTTTTCTTTCATATATGGCTTGATTCATCCTTTTGATTAAAAAGAAAATTATCAGATCACACTTTCTAGTTAATTTGCTTTAACAACCTTTTTTAAAGTCCTCAAAAAAATAACAAAAAAGAAGGGGAAATATGCATGGGTGAATTGTAATCATGGCCAGCAAGTCTTTTGTATTGTGTTAGTTTGTGATTGCTTACATATACTGTGGTCATAATTATAGTTAGAGTACAATGCTTTGTCCTCTTTTAACAAATTTGTCATTGTAAATCAGTGTACGCCATAAAAGCCCAGTTCTTGCCGCAGTATTATTAGGAACACTAATTAAATTTGTACCATTTCTTAAAATAATACTTATAGTCTTAGAATACAAAACAGTAGCATTCTTAGAAAGTGACTAAGCATCCTGGTTAGCAGTTAATGTAAAGCTTTTTACAAATAACAACATGTATAGGCTAAGACACTATTGGTTCGGTGTTTTTGTTTTCTTTTTTCACTCTTGAATATATTTTATACTTCATACTTTGATCATAATTTGCACCCTTTTACAATTTTTGTCTGCTATTCAGTTGTGCAGGGGTTAGGAGGTGTGGATGATGTTGTTGGTTTGAGTGAAGTGCAATTTTTGTTTGCAATGAAGTGAGTTGGTGGTGGTTATGGAATGGTATATATGCAAGTATAGGATGGCAATAGTTGTTTTGATCAGCGAAGTGTTGGCGGTGCAAATGGTTGATGCTAGAGTGGTTGATAGTGAATGGTAGGAGGAATTGTGGTGGTGGTGACTGGTTTGGGTACAGTAGAAGGGTGTGCAGGTGAATGGTATGGGGCAGTAGTTTGATATGGGCAGTGGTGGTGACTGGTTTGAAGTGTTTGGGCAGTGGTTGTTTTGGTAAGAACATTAAGATATGTTTATTTCTAAATTCTAGGGATGAATTAAGCTATCCACTGGCTAAAGAGTAATGTTATGGAAAGGTTTTAACTCTATAGTTTTAAAATATGATGCATTTCATTTTATTTTATGCTAATACTAATTAAAAGAAGGTTTGCTACAGAAAAAAAATTTGCGTATATATCTCTTGGAAGTTATTACTTAATTGGAGTTCCTGCTGGGCTTGTATTCAGATTGGTTTATGACCTTCAAGTAGAGGTATGTCCTAATCATATCTACTTGATATTAGAGGAGCAACATGTGTATATGTGTCAAACAATTCTCAATAGTATTCTTGGTTACATAATTATGATCACAAAATCAATTGACAAAGCAAGCATTATAGATGTGTAATCATTAGTATTATAACCTGTTTGTGTTAGCTAGCTTCAGTAGTATGACAGTATTGTTAATTGTTGGTGATTGTAGTCAATTTTTTTTTTTTAAGTTTGTTCCTGACTTTCTATAACAGTGTTGTCATTTTTTAACTCTTTCTTAATAATATTTTCTTGCTATGCAGGTATGTGCAGTGAGATCTGCAGTGTGGTGTTGAACTGTAGGGTAGTAGTGGGAATGTTGGATTGTTATTCTCTGGTGAAATGTGTTGTAGGTGTTGAAAGTGCAGAAGGCAGGCAGAATTGAAGTGTTGACAGTAGGTTTTGAATTGAAGTGATGAAGTGTTGACAGTGGGTTGTGGAACTGATGATGTAGAATGGATATTGATGGTGATGGCGTGCCTTGTAATCAGCCGATGATTGGTGGATGAAGTTGTTGTTCTGATAGAGGATGGTATTGGCAGAGACAATGAAATATATTGGGTATATGCAGTGATATGAATTTGTTGAAAGTGGTTGTATGAACTTGCGATGTTTATTTTGCTATTATGTTATTCAGTTTGTATTTGCCTTCAAATTTAATTTTGAATGATTGTAATATTGCATGCAATAATTGTTTGTTATAATCAATAATATATATGGTCTATTTGAGTACTTGTTCGTCGACGGAAATTCTATCGGTTTAGAAAACCGTCGAACGAATTTAGAGATAAAAATAACCGCAAGCGCACGGTGTACGAATGTAGCACGTGGCGAATACGGGTCGATCCACAGGGAATTGATGATTTTAAAATTCTATTCAATCAAATTAACCAAACTTGAAAGTGTGATTAGCTAAAAATGTAAGAAACTAACAAAAACTAGCAAAAGAAAAATGGATAAAAATATGAGAGTTAAAAGAACAATTTAGAGATAAATCCACTCTTTAGATCATATAAATCAACAAAATGAAGTTATGATCTCTCTTTTCTTGTCATTAGTGAATTAGTTGATGTGCTTGTCATAAGTATGGTATATTTGTGCTATTAATTAGCTCAATATAAACCATCAAACTATAACACAACCACTAATACACATTTGACTCTCATGAAATATGACAACAAAGTTGAAATAAAAATCTATTTTAAGCATAGCCTATTAACTATTGTTTAGAAATATAGGCTATCAAATTTCAATTTCAACATTCACTTCTTTGCCATAATCATATTTACATGAAGAGGCAATTTGTGTTATGTTTGTTTAAGCATAGCCTATTTGTTATGAACAACATAGACTATCAAATTCAAAGCTAACATCATTAAACCACTTCAAGTGTTTCCATTAAAGCACAAAAAGAGAGTATAAATATCAAAATGTTGCATCTACATACTAGAGAGCTTCATTACCCCTAAATTGAAGGGATTAAGCTTTCATATTTGTTATCATATGAACAAATGTAGAAAACAACATTAAACAAGAAGAGAAAAAGAGAGCAAAATGAAAGGAAAAATTATTCTACTTGCATAAAAGTAAATCTACACTACTAGCATGAAAGGAAATGAACATGTAAGTAAAAGGAAACACTAATTAACATTGCATAAAATAAAAAGAAAATTACATAAAATAAAAATGGCTAAGTAGCCATGAAAAGAGAAAGAGAGCTTTCTTTTATTTGATCTAAACTAAACTAAAGAGAAGGAGGCCTAAGAGAGACTAAGTGAAGAGATTAAGAGATGAGGAGATTGCCTAAGGGAGACTAAGAGAAGGGATCCTCTTACATGAAACATAAGGGGTATTTATACAAGTGTTAAAACCCTAATTCATATTTTTGGGGAATACCCAAAATGCCCCTTAGGAAGTGTGGAGGCCAAGTAACCATTAACATGTCTTAATCCCCCATTAAGTGTACATGAAACCATTAAGTCCAAAAGCATGTGCATTAGCCTTTAATTTGTACATTAAGGTAGGTGGGTAGGTGGGGTCCTCCATGATCTTCACTTTGAATTATTTCCATCTTCATTCCTTTATATTCTTTGTGCATGCATATTTCTTCATGAAACCACTCCTATTTGAGACCATTTTCCTACAAAAATATATATAAATTTTCAATTAATTTTTCTCAAAGAAATATATGCACACAAATGACCGTTTTGCCCATATATGAAGATGAATATGTGACAATTTGGAATAATTTGAATTTGTGGTTTAAACAAGTTAAAATACCCGATATGATCATTTATTTAATTCAAATAGAATAAATATGGTGGTAAAAATATGCACATTTACGTGCACATCAAATACCCCCACACTTATCTTTTTATTCGTCCTCGAATAAAGAAAAAACTAAGATAAATCCGTTTTCGTAGGGAGCACGATTGCATTTAGCGTATGCAACAAGCCGTTAAACCTCTGGGTGTCCCCAGTAGGACGAGTGTTGTCTCGTGAGGGTTTTCAGCGGATACTACCCACAAAATCCAAATGCAGGATGAAAATATTTACAAAACACATGATTTATTTACAAAGAGATGAATGGAAATTTTTGAAAATATTTACAAATGAAGGATTTAATTTTTTTAAAATTGGCACGAATAAGTTAAATATAGGTTTTGGTTATTATCTTGAAAATTTATGTCATTTACTCGTCAAAATTTCCAACAAAAATCAAGTTATCATAACAAATAGACAACAGTTTAACTTGTTGTTTCGGTTGATAACAAAGTGTAATTATAAAATGGATCCTTAATTGATTATCAAAGTTTATCAAAGTAGTATTTTCATTTCTTTTCAATAACAAATCAAATCAAATAAGTAAAAATGGTGCTAGGATTTCAATTGCTTGCTCTCTCATTATTTGCAAGAAAAATTACACACCTAGCTCAGGTAAACTGAGGCCAGATATACCACCCATGCACTGCCTTTCGGGCTTATGTGAGGGGAGTACAGAGCATGGCGAGTGCACACACTTTTATGCATACACTATCGACCGTAGGTGGTTTTTATTAAGTCTTTTTTATTATTATTTTTACATGTGTTCCATACACCATAACCGTGAGGACTTTTAAATGAGTATGAAAGCACATAATCAAAAATTCCAAGTAATCACCCATGCATAACCGTGAGGACTTTTAAATGAGAGTGAATACTTGGATGTTATTATTTTTTATTTTTATATTTTTTTGAGTGGGAGTTTTGCAAAATCATCTTAGCACCATTTAACTTAGAAGACAAAAAAAATGTTATATCCTTTACTTTAAATCAACCACTTTTTAAAACAAAGATTTTCAATTAGGATGTACTTCATAATTAACACGTATGAATCTTCCTATATACTAGTTAAACCATTATTATTTGTAATCAAACTTCATTTTTATTTTTGTTAAGACCAATAAATTTTCAAAAATTTCAATTTAATAAACCAGAGCCATATATTTATCTTATAGTGTTTCTTTTAAAAATAAATCAAAAGAAAATTTGTTTTTGGGATTTTTTTTTTTGTGATTTTAAAGCAAAAATAAACCATGAAAAAAAAAAATGAAGGCGAGTCTCCCCCACACTTGATTTTGACCGTGTCCCCACAGTCAACCCAAGTGGAAGGAGAAAAATAAAATAAAAATCCTATATTTACAAGAAAGATTATTATTTACAAGAGATGAGAAAGTATACAGTCAAAAAGTAAATGAAACGGTCTTCTAAGGACCGATTCATCTGTCTCGTCAAATGTGTGAGACACAGCTTAAGCACGAAAAACCAAATCGTAAAAGATTTCGAAGTTGATTGTCGATTTGGAAAAACGAATTTTGTTTTATTAAAAATTGAACGAGTTGTTTTATTTTCAATGATTTTTGGGGTTGATAAAACAATTGATTGAAATTCAAGTTTATCATTGAAAAATTCTTCAAAATTATTGATTTCAAAATCAAAGTGGTGATTTAAATCTTCCCCGTTGGAATTTAACAACTCGTCATCCAAAAGTCCAAAAAATTCGTGTTCGTTAAATTCCACTTCCTTTATTGGATTATCAACAACTTTATTACATGTCCCAAGTTCAAAATTCAAAGTTGTTGTATTTAAATTTTCAAAATCGTGAAAAGGAAGATCGAATTTTAAATTTGGTTCCACACCCTCAAAAGAATTGAAATCCAACTTAATTACCGTATTTTCAACAACATGATTAAGATCGTCATTATCAATTTCAAAAGCTGTCATTTGAAAATCATCGATTTGGGTAAAAGATGGATTATCGTTTGACTCGTCACACATTGAAATTTGATTTTGTTTCTCACGAAAATTTTCCAATGTTTCAATCAACAAATTTGTGTGATCATCGTAAATTTCATAAATTTCATTCATTTGCTCAACAAAGTCAAATTTGTAATTATTAACTTGAAAATTTTTGATTTGGACTTGTTGAGAACAAGAATTGTCAATTTCAATAAATGGTGGATTTGATTCTTCGGAAGTTGGGATTTGATTATGATTTTCACAAAAAGTTTTGTATTTCTCAAGTAATAAATCCCCGTTGTCTTCTTCCATTTGGTCAACAAAATCAAATTCATGATTATTAGTTTGAAAATTTTCATTTTGAATTTGTTGACAACCAAAGTTTTCAATCGTATCGTTATTGAAACTATTCCCATTGCCAAAATTATTTGAAAATTGGTTCACATTTTCGTCTTCATTTTGGAATTCATTTTGAAGCTCGAAATTAAATTGGCATGGGTTATACTCGAAATCATTTGAATTTTGAAGTGAATTCAAATTTTGATTATTTTGAAAACTTTGATTCGAGTTATTGCACAAATATGAATTACACAACTTATTTATCATTTGATTTTGTTGTGTAGCGATTTCAAGTAAAGTTGAAATGCTATTTTGAAAATTTTGTTGTTCGAAATTTGAATTATTTACAAAATAGTTGTTGTTAAAATATCCATACGAATTTGGACTGAAATCGTATGGATTATATTGATTTTCAAAACTATTGTAAAATTCAAGTGGATATGGATATTCAGACATTTTCAAGAATGTTTTTTTTTTTGGTTTTTTTTTATAAACGAAAAATATTTACAAAGAAAATTTATTTTTGAAAAGGGAAATCGATTTTTGTTTTGTTTTTATTTTTCAATTTTTTTTTTCGAATTTTGGTTTTTCTAATTTTTCTTTGGATTTTTTTTTTTTTGAAATTTCAAAGAAAAGGATTTAAAAATTTCAAAAGAAAAGGAATATTTACAATTTTTTTAGTTTTGAATTTTGAATTTTTTTTTTTTACAAATATGCATGAACTAATGCAACTAAATGAATGCAGGGGTCTAATTACAAATGATTTATCCTAAGTTAACCCAAAATTGTATAATCACAAACTGTCTTAAATAAACAAGATAGTTCTCAGCCAGGTAACAGACAGGTTTTATCGGTGCACCACGAATCACCGTAGCAATGCAGCCGAAGGTTTAAGTACCTTCAGAGGAACAACCACTATAATATTTACGAATCACCGTAATATTTATAAATGGTTATTACTCTGCCGTAGCCTAGACACCAAGAAATTAAATTGTTCAAAAAAGACAAATTGTTAATATACAATTAAGTGTTATCGATGTCTAACCGTTATTATTAATCAAAATCTAAGATGAAATGCAGAACAGAAACTAAACGTGTATTAACAATGCAACTACGAATGAATTTTTTTTATTTTTTAAAATGCAAATGCAAGCAACCAACAATTCAATTCAAATAAAACTAGAAATGAAAGCAGAATTTTTTAGCAAGCAGAGCAATTTATTTTGGCTAGCTAAGGAAGCAATTTTCAGCAAGCTATTCTTCCTTTATTTCCTGCTTTGGCAACCTGAAAATTAAAAACAAAGATATATACAATTTTTTTTTTTTGGTTTTTTTTTTTTGGTTTTTTTTTTTTTTGGAAAGGAAACTTAAAAGTAGGGTTTTACTTAAAAAAAAAAAAAAAAAAAAAAATAAATATAAGGACGAAACTAAAAATAAAAACAATTTCAAACAAATTGAAAACCCCTTTTCTTTTAATAATAATAATGAAACAAAACTAAAATCAAAGAAAGAAAAACAAATTAAGCAAACCCAATTATTATTTTATTTTTTTTAAAACAAAGTAAACTAAAGAAACTATAACAAACTAAAACAAACTAAAGCAAAAGAAACTAAAAAAAGAAAAGAAAAACCAAAATCGGCCCAGCCCACTCCTTAAATTAACAAACACCCTCCAGATCAAAATCAAATTAAAAAACAAAAACACTCCCAAATATTCACGAACGCGATTTTTATAGCAATTTTGTACATCAACGCATCCAATTCAAACGAAAATTCGAGTTCAAAGTCTGATGGCTGTGGCGTGGGGTAATTGCAGCGGTTCGAAGGCGAGCGACTGGGATGCAGGAGGTGAATTGGGGTTTTGACGGCTCGATTCTGCTATTCGAAGATGGGGATTTTGCGATTCTGGGCTCCGAAGTTTTCGAGATTGAGTATCGAGGTGTGGTGGGTTACTGGAGGTCGCGGTGTTTCTGGTGGAGGTGGTTTGTATGAGAGGAGATAAGGCTGTAGAAGGGGGGTACTGACAGTTTTTGTTTTTGTTTTGTTTGAGGATATGTAGTGGTATTGAGAAGAGTGGATGATGTTAACAGAGGGATGAAGTATGTGAGGAGTCGGCAAGGTTGTGTTTGAAGATGATGTATGGTGTATGACTGTTAGCACTGTGACTGTGCTTGGTTGAGAAGTGACTGAAGGGAGGATTGTTTGTGGAGTTTGTAGCTCGAGTGTGAAATCGGAGCAGTTTGCAGTTGATGATTGAGTCTGGTCAGAATGGTGATTGGGTAGCAGTTGTATGTTTGATGGGTTATCTGATGTGATGGTTATGTAGTTGCACTGAAGGGGATGTGCAATGATTGTAAAGGTATGAGGTGGAACAATTTGTATGTAGGTTGTGGAGATTGCTTGAATGGTGATCTGTAGTGTAAGTTTGCAGTGCGGACAGTCGTTTAAGAATTGAATAAGGGGCTGAATGTGACTTGCAGAGGAGGAGATGGTGGTAGCAGACTGTGATGTTTTTGGCAGTTAGCAGTTGATCGCCGGAAGCTGATGGTAGTGGGTAGGAGATGAAGTTGTGTTGTTTGGGTTGATGGTGGATGTTGGAGTGGTTGTGAAGTTTTTGTTGTAATGGTAGAGAAGTTGAAGTAGAGGAGCAGTAGTGAAGTATTGCAGTTTTGTATTGCAAATTTGAGATGTAGCAGTGTATTGGGATGATGATGCTGCTGTGGGATGGTGATAGGGGCAGGGCTGATATGACACAGCAGTGATCACTGTGTGATAGAGGAAGGAAGGAGTATGTTGGTGACTGTTCTGATGTGATGTGTATGAAGAAGTGGAGTGTGGGAAATGAATGGAAGTGATGCTTGAGATTGAAGTGGCAAATGAAGTTATGTGCACCAAGGAGGCACGGTGAGGAGGTTGACCTGCTGTTAATTGAGTGGAGTTGATTGTGGTTAGTGGCAGCGGGGTTGTAAAGAAGCAGGCAAGGGATGCGTTGGTTGAAATGTGGCAAGTCGTAGTTGAACAGAAAGTGGCAGATGAGTTTAGAGCAGTAATGTGGTTGGGGTGTTAGATACAGTGAGAGGTTATGGACTGTGAAGTGTAGTGGCAGTTTTGCAGGTTGAATGTTGAGGAGTAGCAAGTTTGAATGGTATTGAGTTGTGACAGGGTTAGTGAAAACAGAGTGTGAAAACACAGAGTGAAAACAGAGAGTGAAAACACATTGTGAAAACAGAGAGTGAAAAGAAAGTAAAATATAAAATAATGCAAAATGTATGTACAATGAAATTTTTTTTTCTTTTTCAAATGAAAGTGTATATGTAAATGCAACTAGAGAACAAGAAACACAATCAAAATGCAAGTAACAAATCAAAAAAAAATTTTTTTTTTTTTTCAAATGCAAACAAACACACAAAATAAAAACACAAATAAAATCAAACAAAATAATTCGAAGAATAGAAGATCAAAATCAAAACAATTCCCCGGCAACGGCGCCAAAAACTTGTTCGTCGACGGAAATTCTATCGGTTTAGAAAACCGTCGAACGAATTTAGAGATAAAAATAACCGCAAGCGCACGGTGTACGAATGTAGCACGTGGCGAATACGGGTCGATCCACAGGGAATTGATGATTTTAAAATTCTATTCAATCAAATTAACCAAACTTGAAAGTGTGATTAGCTAAAAATGTAAGAAACTAACAAAAACTAGCAAAAGAAAAATGGATAAAAATATGAGAGTTAAAAGAACAATTTAGAGATAAATCCACTCTTTAGATCATATAAATCAACAAAATGAAGTTATGATCTCTCTTTTCTTGTCATTAGTGAATTAGTTGATGTGCTTGTCATAAGTATGGTATATTTGTGCTATTAATTAGCTCAATATAAACCATCAAACTATAACACAACCACTAATACACATTTGACTCTCATGAAATATGACAACAAAGTTGAAATAAAAATCTATTTTAAGCATAGCCTATTAACTATTGTTTAGAAATATAGGCTATCAAATTTCAATTTCAACATTCACTTCTTTGCCATAATCATATTTACATGAAGAGGCAATTTGTGTTATGTTTGTTTAAGCATAGCCTATTTGTTATGAACAACATAGACTATCAAATTCAAAGCTAACATCATTAAACCACTTCAAGTGTTTCCATTAAAGCACAAAAAGAGAGTATAAATATCAAAATGTTGCATCTACATACTAGAGAGCTTCATTACCCCTAAATTGAAGGGATTAAGCTTTCATATTTGTTATCATATGAACAAATGTAGAAAACAACATTAAACAAGAAGAGAAAAAGAGAGCAAAATGAAAGGAAAAATTATTCTACTTGCATAAAAGTAAATCTACACTACTAGCATGAAAGGAAATGAACATGTAAGTAAAAGGAAACACTAATTAACATTGCATAAAATAAAAAGAAAATTACATAAAATAAAAATGGCTAAGTAGCCATGAAAAGAGAAAGAGAGCTTTCTTTTATTTGATCTAAACTAAACTAAAGAGAAGGAGGCCTAAGAGAGACTAAGTGAAGAGATTAAGAGATGAGGAGATTGCCTAAGGGAGACTAAGAGAAGGGATCCTCTTACATGAAACATAAGGGGTATTTATACAAGTGTTAAAACCCTAATTCATATTTTTGGGGAATACCCAAAATGCCCCTTAGGAAGTGTGGAGGCCAAGTAACCATTAACATGTCTTAATCCCCCATTAAGTGTACATGAAACCATTAAGTCCAAAAGCATGTGCATTAGCCTTTAATTTGTACATTAAGGTAGGTGGGTAGGTGGGGTCCTCCATGATCTTCACTTTGAATTATTTCCATCTTCATTCCTTTATATTCTTTGTGCATGCATATTTCTTCATGAAACCACTCCTATTTGAGACCATTTTCCTACAAAAATATATATAAATTTTCAATTAATTTTTCTCAAAGAAATATATGCACACAAATGACCGTTTTGCCCATATATGAAGATGAATATGTGACAATTTGGAATAATTTGAATTTGTGGTTTAAACAAGTTAAAATACCCGATATGATCATTTATTTAATTCAAATAGAATAAATATGGTGGTAAAAATATGCACATTTACGTGCACATCAGTACTGTAATAATGGTTTCTGAGAATGGCTTTTTTGCATCAGGTATAAATAGCTGATGCAATAGAGGGATTAGTTTGCATCGGTTGTTATAAAAAACCGATGCAATAGAGGGATTAGTTTGCATCGGTTTTCATTACAACCGATGCAATATGGGGGCTGTTTCCAAGCAACCAACCATGATATTTTGCATCAATTGTTAGTAACAAACGATGCAAAAAGGACCTTTTTGCATCGGTTTCAGAACTGATGCAAAAGTGTTAAGCCTGTTGCATCGGTTGCATATGCATCGGTTGTTGAACTGATGCAAAAGGGGGGTAAACAACCGATGCAAATGGCCTGTTTTGTAGTAGTGACCGGGTTATATACCCATTCAGGATAGAGGGCGTCGCGGACGAATCTGTTGGCTTTGAGTTTGTCCACCTCCTCTTTGAGAGCTGCGGACCTCTCCGGGTCCATACCTCTCCTTTTCTGTTTTACAGGAACGTACTTGGGGTCTATGTTCAACATATGACTCGCAACTGTTGAAGAAATCCGGCACATATCAGAGTGAGTCCAAGCGAAAACATCAAGATTCGCTCGGAGGAAGTCAGTGAGGTTCTCGGCCACCACGGGGTCGAGTTGTGATCCAATTTTAAGAATTCGTGATGGGTCATCCCGGCTGACTGGGATGTCAATTATGAGTTCAGTCGGTGCTGCATTGGTTTCCCTAGGTCCTCCATCATCGTCTCTCGGATCTATGTCTCTATAGATCCGAGAATGTTGCCCGAGCCAGGGCTCGGGCGCTAATTGTCAATTATCATAATTTTGGATGCGGACGAAGCTGTCCGCAACCTTTCCTTTCTCTCTACGCCAAGCCTCTCTCAGCTCAGCCACATAGCATGCGCGTCCGGTCGCCTGATCGCCGTGCACCACTCCAACACCAATGTCTGTGGGAAATTTCAACGTCAGACACCAAGGGGCCAATGCTACCCTAAATTCTGCCAAGGCTAGATGTCCTAGAAATACGTTATATGGAGAGCCGGCATACAACACTATGAATGGTAGGATTCGTACCCTCCTATGCTCGCCTTGCCCCAGTTCAACTGGTAACTCCATATATCCCACTGCATTCGTTGCTGCGCCATTAAAGCCATGGATTCTGGCATTGGATGGTTTCAAATCCTTAGCCTCCATCTTCATTTGGTCATATGCCTTCTTGAAGATGATGTTAACGGAACTTCCGCAATCAATTAGAATTCTCTTCACAAACGCCGGCCCGATTGTCGCAGATATGACCATCGGGTAGATGGTAGGGGCCTCCACCTTATCCGCATCTCAGCTCCTGAATACAATATCATCATCCATCGTGCGCTGCTGCTTTGCAGGAGTCCCATCCTCTACATTCGAACAGTACTCATACTCCGCATGTCTTAAAGAGTTAGCATATCGCTCCATCTCCTGCCAGTTCTTATCCGCAGGATGAGGTCCACCCACAATCATGTTGATAACCAATCTACCCATAGTTCGAGAAGGTTGTTCTGGTTGGCGTGGAGCTGGCCCACGTCCGGGAGCCCGATGTCTCTTGTCTTCCGTCTTGTGGAACTTTAACGAACTCCTGCAGCTTCTTCTGTCTAATCAACTTTTCAATAGCATCATAAAGGTGCATGCACTCCTCTGTGTTGTGCCCATAAGACTCGTGAAAGCGGCAATACTTCCCAGTTCGCTTCTGTTCCTCCATTGATTCCTTTGGGTGTGGTTTCCTATACTGGAAAGTGTTGCAAGTTGACAAATAGATGTTCTCAAGTGATGCGTTGAGCGGGGTGTATTCATTGTAGGTCGGGATCCTTGACTTCCATTTCCCTGTCTCTCTCTTCTTTTCGGGATTTCCACCTCCGGATCCTCTAGATTGCCCAGGCTTGTTTTGGACGTTGACTTGGGCTTTTCCTGAATTATCGCTGGTTTGCTTATGGCGACGGTACTTTTCTCAGTCTCTTGCGCAGGCCCTGGTGCCTTGTCTCATCTTGTCCATCGAGCTTCTTCCCTTCTTATGAACTGATGAGCTTTCAAATAAAAATGCTCCAGCGTGGCTGGGGGCTTTCCCGCCAACCAATCTCCAAATTCAGAGTCTGGATCCACTCCACGCATTACCACTATCAAAATTGCATGGTCGTTTAGATTTCTCACCTCAGTAGAAGCAACATGAAATCTCTGCAAGTATGCTTTCAATGACTCACCTGCAGCTTGGATTACGCTTGATAAGGACATCGCATCCTTTGGACGAGTGGTGTGTATCCTGAACTGTTCTATGAATTTCATTGCCAATTCGTTGAAGCTGGATATAGACCGCGAGGGAAGTTGAGTAAACCACATGGTGGCAATTCCGGACAGAGTGATTGGGAAGCACCTACACTTGGTCGCATCATTAGCTCTTGCAGAATCCATCTGTGCCTCATCACATGTTGCCTGGGATCCCTCTTCCCTTCGTAGGCTGGGATAGTTGGCATATTGAACTTCTTGGGGTACTCAGCCTGCAGGATACAATCCGTAAAGGGAGTATGGCTTCTAGTCACTCCCCAATCTTCATTGGTCAAGCCTTGGTTCTCTCTCATCAACTGCCTGACCATAGCTGTCAAGTCAGGAGTTTGTATGGAGGATGGAAGGTTGGTTTCCATTCTACGGGACTGTGCGGGTTAGTGTCTCGCCTGATTTGGGTCTTGGAGGTTTGGGAGTCCGGTCTCTTCGCGGGCTTGATTCCCAACGCCTGTCTGGGCACCTTCATCCTTACGGCGTCTACGCCTAGGAGGTTCGTCAGTTGAGGTTGAGCAATCAGATTCAGAATAAGGGGCAGGGTTACCTCCAGCATTCTGGCGCTGCTGTTGAGCGAGCTGAGTCATGAGGTTAGTGTTGGCTTGAATCTGCTCGGCAAGTTGCCTTCTACTTTCCTTGAGTTCTCTTATCAAGTCATTGAACTCCGTTCAAGAAATGAATTCTGCTTGGTTTTGGGTGGAGGGCCATGTACTTCTGGTTGTTTGCTGATTTCCAGGTACAACTTGTTATACGCTAGCAGTTTCATGGACATCTACGTTGTGGGAGGCCGATCTGGTTCGTGGTCTTTCCATAGTAGAGTTGTTGATTGTAACTCTGAATAGAATCAACAGATGCCTTATGAATGTTCTTGGATCTTCTCCGGGGGATTTATCCAATCCAGTAGCTACAAAGCAGATCCTAACAGCCTGAGAATTCAATTCTCAGTGAAAGCACCAAAATGTTAGCACCAAAATTGGTCACTAACACCCTTAGAAAGATTGTGTAGAGAGATTAATGAAGAAAGTAAATTAAAATGGAGAAAAATATGTAAATTTCCGTGCAAAGAACAAGAACACCAAATTTATAATGGTTCGGCGTAACTGCTTACGTCCACTTTGAAGTTGATTTCTATTGATTTCATTGATAGTTGATTACAGATACAATCCGTTCCTAATTACTTGAATACAATCGCAAAACCAAAGACTAAGTCTTGAAGAGTGTTGAATGCGGCTATTTAAATCGCTTAAGTATGAGACTAAGTCTTGAAAGAGTCATGAAAGAGTGTTGAATGCGGCTATATAAATCTCACAGATGGGACAATGTACTTGTCGTTTCCGCATACTCACTTTCCCTTTTTAAATCACTTAACTATTTGTTTAACCACCTTTTAAATAATTTTGGATTGTTCAAATCATTTTTGAAAATTCTTTATCATTTACTTAACAATGTTTACATAAGACTTGGAATAGTTCCAATCTTTATTTCAAAAGTTATTAAAAAGCGTTGCGAAAAAGTGTTGCAAATAGTGTTTTAAAAGCTATATTCTTTAAAACGACTTTCATATCATTTAGAAATCCATATTTTCAACTTAAATCACTATTAAAATATCTTTAAAAAAATTTAGAATTTATTTCATATTTTTAAAATGATTATTTTATCAATTTTCAACTTTGGTCATTTAAAAAAATGGATTTTTCTTGAAAATTGATTTAACCATATTTCAAAATATACAAGATGAAATCTTGATTTTATTTTTTAACTTGAAAGATATGGATATAAGGATTCGAAGAATTTCAAACTATATTCCACTTCATATGTTCATTTGAATTTTTGATATGAAAACACGAACTACGGTTACGTGACGCGTCAAGTATTTGGCATATTTTGAGATTCGTATACAAACTTTGTCGAGACAAGTTTAAACATTTAGGAATCATTTCTAAAGCATATTCAAACTTTTTTCAAAGTTATAAATGATTTTGTATCACATTTCATTTCTTTTGAAAAGTGATTTCCATGTGATTATATGTCGTGTAAATTCATGACTTGTTTCAACATATATATTCAATATGCAACTAATAAACATCCAAAACAATGTTTATAACCATTTTAACATATCCTAGCATATCATATGAACTTGTAAATCAATTTAACAACTTTTTTATTACAATGTCACATGATTGTCATTTGTGTACATATTTGCTAACTTATGCAAATGACTTAAAGGTGGTTGCTTTCTTTTTCAAACCCCAATCAAACATCATTGTTAACATCTGAACAACATTTATAACTTGCAAAACACTATATGAACATTTCCTATTCAAAAATTTAGATTTCTCACCTTTCGTTGCTTTCAATGTAGTTTTAAACTTTTCTAACTTTGCTGAACTTTGCCTTAAGCTCCTAGAACTTGCTAAACTTCCTCGTACTTGCCTTAGGAGGCCACGGCCAAACTTGAAGGGGAAGATGTGCTCGACCGAGTGAAGAAGGGGGGAATGAGCAATAAGAGAGGAAGGTGGAGTTTTGAGGTGGTTCGGATGGAGTTTTGTTGATATTTTCTTTCTTTTATTTTTGGGAATATTTTGGAATTATTTGATTATGGAAAGAAGCCATTAAAGAGTGGAAGAAAAGCTTAAGAAAGGAAGAAGAAGTTGTGTAAAAAGTAAAGAAAGTGGATGGCTATTTATAGAAAATGTTTTGGATTTAAATAATATTTTGTAAAAAGACCAAAATACCCTTTCCTTATACTTTATGCAAACTAACATTAACATTACATTTAAAATCATTATTTTATGTCATTTCCACTTAAATATTAAGTAAAGAATATGATAACATGTTTATTTGATTTGATGTTTACTTTTTGACTTTATAACACTTTTTGTATTTTTATGCTCACTTTTTGTTAATTACTTTCTAGAATTTAAAAAGTATGTTTAGTAAAAGTAAACTTGATTAGTAAATTAATTAATACTTATACTATTTGTAACGATCCAGAATTTTTATTTAATTTAAATTAATAATTAAATGAAATTTTGAATAAAAATTTATAAAATTAATTATAAATAGTGATGTGAGTTTCCCCGAGTTCAAATATATTCTATATAAATCATTTAAATTTTTAAATATTATGTATATATGTATATATGTGAATATATATATATATATGTATATTTGGGTATATATGAGTCAATTTGAAATTTTAAAATCTTGTGTGTGTATATATATATATATTTTGATTTGAATTTAAATCTTATATTAATGGTTTGAAAAATAAATATTAAAGTATATACATTGACACAAGTACGAAATGAATAAATAAGTGAATTGTTAATTTATTATTGATGGTTAAAATATATATAATAAATACAAGACAATAAATAAGAAGTAAATAAAATATAAGATATAACAATATAAAGTAAATATATATATATATATGTATATATCTTAATCTCATATTAATAAATCAATACAAGATAATACAAATGGAGTAGGCTACAAAAGTAATAAGAGTAAAATAAAAATAGAAGTTCACTTATTTTGTAAAGTAAAATAATTCATATTTAAGCTATGAATAATAATAAGAACAATTATATATAAAACAAAAACAATAAGTAAACATATATAGGAAGTATTACAAAACAAAAATACATACAAGTATGTACACTTGTAAATAAAAACAAAGCAAATAATAATAATTTACGTAAGTATGAAACAAAACAAAGGCAATAAAATAAATGGCTGAAACAAGCAAGAACATAAATAAAATAAACAAAATAAAGTACATAATATAATACATTTCATATAGCCTGTAAAGAAGAAAGTAAGCAAAACACAGTATATATTTTTACATAAATAAAACAAGCTTGCATAATATACAAAGAAAATAAAAGAGATGTGTATGCAGGCAAATAGAGAGTAAGCATATAAAACAAGACAAAAGAATTTATACAAGTATCTTTAATACACTTAAACTAGAAACAAAACTGCATATGCATTTAAAATAGCATAGAACAGCAAATATCTCTAGCATACAAAATCTTCATATAAATAATTAAGTAAGATAATGAGTATGCAAACCAGTGTACTTACTGGAAATCATTTCAGTCAAAAACAAAGCAAAGAAAAGATAAGTATGGAGTAGATAACAGGACAAGGCTGTAGCTTAGAAAGTAAAGTAAAAGCAAGTACAAATAAAACATATCAGCCGAGTTATTCAAATGCAAGCAGCTTCACCCATGTTATTGTACAAACAAGCATACCCTGCTGTACAAAACAGTATAATATCACCAGCCTGTACAATATGAAATCCCTGTACAAAACATAAGATATGATCCCCTGTAAAACTTCTCTTCTTTATATATATCACCTCGGCTTCTCCATTTCAACCTGAGACAATGAAAGCAAATACATTCAAATCAGAGATCAGGGGGGGTTTTCAGCTTGTATTTTCAAAACTGTTTCAAAATGAAGCTCTGTTCTTCTTCTAAGAAATCTGTGAGCAACTTTCTACCCATGATCTACTTCTATATCTCAATATTGTGGTTGATACTTGAATGCATTATGAAATGTTGTTAGCTGTTAAAATGTCTGTGTGTTTAGATATATATATATATAGATATGGAGTGCATGTTTGTAACATATTTTTGTTTACAGGCAACAGGTTTCAATCTTGTTTAAAATATATGCTCTGTGTGTTAGTAACAGGTACAATTTTCAAAACAAATTAAATAACTTAATGTTGAATTCGAATTGGGGTATGATTTGTAAATAAAGGTTGTTTGAAATCAGGTAACATTTCATCTAAAAATAATTATAGGTTTTAAAAATGAATAATTGGTTCGAAATCTTTGAGTTTACAGTAAAAAGGAATTAATGTGAAAAATTCGAATGTTGTAAATTGTTGATTCGATTTCATAACTTGATTTAACATACAAAGCTAAGATTTTTAAAACAAAGATGATGATTTTTAGTTAAGTATTCTAGGTGCTGTTCATTTTTGAACCAAAAATGCTTTTTTGTAAAATTCTGGAGATTCAACAATTCTTAAATGCTGCAACTTGATGTAAAGCTAGCTTGATGATCCTCGAGTATAGGAAAAATGCTAAAGAAAATTTCTAATGCAAGGATTAGTTGGTTGGATCGAAAGTAGGGTTTGGCTCGAGTGTATTTTGAGTTCTGTAACTCGATGATTTCGTCGTCGATGATAGACCGAGTGCCACGCGACTTTGTGAAAAGATAGAGGGGACATGGATGGAGTTGTGGCCGGAGTTTCACGTTTTCTGGTGATGGGTGTCGCGAGTATGTCGTGTTGACAGTTTTGGGGGTGTTGAAGATAGCATGTTATTCCAGTTTGGGTTAGGCAGTGAAAATTTGAATGCATCGTTGTTAGAAATTCCTGTGTTATCTGGAGACTTGTATAGATGATCGTTGATGTGTCGAGGGTGGTAGGTTCGACTGGAAGTGGCCGGAGTTGCCGTACACGTGCACGTGCACGTTGGGTTAGATTGGGCTGTGCTGTGGGTTCGTGTTTGGGGAAGAAGACGTAGTCTCGAAGCGTGTCTCGGGAAGAACGAGGGGTAGCTCGAGTTTTTACTCGAAGCAGGATCTCGGTGTTAAATCAAAAGACTTACAAAATTTTTTAAATTTGGAAAATTTTGGGGACTCGGGCTAGTTGGTTAAAAAACTCGAAGCAGGGTGCTGTTTTTATCGGGTATGACCCGAAGCAGGCCTCGGGTGAGTAAGTGAAAGCAGCAAACTCAGTTTCAACCAAATTTTTAAACACAAGTAAAAATTTATTTTCTGAATAAACAAATGATATTTGTAAATAAAATATGAAAAAAAAATAGTAATTAGAATTTGTAAATTCTTTAAATTAAGCCAGGAAAATTTAAAACAAAATTTTAATTAACTTTTTTTTTATGATTAGATTTAAAAAGAATGATTTAAAAATTTATTTACATTAAATTTTAATGTAACAATAAATAAATTCTTAAAGTATAAGAAATTTTCAAATGACAACTAAGATAAAAAAATTATATTAATAGTTTGGAAAAAGAGATTTAGAATGATTTAAAATTTGTAATTAAAATTAATTTGATAAACAATTAAGTACTTAAATAAATTTGAAATTAAGAGTTTGTTGATTTTATAAATTAAGTTGATTAATTTTAGTTGACGATTAATTAAAATAATCAAATAAGGGATAATTAATGTATCAAGATGGTAAAGATAAATTAATTTATCATTCAGGATAATAAATCCATGATTTAAAATAATCGATAAAATAATTATTGGGATAATTTATCTCATTCACTTTGATTGGTGAAAAATTAACTATTGTTGTGCACCGTATTGATATTTCTGTTCTGATTGTGATGCTGTGTGATGTAGATTGCCATGTACTACACTGTAATTGTAATTTACTCTGTATTGATATGAAAACCCTATTTGCCGTAAAACGGCATTTAAACTTCGATGCGACAGGGAGTCGGATTCCAGTTAGTTATCCGAAACCCACATCGAATTGTAATGATAAATCTTTGAGATTGATAAATCAATTTATTTATGAATCTGTGAATAGAGACAAGCGTTATTGATTATATCGCTTATCGATAATTGATATCTTTGTAATGATTGATGTGTGCACTATTGTGTGTTAAACCCTTAGACCACACTTATACACACACAATTATGGATTTCACGAGGAAATCGATTAAGTCGCAGATTTTTGAAATAGTTAAATTTGAATTTTTAAATTCAAATGTTTTGGAAATGGAATCGGAATAAATGTGAAAAGCTTTTGGAATGGAATTTCAAAATAGAATTTATTACTTTTAAATTACTTGATTAAGTTTTGGAATTTAAATAAGTTGATTTAAATTTAAATTCAATACTTGAAATTGAATTCTGTAATTTGAAATTAGGGATTAATGATATTATACTAGTCATTATGAGTTAAACCATTTTTAAAGTATTATTTTTGGGAATTTGAATTTAACTCAAGGATTTCAACTCGTATAAATGAATCAGATTTCCAAAATGAAAACTGTTGTTTTCAAATGATAAACACTTTTAGATAAGAACTGAGATTCCAGTTAATTAGGGGAATTTCAAGATTGAATAGAGAAATGATTTTCCTAAGTTATAAATGAATTTTTTTTTGAAAGCTATGAATTAAATCTGTTATTCTTAACAGATTTAAATTGATGATTTGTTTAAATCAAATTGAAATGAAATTGTTTTGAAGGCTATATGTTAAATCTTTGATTTAAAGATTTAACGAGTTAAATCAAATTGAAATGAAAATTGATTTGGAAAATATGTGAATAAATCTTTTGTTTAAAAGATTTAAATGTGAAAATTGTTTAAACCGTTAAAAGTTGTGAAAATGAATCTTTTTGTTAAAGATTGAGAATGGTAATTTGTTAAGCCATTTGAAGAAAAGTTTTGGGTAATAAGTTGTGACTTAATTGAAATCCCATATCCATATGTTTTGAAAATATTTTCGCTCACTATTCGGTTTAGCCGGGAAAGGACCTTTGGTCGTATAACCCATTCCGAATATGCGATACGTCGTATATGGATAGCATTTGAAGACCGGTGATGAAGACCGGGTATTTGTGAAAGCGATAGGATGACCTATCGATTGTTTCTGCACCGAGTCGCGCCGGTATAGAAACTCCCTAAGTGATGGGAAAATCCGATCAGGATTGTGAATATCCGGGTTGCAAGGACTTCTTTGTAAGTGCCTTCGGTTCTGTTCGAACCCGGAACAGACTTGTATGGATTGTATGTCTGACATTACAAATTGAGATATAAAGCAGATTTCTTTCAAATATATTTCTGTTGGTGGCGGAGAATTTATTCTCTTAGCTTAACACCCTTCTCTGAGACGTACGAGCTCAGAGGTTATATAGTTGAAGTTATCAGCGATATATTCCCAATTTGGTAATGTGACATGCTGAGTGTTGCTGAAATGATCATTGTGTTGATTATTGTGATAGGATCGTTTATTTGATCGTCTATCTTGGTGATCATTGTGTTGATCATTTGTTGACCCAAAGCATGGCTTTTGTATAAAGTATGTTTTTGTGGACGTGAATTCGTCGAGCCTCACACCCCGGAAATGGTCAAAACAGGAAAGATGCGGCAAGGTTATGAGGGGTAGCACCCTTTAGGGTATGTACATTTCCTTCTGGATAGAGGTGGTATCATGGTATGGAGCCCAGATATTTAACCTATGTGGTTACTACGAATTTATTACTTTGTGGTTGTTGGTTTTCGGGATCCCGTGAGAAAGGTCGTTTACGATCGGGGAATGGCGTGCTCGTGTCAGTAGTTACCCAGTTAGGGGTAACCCGGCCTTGTGTTGGCAGAGTTCCGGTTTGGTTCTCGGGGATGTCTTTCCAGAGGCATTCTCATGTGGCAATGGGAAGTTCCTTGGCCTGATCATTCGTTGGAAATCCAAAGAAACAATACGAGACTTGTACGGTTTTAGTTGTAGAACCTGCCATCTAATATGGTAGCTATTAGTAGGCATAATATAATGGTACCTATGCTGGCTAAGATTTATGTTCTACTTTCGAAATATTTCTCTACACTATGCACTAGTAATAATATCAAGTGTTTCTTTTTAATGCGTATCAAGCATCTTTGACTATCATAAGGAGAAATCTCCTCCGATTCTGCGTTTGCATTGTGTGTGTGTGTGGGAGGCCTTATGGTAGTCTCATTTTTCAAAAGCATTGCGAATTGACTTTAAAATCTTTTCTTGATTGTTTAAAGATAAACTGTTTTTGTTGCTCACACCAGTCCCACGACTGATCCGGAGTTTAACGTTTCTTTCCTAAACTCTGGGTGCTCATTATATTTCTACACGAGCAGTCTAGAGTTGGGTTTTACAGATAGTCAGATGTAGTAGATTATCTGGAGATTAGTTCAGTCTTTGGACCACACCAGTCTTGCTGAGCTTGGTGATATGTTATTGGGGGTTCGAGCTTCTGCTGGATTGATTCTTGGAAATGGAGTTACAGTTCTCGGAGTTCTTCGTTGAAGACTATCTTAGAGTTATTTGTTCCGCTGTTAAATGTTATCTATTTTCTTTCCGCTGCTATTTTATTGTGTCATATCTCTGATGTATATTGATATCTATTGGATCATCTGTTGTATCAGATATTGTATCAAAGCTGTATATCAATGTATTATTCTTTTATTCCGCTGTGTTGTTTACTTAATGATTGTTATAAGCTCCGGCGAATCGGATTTGAACGGTCGAATCTATGGCATTCGAATACGATTTGAAGTATGGATGTCGATTTTCGAGCGGGCAAAATCCGAATTGTTACATTTGGTATCAGAGCTAAGGTTAAACTTTAGCTCAGGAGTGTAACACATTAAGTAGCTCATTAGAGATAGGGTGAAGTAAATCCTAGAATGAGTAATCCTTAAGATATCCGTTTGAATGCCTCAGTAAATTCTTTTACTATCCACTGATAGTAAGTATGAGTGCAAGAAGAGAACGTGATAGAGGACAGGGAAATACGACTATAAATGGTCGATACTCTGTAACAATAGTGGAAACAACTTTCTTATCAATTTTCTTTGATTCGTTTCCAAAATTCTTTTGAATTGCTTCGTGACAGCTCCAGAGAAAGAAGTTTCGGTGTAATGGCAGCCCTACGAATCGTTGTGGGAAAATCTTTACTTCGTATCTTCATCGGTTTCTTATCGTTTTTTGATTTTAAACCTTAATGAATATGAATTGGAAATTTGGAATTGAAAATTTTAAATAAATTGAAATTTTAATTTGAGTTAAATTGATTAGTAGAATATGAAGAATAAATTGAATTATATCGATAAAACAATTTTGTTTAAAACCAAAATTGAAATTCTATTATAATTTCTTGCATCTGTTGTTGATATTCTGATTTGGTGAGCCAAATGCAGAATCGATATCCAGTTTGATTTGAAAAGATATTTCTTCTATCTTTCGTCTATCTCTGTATTGTTTTCGTGCCTGCGAATTTCGAGGACGAAATTCTTTTAAGGGGGAAAGTCTGTAACGATCCTGAATTTTTATTTAATTTAAATTAATAATTAAATGAAATTTTGAATAAAAATTTATAAAATTAATTATAAATAGTGATGTGAGTTTCCCCGAGTTCAAATATATTCTATATAAATCATTTAAATTTTTAAATATTATGTATATATGTATATGTGTGACTTTTATATATATATATATATGTATATTTGGGTATATATGAGTCAATTTGAAATTTTAAAATCTTGTGTGTATATATATATATATATATTTTGATTTGAATTTAAATCTTATATTAATGGTTTGAAAAATAAATATTAAAGTATATACATTGACACAAGTACGAAATGAATAAATAAGTGAATTGTTAATTTATTATTGATGGTTAAAATATATATAATAAATACAAGACAATAAATAAGAAGTAAATAAAATATAAGTTATAACAATATAAAGTAAATATATATATATATATATCTTAATCTCATATTAATAAATCAATACAAGATAATACAAATGGAGTAGGCTACAAAAGTAATAAGAGTAAAATAAAAATAGAAGTTCACTTATTTTGTAAAGTAAAATAATTCATATTTAAGCTATGAATAATAATAAGAACAATTATATATAAAACAAAAACAATAAGTAAACATATATAGGAAGTATTACAAAACAAAAATACATACAAGTATGTACACTTGTAAATAAAAACAAAGCAAATAATAATAATTTACGTAAGTATGAAACAAAACAAAGGCAATAAAATAAATGGCTGAAACAAGCAAGAACATAAATAAAATAAACAAAATAAAGTACATAATATAATACATTTCATATAGCCTGTAAAGAAGAAAGTAAGCAAAACACAGTATATATTTTTACATAAATAAAACAAGCTTGCATAATATACAAAGAAAATAAAAGAGATGTGTATGCAGGCAAATAGAGAGTAAGCATATAAAACAAGACAAAAGAATTTATACAAGTATCTTTAATACACTTAAACTAGAAACAAAACTGCATATGCATTTAAAATAGCATAGAACAGCAAATATCTCTAGCATACAAAATCTTCATATAAATAATTAAGTAAGATAATGAGTATGTAAACCAGTGTACTTACTGGAAATCATTTCAGTCAAAAACAAAGCAAAGAAAAGATAAGTATGGAGTAGATAACAGGACAAGGCTGTAGCTTAGAAAGTAAAGTAAAAGCAAGTACAAATAAAACATATCAGCCGAGTTATTCAAATGCAAGCAACTTCACCCATGTTATTGTACAAACAAGCATACCCTGCTGTACAAAACAGTATAATATCACCAGCCTGTACAATATGAAATCCCTGTACAAAACATAAGATATGATCCCCTGTAAAACTTCTCTTCTTTATATATATCACCTCGGCTTCTCCATTTCAACCTGAGACAATGAAAGCAAATACATTCAAATCAGAGATCGGGGGGGTTTTCAGCTTGTATTTTCAAAACTGTTTCAAAATGAAGCTCTGTTCTTCTTCTAAGAAATCTGTGAGCAACTTTCTACCCATGATCTACTTCTATATCTCAATATTGTGGTTGATACTTGAATGCATTATGAAATGTTGTTAGCTGTTAAAATGTCTGTGTGTTTAGATATATACATATAGATATGGAGTGCATGTTTGTAACATATTTTTGTTTACAGGCAACAGGTTTCAATCTTGTTTAAAATATATGCTCTGTGTGTTAGTAACAGGTACAATTTTCAAAACAAATTAAATAACTTAATGTTGAATTCGAATTGGGGTATGATTTGTAAATAAAGGTTGTTTGAAATCAGGTAACATTTCATCTAAAAATAATTATAGGTTTTAAAAATGAATAATTGGTTCGGAATCTTTGAGTTTACAGTAAAAAGGAATTAATGTGAAAAATTCGAATGTTGTAAATTGTTGATTCGATTTCATAACTTGATTTAACATACAAAGCTAAGATTTTTAAAACAAAGATGATGATTTTTAGTTAAGTATTCTAGGTGCTGTTCATTTTTGAACCAAAAATGCTTTTTTGTAAAATTCTGGAGATTCAACAATTCTTAAATGCTGCAACTTGATGTAAAGCTAGCTTGATGATCCTCGAGTATAGGAAAAATGCTAAAGAAAATTTCTAATGCAAGGATTAGTTGGTTGGATCGAAAGTAGGGTTTGGCTCGAGTGTATTTTGAGTTCTGTAACTCGATGATTTCGTCGTCGATGATAGACCGAGTGCCACGCGACTTTGTGAAAAGATAGAGGGGACATGGATGGAGTTGTGGCCGGAGTTTCACGTTTTCTGGTGATGGGTGTCGCGAGTATGTCGTGTTGACAGTTTTGGGGGTGTTGAAGATAGCATGTTATTCCAGTTTGGGTTAGGCAGTGAAAATTTGAATGCATCGTTGTTACAAATTCCTGTGTTATCTGGAGACTTGTATAGATGATCGTTGATGTGTCGAGGGTGGTAGGTTCGACTGGAAGTGGCCGGAGTTGCCGTACACGTGCACGTGCACGTTGGGTTAGATTGGGCTGTGCTGTGGGTTCGTGTTTGGGGAAGAAGACGTAGTCTCGAAGCGTGTCTCGGGGAGAACGAGGGGTAGCTCGAGTTTTTACTCGAAGCAGGATCTCGGTGTTAAATCAAAAGACTTACAAAATTTTTTAAATTTGGAAAATTTTGGGGACTCGGGCTAGTTGGTTAAAAAACTCGAAGCAGGGTGCTGTTTTTATCGGGTATGACCCGAAGCAGGCCTCGGGTGAGTAAGTGAAAGCAGCAAACTCAGTTTCAACCAAATTTTTAAACACAAGTAAAAATTTATTTTCTGAATAAACAAATGATATTTGTAAATAAAATATGAAAAAAAATAGTAATTAGAATTTGTAAATTCTTTAAATTAAGCCAGGAAAATTTAAAACAAAATTTTAGTTAACTTTTTTTTTTATGATTAGATTTAAAAAGAATGATTTAAAAATTTATTTACATTAAATTTTAATGTAACAATAAATAAATTCTTAAAGTATAAGAAATTTTCAAATGACAACTAAGATAAACAATTTATATTAATAGTTTGGAAAAAGAGATTTAGAATGATTTAAAATTTGTAATTAAAATTAATTTGATAAACAATTAAGTACTTAAATAAATTTGAAATTAAGAGTTTGTTGATTTTATAAATTAAGTTGATTAATTTTAGTTGACGATTAATTAAAATAATCAAATAAGGGATAATTAATTTATCAAGATGGTAAAGATAAATTAATTTATCATTCAGGATAATAAATCCATGATTTAAAATAATCGATAAAATAATTATTGGGATAATTTATCTCATTCACTTTGATTGGTGAAAAATTAACTATTGTTGTGCACCGTATTGATATTTCTGTTCTGATTGTGATGCTGTGTGATGTAGATTGCCATGTACTACACTGTAATTGTAATTTACTCTGTATTGATATGAAAACCCTGTTTGCCGTAAAACGGCATTTAAACTTCGATGCGACAGGGAGTCGGATTCCAGTTAGTTATCCGAAACCCACATCGAATTGTAATGATAAATCTTTGAGATTGATAAATCAATTTATTTATGAATCTGTGAATAGAGACAAGCGTTATTGATTATATCGCTTATCGATAATTGATATCTCTGTAATGATTGATGTGTGCACTATTGTGTGTTAAACCCTTAGACCACACTTATACACACACAATTATGGATTTCACGAGGAAATCGATTAAGTCGCAGATTTTTGAAATAGTTAAATTTGAATTTTTAGATTCAAATGTTTTGGAAATGGAATCGGAATAAATGTGAAAAGCTTTTGGAATGGAATTTCAAAATAGAATTTATTATTTTTAAATTACATGATTAAGTTTTGGAATTTAAATAAGTTGATTTAAATTTAAATTCAATACTTGAAATTGAATTCTGTAATTTGAAATTAGGGATTAATGATATTATACTAGTCATTATGAGTTAAACCATTTTTAAAGTATTATTTTTGGGAATTTGAATTTAACTCAAGGATTTCAACTCGTATAAATGAATCAGATTTCCAAAATGAAAACTGTTGTTTTCAAATGATAAACACTTTTAGATAAGAACTGAGATTCCAGTTAATTAGGGGAATTTTAAGATTGAATAGAGAAATGATTTTCCTAAGTTATAAATGAATTTTTTTTTGAAAGCTATGAATTAAATCTGTTATTCTTAACAGATTTAAATTGATGATTTGTTTAAATCAAATTGAAATGAAATTGTTTTGAAGGCTATAAGTTAAATCTTTGATTTAAAGATTTAACGAGTTAAATCAAATTGAAATGAAAATTGATTTGGAAAATATGTGAATAAATCTTTTGTTTAAAAGATTTAAATGTGAAAATTGTTTAAACCGTTAAAAGTTGTGAAAATGAATCTTTTTGTTAAAGATTGAGAATGGTAATTTGTTAAGCCATTTGAAGAAAAGTTTTGGGTAATAAGTTGTGACTTAATTGAAATCCCATATCCATATGTTTTGAAAATATTTTCGCATTTGAAGACCGGTGATGAAGACCGGGTATTTGTGAAAGCGATAGGATGAACTATCGATTGTTTCTGCACCGAGTCGCGCCGGTATAGAAACTCCCTAAGTGATGGGAAAATCCGATCAGGATTGTGAATATCCGGGTTGCAAGGACTTCTTTGTAAGTGCCTTCGGTTCTGTTCGAACCCGGAACAGACTTGTATGGATTGTATGTCTGACATTACAAATTGAGATATAAAGCAGATTTCTTTCAAATATATTTCTGTTGGTGGCGGAGAATTTATTCTCTTAGCTTAACACCCTTCTCTGAGACGTACGAGCTCAGAGGTTATATAGTTGAAGTTATCAGCGATATATTCCCAATTTGGTAATGTGACATGCTGAGTGTTGCTGAAATGATCATTGTGTTGATTATTGTGATAGGATCGTTTATTTGATCGTCTATCTTGGTGATCATTGTGTTGATCATTTGTTGACCCAAAGCATGGCTTTTGTATAAAGTATGTTTTTGTGGACGTGAATTCGTCGAGCCTCACACCCCGAAAATGGTCAAAACAGGAAAGATGCGGCAAGGTTATGAGGGGTAGCACCCTTTAGGGTATGTACATTTCCTTCTGGATAGAGGTGGTATCATGGTATGGAGCCCAGATATTTAACCTATGTGGTTACTACGAATTTATTACTTTGTGGTTGTTGGTTTTCGGGATCCCGTGAGAAAGGTCGTTTACGATCGGGGAATGGCGTGCTCGTGTCAGTAGTTACCCAGTTAGGGGTAACCCGGCCTTTTGTTGGCAGAGTTCCGGTTTGGTTCTCGGGGATGTCTTTCCAGAGGCATTCTCATGTGGCAATGGGAAGTTCCTTGGCCTGATCATTCGTTGGAAATCCAAAGAAACAATACGAGACTTGTACGGTTTTAGTTGTAGAACCTGCCATCTAATATGGTAGCTATTAGTAGGCATAATATAATGGTACCTATGCTGGCTAAGATTTATATTCTACTTTCGAAATATTTCTCTACACTATGCACTAGTAATAATATCAAGTGTTTCTTTTTAATGCGTATCAAGCATCTTTGACTATCATAAGGAGAAATCTCCTCCGATTCTGCGTTTGCATTGTGTGTGTGTGCGGGAGGCCTTATGGTAGTCTCATTTTTCAAAAGCATTGCGAATTGACTTTAAAATCTTTTCTTGATTGTTTAAAGATAAACTGTTTTTGTTGCTCACACCAGTCCCACGACTGATCCGGAGTTTATCGTTTCTTTCCTAAACTCTGGGTGCTCATTATATTTCTACACGAGCAGTCTAGAGTTGGGTTTTTCAGATAGTCAGATGTAGTAGATTATCTGGAGATTAGTTCAGTCTTTGGACCACACCAGTCTTGCTGAGCTTGGTGATATGTTATTGGGGGTTCGAGCTTCTGCTGGATTGATTCTTGGAAATGGAGTTACAGTTCTCGGAGTTCTTTGTTGAAGACTATCTTAGAGTTATTTGTTCCGCTGTTAAATGTTATCTATTTTCTTTCCGCTGCTATTTTATTGTGTCATATCTCTGATGTATATTGATATCTATTGGATCATCTGTTGTATCAGATATTGTATCAAAGCTGTATATCAATGTATTATTCTTTTATTCCGCTGTGTTGTTTACTTAATGATTGTTATAAGCTCCGGCGAATCGGATTTGAACGGTCGAATCTATGGCATTCGAATACGATTTGAAGTATGGATGTCGATTTTCGAGCGGGCAAAATCCGAATTGTTACACTATTTTAATATAGGTTCATATATAAGAAAATAAATGTGCAACAACGTTGCGGCAACTTTAAATCGGAAAAATGTTTTATGGTCACACTTTGACGTTTTAGTTAAATTTCTAAATTTATGTAAATAAAATTTAAAAATAAATTTGTATAATTTTATTTAAAAGATAAACATTCGTAAATAAATTAAAATAATTAATTAAACCATTTAAACTTGCTTTTTGAAATCAGGATTTTGTCACGTTTGTCGATACAAGCAAATGTTGCTATTTTTATGTATATTTCTATTTCCAAATCCTATCGAATATTGTTTAAATCATAAAACCTTTTATATTTTATATTTAAAACCACTTTAAATGTTACATTTTTAGGTGGTAAAATTCTGGGACGTTATAACTGTACTTAGTTTGAAACAAATAAATAATATCTTTCATTTTCTTCAAAGAATTCAATCGAATAAAATCGGTAATTTCTTAACTAATTTGCTAGAAACAAGTGTATGGTTAGCATCTACGTTACCAACTCCACAAGAATTATTAGGCCACAAAGTTTTAATGATAAAAAGTACTAAAAACCAAAAGTTAACATTTACGAGAAGCATGAACACAAAATGTGTAACCTTCCCGAGGACAAATAAATATAACACACTCCCTATCATTCTTAACAACATAAACTTTATATTTGTTTTTAATACAATATCGTAACATACAATCAGAACTCTTAAACATCACCAGGAAATATTTGATTAACATTGATATTTATTGGATTGCTAGAATCATTTTTAACGATTATTTTAAAAAAGAAATAGAATCAGCCGAAGAACCTTCCAATGAAGAACTAGATAAACCAGCAAATGAAGAGCTATAAGAATCTGAATCAACTAAACTGCTTTTAAAATGCTTTGAAATGTTAATTCCATATATATTTATTTTGATGACAACAACCATATAAATATAGGTACTAATGTTTCCCAAGTTGTATATAGTATTTTTTTGCAAGATATTATATAGATGTATGTAAATACTGGGTGCTTGAGTTTGAAAACTGATCACTAAAAGGATTAAAGATCAAGATTCAAAGATAATTAAGATAATTGAAGACTTATGAGTTTTAGAGACAAAGACAAGAAGAGTTCAAGAATATAGTTTACAGTAAATAAACATTAGAATAATTTGCCAAAGTCTTTGAATAGCAACCACTTGATTTTTTGAATAATTTCTTATTAAATATTTATTATTATTGTCTAAATATTTTATCTTATGTTCAAAATATATATTTAAAAAAATTATAAATGTTTTTATAATAAAATATCGAAACTGTGATTAAATAATTTTACAAGAGTTCAAGAATTTTGCAACATCTTAAAAGAGTTTTATTTTTCAAAACATATATATGTATGTCGACGTATACTATATAGACTTGTCGACATATAGAATTTTGGGGAGATGGTTTTAAATTTTGAAAAGTTATGATTTTTGATCATGTCTCTTCATGAATAAACACATCCTTTTAGACATTGTTTAAACTAGTGAAAATATGCCTTTTTAATTCTAAAAATTATGATTGTTTATTACATCTTTTCACGAATAGATACATCTTTTCAAACACTATATAATGGGTTAGAAACAAAAAAATTAACTAACTTTTCAATCTTCTTCTTACTCTGAACTCTCACTACATATTTTTTCAATTTCAAACTCTACTTTACTCTCTACAAACTACCCACTCATCTATATGTACTCTCTTATCAATTCAAAGATCAAAATGCTATCAAAAGGGCTATAGGATACCTTATATCCAAATTACAACTATTTGTAATTGAAAATCAACAACTCTTCACTACATTTGTTTGGGTGTGCTTGTTGCCCATTCAAATCAAGTGGGTGTGCTTGTTGCTCGTTCAAATTAAGTGGGTATGCTTATATCCCATTTAAATCAAGTGAGTAATCTTGTTGCCCGATTAAATCAAGAGAATCTACTAAAACTTATAAATAAGGAGGGTGTGTCTCTTTGCCTTGAAATTGAGATCGCATTCTTATTTGTTTGCTACCTATTCAAAATAAGCAATTGAAATGAATATGTGCAAGAAATTATATGAGACTGGATGTTGGAGAAATCTGAACTAATATAAAATTCCTTACGTCATCTTTATAACTCGTTACTTTTCTTTACTTCTCATATATATATATATATATATATATATATATATATATTAAATTGCCTACTAGTGTGTCTTTGTATGATTGATTACATGTGTTTTGATTCAAATATTAAAATAAGTTAAAAAGTTTCATAAAAGTTATAAAACGCTATTTAGCCCCTCTCTAGTGTTAAAATAGCCTTAAGATTACTTCATAAGTCATTACACCATTCCCCACATTTGGTATCAGAGCATTGGGTTTTAAAAAAACTCGTTATTTGATTTTTTTAAAAGTGTAGATGGCTAATAATACTAGTTGTACACCATTTAATACTTTCGTCGAAGGACAATCAATTGCTAGAGCCCCATTATTTAATGGTAGTAATTATACTTATTGGTCATGTAGAATGAAAATTTATTTACAATCTAATAGTTTAGATATTTGGAACATCACACAAAATAAGTACACTAAACCCCAAACCGAATACTCAACATGGACACTAGACCAAAAGACACAAGCACTTAACAATTCTAAGGCCATAAATATTTTATTTTGTTCATTAGATAAAAATGAATTTAATCAAGTTTCTGTTTGTAAGCCTGCGTATCAAATTTTTAGAACATTGCAATTGTAAGTTACACATGAGAGTACAAGTAAATTAAAACAAACTAAGATTTCTAAGCTAACCAACCAGTTTAACTTTAATATGAAACCAAATGAGTCTATTTCTGATATTTATTTCAGATTTCAAGATATAGTTCATACATTGTAACGACGTAGGATTTTTATCGTCTTGAGTTATGGATATTTATTTTACTATTCAATAATAAGGTCTTTTAATCAGGATAAAAATATCCGGTAAATAACAATTGGTGAAAATAGATAGTTTTTGAACCCAGATAATATTTTGAATTTCTAGATTTTAATTGTAAAATGGAAAATTTATTTAAACTGGAATTTCTTATATAATCATAGCAAAAGAATTTATAAGTAAATCAAAAATAAATTCAAATAAATATAGATGAAAAGAAAATAATATATTATAAATAGAAATGAATATGACTTATGAACAATATAATGTATTATAAATAGAAAGAGTTTTAAAATTTGGGATTTTCTTATATATATATACATATTAGTTAAGAAAGAAGAAATGTATAAAAATAAATAAAAATAGTATGTTAAAAACAATGCATAAATGGTAAGTGAGAAATGAAAGAAGAAATATATATATATATATGAAATTATTATACGATGGATATGAGAAAATTTATAAAATCATTTTAAACCTTTTTAATAAGAAATCTTTTATAAGAAGTGTTAACCAAAAATGTTATTTTTATAAAAATGGAATAGCAAAACTTTTATTTGCTTTGAGTTATATTTTTTTAAATAAAAATAAATATGAATATGAAGACTCGAAAATTTGTCTTATTCAATGCCAATTAACAATTGTTTTAAAAATATAATGAAATCATATTTTAAATCAAAAGAAACTTAACTAAGTAAATAGAAGAGGAAATAGCTAAGAGTAAACAAGTAAAATGGAAGTAAAAAAGTAAAATAAATTTTACAAGTCAATTAACAACCCTGGTATTGGAGATTACTAATGATATTAAATTATAATGATAGTTATAATTTAATATGGTAAATAGAATGTAATGAAGAAATAAATTTGGTTTAAATTGTGTATTTCAAATAAAAAATACGTATGGAGTTAAATATTGGGTTTAAAATTCTTTGTTTGGTATTTTGGTTAAATAAAATGGAAAATATTGGAATTTAGGTAAATTTGAGTTAATAAATTTACCAAGTGATGTATTTCAACATTAAATTGTCGAAATAAATGCAAATTGATGGAAATAAAGTTTTAGAAACTTTATTTTGAGGTATTGGAGTGAAATTAGTCAATTACTGTATTTTAATTAAGTCAATGAGATAATATTGACAATTATTGCCAACATTAGCCTTTTATTGAATATAAAAGGAAAAATATGAAGAAAACATGTCTTTTAATAAAATAAAAGATGAAATATTGTGCAAAAATATTATTTTGTGGTTTTAAAAGTGTTAGAATGATTTATTACAACTTATTTGACTAAGAGAATAAATTTTGATCAAGTTATATTTTAAAAATAGTGTTTTTACACTAAAATTGTGCAAATTGTAAAATATTATTAAAAATGGTGTTTCATTGTTAAAATAACTTTTTATTGTTAAAATAAATTTCATTTTGTCACAATAACTATTTTATTTCAAAACAAATTGGTGTATGCATTTTATTTGGCTTGAAAATGAGTTGTTATATGCATATAGTGTTAAATTAAGTGGAAATATATATAAAACTTTGTTTTTTTCTTTCTTAAGGTTTTATTTGGGCTTAGAGGGTTTGGATGGGATACAAAGCCCATTCTTTAGATCCATCCTCTGGTGAGAAAAAGAATTGTACGTAGATTATTTCTTCTTCTTCCTAAAACGTAAAACCTAAAAGAGAAAACAATGGCTTTCTCAATCTAAAACCAAATTTCACCAAATCTTTTGCAAATTAAAGAAGAGAGTCTTCAAACTAGAGTATGTAAAAGGTAATCACATCCAATACTAGAAATTTATTCATCAAATCTTGAGTTTGTATTGAAGTGTTTGTAACTTTTCCTCTTTTGTTTTGCATGTTCTTATTTTGCAATCTACAGGCACTTGAAGGGCATTTCCTTTCAAAATCCATCATATTATTGCTGAAACCATTGCTAAATCAAGGGGTAAGAAAGGTAAGGGTTTCTTACAGCAAGCTAAAGAGAAAAAAAATCGAATTTTGCTATCATTGTTGATGGAATTCCTCAAATTATTGACCTTGTTTTCTGTTTTGCTGGCTGAAAAAACCCTATATTAGAAAAATCATATCTTTTTCAATTTTTATAAAATTTATCTCAGTTTTTGATAGGTTGTTGTAGTTAGTAAACACTGCATTTCTGGAAATTTTCAATTGATTTTGAGTTATTTTGCTATGGAAAATTATTGGTTAAAGTCGGCCAAAAATTGATCTTTGTGTTTTGGCCGAAAATCGGTCATATTAGAAAATTCATATCTTCTCCAATTCAAAGCAAATTAATCTCAGTTTTTGATATCTTGTTGAAGTCGGGGTACTCTACATTTATGGTAATTTTCATTTAATTATGAGTTATTTTGCTATAGGAAATTATTGCTTGAAATTGGTCAAAAACTTACCTCTGTGTATTGGCCGAAAATAGGTCATATTAGAAAAATCATATCTTTTATAATTCAAAGCAAATTAATCTCATTTTTTGATATGTTGTTATAGTCGGGGTACTCTGCATTTATAAAAAATTTCATTTAATTTTGATTTTGTTTGCTATAGGAAACTATTGCTTGAAATTGGTCAAAAACTGACCTCTGTGCATTGGCCGAAAATAGGTCATATTATAAAAATCATATCTTTTTCAATTCTTAGCAAATTAGTCTCACTTTTTGATATGCTGCAGAAGATAAGCTGCAGAATGTTCATGAAAATTTTCATGAAATTATGAGCTGTTTTGTTATAGATAATCCTTATTTCAAAACAGCTAAAAATCTTGTTTTTTTATGCTTGCCGAAAAGAGATATGTTTGAAAAATCATAACTCTTTCACTTTATAGCGAATTGCTCCAAATTTTGGATATGTTATTGTCATCATGAGGTCGTATAACGCAGTAAAATATCGTTGAAATCTGGGTTGTTTTGATAACACAAATGACTGTCCAAACTCAGCCAAAAACTCAGTTTCTTGGTTGATTTTCTTTTGATTCTAATAGTACTTCCGTTAACCGTTTCACTACATATTTCGATGATTCTGAATATTGTATGAATTAGTTGATGATGACTGTTTAAATCTTTTATCCGACCAGATTGGCTTGTTTTGAAAATTTTAATAATTTAAATTTTATTTAAATTCTGTATCAATCTAAATATCGATAAATGTCGATATTTGAAAAATTCGGTGGTTTTAATTAATTTTTGGTTTCGAATAAGTTTATGTAAATTCTTTATAAATTATGGTTGATTAAATAAATGTTTTTAAGACATTTTAAACAATTTTTTTTTAGAGATTTTTAAATAAGTTATATAAGGAAAAATCCGTTCATTAAATAGATTTTCTATTTATAAAATACTTAAAAAAAATAATTACTTGACAAATTGCCTGGCCAAAGAAGGAAAGAAAAATACTAACAAAAGAATGCTTGGTCAAAGAAAGATTTATGCAGGCTGTTCATCTCAACTTTATTTCAATTTCAGCCTCCAACACCTCAATGTCAAACTGTCCAAAATCTTGTACATCAAATCCATCAAAAAGTAAAACCTTGTACATGCCTGCGAATCTTCTTGATCCCCAAAACTTGTACATATGCGTCTTTTTATTTTTGTCTAAAACATGTGTATATGTATATGTGTGTGTATGTATACATGTATATGTATATGTATGTGTATATGTGTCTGTGTAGCTTCAGTTGTAAAACCTGTAATCAAAACACTGTAAAAAGAAAAGAAAAGAAGAAGAAAACCAATTCTGTTTCTCCATAAATTCAAATCCAAGCAAGGTTATCAAGGGAATCAGATCATAGTTTGAATTCAATTTGAAGATTTGAAGATTTCAACATGTTTAAGGTGAGAACTTTAAAATTTGAAAACTTGGAAATGCTTTAATATACTCTGCCATGTATAAACAGAGTTAAAACCTATTTTAGTTTAAAATCAATAACTCTCATTCTAATTTGAATTGGCTGATGATGTTAACCGATGAATTGTTTTTTTTAAGCATAGATTGCACTAAAAATAATTTGGGTTTGATTTATGTTCTAGATTGTGTGAAATTGTGAAAATACAGTAAACAACCAAGTTTCGACAAATTTCGATATGTCTAAATCAATGAATTAAGTTCATAATCATGATTGTCATATGAAAATATGATTATTGCAAAGAAATCGTAGTTTTTGGTGTCTTATATCGTGAGAAATTGAGAGATGTCCAAAATTTGTTTAAAAATTAATTTCCAGCAACGTAGTGGATGATGGGCGGTGCGATTTAGCCGAGAGAAGCGTGGCGACATGGTCTAGGGTTTCACCGTGGCCGATTTTCAAAATTTCCTTTAATTTGATGAGGCGCTGTGATTTTAGGGTTTAAGTTGCGCTTTTATAGGGTTCGGGAAATGGAATCCGTGATTGCACAAGGCAGCGACGAGTGTGGTCGTGGTGGGCTTGGAGGTGCTCGGGGTGTTGACGATTAAGAGGGCGTAGGTGGCTTAGGTTCTAGGGGATTGTGGTGGACATGGGAGGATTTTTTGGTGGAAGTGGGTTGTTCGCATGTGCCAGGTTTCGATCGAATTTTGCGTGGGTGGTAGAGCAGTGGGCAAGGCGGTGGAGTAGGAAGGCGAGTTGGAGAGGAACATGTTGGTGGCAATAGTGAATCGAACGGTGACGAAAGTTGGCGTGTACGTGCATGCATGCACATATGCACAGGAGGAGGTTCGTTCAAGCTTCATGTGAAGATTAGGAAGGAGCTTCGGTTGGTCGCGTGGTGATATTGGTTCGATCTTGAACGCAAATGGTCGAGTCCCTGCATTTTCGTTCAAAGGAAAGGGATGGAATGGGATTGAGGAAGTCGGTAGGTGGTTTGTTTTTGTTACGTGGAAGCATGTTTTGGATGAAGAAGAATTGGGAAAAATAAGAAAGGGATCGGGTTTGGTGTCGAGAGTTTGGGCTTTGGCCCAAAGATTTCTAAATTATATATGTGTGTGTGTGTGTATAGGTAAACTTTAAAAAGCTATAACTAGCTCATACAAAAACCGACTAACGCAAAACTTATTGCGATGGGTTCATAATCGTCGAATACTTCATTTTCATGAATTCTGTTGTCAGATTTGACCGAGCGACAATTTATGGTATTAAAACGGTCAAGTTTAAATATGTGATTTAAATAACTTAGTTGTTTAAAATTTATATGTTCTATCCATCGACGTAAGTTGCCAGATAAAAATACTAATGAATTAAATTGAAGTAAATAAGACAATAAGACATTTGTTAGCAGAAATAAATAACATTCTGCCAAATGTATTTGAATTGGTTCCTGTTGGTAGAATAAATCGACGTTCTACCATTATTACTAAATAAGCATGTTTTTGGACATTGATTAGCAGAATAAACCTTGTTCTGCAATCACATTTGTATGGACGCCTAATTATTATCATATTGATTATATTATGCAATGTGATTGTAGCGATCCGCCTTTCTATCACCAGAAAGACGCATCATTACTTAAGAAAGAAAGGGATAGAAGAAGAAAAGAAAGAGAAGAAAGAACAACAACACATCAGAATCTCACAGCGGAACGAATGAAATACAATATATAACATATGTATATAGTATCATATATTTCAGAGTACACAACTATACATCTCAATTTAGACAGTTATAACATTTCTGTCTAATTTACAATACAAGAACATCCATACAGAATAACATCACAGCGGAAACTCTATTTATATATCTACACGCTGAAGCCTCCTGCTCCAAAGCTCCTCCAGAATTCGTCAAGGATAACCTGGATCCCTCGACTACTCATACATAATATGAGTATCCAAGAGTTTAATAAAACAGAAAATAAACACTTGGGTCAGACAGGAGTCTGGTGTGAGTAAACGGTTTAAAATTGCTTAACTTTAGAAAATCCTTTGAAAAGAAGAGTATCACGTAAAAATTCCCACACATAAACATGGAAAATATTTTATCTTACGCTAACCAAAACATTTGATAGGAAATCCAGTGATATTATAATAGTGTCTAGGGTTTTCAAGTAAATAAGAAATAGCCGAAATTGTTACATCTATTAAATTTCAGCTACTAGCAACACAAGTGGGTGATACAATCAAAACTGTAGGTTCTCATAGGAAGAATGGGTTTCCATCAATGGCAGGGCTACTGGGGTACCGCCCGTCACAGTACGTGCTCTAGATCACCGTACCGAGGATCCACCCTATATCCCCTGGAACACAAGGCCGGGACCATTCTTACCGAATAGTTCCGAACAACACAACCCCGTAGTTGGCTGCAGATCCAACTGCCCACACAGCCGAAATAAAGAGACATCTAGACAGGGGTAATCTCGTCCTACTTGGGCATGACCCACATAGCCTTGCTACACCTCTCCTGTTTTAGCCATTCCCGGTTTATGAGGCTTGAGGCTGCGATTACCTTTATAGGACACATCTATCGTAGAATGCTCATCGTTCACCTGACGATGTTCTGAAAGCATTCAATTCATACAAGTCCGTTTCGGGTTCGAACGGAACCGAAGGCACTATCTCGTTACACTCATTTTGGAATCACCCTCAGAGTTAACGACAATAGCCCTTGCACTCTGAATCTTCATCTCCAATCTGAAAGTACTATCTTCGTTAAACTCATTCTGGAATCACCCTCGGAATTATAACGATATATAGTTCTTACACTTCGAGTCTTCACTTCACTTCACTTGGATTTACGACCTAACGTTAATTTGGATCTGTTATCCCGCTTTTTGGCAAAGCTGTGATACTAAAAGATCGATCGAAAACAAGAGACAGTTCGTCTCAAAGATTGGTTATACTTTGCTTCACTATGGATATCGCTGAATTTTGTCCTAGTCCAGATTGAGCAACAATTGATGGCACATGACAAGCAAAGCCATAGAAGTCGGCATTCCAAATTTCAAGTCAATCCGAGTTCGTGTGCTCAAGTTATGATGGATGTAAGTTGAAGGGAAAAGCTCCGGTTTCGTATCGATCATCGAACTCCGGTTCGAATCGATCACGTTTGTATCGATCATGTTCCAGCAACTTCGTATCCATCGAAGTGCTGCAGTTCGTATCGATCGATTTCGAATCCATCGAAGTGTCTCAGTTCGTATCGATAAAGTTCGAATCCATCGAAGTGCCTCGGTTCGTATCGATCGAGTTCGAATCCATCGAAGTGCCTCGGTTCGACTCGATCTCATTCGAATCCATCGGCAGAAAGCCCACTTTGCATCCATCAACTATGGCAACGGATACCACTTCGCATCCATCATAGAAGCCTCTCTTCGTATCCATCGGGCAGCTGTTGTTCGTATCCATCATGTCACCTTGCTTCGTATCCATCAAAAGGTTCAAGTTCGCATCGATTGACCTCGTATCCGTTGAGAAGCTACATGGTTTGTATCCATCAAAGAAAGGCTTATTCGTATCCATCGACCAACAGTAGTTCGTGTCCATCAATAACTGCTATTCGAACCCATGAGTGAAGCCTTCATTCGAATCCATCGAGCCAGCAAGCCTAGGTGACGAGTCATCCCTCGATACGAACAAGCCGAGATATATGGAGTCGACGCGGTCAACTCGGAGTAAAGACAGAATTGAGGCGAAGTATGCGTGCCACATCATCACAAGACCACGTGAGTTGATGGAGTCGAAGGGATCGAATCGAAATGGTGGATTCGAACCAATCAACCACCGAGGAACCCCATTTCGTACCGACGATAACTCACAATCCACTGATCCAAATGTCATGAAATTTTCACAGGAGATTGCACATGAGACAAGGAACGCTCACACCAAATTTCAGCTCGATTGGACGTCATCTTGATTGATACGCAATGACTTCGTACCGATCGTCGATCGAGTCGAAACTTCCAGAGGTTGGTCGAGTGGGCCCACTCACGTGTCAGAAAAAGTTTCCCAATATTTGAGCGAAATATCAGCCTCCTACGCCTATAAATAGATCCCCAGAGCCTACAGAGAAAGGATCTTTTTTGACTCTGAAGTGCCCAGACTCTGTCGGATCGAGATCTCCATCATCCTACACCATATTCTTGCTGTCAATTTCGAATTTCCAGTTGTAACTTGTTGTTGATTGCTGTACTTGCTTGTAATCATTGAAAGAGAATCAATAAAGTTGCAAAAACTTCACAGTGGACGTAGGCAACATGCCGAACCACTTTAAATCGCTTGTCTACGCATTTACTTTCCTGTTATTTGGAGTTTTTGTTAGATAATCTTCATTTTCAGTTTATACTCTTCATTATTATCTCTTCAAAAACATCCGAAGAGTGTTGTGACCAATTTTGGTGCAAACACTTTGGTGTTTTCATTGAGAGAACCTAGATTTTCTCCTGACCGTTGGATTTATCATCGATACCGTTGACGGAATAGCACTTATAGATTCGAGATGGTGAATCAGAGTGCAAGGGTTATTGTCGTTAACTCTGAGGGTGATTCCAATACGAGTGTAACGAGATAATGCCTTCGGTTTCGTTCGAACCCGGAACGAACTTGTATGGATTGAATGCTTTCAGAACATCGTCAGGTGGACGATGAGCATTCTAAGTGTTATGTCCTATAAAGGTAATCGTAACCTCAAGCCTCATCAACCGGGAATGGCTAAAACAGGGGAGGTGCAGCAAAGCTTCGTGGGTAGCCCCCACTTGAGAGTAAGATTTACCCCTGTCTAGAGGTCCCTTTATATTTCGGCTGTGTGGGACGGTTGATCATGACAACCGTCGGGGTTGTCTTATTTGGAACTGTTCAGTAAGGAACGGGTCCGGCTTTGTGTTGCAGGGGAGTTAGGGTGGCTCCTCGGTACGGTGATCTAGGCCACGTACTGTGACGGGCGGTACCCCAGTAGCCCTGCCATTGATGGAATCCAAAATCCAATAAGTGCCGTACGTATTAGTTGTGCCCAACTATGTTGGAATGTGAGATGTAAGCATTTCAGCTATTTCTGTATTTTATTTGAAAACCCTAGACACTATTATAATATCATCTGATTTCCTATCAAATGTTTTGGTTAGCGTAAGGTAAAAACTTTTCCATGTTTATGTGTGGGAAGTCTTACGTGATACCTTTTCTTTCAAAGGTTTTTCAAAGTTAAGCAACTTTAACCTGTTACTCACACCAGACCCATGTCTGACCCGGAGTTATTTCTGTTTTTCTTTAACTCTTGGGTACTCAAATTTTTACGAGTAGCCAAGGGAATTCAGGTTAGGATTCAGGATTAGCTTTGACGAATTGTGGAGGAGCATATGGAGCAGGAGGCTTCTGCGTATAGTTATATAGTTCCGCTGTGTTTGGTCTCTGAGTGTTCTGTTTGTATTGAGTTGTAATAACTAGACAGGTGTTTATAACTGTCTAGTATGTGTTGTATATGTCTGTGTACTCTGATAATTGATGTATACTATGTAATACTTGTTATTAATATAATTTGTTCGTTTCCGCTGTTGAGATTCTTGTGTTGTTTCTTTCTTCTCTTCTTTCTTTTCTTCTTCTATCCCTTTCTTTCTTAATTCATGACGCGATTTTCCGGGAGTGGAAATCGGGTCGTGACAGATACCGGATTGAATAAATCTAAGAGAGAGATCCAGATCACAAATCCAAGTTCCTTCCCTTCTACTCAGATTTGCATAAAGTCTAGGAAAGGAATTCAACCTTCAAAATGGTTAGCACAAGGACCACCTCTAATGCTGTCAATCAAGAAGACAAGGATAGACAAAATCCTGTGCCATTACCTCCCTCTAACCAAGATGCCACTAGACACTCGGAACCATCAGGTCCGGTTACTAGGCAAGAGTTCCAGTTGCTATTCCAAGAGCTGGCCCAGAGTCGGCAACAACTAACAGAACAGCTACGTGCTAACACCGAGCTGATCAACCAGCTGGATTACAAGAAGCGAAGGAGATCCAAGAGAGACCATGCTTCTTACTCCTCCAGCGAAAGTTCTTCATCTTCTGACTATCATCATCGTTCTCCACGACCCCGGCTAGATGGGAGTCACATACAAGCTGCTGGAAATCAACCGGCAATGACCGTTGGACAACTGAGAGTTGGCTCATCGGTCAGTTTCCATACCGGACCCTCCTCCCAAGGAGGTGTCGCTCCTCACTATACCACAGAATACCGCGCCACTAACGTCGCGGTTGAACCAAGAGTCGATGCTCAAGATCAGTCGAACCAGGACCGTCGTCATCATGGAAGTACTCCTGAACCATACGTCCTAGAGGACTATGAGCCAAGAAGGCAAGATTTGGACCGTCGACAACATCTGGTCCAACCCCAGAATGTGGGATTCAACCACACTCCGACGCAAGCTGCACAGAACATACAAAATGCCAGATATTCCGACCGTGATACGTCAGATGATCCGTGAGAGCCAGGGTCTCACGAACGATGACTGGGGAATCTCCAGAAGTCACACTCCTTTCATGGACGATATTCTTACTTCTGAACTGCCATGGCGATTCAGGATGCCAACTATACCCATGTATGAGGGAAACTCCGATCCCAACCAACATATTCTGAAATACGAATGGTCGATGAGCACTGCCAGAGCTGACGATGCAGTGAAGTGTCGTAGTTTCCCTATATCCTTGGGGGGCATTGCTACCATGTGTTTCACTCGACTGCCACCTCGATCCATTTCCTCCTTTGACCAGTTGGCCATAAAGTTTGTTGAGCAATTCTGCATGCATGTCGCAAGGCCTAAAGACGTCAACACTCTAGCCAGCGTCGCCCAAGCTTCTGGAGAGACGCTTAGACACTACTTAGAGAGATTCCACGCTGCATGTGCTGAAATCAGCAATCCGAACGATAACTCCATCCTTATGGCGTTGACTAAGGGAGTTGACCCCGATTCTGAGTTTGGCAACTGGTTGGCTGGAAAAAACCCTGCATCGTTGGACCGTTTCCACGCCAAGGCGGCTCAATTCCTGAGAAGGGAAGATCCGAAACAGTCTAGGAAGCAAACTGATGCAGGGCTAAGCACTGAAGGGATCCAAAGCAATGTCGCGATCAGACAGTCCGGTGAGAGTTCCGGAAAAGTTCAGTTGAACGTTCAAAACAAACAAACTCGGCGAAGGGAGAACGTGAACCAAAGTAGAAAGCGAGATCAAAATCGTGGCCCACAGCGCAATAATCCTATGTTTGACAGTTACACTCCTTTGAATACATCACTGGAGAACTTAACTTGTAATACAATTCAATACAAAAAACCTGCTCCAAAACCGTCATCAGAGAGACAAATTCTGACGGGAAAATTTTGCAGGTTTCATGAAAGCTACGGGCATGATACGAATGAATGTTGTCACTTGCAAGATCTCGTCGAAAAACTGATTAGAGAAAGGAAGCTGGAACGTTTGTGCGGGCGCCGCGGCCTGGAGGAGCGGTCCCATCAAATCAAAACAATGAACTCGATCGACCGAGACAAGAGGACTCTACCTGTCCTCGTGGGAGATTGGTGGTAAACGCCATCAGTGGCGGACCCACTTTGTAAGGAGCCTGGAACGACGACGACCTTCGTCACTGTTGCACATGACAGGCTTATTCAATCTATAAATACTTTGCAATTTCCTTTACATTCTGAAGTTTGAATTTATAATAAGGCAACTGACTTTGCCATATTTTCTCATTTCAGCAATAAAATGCTATCTCTTCAAGCTAAAGCTGTGATTCACCGAATGCAACAATCACAACACACGAAGAGCTAAGTTCCATCGAACAATAGAATTTATTCAAATAGCGAGTGAGTGTGATACGACCAGCCACTCACTAAGTGAAACCTCAGCTCGGGGGTAAGCCATCACTTCAAAGGCTGAACTGGACCGACACACGACAGTCCTACAACTAACTCCAAATTCCCAAAGAGCGAATTGGAGTATTCTCATCAATTCTAGGTTCCCAGAGTGCGAACCGGAGTATAAATCCTATCTCCAAATTCCCAGAGTGCGAATTGGAGTATAAACATCAACTCTAGGTTCCCAGAGTGCGAACCGGAGTATAAACACCAACTCCAAATTCCCAGAGTGTGAATTGGAGTATAAACATCAACTCTAGGTTCCCAGAGTGCGAACCGGAGTATAAACACTAACTCCACTTTCCCAGAGTGCGAATTGGAGTATAAACATCAAATCCATCATTCCCAGAGTGTGAACGGACTCCACTTTCCCAGAGTGCGAATTGGAGTATAAACATCAAATCCATCGTTTCCAGAGTGTGAACGAACTCCAAATTCCCAGAGCGTGAATTGGAGTATAAACATCAAATCCATCGTTCCCAGAGTGTGAACGGACTCCACTTTCCCAGAGTGCGAATTGGAGTATAAACATCAAATCCATCGTTCCCAGAGTGTGAAAGGGCTCCACTTTCCCAAAGTGCGAATTGGGGTATAAACATCAAATCCATCATTCCAGAGTGTGAACGGACTCCAAGTTCCCAGAGTGCGAATTGGAGTATAAACATCAAATCCATCATTCCTAGAGTGTGAACGAACTCCAAGTTCCCAGAGCGTGAATTGGAGTATAAACATCAAATCCATCATTCCCAGAGTGTGAACGGACTCCACTTTCCCAGAGTGCGAATTGGAGTATAAACATCAAATCCATCGTTCTCAGAGTGTGAACGGACTCGACTTTCCCAGAGTGCGAATTGGAGTATAAACATCAAATCCATCGTTCCCAGAGTGTGAACGGACTCCAAATTCCCAGAGTGCGAACTGGAGTATAAACATCAAAACATCGTTCCTAGAGTGTGAACAGACTCCAAGTTCCCAGAGCGTGGACTGGAGTATAAACATCAAATCCATCGTTCCCAGAGTGTGAATGGACTCCAAGTTCGCAGAGCATGAATTGGAGTATAAACATCAAATCCATCGTTCCCAGAGTGTGAACGGACTCCTAAAGAGGCCAAATAGATGTGACTGACCATCTATCGGCTAACTCCAAATTCCCAGAGCGCGAGTTAGAGTATATACATCAATTCCAGGTTCCCGGAGTGCGAGCCGAAAAGTAAATGCTAACTCCATATTCTCAAAGCGCGAGTCGGAGTACAAACATTAATTCCAGGTTCCCGGAGCGTGAACCAAAACGTCAATGCTAGCTCCAAGTTCCCAGAGCATGAGTTGGAGGATAAACATCAATTCCAGGTTCCCGGAGCGCGAACCCAAACATACATGCTAACTCCAAGTTCCCAGAGCGTGAATCGGAGCATTAACATCAATTCCAGGTTCTCGGAGGGAGAACCGAAAAATACAAATGTCAACTCCAAATTCCCAGAGCGTGAAGTGGAGTATAAACATCAATTCCAGGTTCCCAGACCGTGGTCCAAAATATAAATGTCAACTCCAAATTCCCAGAGTGTGAATTAGAGTACAAGTACCAATTCAAATATCCCGGAGTGCGAACTGTGTTACAAACATCGATAACTCTCGAATTCCCAGAGTGCGGACCAGATTATCGATCATAGATTATCCTAAGTCCCCGGAGTGTGGACACGTGCTCAAGATTTGCAATAGGTACAGTCGACCACCGAGATACAAATGTTGTTCCCTGGAACTGGGGGCAGAAAGCTTAAGTGTTAATCACTAACCGAAGCGATTCCAAAATTCAACTCATTCATCAATCACGACGTGTGATCAAGATTTTCAGACTTGGCGAATAAAACAAACTCTACTTAACGGTAAAAACACCACAAGTACATTGGACTGAAAACCAAATGCTGCAAATACTTAAGCACAAAGGAAATCATAGTCGAAGCAAAGAGACTAAATATCATTTCAACTAACTATATGTGAAGATTCATGTACAAGTTATTCCAAAAATTCCTACTAGCAGGGGGCCGAGCCTGCATCTATACATAGCCTATGAAAGAAAATATGCAAATGACAAAGCTCGTCGAAGTCATGCTATCAAGAGTACAAATTTTCGTATCCATCTTGACACGGATTCGAATCGATCATCAGGAGCTTGTTCGAATCCTTCAGGATACGTGTTCGTATCAATCCCGGGGGCACGCTTCGAATAGATTGACAAGTTCGAATTCATTTCGATTAAAGAAAGATGATTTCGAATCGATCCTTGATTGTCTAGTTCGTACCGATCAGGAAGCTCTCAGCTTTACATTGCCCATGTTCGAATCGATACTCTTCGTATCGAACATAGAGGTAAAATCCGTATCAACCTAAAGCTGAGGACTTCGAAACGACCAATTACTTATTTTTCGTATCGATCATTTCATGTCGATGCGATCTACCTCCTTCATAACCGGTACAAACTGCACCACCTCTATTGAAATATTCCAGGGATCGATGCGAAATCCAAGGAGAAATATCACCACCTTCATCGGTTTGATAGCAAGCCCCTAGATCGATTCGTTCTTTACCTTTCCATCTGACCAAAGATTCCCATCGGTTCAAAGTGGACAGTGAAAACATCGACTCGAAGTCCATGTTCGCGTCAACAAGTCCACAACTCCATCCACTGCATATCGATACGAACTGCAACTTCGTATCCATCATAACTTATACACTGCTCATCGATACGAACGGATATTTCGTATCCATCAATACTCATCGATGCGAACGATCATTTCGTATCCATCCATTAAAACCACGCCAATGTAGAAAACTACTTTTCAACCTTTTACATCGATTCAAGAGAGGATCGATATAAGAGGATAGTCAAAAAACAACCATCTAGCGTTGTTTCAACTCGAACTTCAAATCGGTTCAGGAGAGAATCGATACGAAATTCGATAACAAACTAAACTGACAATGACTCATGAACACACAACGTTAACCAAGTCAAGTTAACATATATGCATGTATGTCGGACTAATATTCGATTTTCAACATTCACAGGGATCGAATACTCATCTCATTACGATTACAACGACAAACGGCTAAGCACTATTATACAGCAATCAGTTATATCAACACAAGGTTACAACCCTCGACAAAAGTGCAATGATTGTTCAGAGAGAAATTGCAGCTTTTCAAAGCACGTCATGTTTCCACAAGACGTATTTTGGAGGGTAAATGTTATCCCGCTTTTTGGCAAAGCCGTGATACCAAAAGATCGATCGAAAACAAAAAACAGTTCGTCTCAAAGATTGATTATACTTTGCTTCACTATGGATATCACTGAATTATGTCTGAGTCCAGATTGAGCAACAATTGATGGGACATGACAAGCAAAGCCATAGAAGTCAGCATTCCAAATTTCAAGTCAATTCGAGTTCATGTGCTCAAGTTATGATGGATGTAATTTGAAGGGAAAAGCTCCGGTTTCGTATCGATCATCGAACTCCGGTTCGAATCGATCGCGTTCGTATAGATCATGTTCCAGCAACTTCGTATCCATCGAAGTGCCGCAGTTCGTATCAATCAATTTCGAATCCATCGAAGAGTCTCAGTTCGTATCGATAAAGTTCGAATCCATCAAAGTGCCCCGGTTCGTATCGATCGAGTTCGAATCCATCGAAGTGCCTCGGTTCGACTCGATCTCATTCGAATCCATCAACAGAAAGGCCACTTCGCATCCATCAACTAAGGCAACGGATACCACTTCGCATCCATCATAGAAGCCTCTCTTCGTATCCATCAGGCAGCTGCTGTTCGTATCCATCATGTCACCTTACTTCGTATCCATCAAAAGGTTCAAGTTCGCATCGATTGACCTTGTATCCATTGAGAAGCTACATGGTTCGTATCCATCAAAGAAAGGCTTGTTCGTACCCATCGACCATCAGTAGTTCGTGTCCATCAATAACTGCTGTTCGAACCCATGAGTGAAGCCTTCATTCGAATCCATCGAGCCAGCAAGCCTAGGTGACGTGTCATCCCTCGATACGAACAAGCCAAGATATATGGAGTCGACGCGATCAACTTGGAGTAAAGACCGGATCGAGGCGAAGTATGCATGCCACATCATCACAAGACCATGTGAGTTGATGGAGTCAAAGGGATCGATTCGAAATGGTGGATTCGAATCAATCAGCCACCGAGAAACCCCATTTCGTATCGACGATAACTCACAATCCACTGATCCAAATGCCATGAAATTTGTTATCCCACCTTTTGGCAAGGCCGAGATACCAAGGAGTTGACTGGAAAAACAGCATCACACGTCCTCGGCATTGAATGATTGTTGAACAAATCAATGAATTTTGCCCGAGTCCGGATCGAGCTACAACTGATAAGGCAAGTCAAGCAAAGTTGTGGAAACCAACGTTCCAAATTTCGAGACAATCCGGGTTCGTACGCTCAAGTTATCGCCTGCGAAAAGTGGAAGGAATAGCCTTGGTTCGAATCGATCAGGCATGTATGGCTTCGAATCCATGAGAAGTTCCTTCGCTTCGACTCCATCGGGCAAGCCCCCACTTCAAATCCATCCTCCCTAGTTCGAATCCATCAGAGTATTCCTATCTTCGAGTCCGTCAAGCTGAAACCCTTCGAATCCATGCAGTTGTAGGGACTTCGACTCCATCTAATAGCTGTCTTCGAATCCACCCTGTTGAGGCAAATTCGAATCGATCAATGGTGACTTGCCCTGATCGATTCGAACGAGCATTGGTTCATTTAATTCGAAGGAGGCACGTCTTCGAACCGATCACCTCGAATCCACCAAGTCCATGCCACTAAAACCAAGGATTAGACCCAGTAAACACGGAGGAAAAGGAGGATTGACCTGAAGCACACGGACCACATCATCATCTTCACATGCAGAAGCATGGATTCGAACCTATGGATTCGAACCATATCGATTCGAACGAATCCATAGGATGAGGAGCACCATCTTGAATCGATCATAACTTGAGATCTACAAATCCAAATGGTATGAAATTTTCACAGGAGCTTGCGTATGCATAGGAGAATGTTCACGCCAAGTTTCACCACGATTGGGCATTTCCTTGATCGATTCGAACCAAGGGTCGAATCGATCATGATGTGAGCCCGGACCTCCAAATTTCGGTCGTGTGGGCCCCCTCACGTGTCAGAAGCAGTCTTCCCTGATTTTAGGCGAAATATCAGCCTCCTACACCTATAAATAGAGCCCCTGGTCATTCAGAAAGGGGATCGGAGAATTTTAGAGATAAAGCACGCCCGGACGCTGCCAGAATCATTCTACACCATCTCCTCTGCTGCTGATTTCGAATTTAAGTCTATTATCTGTTGTACTTTGCTCGAGAACACTTGTAATCTTCAAGAATTAAGCAATAAAGAGATAAAACTTCATAGTGGACGTAGGCAAATTGCCGAACCACTCTAAATTGTTGTCTTCTGTGCAATTTACTTTTCTGTGACTTGGAGTTTTTGTTAGATAATCCTCATTTCCAATTTAATTTCTTCATTTATTATCTCTTCAAAAACTTTCGAAGGGTGTTGCCCAATTTTGGTGCAAACACTTTGGTGCTTTCACCGAGAAAACCCAGGTTTTCTCTTGCTCATTGGATCTATCATCGATATCGGATTGCATAAATCTAAGAGAGAGATCTAGACTTCAATTTCAGACTCCTTCCATACTATTCAGATTTACCAAAATCTAGGAAAGGATTCCACACCTCAAGATGGTTAGCACGAGAACCACTTCTACTGCCGCCGGCCAAGAAGGCCGAGATAGACAAAATCCCCCGCAACTCCCTCCACCCAATCAAGATGATACCGGGCACTCAGATCCATCAGGTCTGCTCACTCGACAAGAATTCTAGGCATTACTCCAGGAATTAACCCAAAGTCGACAACAGCTGACTGAACAACTACGTGCCAATGCTGAGTTTACTAATGAACTAAACCGCCAAAGGCGCAGAAAATCCAGAAGGGACCACGCCCCTCATTCCTCCACTGAAAGCTCTGCCTCGTCTGATTATAGTGGCAGATCTACCCGTCCTAGGCTAGACGGAAACCATGCGCATACCGCTGGTCACCAACAGGCATTAACTGTTGGGCAGATAAGAGTTGGCTCTTCCGCTAGTTTTCACACAGGACCCTCCTCACGAGGAGGCACTGTTCCACAACATACTATGGACAACCAAGCCACCGCCACTGCAGTTGATATAGGAGTTGATACCCGAAATCACTCCAATCAAGATTACCACCAGCAGGAACATACTCCGGGGCCATATGTCCCAGAAGACACCGAGCCAAGGAGGCGAGATACGGATCATCGACAGCGCCCGATCCTACCTCGCACTGTGGGACCCAACCACACTTTGGCTCACCACCCTCCGAATATAGCAACACCTGACCTCTCAGCTATGGTACGCCAAATGATCCGCGAAAGTCAGGGCTTAACAAATGACGATTGGGGAATCTCCCAAAGTCATACTCCATTCACCGATGACATATTATACGCTGAACCTCCTCGGCGATTCAAGATGCCGACTCTTCCCATGTATGAAGGAAATTCCGACCCTAACCAACATATTTTGAAATACGAATGGTCGATGACTGCTGCAAGAGCCTATGATGCAGTAAAATGCCGTAGTTTTCCCATTTCTCTGGGGGGAATTGCGACAATGTGGTTTACACGATTACCACCATGATCCATTTCTTCATTTGACCAATTGGCCACTAAATTTGTTGAACAGTTCCGTACGCACATTGCCAGGCCTAAAGACGTAAATACTTTATCTAGTGTCACTCAAGCTCCAGGAGAGGCACTCAGGCGATATTTGGAAAGATTCATGCCGCTTGTGCAGAGATCACTAACCCCAATGATAATTCAATCTTAATGGCCTTGACTAAGGGGATTGACCCCAACTCTGAATTTGGAAATTGGCTAGCTGGGAAACCTCCCGCATCGTTGGATCGTTTCTACTCCAAAGCCGCCCAATTCTTAAGGCGTGAGGATGCGAAACAATCTAGGAAGCAGGACGATGCGAGACCCGGCAATGAAGGGGTTCAAAGTAATGTGGCAGTTAAACAGTCAGGGGAGAGCTCAGGAAAAGTACAGTTGAATATTCAAAACAAGAAAACCCAGCCGAGGAACGGCGATAATAGAAATAAGAAGCAGGATAAGAATCGTGGCCCGCGGCGTAGGGCGCAAATGTTTGAAAGCTATACACCACTGAATACGTCACTGGAAAACGTGTATCTGCAAACTTGTAATGCGATGCAGTATAAGAGGCCAACTCCGAATCCGTCATCGGAGAGACAGATTCAAACGGGGAAGTTCTGTAGATTCCACGAGAGTTATGGACACAATACCAATGATTGCAGGCATTTGCAAGACCTTATTGAAAAATTGATCAGGGAAAGGAAGTTAGATCAATTCGTGCGGGCACCGCAGGCTGGTGGTGTGGGCCCGTCAAACCAAAATCGTGCACAAAACCAAGAGAGACAGGAGTAGCCCGCTCGTATAGGCGGGAGGTTGGTCATAAATACAGTTAGTGGTGGTCCTCATCCAACGGACCGAAGCTGGAGGGAAATGGAATCATACGCCAATTCGATCAGGCATGTGAGTTTTGAAAGTTGCAGTACAATTGATGAAGGGGATCCGGCAAAACAACAGAGGACGATGGTAGATGACATCGTATTTAGAAACCGAGATGCTGATAAAGTCGAAGCTCCAACTATAGACCCACTAGTCATATCCGCCCAGGTTGGTCCTGCTTGGATGAAGAGGATCCTGGTGGACAGTGGGAGTTCGGTAAATATCTTGTTTAAGAGAGGATGGAAGCCAAAGATTTAAAACCTTGTCAATCTAGAATCCATGGCTTTGATGGAAGTGCTAATATACCCACTGGAGTGGTGGAGTTGCCAGTGGAGTTGGGAGTTGGAGAACGCCGAAGAGTCCGAATGTTACAATTTGTTGTCTTAGATATCCACTCTCCGTACAATGCTTTTTGGGCCGACCGGCCCTTGCTGAATTCAGGGCGGCAATCGCCCCATGGTGTTTAACTTTGAAATTCCCCACTGATCACGGGATTGGGGTCATTCAAGGAGATCAGGCTGCTGGGAGAGCCTGTTATGTTGCCGAACTGCAAGAGGCACAAAGAAAGGAGAAAGGAAAGGGCGTGGAGGAATCTCTCTGCGTCCGTTTCGCCGATGATTGACAATTAGCGCCTGGGCCTCGGCCCGGGCACCACGACCAATTACAGAAAGATCTAGATCCCAGAGACACTGAAGGAAATGATGAGTCTAAAGAAAGTCAAGCTTCCCCCGCCGAACTGACAATTGATATCCCAGTTAATGATGATAATGATGATTCAAAAATGTTAAAAATTGGGTCTCAACTAAACCCACAAGCGCAACTGGAATTGGTCGAATTTCTCCAAGCAAATCTAGACGTATTCGCTTGGACACACTCTGATATGTGTGGAATCTCGCCAGACATCGTGAGCCACACCTTAAATATTGACCCACGGTATATCCCGGTCAAGCAAAAGAGACGCGGTATGTATCCAGAGAGATCTGCCGCCCTCAAAGAAGAAGTTGATAAGATAAAGACAAATGGGTTTATCCGAGATGCTTTATATCCGGAGTGGGTATCCAATCCTGTACTTGTCCGAAAACCGAATGGAAAATGGAGAACGTGCATCGGCTACTCTGACTTAAATAAGGCTTGTCCGAAAGACAGCTTTCCACTTCCCCGAATCGATCAACTTATGGACTACACGGCCGGGCACGAATTATTATCTTTCATGGACGCTTATTCTAGTTACAATCAGATACCCATGCATGTGCCTGACCAAGAACATACGAGCTTCGAAACTGACCTGGGACTATACTGCTACAAGGTCATGCCTTTTGGATTAAAGAATGCCGGAGCAACTTACCAGCGCTTAGTCAATCGAATGTTTGCTGACCAGATCGGGAAAAATATGGATGTTTATGTAGATGATATGTTGGTAAAATTGCGATACTCCGCTGATCACGTCAAAGACTTAGAGTCAATGTTCAATGTCCTCCGGAGATACGGGATGAAGCTTAATCCGCAAAAATGTCATTTTGGGGTCGCATCCGGAAAATTCCTTGGGTTCATCGTCAACGCCCGAGGAATAGAGGCCAATCCCGAAAAGATTTGGGCGATCAGGAATCTTCAAACTCCAAGAACCATAAAACAGGTTCAAAGCCTTAATGGAAAGGTTGTAGCACTGAGCAGGTTCATCTCGAAATCAACTGACAAATGCATACCCTTCTTCGACCTGATCCGAAAAGGGAAACGAAACTTCGAATGGACTACGAAATGCGAGGGCGCATTTCAATCACTGATTCAGCATCTTTCCACACCGTCGATTCTTTCAAAACCTGTTGATCATGAACAACTATACCTCTATCTGGCCGTATCTGAAAACGCAATCAGTGCCGTGTTAGTTCGGGAGGAAGACCGAGTACAGAAACCAGTCTATTATGTTAGCAAACGATTAACTGGAGCCGAGAGGAATTATCCAAGGTTGGAAAAATTGGCATACTGCCTAGTCATCGCCTCAAGGAAGCTTCGTCCATATTTTCAGGCTCATCCCATCACCGTGTACACCGATCAGCCGTTACGACAAGTCCTTACACGACCTGAGATGTCCGGCAGGTTACTAAAATGGAACATTGAACTGAGTCAATTCGACATCACATATACTCCGAGAAGAGCCATACACGGTCAAGTCCTAGCGGATTTCATTGCCGAATTCACTGTACCTGAAGATTTACCTGAAACTAGTAAATCCCCCGAATACATATGCAAGCTATATACTGATGGTGCATCCAAGGATCGGTGCTCGGGCACAGGGATAGTGCTCGAAACTCCCGAGGGTCGATCCATATGCTACGCTTCAAAGTTTGATTTCCGTGCAACCAACAATGAAGCCGAATATGAAGCTCTGCTTACTGGGTTGAAGTTGGCCCGTGACCTAAGAATTATTGCTGTGGAAATCTACTGTGATTCCCAGTTGGTAGTATGCCAAGTTCGGGGTGAATATCAGGCCAAAGATCGAAGATTAGCCGCTTATTTAGCCCGGGTCCGGGAAGCACTTGATCAGTTCGATTATTATACCATTTTCTACGTACCTCGAGAGCACAATCAGAAAGCCGATTCGTTGGCAAAGTTGGCGAGTACAGGCGAAGCTCAACACTTGGGACTCGTTCCTGTCGAGACTTTATCCTTTCCAAGCATTGATCGAGCAGAGAATGAATTCACATTTGAAGCTACTTCCAGCAGGGAATCGTGGATGACCCCCTACCGGGATTACATTGAGCGTGGTATATTACCCGAACGACGAAGTGAGAAAAGACAAATTCTTCGAAAAGCTTCACGATTTGTCATTCAGAATGGAGTTATGTATCGAAGGGGATATTCTGTTCCCCTTCTCCGGTGTATCGCACACGACGAAGTCAAACAGGTGTTACACGATGTACACGAAGGAGAATGTAGCGATCACACTGGGAGGCAAGCACTTACCAAGAAAATACTTCGATATGGATATTATTGGCCTACCGTAAATTGCGATGCTATGGACTACGCCAAAAGGTGTGATAAATGCCAAAAACACGCTCGAATTCCCAGAGCTCCGCCTACCGAGATAACCCAAATGGTCAGCCCATGGCCATTTGCAATATGGGGAATTGATATAATTGGTGCTTTGCCTTTAGCTAAAGGTGGTGCGAAGTACGCCATCGTCGCAGTTGATTACTTCACCAAATGGGCTGAAGCTGAACCTCTCGCAACAATTACAACAAAGAAAGTGATCAACTTTGTGGTGCACAACATCATCTGCCGGTTTGGACTCCCGCATACTATTATCACCGATATTGGAGCCCAGTTCGACAGTGTCGAATTCTAGAACTTTTGTCAACGATTTCACATCCACAAGAAATTCTCTGCAGTAGCACACCCCCAAGCAAATGGTCAAGTTGAAGCCGTCAATAAGGTTATCAAGTCTATTTTGAAGAAAAGACTGGAAAAATCCGGGGGCAAGTGGGTTGATGAACTGCCTATGGCTCTGTGGGCTTACCGAACGACTCACACCGTTTTCTCTATCCTATGGCTCTGAAGCCGTTATTCCAGTCGAATTGGAAGTCCGCTCTCATCGTGTGACATATTATGATCCGAAAACGAATGCCATATTACTTGCTGAATCTCTAGATCTACTTGATGAGAAGCGTGAAGAAGCTGATTTGAGGGCAGCCGCATATCGGGGTCGAGTCGCTCGAATATACAATGCCAAGGTCTGCCCATGAACCTTTGAACCTAGCGATCTCGTACTCAAGAGAATTTATCCGGTCCCTTCGCACATGAAGCCAAATTGGGAAGGGTCGTATGTGATTTCACGAAAGCTCGGAGATGGCATGTTCAAGTTATCAACTACTGATGGTCTTACTTTACCGAGAGCTTGGAATAGCGAGAGTCTCCGTCGCTACTACACATGACAGGCTTTATTTATCTATTTTTAGTCAATTTCTTCCTTAGCATTTTATTTTTGCATTTTGAAGTTCGAACTTGTAATAAGGCAACTGATTATGCCATATTTCCTTTATTTCAGCAATAAAATGCTATCTCTTCGAGCCAAAAGTTGTGACTCACTGAAAATGATGCATAGTATCACGATGCACGAAGAGCTAAATTCCATCACGCGGTGGGATTTATTCAAATAGGGAGTGACTGTGATATGACCGGTCACTCACTAAGTGAAACCCGAGCTTGGGGACAGAACACTACACCAGCATTTACAAGGATTGATACACGACAATCCTTTTACTAACTCCAACTTCCCAGAGTGCGAATTGGAGTATGAACAATCAGCAATTCGTTCCCAAAGTGCGAACGGACTCCAACTTCCCAGAGTGCGAATTGGAGTATAAACATTCAACAATTCATTCCCGGAGTGCGAACGGACTCCAACTTCCCAGAGTGTGAATTGGAGTATAAACATTCAACAATTCGTTCCTAGAGTGCGAACGGACTCTAACTTCCCAGAGTGTGAATTGGAGTATAAACATTCAACAATTCGTTCCCAGAGTGCGAACGGACTCCAACTTCCCAGAGTGCGAATTGGAGTATAAACATTCAGCAATTCGTTCCCGGAGTGCGAACGGACTCCAAATTCCCAGAGTGTGAATTGGAGTATAAACATTCAGCAATTCGTTCCCGGAGCACGAACGGACTCCAAATTCCCAGAGCGTGAACTGGAGTATAAACGTCCAACAGCTCGTTCCCAGAGCGTGAACAGAATATAAACATCAATTCCAGGTTCCCGGAGCGCGGACTGTGTTACAAGTATCGATAACTCTCAAATTCCCGGAACACGAGCCGGATTATCGATCTCAAATTATCCTAAGTCCCCAGAATGTGGGCATGTGCTTAAGATTTGCAGAAAATGCGATCAACCACCAAAATACAAATGTTGTTCCCCGAGACTAGAGGGCAGAAAAGCTAAGAGTTAATCACTAACCAAAGTGATACTATATCCGGAGTTCAACATCAAATCATGACACGAAATTATATTTCCATACTTGGTATATATAAAAAAAACATTGCAAAACGCTTAAGTAAAAGAAAAGAGCAACTTCCCATTCAATCAACTAACAAAAACAAGTTTGATTACATGGAAAGTCAAAAAGTTTCAATTAAGTGGAACCTGAATCCACATATATACACGGCTCTAGAAGAACAAAAGAAAAGGTAAAAGAATTGCCATTTCACAACCACATGATAAAACGAGAAGTTCACTCCTTCTTCTTCCGGGGTTTCTTCTTCGGAGTTGAGCCGCTAGACCCACTACCCGGCTTCCTACGAGACTTTTTGTCCTTCTTTGGAACATCCTCAGGATCTGGCATAATATCAACGTCTTCCTCAGAGCTGGAAGGGATAGAGATCCTCTTGTGAGGGCGAACTGAAGGCGTGGGGGCGGTGACAGGTGTTTGTTCAGCGACGCTCGAGACAGTTACCGTGCCACCGGGAGAGATCACCATTAAAGAAGATAAGCTCGAAGGAGCAGTGTCGCTACCAGGACCACCAACTGTCACCATCGTGGCCATTTCAGTGCTTATCTCAGCTAAAATCTCTTCTTCTCGAGTCAACTGAGCTGCGCTGGATACGCTGGTGGTTGTTACGACAGAACCGAAGACTGGAGCAGCTCCACTCGTCGCGAATGAAGGATCAGGAATAGGGTCAAGAGAGTGACCAAGTAGCTCTTCAATCATTTGAACATCGAATGACATCGAGCTCCCCTCTCCCATCTCACCGGCCGTGGCAGCAGTTGAGATCGCCTCGGTGACAATAACTCCGCGCGTAGGATATAGAACCGGAGAAACTGGGGGCACGAATGTGACACTCTCAATCACTGGATAAAGGAGAGCAAAAGTAATCAGTCCAGCAAATTCTCTCGAAAATCGATACTTTAAGACATGAGGGAAATAATCAAAGTACCTTCTTTGCCTTGCCTTGGAACTTGAACAGGCTCGGAGACAGCGATCTTGCCAGAGGACAACTCTGGTTGGTCTGGGTTGTAAGCAGAATAACTTGTGGATCAACCGTGGCGGTAGCTTCGGATGAAGTAGGGATAGGGACTTTGATGTTCTCGCTATGATGCGCGACACCCGAACCTTCACCAATCTCTGCTTGATGGATGCCAAGCCTTTCTTTCTCAATAGACATTATCGCCTCGTGAAGAGTTTTTCTCTCATCCTCGCTAAGCAAACGTGACTCGAGCTCAAACTCATCTAACACTCCATCCGGGCAAGACATCCTCTTGTTCTCCAATAATTTCTTACAGGCATTATAGAGAGGCATCGAGTAATCTCCTAGCCAGGAGAGATTTCTATGTTCTAACACATTGGCATTATATGTGTCCAAGAGTTCGTCAAATTCAGCCTCCATCTTGAACCTCTCTGCCTGGACTCTCTCCTCCACCTCCGTTTCAACCTCATTAACCCTTGCAACTGCCGCATCACGCTCAGCTTGGAGAGACACAGCATGCTCACACGCTTCTTGCGTGGCCGTATTAGCATCGTCTTTTTCTTTGTTCATATCAGCAAACTTAGCCTTTAATTCCTCTAGTTCTTTGACTGCCGCATCCCGCTCGGCTTCAACATTTTTGTATCGATGGCCCAAATCTTCAACCAAAGTGCAGTGTGCCTGTTGCATCTTCGCCATCTCAACTAATGTCTCATCAACCTTAACGACTCGGTTTCGGCCTTACGGGAAGATTCCACCTCAGCTTGGAGTATATCAACAATACGATTCTTCTGAGCCAAGTCGGCTTCCAGTTTCTCGATAATTTTGGCCTGGTCAAAGGCTGCTTTTGAAGCTTTAACAGCCGCTTTATACCATTCTTTGTACTGAGCATAGAAATCGCAGGTATAGCTAAGTGCCGTGGTCACGGCATCTTCGGGGATTCTTTTAAGATTAGGAGGAAAAATACAAGCGTCGAAGCAAATCTCCAGAAAATCCCTCTTCAATTGAGCAAGTCTGATGGCCCCTTCACCAGATGGTTCAATAGGGGCCTCCTCCGCAGCCGTGGTCGTAGCAACCTCAGTTCTAGAACGGTGTGGCTCGAGCCTCGAAACCTGCGAAGACGGTTGATGTCGCAAAGGCTCAAACACCCGAATATGGCTTCGGGGTGGCGGAGGAGAACGAGAGGAGGAGCGGTGTCTCCGATCTCTATCTGATTGCTCTTGACTGGAATAACTGCGATGATAATCCCTGGCATAATATTCCTGGCCATGATGCCTCCGTTCACGATCGCGATCGGAGTCTCCACGTCGAGATTCGTAATAAGACGAAGGGTGATGTACTCTTCGGAGTTTGTCCAATGTAGAGTGACAGCCGGACATAGCACCTGAAAAAGAGAAACAATTCAGTTAAATACCAGGCGAAAGCAATACGATTTGTGCGGAAGTCGTGTAGTGTTATGAAAGTGTATGCAAATGTGCAAAACCCCCGACCAACCAGAAGTGTCGACTGCACTAACAGGTAAAGGCTCGCTTATTTCTAAAGCTTCCCGGAGTTCATCCAACCCGGACTCGTGGTGGAGAGATACGTATTCCAGGATGGGAATGTCATCCAGTCCTATAAACATATTTCCTGATTGATGAGGAGAAGCGTCAGAGGTAATAATTCCGGGGATCAAACGAGATACGACTACAGACTTCCGTCTCTTAAGTTTAGGGACAACGGCCTTTCCTTTCCGCTTTTCTTCTACTCGGGAAAGATCAGCCGCTAACTCGGTATCAGTAGGCGTCCTCTCATCATCGCTCATTTCTCTTATCACTATGCCGGGTTTCCTTTTCACCGTCTTCTTCTTTGTCTTCGAAGCCGGTTTCACCAACCCCTCGACAACAATACTCTGGTTCGTCTCAATTAAACCCAGCATCCTTAAGTTATCATCAGTCAACACCGAGTCGATATGCCGCAAATCACTCGGGACCCCTTGTCAACTTCGGACAACGCCTTTGTAGTGACCACCGTCAGGCCTTGAGATGATAGCTGCTAGAAAAACGCGTGATATTAGTTCAAGTGTTGGCAACGGCTATTAAAGAAGGCTTGTGCGATCTACGACACTTACGTCTAGACAGCCATCGCCTAGCGAACCCTGGGGGCATCGAACAAAAAACCATTCATTCTTAAAATAACTGACTCTGATCCAGGCTCCCGTCACGATCTGGCAGTTTCTAACTGCTTCCAAGAAGGTGAAAGACGGACTATCGCCCCTGCTCTTGAAGTTGAATATGTGTCTAATCTCAGTTGGCCTTGGCGGACGAAAGAGATGATCCATAAATAAAATGAAAACACTGTTCAGCAATGCGTGTCCATTGGGATGAAGTTGTGAGGGGGCGATTCCAATGAACGATAACATCTCCCTGATATATTGGTTAAATGGAGGGAGAGTTCCAGCCGCGCAGGCATGGCGATAGAAAGCAGTGTACCCCTCGGGCGGATCGTGAGGTCTGTCATCAACGCCCGGTAGCAAAACGTCGTCTGGGGATAAGTTATGTTTCAAACATATCCGACCCAATAGTGCTTCAGAGATATTGGATTGGACGGAATCAACGGGATCCTCGATAAATAAAGCCTCAAGCAATTCGTCCAGAGTCGGATCTATCACTTCAGGAGGGATTTTTGGAATCTCAAGCACTGGAGGAGGCGAGCTTTGTACCTCTTGTTGTTGAGAACTTGAAGACTCCATAATTAACTAACTCACCAGAAAGCAGCGTTAAGTACAAAAGAAGCCCGTGTATTCCCCGATGTGAAGTATATGAATATGTCGTGCAGTGCAAGTGTTGTGCATAACTTAAGCAGATTTTACAAGTTGGAACAAGATGTCTGAAAGACGAAACTTTGGAATTTGAGAATGGAAATGACCGTCATCACTAACCGTCACTCCCACACCATCCAGATGCTACTGACCAATTCAAGTATAAATCTGTCATATTGTTGGTTAGGTCACAGTTCCATCGACGAGCTTCAAAAAGGAGGTCAAGTCTTACAGTCAAGTTCAATCATGCAAGGCCGAAGCTCGTCGAAGTCAAGTATGCTAAAGTTCATCAAAGTTCAATTTAAAATTGGTCATTGTTCAGATTTTGGATCAACTCAGAAGAGTAGTGTGCTCAGAGGCAAAGATGTTCGAATCGATCGACTCGAATCAATACGAGTCGAATCGATGAAGATCTGAGTCGAATCGATGAAGATCGAATCGATGAGCTTCGAACCCATGTGGTTCGACTCGATGACAATTGCTTCGAACCCATCGGCGCAAGGTAACTTCGTATCGATCAAAGTTCCATGCCTTCAAATCGATCGTTGGACCATTACTTCGAATCGATCGACACAAAGCTCCTTCACTAGCATCGATTCGAAACCATGCTATGTGAATCGATTCGAATGACAACTTTCTGAATCAATACGAGGCGGGGAAAGACAATGTCCTTCGAAAGCTATGCTCCTCCAAGATAACGATCTGGGTCGATACGGTTCGAAAAGATTCATTTCTCAAAACCATCGAATCGATCCATTTCAGATCTCACAACTCTTCAAAATTTTCAGAAGAAAAGATCGAATCGATGCCAAAAAAAATTCCAGTTTCATCATTGTCAATTCAAGTCGATCCCTTGGTTACCTGATTCGATTCGACTACAAATGGAAGCTTGAAGGGATTTGATCGATTCATGGAAAAGAACGTTTGATTTGGCTCTGAGAGACCGATTCGAAGAAGCAGCTAAAGCAATAGTAAAAAGTAAAAGTGAAAATGAAAACGGCCTCGTGTATTTATATGGATTCCAGGATGGATTAGTGGCGCTTCGTCTCCCGGTCATGTTGACCGCTTGCCACAGGTCACAACCCCATCGATTCGAACAACTACTTTCGAAACCACAAAGCTTCGAATCCATCACAACGGTGAATCCTTCAGAGACTTCGAATCCCTTATGGCTCCGACTCCTTCGTAAACTTCGAATCCGGCAAGGCAGCATCGATGCGAGGCATCATCGATTCGAAGAAGCACTTGAACAAGAGCTGGATCGAAGATCCAATCGATGTGAAGTGTTAATTCTATCGCACCATCGATTCGAAAGCTACCGGTTCGAACGGACATGCTTCGAATCCACCAGGAACTGTCGATGAGAATGAACGCGTCGCTTCGACTTGGAAAATCACTTGTCTACCTACGATTCAGGAGAGGATCAATACAAGAGAATGATCATAGACAATCATAAAAACAATGTTTTCGCTTGAATCTCATATCGTTTCAGGAGAGAATCAATGCAGAATTCGATAACAAACCGAACCAACAACGACATGCAATAATGCAATGTAAACCAAAGTCAAGGTGGCACATATATGCACATATGTATGACTAATACTTGATCTTTAACATTTACAGGGATCAAATGTTCATCTCGTCATGGTTTCAACAACTAACAGTCAAATCACAATCATGCGACGGTTAATCGCAGCGATAAAGAATACAACTTTCAGAAGAGCATGTCCCGATTGTCCAACGTGAGACTATGACTTTTCAAAGCACGTCATGTTTACACAAGACGTACTTTAGGGGGAAAATGTTATTCCGCCTTTTGGCAAGGCCGAGATACCAAGGAGTTGACTGGAAAAACAGGATCACACGTCCTCAGCATTGAATGATTGTTGAACAAATCAATGAATTTTGCCCGAGTCCGGATCGAGCTACAACTGATAAGGCAAGTCAAGCAAAGCTGTGGAAACCAACGTTCCAAATTTCGAGACAATCCGGGTTCGTACGCTCAAGATATCGCCAGCGGAAAGTGGAAGGAATAGCCTTGGTTCGAATCGATCAGGCATGTATTGCTTCGAATCCATGAGAAGTTCCTTCGCTTCGACTCCATCGGGCAAGCCCCTACTTCAAATCCATCCTCCCTAGTTCGAATCCATCAGAGTATTCCTATCTTCAAGTCCATCAAGCTGAAACCCTTCGAATCCATGCAGTTGTAGGGACTTCGACTCCATCTAATAGCTGTCTTCGAATCCACCCTGTTGAGGCAAATTCGAATCGATCAATGGTGACTTGCCCTGATCGATTCGAACGAGCATTGGTTCATTTAATTCGAAGGAGGCACATCTTCGAAACGATCACCTCGAATCCACCAAGTCCATGCCGCTAAAACCAAGGATTAGACCCAGTAAACTCGGAGGAAAAGGAGGATTGACCTGAAGCACACGGACCACATCATCATCTTCACATGCAGAAGCATGGATTCGAACCTATGGATTCGAACCATATCGATTCGAACGAATCCATAGGACGAGGAGCACCATCTTGAATCGATCATAACTCGAGATCTACAAGTCCAAATGCTATGAAATTTTCACAGGAGCTTGTGTATGCATATAGAATGTTCGCGCCAAGTTTCACCACGATTGGACATTTCCTTGATCGATTCGAACCAAGGGTCGAATCGATCCTGATGTGGGCCCGGACCGCCAAATTTCGGTCGTGTGGGCCCCCTCACGTGTTAGAAGCAATCTTACCTGATTTTAGGCGAAGTATCAGCCTCCTACACCTATAAATATAGCCCTTGGTCATTCAGAAAGGGGATCGGAGAATTTTAGAGATAAAGCATGCCCGGACCCTGCCAGAATCATTCTACACCATCTCCTCTGCTGCTGATTTCGAACTTAAGTCTATTATCTGCTGTACTTTGCTCGAGAACACTTGTAATCTTCAAGAATTAAGCAATAAAGAGATAAAACTTCATAGTGGACGTAGGCAAATTGCCGAACCACTCTAAATTGTTGTCTTCTATGCAATTTACTTTTCTATGACTTGGAGTTTTTGTTAGATAATCCACATTTCCAATTTAATTTCTTCATTTATTATCTCTTCAAAAACTTTCGAAGGGTGTTGCCCAATTTTGGTGCAAACAAAATTTTCACAGGCGATTGCACACGAGACAAGGAACGGTCACACCAAATTTTAGCTTGATTGGATGTCATCTTGATCGATACGAAATGACTTCGTAAAGATCGTCGATCGAGTCGAAACTTCCTGAGTTTGGTCGCGTGGGCCCACTCACGTGCCAGAAAAAGTTTCTCGAGATTTGAGCGAAATATCAGCCTCCTACGCCTATAAATTGAGCCCCAAAGCCTACAGAGAAAGGATCTTTTTTGACTCTGAAGTGCCCAGACTCTGCCGGATCGAGATCTTCATCATCCTACACCATATTCTTGCTGTCAATTTCGAATTTCCGGTTGTAACTTGTTGTTGATTGTTGTACTTGCTTGTAATCATTGAAAGAGAATCAATAAAGTTTCAAAAACTTCACAGTGGACGTAGGCAACACGCCGAACCACGTTAAATCGCTTGTCTACGCATTTACTTTCCTGTTATTTGGAGTTTTTGTTAGATAATCCTCATTTTCAATTTATACTCTTCATTATTATCTCTTCAAAAATTTCTGAAGAGTGTTGTGACCAATTTTGGTGCAAACAGGATCGATGTGGTTTTCGGATATCCAAATCTGGAAACACGATCCCGGTCTCATCGAAATCCAAAACGCCATCTTTAGGTCCAAGTTATTTTAAAGTTTAAAACAATTCATTTCAATTTAATTCAATATATTGAATTCACACAGCATTTAACATAGATAAATATCACACATTTATCATTGATATATCCAATATCATATTACAGAATATCTCAGCGTATCATCCAATAGATATAATCCAATAGATGTCATCAAATATATATCATCCAATAGATATCATCCAATTCGAATATTCTACACAAACAATCATTTATAAACAGGAATTATTAATCCATGTTATAATTAATTTAATCAATTTAAATTAAATTAAATACTTAGGAATTAATCTCCTAATCCTGCTCAAAAAATCATTAGTTAATTACAAACTTTTAATTAATTAATCACTCCTTGATTTCCTTATCAATTAATCAATTAACCTCTAATCACAGATTAATTACTCTTTAATTCTCAATTAATAAACCTTAATTAGTAATTAATTTCCTTCAATACAAAGTAATCAATCCTTAAATACTTTTATAATCAATTAATTAACCTTTAATTTACTGATTAATTATCCATTAACTATTAATTAATAACCTTAATTATTAATCAATATCTCTTAATACAAATTATCAATCCATAATTAATCTTATAATTAATTAATTAATTATTAACTAATTAATTACCTCTTAATTATTAATTAATAAACTTAATTATTAATTAACAAAACTTAATTACAAATTAATTAATTCTTAATCACTAGTTGATTAAACAGTTAATCAACCCTTATTAACATTTGATTAATGTTTAATCATCTTTGATTAATGTTTAATCATCTTTGATTAATCCTTAATTAATTAATCTTTTATCATAGATTAATCATCCTTTAAGTATTAATTAATAAAACCTAATTTATTCATCAATAAAACTTAATTACACATTAAGTACTTCTTAATTATCAATTTAAGTAACCTTGAATTACTTAATTAACCACTCTCTAATTATTAAATTAATCAATCTTAATTACTTGATTAATTCATTCTTAATTACTCAATTAATTAATCTTCATTCATTAACTAAGAATCTTTAATTAATAATCCTTAATTACAATTAATTAACTTTTTAATAATTAAATAATAACCCTTAATTAATTATTAATTAAACCAATTAATTACTCTTAATTAATTACTTAATTTTTATTTATAATTAATAAATCAAATTGAGTAATTATACTTAATTCACTTTATTAAACTAATTAATCCCAAAACATTTTAACCTTAATCATCTTAAGATAAAACATTATCTTATTAATACCTTATTAACATTAACATTTTTAAACCAAATTATCTTCATAATTAATATTACTTAATTTAAATCACTAATTAAGTTTTAAAATAAATAATCATTTAACTTGATAAAATTGAAGTTTTCAAAACATAACTTCCTCCAAAATAAGTTAAACATTATAAATAGAAGTTTTAAAAGCTAATTTCAATTTGTATTTTAAAACTTGCTTTTATAAAGATCTTAAACTTCATTTTAAATTAATGCTTTAAAATCACTTTAAATTTCACAAAATTTAAATCAATCAAGTTTTCAAAACTTCTTAATCTACAGTTAAAGAAAACAATTAGAATAGAGTAAGTTTAAATAAGAAAGCTTTAAACTAGATTTAAATTTAAACTTAGATTTCAAAAACAATTTGATTTAAAACATTTTAAAACTGTTTTCATCTCTGCTTTGGGTTCAACCCAAAGACAACTCGGGTCTAGCCCCGAGTAACATATTTCAACTCATATTTTAAATTTTATTTAAACTTAGTTTAAATTTTAAGTTTTAAAACTTACAGGTTTCCCACTAAACCACTCGAGTATGAACTCGAGTTATCTGCCTCAATACCCGATCACCACTTTGAGTTCAAACCCAATTCAACAACAAACAAACCAAATCATTACTGTGCACATGCACAACCCATATCGACGACGTTGATCACCACCGGTGACGTCGACACTCCGACCATCATACAAGCATCCTTTCCCAATCATCCAAACAAACTCACAACCCTCAAATCAAATTCGAGCAAGGAGGAAGAACAGCAACAAAAACCACTGCTAGGAAATATTTTCGCATCCACGTCTTCGATCATCGGAGTTGCTGAAACTCTGGTCATGCCATGCCAACACCCCACGCTACCACTTCCCAAATTCCCAAGCCACTCGATCGCTTGGAGGAAGAGCAGTGAATCAGTTTCCAGGTCCGACCTATTTAGGGTTACAAATTTAATCCCTTCGCTATCAACGCCACGACGATCTTTACAGCCTCCAACTATTTTTCCCAGCCTCACCGCACAGTCATCTACCTCCAGACAATACCCCGACTACCCTAGATCCTTTGACCATCAACAATTTCTCAAAAACCCAAATCCAGTCAACACTAAAATGCTCTTCCATTTTATCACTGAAAATATTGATGTTTGTTTTAAAAATCCCGATTTCCAGTGATGATTCAAGATATAAACTTGAATCAATAAAATTCAATATTTGGTTTTATCAAGTTTTATGATTTACTACTTTATTTCCAGATTTTAGAATCATATTTAAATTTAAAACATTTGAACATATTTTTAAATCTTAGCTTAAATTAAAACTCAACTAATTTGTTTGAAGTCAAGGTTTAACAATGATCATATAAAAAGAACTGGCATTTTGTTTTTAAAATTTAAAACCCGGTATCAAAAACAGGAAGGAACAGACATGCATGTCTATGTCTTATCACATACTTCAACTTTCATACAAAAAAACCACATAATTATCCACAAGCCAACATCAATTATCATAAGAATTTTCACAAGCAACAAGTTATAATTTAATTAAGCTTTTAGTTTAAAAGTTTACTTACAGATTAAAGAGCAGAGGCTGGAAGCTTGATTCCATTTGGAACTAAAAACTTGAAAAGCTTTTGATTTAAATCCTGTAACTTCATAATTTTGCTGAGATGATATAAAACTGAATTGAAGCTACTGTTGTTCTTGATTGAACTTTGATTATTTATTTGCTTCCACATTTGCTTGCTTGAGAAGGTTGCATGACATTGTATTCATTAGAAAATCTGTTGCAGGCTTGAGTTACAGGCTTGATTCTTGAGTTTGAGGGATTGATTACAGGTTTGCATTTGAATTTTGCAGAAGGTTACAGGTTTGACATACCAAGTTTTAGATTTTTAACTTTGAGTTTACATTGATTTGAAAAGATAAAAACAGAGGTGGATTACAGGCTTGAGACTAAAAAGGGTTTGATTTTGATTTGGGGAGTGTTTGATTTTAGTTTTGAGGGAGTTTTACTGATTTGGTTTTGGGTTTTGAAAGAATAATTCAGGAGAAGATTTTTTTTCTTAGAAATGAAAATAAGAAAAAACAGATGGGAAAAAGAAGAGAAGGGTTTATATAATGTGATTTAGGATTTATTTGGAATTAAAGAAAAATAAAAATAAATTTTGCCACTTATCTTAATTACTAACACTTGTCATTAATAATTTTAATTAACTTACATGTGTTTTTAACAAGCTCCATTAACCTAACACTTGATAAATTTTATGAAAGCTTTAATGTTTATATTCCTAATTAATAAATACATTTGTAAATTTATAAATGCTTTCTAAATCTTATATAAATAAATTCTTTAAAATATAATAAAGTATAAACCAATTATATTTTAAAATCATAAAAATATTTTTAATCCATTTTAAAATGTTAACATAAACCTTTTTTATATTTATTTTACAATTTAATAAACTTTTCTTAATACATTATTTTTAAGGAAATAAATCTTATTTTAAATAAAACTCATTCATATATTATTTTAAATGAAAATATTTTTAAGATATAAATATTCATTTAAATTCAAATTTAAATATAATTTCAAATTAAAAATTCAATTTGAAATCAAATCTAATATCAATTCAAATTTTACATTAACTTTAAACAAACTCTAATTTAATTTGAAAATAATAACTTTATTTAAAAATCTATTTTTTTAAAATTAGTCTCAATTATATATATAAACAAACACCTTTTTAATTCAAAATAATAATTTACTTTAAAAATCCATTTATATCTGTATTTAAAATTATCATATTATTAATTATTTTGGTTATTTATATTTGAAAATAACAAATTTTATCCATTTTAAATAATTTATTAAGAAGATTATCACATTTTAAATTCCTCGAAATTCTGGGATATCACATTCCTCCCCCTTAAAAGAATTTCGTCCCCGAAATTTAAAATAGAGATAATCCAAAACTTTATTTTATTTCAATAATTCAAACATCCATATCAACCATATACTATCAACCAAGCAAATAATTTATACGAACAAACAATTTACTCGAATAAACAATTTATTCGAACAAATATCATAAGCTATCCAGACACAGATTCGGATAAGCCTTCTTAATATTATCCAGAGTTTCTCAAGACAAACTCTGAAATCCTAGCTTCACAGAACCTAAACTAGCTAAACTACTATGATCAAGAGCTCTCTCTTACTCTGATCCAAAAATATGAACCAAAAGGCAAACCAGACTAAAAACCAGTTCAACTACCAGATACTTCTGAACTTCTGATTCTATCACCAGATGAATCATACACGTATTCCTCAGAGATACGTGAAATACAATGAATTCCAGCTATCCGAACTGGCAATTCAATCTTGTAGATCAAAATCTAATCTCCAGAGAACACAGGAAAATCTCAAAATACCTCCGGAGCTAGCTCTCCAATTTTACCCAATCTTATATCTCCTTTGATTGGATAAAACTAAAGCAATATCCAAATTCCAACTTCACATTCCAAATCTCCTCAATTCTTAACTGCATAACCCTTCTTACGATCCTGGGTCCCCTCCATCTTTCCTGATCAGCTTAACCCTTGCTGATTGCTTCATGAAACAACTGAACCAAAATCAAACCAATTTCTAGATCCCACTTAACAAAATGGTTCTCCCAAAAAATTTACCAAAATTCAAAACAGAACTCTATTCCACAAGCATTGGTGGACTTCAAACCTACTTCTCTTATCTAGAATAGCCAAACAGTTGCACTTGACAACCTTGCCTTCCAAATCCTGAAAATTCCTTCATACTTGAATTTCCTATAGTAATCCTTTAATCCAAGAAAACTGCAACTCCCAGTTGCTCCCATTCTAGAATAACTGCTATCTTGCTTCCGCTGCACAACTCTGATCTGGAGTAGATGAGAATACCACCAAAGAACTCGAGCACAAACTTTCTCCATACATTGTTTATCCGACCCATAAAATCTTAGTGACCATTCCAATTGGTCAAAACATCCTAGCAGAAACTTAACTAGAAATCTAGGTGTGGTCAATCCCTCACCAAAGAATCCAGAGCTGCTTCACCAAACTCTTTTCGCTCTAAGAGTCATCCCTCTACATGGTTGAACCTTCAGTATTGCTCCTGGAATCCAAGTCGATAAGGTACTCAAACTCTGATGCGGTAGACTTCTGATTTCCTCAAAAACATCTAGAAAACCTCTGACTACCTTAATAGCTCTTACCTCCACTTGAGGTTCCTCAAATATCAAACAAAAGAATACTCAAAGATTTCCCAAACTAATCGCAAGTCACTTTTGCGATCTTTACCCGGTACAGATTCCAAAGAAACCATTTTCTCTTCACCAACTAGAACAGCTTTCCTAATCAAGGTCAATCTTTTCAGAATGGCTTATTTATCAAAAAAACTGATAGATCACCTCCAACTAATACATCCTGCTTCATTGAGCCTCCAGAAGAAATGGATAAGCCTTCGCTATCTGCCTAGTCTGCCGATAGTAGAATCCCAAAGTTTTCTGAACCATCGAGGAAATGGGTCCACGCTGCTGCTTCCAAACTTCACTTCAACGATACTACTAATCCAAAAGATCTTCCTTAACCAAAAGCTTCTTGAAACACAAAACTATCACCCAATTCCACTAAAAGATCCTTGAGACGGGTAGACATCTTCTCAAGAAACTCGGCTCCAAACCAAACACCAACCACTTGTTCTTCTTAAGGGAAACAATGAGACCATGTTCGAAATGAGGTAACTCATCGACCTTATTCTCATACTTCAATATAGATAAGACTCCCTTACTTGAGATCCAGAAGATTCCTAAATATCTGAATCTTCCTTGCAGTAGGCATCACTGTTTTTTCAACACCATCTTAATCTTGCTCCAAAAGAACATCTTCAGGACCATCTATGGATATTGCATCTCACCATACAGCTATTCCTTCCTGAAGTTGCCAAGATACCATCACCTGCTTCTGCTCGTCCGAAAAATTCAACTCTTGGAAATCCCGCTCCCTCGAGAGCAAATCAACCTCACACTTCAAAAATATACTCTAATTCTTGAAAATACTTTCTCTGGGATCAATGAAATCCTTTCACCAATCTACAAAGCTTATTCGAGACGGTATTATATCTACAGTCTCGACAGATATACTTCCAACCACAACATATGAGCCTCTTCCATTAGTGGTAGTCGTGTTGCACACACTCCTACCTTTTCTACCTTTATAACTTATGTTGGAAAATCCGAACAGATAACCCAACAGATTAGTTAGATATATAAATATATATATATATATTACAAGTACGCTTTCTCAAGAAAGAAGTCATTCCAAAGCCTAGGTATTCACTCAACCTAGCGCTCTGATACCAACTATAGCGACCCGCCTTTCTATCACCAGAAAGACGCATCATTACTTAAGAAAGGAAGGGATAGAAGAAGAAAAGAAAGAGAAGAAAGATCAACAATACATCAGAATCTCACAGTGGAACGAATGAAATATAATATATAACATATATATAGAATCATATAAGTCAGAGTACACAACTATACATCTCAATTTAGACGGTTATAACATTTCTATCTAATTTACAATACAAGAACATCCATACATAATAACATCACAGCGGAAACTCTTATCTATATATCTACACGCTGAAGCCTCCTGCTCCAAAGCTCCTCCAGAATTCGTCAAGGATAACCTGGATCCCTCGACTACTCATACATAATATGAGTACCCAAGAGCTTAATAAAACAGAAAATAAACACTTGGGTCAGACAGGAGTCTGGTGTGAGTAAACGGTTTAAAATTGCTTAACTTTAGAAAATCCTTTAAAGAAAGGTATCACGTAAGACTTCCCACACATAAACATGGAAAAGTTTTTACCTTACGCTAACCAAAACATTTGATAGGAAATCCAGTGATATTACAATAGTGTCTAGGGTTTTCAAGTAAATAAGAAATAGTCGAAATTGTTACATCTATTAAATTCCAGCTACTAGCCACAAAAGTGGGTAATACAATCAAAATTGTAGGGTCTCGTAGGAAGAATGGGTTTCCATCAATGGCAGGGATACTGGGGTACCGCCTGTCACAGTACATGGCCTAGATCACCGTACCGAGGATCCACCCTAAATCCCCTGCAACACAAGGCCGGGACCATTCCTTACTGAATAGTCCCGAACAAGACAACCCCGCAGTTGGCTGCAGATCCAACTGCCCACACAGCTGAAATAAAGGGACATCTAGACAGGAGTAAATCTCGTCCTACTTGGGCATGACCCACTTAGCCTTGCTGCACCTCCCCTGTTTTAACCATTCCCGGTTGATGAGGCTTGAGGCTGAGATTACCTTTATAGGACACATCTATCTTAGAATGCTCATCGTCCACCTGACGATTTTCTGAAAGCATTCAATCCATACAAGTCCGTTTCGGGTTCAAACGGAACCGAAGGCACTATCTCGTTACACTCATTTTGGAATCACCCTCAGAGTTAACGACAATAGCTCTTGCACTTTGAATCTTCATCTCGAATCTGAAAGTACTATCTTCGTTAAACTCATTCTGGAATCACCCTCGGAATTATAACGTATATAGTTCTTACACTTTGAGTCTTCACTTCACTTCACTTGGATTTATGACCTAACGTTAATTTGGATCGATATGGTTTTCGGATATCCAAATCTGGAAACACGATCCCGATCTCATCGAAATCCAAAACTCCATCTTTAGGTCCAAGTTGTTTTAAAGTTTAAAATAATTCATTTCAATTTAATTCAATATATTGTATTCACACAGCATTTAACATAGATAAATATCACACATTTATCATTGATATATCCAATATCATATTACAGAATATCTCAGCATATCATCCAATAGATATAATCCAATAGATATCATCAAATATATATCATCCAATAGATATCATCCAATTCAGATATTCTACACAAACAATCATCTATAAACAGGAATTTTTAATCCATGTTATAATTAATTTAATCAATTTAAATTAAATTAAATACTTAAGAATTAATCTCCTAATCCTGCTCAAACAATCATTAATTAATTACAAACTTTTAATTAATTAATCACTCCTTGATTTCCTTATCAATTAACCTCTAATCACAAATTAATTACTCTTTAATTCTCAATTAATAAACCTTAATTATTTATTAATTTCCTTCAATACAAAGTAATCAATCCTTAAATACTTTTATAATCAATTAATTAACCTTTAATTAACTGATTAATTATCCATTAACTATTAATTAATAACCTTAATTATTAATCAATATCTATTAATACAAATTAATTGATCCATAATTAATCTCATAATTAATTAATTATTAACTAATTAATTATCTCTTAGTTATTAATTAATAAACTTAATTATTAATTAACAAAACTTAATTACAAATTAATTAATTCTTAATCACTAGTTGATCAAACAGTTAATCAACCCTTATTAACATTTGATTAATCTTTAATCATCTTTGATTAATGTTTGATCATCTTTGATTAATCCTTAATTAAGTAATCTTTTATCATAGATTAATCATCCTTTAAGTATTAATTAATGAAACCTAATTTATTAATCAATAAAACTTAATTACATATTAAGTACTTCATAATTATCAATTTAAGTAACCTTGAATTACTTAATTAACCACTCTCTAATTATTAAATTAATCAATCTTAATTACTTGATTAATTCATTCTTAATTACTTAATTACTCAATTAATTAATCTTTATTCATTAACTAAGAATCTTTAATTAATAATCCTTAACTACAATTAATTAACTTTTGATTAATTAAATAATAACCCTTAATTAATTATTAATTAAACCAATTAATTACTCTTAATTAATTACTTAATTAATTCTTTATAATTAATAAATCAAACTGAGTAATTATACTTAATTCACTTTATTAAACTAATTAATCCCAAAACATTTTAACCTTAATCATCTTAAAATAAAACATTATCTTATTAATACCTTATTAACATTAACATTTTTAAACCAAATTATCCTCATAATTAATATTACTTAATTTAAATCATTAATTAAGTTTTAAAATAAATAATCATTTAACTTAATAAAATTGAAGTTTTCAAAACATAACTTCCTCCAAAATAACTTAAACATTATAAATAGAAGTTTTAAAAGCTAATTTCAATTTGTATTTTAAAACTTGCTTTTATAAAGATCTTAAACTTTGTTTTAAATTAATGCTTTAAAATCACTTTAAATTTCAAAAATTTTAAATCAATCAATTTTTCTTAACTTCTTAATTTATAGTTAAAGAAAACAATTAGAATAGAGTAAGTTTAAACAAGAAAGCTTTAAACTAGATTTAAATTTAAACTAGATTTTGATTTAAACTTAGATTTCAAAAACAATTTGATTTGAAACATTTTAAAACTGTTTTCATCTCTGCTTTGGGTTCAACCCAAAGACAACTCGGGTCTAGCCCCGAGTAACATCTTTTCAACTCATATTTTAAATTTTATTTAAACTTAGTTTAAATTTGAAGTTTTAAAACTTACAGGTTTATTCCCACTAAACCACTCGAGTATGAACTCGAGTTATCTGTCTCAATACCCTATCACCTCTTCGAGTTCAAACCCAATTCAACAACAAAAAACCCAAATCATTACTGTGCACATGCACAACCCATATCGACGACGTTGATCACCACCGGTGACGTCGACCCTCCGACCATCATACAAGCATCCTTTCCCAATCATCCAAACAAACTCACAACCCTCAAATCAAATTCGAGCAAGGAGGAAGAACAGCAACAAAAACCACTGCTAGGAAATCTTTTCGCATCCACGTCTCCGATCATCGGAGTTGCTGAAACTCTGGTCATGTCGTGCCGACACCCCACGCTACCACTTCCCAAATTCCCAAGCCACTCGATCGCTTGGAGGCAGAGTAGTGAATCAGTTTCCAGGTCTAACCTATTTAGGGTTACAAATTTAATCCCTTCGCCGTCAATGCCACGGCGATCTTTACAGCCTCCAACTATTTTTCCCAGCCTCACCGCACTGTCCTCCACCTCCAGACAAAGCCCCGACTACCCTAGATCCTTTGACCATCAACAATTTCTCAAAAACCCAAATCCAGTCAACACTAAAATGCTCTTCCATTTTATCACTAAAAATCTTGATGTTTGTTTTAAAAATCCTGATTTCCAGTGATGATTCAAGATATAAACTTGAATTAATAAAATTCAATATTTGGTTTTATCAAGTTTTATGATTTACTACTATATTTCCAGATTTTAGAATCATATTTAAATTTAAAACATTTGAACATATTTTTAAATCTTAGCTTAAATTAAAACTCAACTAATTTGTTTGAAGTCAATGTTTAACAATGATCGTATAAAAAGAACTGGCATTTTGTTTTTAAAATTTAAAACCCTGTATCAAAAACAGGGAGGAGCAGACATGCATGTCCATATCTTGTCACATACTTCAACTTTCATACAGAGAAACCACATAATTATCCATAAGCCAGCATAATTATCACAAGAATTTTCACAAGCAATAAGTTATAATTTACTTAAGCTTTTAATTTAAAAGTTTACTCACGGATTAAAGAGCAGAGGCTGGAAGCTTGATTCCATTTGGAACTGAAAATTTTGAAAAGCTTTTGATTTAAATCATGTAACTTCATAATTTTGCTGAGATGGTATAAAACTGAATTGAAGCTACTGTTGTTCTTGATTGAATTTTGATCATTTATTTGCTTCCACATTTGCTTGCTTGAGAAGGTTGCATGACATTGTTTTCATTAGAAAATCTGTTGCAGGCTTGAGTTACAGGCTTGATTCCTGAGTTTGAGGGATTGATTACAGGTTTACATTTGAATTTTGCAGAAGGCTACAGGTTTGACATACCAGGTTTTAGATTTTTAACTTTGAGTTTACATTGATTTGAAAAGATAAAAACAGAGGTGGATTACAGGCTTGAGCCAAAACAGGGTTTGATTTTGATTTGGGGAGTGTTTGATTTTAGTTTTGAGGGAGTTTTACTGATTTGGTTTTGGTTTTGAAAGAATAATTCAGGAGAAGATTTTTTTCTTAGAAATGAAAATAAGAAAAAGAGATGGGAAAAAGAAGAGAAGGGTTTATATAATGTGATTTAGGATTTATTTGGAAGTAAAGAAAAATAAAAATAAATTTTGCCGCTTGTCTCAATTACTAACACTTGTCATTACTAATTTTAATTAATTTACATGTGTTTTTAACAAGCTCCATTAACCGAACACTTGTAATTATTTGATTTATATTTATTTTAATAAATTTTATGAAAGCTTTAATGTTTATATTCCTAATTAATTAATACATTTGTAAATTTATAAATGCTTTCTAAATCTTATATTAATAACTTCTTTAAAAGAAAATAAAGTATAAACCAATTATATTTTAAATAAAATCATAAAAATATTTTTAATCCATTTTAAAATGTTAACATCATACAGCTTTTTAATTTTTTTAATGTCCTCTGTTCCTCCCCCCCCCCCTTCCCTCCCGACACTTACATTCAAACATCCCTATCATCCTTTCCACCATCCTTCTCCTGTTCACTTTCTGTCACCTCATGTCCCTCCCGATCCCCTCCCGCCTGACCCTCCACAGCCTGATGCTCCCCCTCCTCCTCCCTCTGCTGCTCCATACCCTCCACAGCCTGCTGCTCCGATCGGTCCACCCTATGTCGTCCCATCTCAGAGTTCTCCCTCTTCCCAGAATGTCATCCCAGCCCAATGGAATTCCCTGTTCAAAGCTAAACCTCGAAATGTTGGTCAGCACCTGCCTGTTAAAGCGCCTATGGTCTTTGATGGGCACGTCTTGGTTCCACCAGAGAATGTGATAAAGGCAGGCAATGATATTTGGGGTGACTACTGGGTCGATTTTTTTCTTGATAAGCCTTTATCTTACCTAACTGTAATTGCTCGTCTCAAAAAAGTATGGAAACTTAAAGGTTCCATCAAAGTGAAATCGGATGGATTTCTGCTCCTATTCAATCTGTCTTGCGAGGAAGACAGAAGGAAGATAATTGCTTCAGATCCAATTATCATGTGGAACAAATTATTCATAGTCAAGCAATGGGACCCAACTGTTGGAAATAGTTGTAGTACGATTAGATCTGTTCCTGTTTGGATTAGACTCTCTAATATTCCTCTTTATGCTTGGTCTCATCTGGGAATAAACTGGCTAGCCTCACGTGTTGGTTCATTCATGTGTATGGATGCGCAAACTGAAAAGTTGGAAAGAATAGGATATGCAAAATGTATGGTGGAAGTTAAACCAACTGAGGAGTTGCTGGATGAGTTTCCTGTAAGACTAATGGATGGATCAGAACAAATAGTGAAAGTTGAATACCTGTGGAGACCTGAAATATGCATTAGTTGCAAAGAATTCGGCCACAGGACAGAAGTGTGTATGAAAATGGAATTGTACTATGAAGACAAGGCAGGAGCAAAAGAAGAAGCAAGAAAGGATAGCAAGAGGAATGAAGTTGTTAATGGGAAGGTATCAAAGGTATTTAAACATAAGCAGGAATGGAGAAGGGTGGAAAAGATGAAAAGAGACAAGGGGAAAAATAAGATAACAAAAGAAATGAAAAATGGTACAGGAATTGAAGGGGATGGGGTTAGTACTAGTATGTTGCACTTTTCAACAACTAGTTCTTTGAGAAAAGGTAATACATTAAGATCCAATGAAGAAGAGAATAGAGATACCAATAGATTCAATGTTTTGATGGAAGAAAATATGACTGGAGCATGCTATGAAAATTGTGATAACGAATCAGGCAATGATTACTGTGTTAATGAAGAGCAGTTGGAGGAGGGAGAAATTGTAGGTAATATGCAAAAAGAAGTTTTAGTAGTTACTGATCAAGTGCCTAATATAATAATCATGCAAACTGAGAAACATGAACTGGAATGCAATAAAACCAAAGGAGAAACTTCTCAACTACAAAACAGAATGGGAAAAGATAAAAATATGCTTGATGCTAACAATCCAGAGACGTTTAGGCTTTAAATGCTAACAATGCTAGCACACATACTATTCCACATAAAGATGAATCTCAGTTCAGACAATCTCTGGAAAATGAAATTCTTTCCTTGTTGATGGAAGATCCAGTAGGAAATAATAGCATCTCTTTACATCAATACTCTTTCTCTGGTATCTTGCCTGGATGGAAATCTATGCCAACATCTCCTAATAATACTCAATCTTCCAAAGTGGCAGGGATGAGTAGTAATAAAGGACCAAATCTCAATAAACAAGACAAAGTAAATAGAATTACTGAACACAGGGGTTCTCCTGCAACTAGGAGCATGAAAAATATCATTCATCAATCCTTAAAGTATACCTAATGATAAACAACTTTGCAACTTGGAATATAAGAGGAGCCCATTCCCCCAATAAGTTAGATCAAGTTAAGTATCTTATAATCCAACACAAAGTTTCTCTTTTTGCCATACTGGAAACCAAACTGAATGAAACACTTACAGTCAAAGCTGCAAAGCATATTGAACCAACTTGGATCTTGAACCATAACCTGGATCATGCTTCTTATGGTCGTATCATTGTTATTCATGATCCAAAAGTCATGTCTCTAACCTCAGTTCTCAACACTGATCAAGTAATGCACTTCCAAGCTAATATGAATGATACCTCCACTTCCTTCTACCTATCTATAGTTTATGCCCAAAATTCAGTGAACTCAAGACAAATTTTCCTTGATCTTCTTCCTGCCTTTAGACAAAATTCCCATCCATGGCTTGTCTTTGGGGATTTCAACTGCTGTTTCAAATTACGAGATAAATTTGGAGGCTCCCCTCTATTACCCAAGGACATTTTCCCACTCAATAAAGCCATTGAAGACTCTAGTCTCCTCCCAATTCCCACTTTTAGAGCTGAGTACTCATGGAACAACAGGAGTAGATCTGGTACTAGAATCTTCACTAACATTGACCACTCTTTTGCCAACCTCAAAGCCTTATCCACTTGGCCAACCATGTCATCTTTAATTCTCCATCCTGTCTTTTCTGATCACTCGCCTATAATTTTCACTTCGGGACAGAAGTTATTAAAAAGAAAAAAAACTTCAAATTTTATAATACTTGGGTCCATGATCCTGAGTATGCTAATATAATTAGTAAAAGCATGGTCTGGAAAATTTTATGGAAATCCTATGTTTATTTTTTGCAGGAAATTAAAAGCAACTAAAGATGCATTAAGGGTTTGGGCAAGGAATAAATTTGGTAATGGTACCTTAAATTCAACATTGCTTAGGCAGAAGCTCATTGAAGCTCAAGATTTAATGATGAGCAATCCTGATAATGTAGCTGCTGCTGAGAATGAGAGAATTATATATGATCAATTAAATGAAGCCTTAAAATTAGAAGGTAATATGAAGAGGCAGCAGCTAAGGCAAAAATGGGCTCAAGAGGGGGACTACAACACTGCATACTTTCATGCTGCCATAAAGATTAAACAAGCTAAGGAGCATTTCTCTCATATTTATGATGAGTTTGGTGTCCTCCACTCCAATCCATCTGATGTTGACCATGCCCTGCTCAATTATTTTAAGACCATGCTGGGAAATAAAGATGAATTCAAACCACAGATTGAAGAACTTGACCATGTGCAAGTGCCCAAAGTGCAGCAAGAGGAAGCTGACAATCTAGTTATTAAGGTAACTGACAAGGAAATAAAAGACACCCTATTTTCCATGAACAAAAATTCTTGTGGAGGGCCGGATGGTTTCAATTAACATTTCTATATTCATAGCTGGGAATTACTTAAGGAAGATTTCTTAAAGGCTGTTCACAACTTTTTCACTAAATCCAAACTTTTACTGGAAGTGAATGCAACTAATTTGGTGCTTATACCTAAAGTCCATCCTCCATCAACTATTGAGTCCTTCCGAACCATCTCATGTTGTAATGTGATATACAAGTGAATTTCAAAGATTTTGGCCACTAGACTTGTTGTGGTGCTTAGCAGGCTCATATCCAGGAACCAATCTGCCTTTCTACCTACGAGGAACATCCTAGATAACTTATTACTTTCACATGAATTATTAAAAGGGTATGGTCGTGCTCAAGCTTCCAAAAATGCAATGCTGAAATTGGACTTAAAGAAAGCTTTTGACGGTATTCACTGGAGTTCTATAGTGAGAATTATGGCTCTAATGAGATTTCCAAAAGTATTTGTGGCGTGGATCTACAACTGTATATCAACCCCTACTTTCTCTATCAAATACAATGGCTTTTCTTTGGATTTTTCAGTAGTAAGCAGGGGATCAGGCAAGGGGACCCTATCTCTTCTTACTTATTCATTATTGTTATGGAAGTTTTAACTGCAATGTTGACTAAAAACTATGAGCATAAGGATATTTTGTATCATTCTAAATGTAAATCCCCACAAATAACTTCCCTGCTATTTGCTGATGACATTATGTTATTCACCAAACCAGATCAGAGATCTCTGGATAATATCAAAGCTACTCTGCACAAATTCTACCTTATGACTGGTCTACACCTAAATATTAATAAATCCCACATCCTTACTTTTGGTATATCTACTGAGCAAGCTAGTTTTTTAACTGCTACTTCTGGTCTTCAAGCTATGAATAATAACATGAGTTATTTGGGTCTTCCTCTATGCTCCTCTAGAATCACTACTGCTAATTGCTTGCCCCTGTATGACAAAATCTGTAGCATTATGACATGTTGGGCTAATAGATTTCTCTCTCAAGCTGGTAGACTTGTGCTCATCAAGTCTGTTATATCCTCAATGATGATGTATTGGTCCAGGGTCTTCATTCTTCCCAATAAGCTGGTTAATATGGTGAGAATTGCCATGTTGAGGTTCTTCTGGACTGGCTCTATTCACTCAAAGAAAATCATTCCCTGCTCCTTTGCCTTAATGGAGCTGCTAAAAAATAAAGGTGGTCTAGGAATATTAAATATGCAAACTTGGAATAGAGCAGCCATTAGTTCTCTATTGAATGCTTTGCTATCTAATGCTGATTCTCTGTGGGCTCAGTGGACCAAAATTCATAACTTGGGTAGAATGAATCTTTGGACTATGAATGCCCCCCCAGAATTGTAGTTGGACATGGAGGAGCTTGCTGAGGCTAAGATCTACCCTATCCCCTATAATTAAAGTTATTCTTTCTTCATCCAGTGCTGCTAATTTCTGGACCGTCCCTTGGATGGAAGAAGGGCTAATTCTTGGCAAAAAATTTACTCCTCAGCAGATCATTCAATCTGGTATTAGTAGGGATGCTAAAGCAGCTGACTACCTATATGATGGCAAGTTACAGCTGCCTTATACCAGCAACCAAGTTATTAGGGCTGTCTGGAATAAGTTTCAGGATAAATTCTACCACACCACTCCTTCTGATGAAATACATTGGAATGGTAAGCCTCACTCGATCTCTTCTGTTTATAATATGCTTGTTAATGGTTCTGGTAGCTCTGATATAAAATGGCATAAGGTTCTTTGGTCTAGAAACTCTAATGCCAGAGACAACTTGATGATGTGGAAGGTTATAAATAATGCCCTGTTGACCAAGGAGAAACTGTTGATCTATGGAATGTCAGTTGATCCACTTTGTGTTTTTTGCAAGTTGCAACCTGAATCCGTGGATCACTTATTCTTTGAATGCAATGAGTTAATGGGATTGTGGACTAGGCTGATGAGAAGAATTAATGCAAATCATATTCATGGACTGTCAAGTGTTGAGTGGGCTCTGATAGGCAAAGCTACTAAGTGGAGAAAGAAAGCCAGATTTGTGTACTTTTTCCTGATTAAAATGTACTTGAAAATTATATGGGAGGAAAGAAATTTAAGAAGCTTTGAAAACAAGATAAGGAGCAATCACCAGCTTTGGGTTGCTTTACAGGCGAGTATAAAGATAGGAATGAGGGAGTGTCAATTTGACTTCAGTGCTTATGTTGCTGCAGATCAGCTTTAGTTCATGTTTAATTCTCTTTTATCTTTCCTTTTTTCTTTTTGTATTGTTGTTTCCTCTCTCTCCATATGTGTAATGTTTCTCCTGTGATGTTTGTGCCTTTCTGGGGATTGTGAGCTTGTTCATAGTCCATTTTTCTTTTTTTTCATTTATCAATAAACTGGTAGGGGACCAGTTAACCCCGCTTGCCTTGCAAAAAAAATGTTAACATAAACCTTTCTTATATTTATTTTACAATTTAATAAACCTTTCTTAATAAATTCTTTTTAAGGAAATAAATCTTATTTTAAATAAAACTCATTCATATATTATTTTAAATCAAAATATTTTTAAGATATAAATATTCATTTGAATTCAAATTTAAATCTAATTTCGAATTAAAAATTCAATTTGAAATCAAATTTAATATCAATTCAAATTTTACATTAACTTTAAACAAACACTAATTTAATTTGAAAATAATAACTTTATTTAAAAATCTATTTTTTAAAATTAGTCTCAATTATATATATAAACAAATACCTTTTTAATTCAAAATAATAATTCTACTTTAAAAATCCATTTATATCTATATTTAAAATTATCATATTATTAATTATTTTGGTTATTTATATTTGAAAATAACAAATTTTATCCATTTTAAATAATTTATTAAGAAGATTATCACATTTTAAATTCCTCAAAATTCCGGGATATCACAGTGATGAATTGATTCTATGAATATCTGAATCTATTATTCTAGATTGTTATGAAATTGATGGTGACTTGATTAAGTACCATTGGAATTGATAAGCCTCTTCCAAATTTGGAAATCGATTCTTGAACCAAAGTTGTTATAAGAATGATTATTATTATTTTTTGATTATTTAATAATGATTTAAAGTTGAGTACCTTATAATTCTTCAAAAGTAATTTAAAGGTATTTAATTATTATTTTGATGTAATTTAATTATTTAAATTATTTAAAGGTATAATTTAATTATTAATTAAAGTTGTTTTAAAATGATTTGTTTTAAAGTTAATTATTAATTAAGAATTAATCGGTATTAAAATATTATTATTTCAAAAGATAATTTATTCAATATTAATATTGTGTAACATCCCGCCTTTTTATACGTTTTAAATCGATGATAAACCACACATGTCAGACTTAAACCATACAGAAAGGCGGATTGTTATGGGGTAAATAAGAAAAAACGGAGAAAGAAAAAGAACAAAACAGAATCTTGCAGCGGAACGATAAAATATAATAATCAAATTTACAGTTCATGAAGTTGTTTTACAAAATATTCGATTATACTTATACAATACATATCAGAGTTAAACATACCAGAGAATAATAACTAATGCGACGGAAACAGTATGAATGTAGTGGAATACTATAATAAATAATAATAAATCTTCGTCTTTGTCCTCCAGAATACGGTCTTCCAAATCCTGAAATGCTCAGGCTGACCCGAGCGAATTGAAAAGACAAAACACTCGAGTCAGAACTAAAAGATCTTATGTAAGTTAAATCAACGGTAAAAATATGAGTGTAAACGGCGTCCGAGATGTTTATGGGATTTGACATCTCCTATCCAGTGTCTAACGTGAGTGTAATAACTTAAGAGATGCTCTAGATTCACATCTCCTAAGGATCCGTTAAACTATTTACTATGTAGTAATAGTTCGCTATTATAATAATGTCTATAGTAAAATAAACTTACTTTTAAATAGCGTTAAGGAGTGACCCAATATGCCCCTTAACACGTAATAGTCCCAGCAGTCCATCCAATATCATAGTCCCTCCTGATCGGGAAGCCACCGGAGGATACCACACAGGCTATGGAAGAAAACCAAAATCATACAAGGCGTGCTAGGGTAGGTGACATGGCACAACTAGGCAATGCCAGGTTAGATATACCAATTACGCTTCCGAGCCGGTGGTAACGCATAGCACGCAGCTACCGCCCACCTCGAGCCACACCCCAAATCAAAAATCAAAAGTGGCCACCGAATCACTCCTTAACGCTATTGGTACTTAAATCACCTTAACCTCGAATTAAGTTATAAAACCCTATTCTTTTAAAATCTAAATTTCAATAAGTTCCAAATGGATTCTTATTAATATAATTCTTAATTAAATAAAATCTCAAATCAATTTCAAAACTATCTTCTCAACCTTGATTTATAAAAATCAATATAAACTCTATATCCAAGTATAATTTAAGTAATTACTTATCCATATTATATTTTAATAAATCAAACTTTATTATTAAACTTATTTTATACTTTAAACCAATTTTATACATAGCTTAAAACCAAGAATTCAACTATATATAAAATACCATTTATAAAATATCCAAATCAATATCTCATAAAACCATATATTTCTTCACAAAACCATAGAAATCATTTCAAAATATTTTATATATAGACCATGGTGTCTATATATAATTTTCTACCCTATGGTCAAGTGATACGGTAATTTATCATTTCAATCCGTAATTTAAAATAAAAATACGGTTATATACCATTTCAAACCGCAATTCCGAATGAAATAAAAATGCAAAACAACTTGCAGTTTATAACAATATAACTTACAACATCCATTCACCCAATATCAATCATCAACCATTTATCACAATCATCATCCAATTCAAACAATAACATCAATATAGAACAGATAATAAATAACAAGTAACTACTGGAAGTTTATATTCAATAACAAATTAATTTAACTGGCAGTTTATATGCAATAATAAATTGAATAACGATTTAATTCAATAAATTCAATTTAACTGGAATGATGATAAAATATACCAAACAACAATAAATTAAATTCTAATAACATTAGAAATTAATTTAACACACATAAGAAATTTTAGAAATTGTGAGTGGGTTAAAACGCTCACCTTTTGAATTTAAATTGAATTTAAATCCAATTAAACCCAAAAATTGAACAGTCTCAGAATCCATCCAAACCAGCGCCAAAATGTCCAGGATTCCAATACGAACCTAGCGAAGGAAACCGCGCATGAGTTGGGTCATGTATGCAAACGTTATACGCATTGGAAGTTTTAAACGATAAAATTAAAATAAAGAAAATAGATTAAATAATAAACACAACACACCTTCCCTCGTTCGTTCGAACCGAGCTACAGGAGACGCGCCCTGGCATTTTTTCGCTACCATCGAACTGCAACCCACCGTCGCCAGTAGCACCGCGCCCGACCACGGCCTAGCAGACCCCACGCGACCACTCCTGGGCCCCACTCCACCACCATCGAAAAATTAACAACTCCGATGAACAGCACTCGGTCACCTCTTCACAACCCTACCCTCGATCGATCGATCAGACGAAATTCATCAACGCGTGATGAACTGTCGAAAATGGTTCTTCGATTTCTGGCTAAACAGTGCATCGAATTGGAAAACGGATCACAGAATTGAGATGCGCTCTTCAAGAGCTTTCCGACGATATATAATTTGATATTGTTTGTGGAGTTCGAATTTTTGGCTTTGAAATTGATTGGGAATTGTATTTGGGAATTAGGGTTTGCAGCCATTGGAAAGAGGAGCTAATAGAACTGAAAGTACAGAAATGAGGAATGAATTAGGGTTTATAACAGGGTACATATAGACAAAGATGAAATAGAATAGATGGACACGATTGATATGCGCGTTGAACGATAAAATGGCCCGAAAAGCACGTTCTGACTCCGGAACGAAACTGGGTCAACCCATACATCAAAATAGATGTTTTTAAATATTTTAAACGCGATGGAAAAGGTTTCAGGTCCAAATTCCATTGTATGAAGAAGTTATGCTAAAATCAAATTATTTCAAATTGATTTCAATTTCATTGATTTCTAAGCATTTCGAGTCCGTACGATCAAATGACAAGTCTGATCGCTACGAAACTTGAAATCCTGCAATAATTCACCGTTACGGATCCGATGAAATGGGTTTCATCGAAATCCGAGTCAATGGCCAAAGTGGCTATTTTCACATTAAATAAATAAATAAATTAATTAACTAATTAAATCAAATTCTTAATTTCAATTCTTTAATTGACAAATTTCATCATTTTTTTATTTCTCAATCATTTACAATGATTTAAACAAATTAAAATGTCAATTTAGAGTTGATTAATTTATCAATTTCAGTATTAACCTCAATTCCATTAAATTCAAAATTATAAATTTAATTTCCAAAAATTCTTTTTAATTTACTTTTTATTCTATTATTCAATTTATTATTATCAAACGATTGAGATTAACATTGGATTCAAAATCCATTACATTAATATTCTCACATTTCATCTAAATTCCCATTTATGTAATGTTTAAATATTTAATTTCATTTAATTGCAATAAATCCTATTATCATAAATTAAATTCCAATATATCGACAAAACTTTATTTCCATTCCTTTTATTCAACCAACTGTCATATTATAAATAAAATTGACATTATTCCAATTATTTCCTTAATTTATACTAACATAACTTTTAATTTAGATTTATTGCAATTGATTACCAATTTTAGTTTAATATACTAAACAAATGGTTAACTTAATAATAATTGTTACCATTAACGTTTAATTTCACTTATAAGCTATTATTAAGAACCAATGTTGCAATTGATTTAGATCTAATTCAATACATTAAATGAATGGATAAACGATTAAAATTTTGCATTATTGCCAAATTTACTCACATTCATACTTAATTATCAACTAACAATTATTATAATTACTTATCTAGCATTGATTCTATCAAACTGCAATTTATTACGTATAACTTCATTAATTAATATAACTTTTGAATTTATTCCCCAGTTCCCTAATTTCAATCAATTATAACCTTACAATTTGTTTCAATTAATAGGTATTGCACTAAATTAGTTACTTATCAACTTGCATCAACCTTATTACATTAATTTACATTCAGTTATTATTAATCAATATATTATTCCATTGGTTGATTCAATACTCTTACTCTTGTTCATACTTTTATAAGTTTTCATTTCCAAACAATACTATAATTACTTACAGGACATTGATTTTATTCAATTACTATTTATTATTATTAGTTCATTAATTAATTCACTATTTGCCTTTGTTTTCTTATATTCAATTCTTAGCCTAGTATAACAATTTACATTACTTTAATTAATCGTAATTTCATTTCAATTGTTAATACTTAGCTTTAATTTCCATGATGGCATTTTATTTTTAACATTTGCTTCATTATAAATTAAAAAAAATTATTTCTTTCTAAATTTAATTACAAAATCTTATTAATTTAACTAATTTTAATCATTGAAATTTACGGGTCGTTACACTCTCCCCCACTCAAAACTTTTCGTCCCTGAAAAGGAAAAAGGAGGGAAAAGAAGAATTAGGAAATCAATATATCTTACTTAAAACATTAAATTTATAAAAAAATAAATTTACAAAATTAATTAATTTAAATAAAATATTCTAATTTATAACCATTAAATCTTTTTTTATCCTCAAATAAATAAAGTTTGGAAAACCTTTTCAAAATTTTCTAAGTCCAAAATTTACTGAAAATTTCGATAGAGTCTCCTTTGTACGGAGAGGCTCGGGAGAAAATATAATATCAAATATAACAATGTACAACAAATATTTTATGACATAATAAATATCCCAACACGGGAAAAATAATATAATAACGCTATAAACTGTAATCCGAGAACGTACCTATTAGTCGGGCAATTTGCGCTTAATTATGAAACCAAAAGCAGGAGCAATTACTTCCACAGCCTGTATTTCACTTATATAATCCAAAAGAGTTAATAATTATATAGAATGAAATATTAATTTTGTTTCATCCACTAGCAACCAAATCAATATAAACAACAATCACTTGCAATCACAACATACATCCACCATATGAAGCCAATAAAATCAACCATCCATGGCAAACAAACAAATAGTTGTTCAGGTTTAAAAACTTTAAATTGTACAGAATGGAGAGTAAACTATTAAGTGCACCATTTACTCAACAGTCTTAGATGAAACTGAATAGATTATTCATACATCCAAACAAACTTAAAGTATCCTTACCCAAACAACCATAAACCAAAATAAACAACAAATCCAAACAATAAATTAAGTTCATTCTTATTAATTTCATTTCATACTATTTGTTATTTAATTCCATTTTTATTCATATAATGATTTATCTTTTAATTTACATTTATTTCTTGCAAATTTTCTTTTCTATTCATTCATTTTTTTTACTTAATTTCATTTATTTACAGTATTCATCTTTCTATTTATTTTTATTATAAATAACTTCAACATTTACTCTAGTTTATCATCATTTCTTTATAACCTTTCTATTATATTTAATTAGTGGCCCTTCAGTCAGGCTTAAGTTTATAACAATTATAACCTTAAATTCTTATTTATAAAAGAAAATTCATTGAATACTTTCATTACTTCAAGTTTTACTTGTAAAATTTCCTATTACATTTCTTTTAACATTTTATAGTTGGTAAGTTATATATATGTTAAAGAATGCAAATGAAACTTACACAAGTTTTATCACATTTCTTTTAATTTTATCTAATATTCAATAATTCTAACTTTTGGTTTATAAGTTACAAATTCAACTTTCTTATACTTTCATTTATAACTCAACATTTGATATCTTATTTCATTTAGGGTTTCAATTATTAGTTAAATTCTGTTTCACTACACTAATTGAAATTATCAATTAACAGAAACTTAAGAACTAAATAACGGGTTAAATTTCAAATCATTTTAAAATAACAGATAAATGTATATACTTACAACTTATATATCCAAATATATTTAAAACAATTTGAAATTTAAATTTGTTCATCAATATAAATTTGCAGTAAAATACTACAGTGGACTTTCCACTTAGAAACTCGAAAATGGATGTCGATGATGCGTGCACTCGTCACCGAAATTATTTTCCAGCGATAGAGATGGGAGTACAGAACTTATTTCTTTCCAAAGTTTCTTTAAAACAATTCTTTCAAATTGTATTAAAATATTTATACCACAAAATAGTTCCAATAATATTATTATTACATTCAAAAGAAATTTTCGAAAACCTCGAACTTAAGTTCTAAAATTTTGGATTTTCATTTATTTTATTTTCAATCTCATTTCGACTATTATTTATAAATTTCACTACCTAACAACCAATATATTGCAACCAAATATAAATATATTGCAACCAAATATATATATATATATATATATATATATATCATTTATAAAATTTCATTTTATATATAGAAAATATAATAGGCGAAATTATTTCATTCACCTATATTCAAAACAAATATTGTGTCGGTCTCTCCTAATAAGTGTTTAGAAATCCCTATTGATGTCATAGCGTCCCATGCATCAACCAGAATTTATAAATACAAAACGGAAAAAATTAACAAAATATAAAAACCTTTCATAACACTAACAAATACGCTACCTCATATATATGCTCAGCCACTCATCATAGGGTATTACTACCCTATTAATAAAGAGTCAGACCCCACAAAGCTAAGGTTTATCGCTAAACCAAAGCTCTGATACCAGATGTAACATCCCGCCTTTTTATACGCTTTAAATCGACGATAAACCACACACGTCAGACTTAAACCATACAGAAGGGCGGATTGTTATAGGGTAAATAAGAAAAAGCAGAGAAAGAAAAAGAACAAAACAGAATCTTGCAGCGGAACGATAAAATATAATAATCAAATATACAGTTCATGAAGCTGTTTTACAAAATATTCGATTATACTTATACAATACATATCAGAGTTACACATACTAAAGAATAATAACTAATGCAGCGGAAACAGTATGAATGTAGTGGAATACTATAATAAATAATAACAAATCTTCGCCTTTATCCTCCGGAATACAGTCTTCCAAATCCTGAAATGCTCAGGCTGACCCGAGCGAATTGAAAAGACAAAACATCCGAGTTAGAACTAAAAGATTTTATGTAAGTTAAATCAATGGGAAAAAATATGAGTGCAAATCGCGTCAGAGATGTTTACGAGATTTGACATCTCCTATCCAGTGTCTAACGTGAGTGTAGTAACTTAAGAGATGCTCGAGATCCACATCTCCCAAGGATCTATTAAACTATTTACTATGTAGTAATAGTTCGCTATTATAATAATGTCTATAGTAAAATAAACTTACTTTTAAATAGCGTTAAGGAGTGACCCAATATTCCCCTTAACACGTAATAGTCCATCCAATATCATAGTCCCTCCTGATCGGGAAGCCACCAGAGGATATCACACGGGCTACGGGAGAAAACCAAAACCGTACAGGGCGCGCTAGGGTAGGTGACATGGCACAACTAGGCAATGCCATGGTAGATATACCAATTACGCTTCCAAGCCGGTGGTAACACGTAGCGTGCAGCTACCGCCCACCTCGAGCCACACCCCCAAATCAAAAATCAAAACTGGCAACCAAATCAATCCAAAAATCAGAGTACAATATCGAAGGGATGTGTCCGATAAAAGGTGTTACCTTCTTAACCCGTCAATCGCTCTTGTTTTAACCACCTTATGCTAACTCATGGGAGTCGGGTCCACGTATATACCTCAAAGGAACGTTGCCACCATCCTACTTCATTCTGAAATCTCCACCGCGTACACAGTTGTTAAAGTGGTTTTCGGAGTTGGCAGAGAGTATGACAACTTTCGATCTCGGTCTCTTTAACAACCAAACTTTATTATAGTACCGCGGTCTTTTCAAAATAATTATACTCCAAAACCAGGATATAATATTCATTTCAAAACCATATAAATACGATATCAATTTCGTTCTAAAAACCAAATCAATATGATATCATTTTAAAATCATACTATTTCAAAGTTATAAAATTTCGAAACCAAAGACTTAAAACTATAACACTTCCAAAACGTAATACTTTGAAATTTATAACTTTGAAATATAACTTCCACCCCTTACATGGTTTAAATATTAAAATATTTTATAAAATAAACTAGCTTCTTAAATTTCACAAATCAATTCCAAACAACTCGAATTTCTAAATTTTAAATTTAACCAAATCCCAAATCATAATTTCAATTCAATTTGGTTTTCAAATGGACCATTCAAAATTATATCGATTTCAAAACAGATTTGATCCAAAAAATAAACCATTTCAAATTCAATATATTTCAAAGCTTAAATATTCAATATTTCAAAACTAAATTTTATAATTCATATATATATACACCATATTTATTTTACTATTATTTAGTTTTGAAATATTTGCTTAATAAATCCAATATCCTTTAAATAAAACTTTGAATTTCAATAATTGAATATTCCTCAATTTATTTAGAATGATATATTCACTTAATCACCTTAACCCCGAATTAAGTTATAAAACCCTATTCTTTTAAAATCTAAATTTCAATAAGTTCCAAATGGATTCTTATTAAACATAATTCTTAATTAAATAAAATCTCAAATCAATTTCAAAACTATCTTCTCAGCCTTGATTTATAAAAATCAATATAAACTCTATATCCAAGTATAATTTAAGTAATTACTTATCCATATTATATTTTAATAAATTAAACTTTATTATTAAAATTATTTTATACTTTAACCCAATTTTATACATAGCTTAAAACCAAGAATTTAACTATATATAAAATACCATTTATAAAATATCCAAATTAATATCTCATAAAACCATATATTTCTTTACAAAACCATAGAAATCATTTCAAAATATTTTATATATAGACCACGGTGTATGTATATAATTTTCTACCCTTTGGTCAAGTGATACGGATATTTATCATTTCAATCCGTTATTTAAAATAAAAATACGGTTATATATCATTTCAAACAACAATCCCAAATGAAATAAAAATGCATAACAACTTGCAGTTTATAACAATATAACATACAACATCCATTCACCCAATATCAATCATCAACCATTTATCACAATCATCATCCATTTCAAATAATAACATCAATATAGAAAGATAATAATAACAAGCAATTACAGGCAGTTTATATTCAATAATAAATTAATTTAACTGGCAGTTTATTTGCAATAATAAATTGAATAACGGTTTAATTCAATAAATTCAATTTAACTGGAATGATGATAAAATATACCGAACAACAATAAATAAATTTCTAATCACATCAGAAATTAATTTAACACACATAAGAAATTTTAGAAGTTGTGAGTGGGTTAGAACACTCACCTTTTGAATTTAAATCCAATTTAAATCCACAAAATGAACAGTCTCAGAATTCGTCCAAACCAGCGCCAAAATGTCCGAGATTCCAATACGAACCTAGCGGAGAAAACCCCACGTGAATTGGGTCAGGTATGCAAAAGTTATATGCATTAGAAGTTTTAAACGATAAAATTAAAATAAAGAAAATAGATTAAATAATAAACACAACACAACTACCCAAACACATCATCACATTCCCTCGTTCATTCCAACCGAGCTGCAGGAGGCACGCCGTAGCATTTTGCCGCCACCGTCGAACTGCAACCCACCGTCGCCAGTAGCACCGCGCCCGACCACGGCCTAGCAGACCCCACGCGACCACTCTTGGACCCCACTCCACCACCATTGTAACGACCCATAAATTTTAATAAATAAATTGGTTATTTTTAATCAAATTTTTGTAATTTAATTTAGAAAAAAATAAAAAATTTATAATTTATGTTGGAATAAATGTTAAGAATGAATTTTAGCAATGGTTAATAAAGGTAAGTAATAAACTTTTAAATGTTAGTATAAATTAAAGATATGATTGGGAATCATATTTATGAAATAATAACTAGGATGCAAGTTAAATGATACCAATCCAGTTAATAAATTTATGAATTGAATGGAATACCAATTAATGAAAATAAATCTAAATGTTATGTTTGGCTATAAATTGAACATAAGTGAATGAAATGTGTAGTATGAAGATAAATGGCAACATTGATTTGTGAGTAATAAAAGCTTATTAATGCGACTAAAGGACTAACGGTAACGACTTTTGTTTGTTACCCATTTTGTAATTGGTTGATTTTAAATTGGAAATCAGTTATAAAAATTATAATCTAATATTACGTTAATGTTAACTAAGGTAATTATCAATAAATTGAATGAAATTCAAATCAATGGAAATAAAATTCCAAGTTATATTTATTGATTGTAAATAGAAATATTTGGTAATAAATTTAATATAAGAAAAACCAATGCAAATATTGCATTAATCATTGAAGTAATAATAAAAAATAGTAATTAAATCAAAATTTGAAAGTTGGGAATAATGTAGATGTTACACTTAGCTGCAAATTGAATACAAGGAAACAAGCGTACATATTGAAGTAATTGGTGAATTAGGAAATAAGTTCAGATTATGTTAATTTATGAATTAATACGTAATGTATGTAAAGTAATAAACTGGTATAAGGATGGAATTAAGGTAAATCCATTAATTGGTTTTAAAACCTTAATTAGTGTGTTCAATTGATAGAAGTACACATTTAGAAACGTAATATTTATTCAAATTAAGATGTAAATAGGCGTATATTAATGTCATGAAATAAAATTAGAGTATATGAAATTATAATCTGGATTGATAAGTAATGAACTTATAAATGCAATTTAAGCAAATAGGTAGCAATTAATATAGGTTGTGTGTTTATTTAATGTGTTAAATAAACGGGTAATCAAATTGCAATGAATCTAAATTTACGTTTTGTTAATGTAAATTTATGTAATAATCGGATAAAATGTTAATTTTATTTATAAAATGATAATTGGTTGAATAAAAGGAATGCAAAATTAAGTTGTGTCAATATATTGGGATTTAATGTATAATAATAGGATTAATTGTAAATAAATGAAATTTAACATTTAATTATTACGTTATTGAAATTTAGATGAAATTTGGAGATATGTATGTAATAAAGTATGAATCCAATGTAAGTTTCATCTATTTGATACTAATAGGTTGAATAATAGAATGAAAGTGAATTTAATAGATTTTTTTTGGAAATTTAATTTATAAATTTGAATATGATGAAATTGAAAATTTAACACTGCAATTGATAGATTAATCAGCGATAAATTGACATTTAAATTTGTTTAAATCATTGTAAATGATTAAGAAGTTAAAAATGTTGAAATTTGTCAATTATCGAAATAAAATTGAAAATTTGATTTAATTAATTATTAATTTATTTAATTAATGGAAAAGTAGCCATTTTGGTCAGTGACTTGGATTTTGACGAAACTAGTTTCATCGGATCCATAACGGTGAATTATTGTAGGGTTTCAAGTTTCGTAGCGATCGGACTTGTCGTTTGATTGTACAGACTCGAAACGCCTTAAAATTAATGAAACTGAAATCAATTTGAAAAATATTGATTTAAGCATAACTTCTTCATACGATGGAATTTGGACTTGAAACTTGTTGCATTGCATTTAAAATATTTAAAAACATCTATTTTGATATATGGGTTGACCCAATTTCATTCCGGAGTCGAAACGGGCTTTATGGGCCACTTTAGCGTTAGCGCGTAAATCTATCTTATCCATCCATTCAAATGTCAACCCTGCCTATATATATCCTGCTATAAACCCTAGCAGGCTCGGTTCCTCATTTCTATACGTTCTATTCACCTTCTCACTTCAATGGCAGACAGACCCTAATTCAAATTGCAATCCCAAATCAAATCCAAAGCTGAAATTTCAAACTCCACAATATATGCCAAATTTTATATCAATTCGAAGCTCTCGAAGAGCGTAACTCAGATCTGCAATTCGTTTTTCGATTCGACGTATTGTTTGTCCAGAAATCGAAGAACAATTTTCGGCCGTTCATCGCTCGACGATGAACTTCGTCTGATCGGAAAACTCTTTCTGGGTTTTGAAGAGAGAGCCGAGGGGGTCACATCCATATGAGTTTCGTGGTGTGTTAACGGCTAGATCGTCAGCAAAAATTTGATTAGGGTTTTCGTTTGTAGCGGCGGTTGTTCAAACTTTTGGTGGCGCACGTCAGGTCGTGGGTGGGGGAGATCGGTCGTGGGCTGTGAGGCACGTGCGGCGGTGGCAAAAGCGTGTGGTGCGTGCGTATGGGGGACGGCGCTATTCGAAGGTGGATTGAGTTGCTGTGTAGAGGATGCTGACGTGGCTAGCTGTGTAGTGTGCTCTTTTTTTTATTTATTGAAATTCAAACGCATTCGTCGCTATATCTTTCGCATACGAACACCAATTCACGCGCGGTTTTTTTTGTTAGGATCGTATTGAAATTCCGAACATTTTAACGTTGGTTTGGACGAATTCTGAGACTGTCATATTTTTGGGTTTAAATTGAATTTAAATTCAAAAGGTGAGTGTTTTAACCCACAACTTCTAAAATTTCTTATGTTTGTTAAATTAATTTATGTTGTGATTATGAATTTATTTATGGGTGTTTGTATATTTTTAATCATCATATCAGTTAATTGCATTTATTTAAATTAAATCGTTATTTAATTTATTATGGAATATAACTGCAAGTTAAATTACCTGTTATATATTATCAGTTATATATTGATATTGATTGATTGTTTTGTATGATGATTGTGATGGATGTATGATTTTATGATGGATGAATGGATGTTTATTTATATCATCATAATCTGCAAGTTGTTATGCATTTATTTTGATTCGGGATTGCGGTTTGAAATGATATACAACCGCATTTTTATTTTTCAATTGCGGATCGAAATGATAAATATCTGTATCACTTGACCATAGGATAGAAAATTATATACAGGCACTGCGGTCTATGTATATAAAAAATTATTTTGAAATGATTTTCTATGGTTTGGAAAGGAATATACGGTTTAATAAGTATTAATTTTTGATGTTATATAAATATTTATATATATATATATGTATGTATGTATGTATGTATAGTTAAATTCTTGAATTTAAGTTATGTATAAAATTGATTAAAAAATGAGTTTAATAATGGAGTTTAATTGTTTTATATTATATGGTTAAGTATCTATTTAAATTCTATTGTATATAGAGTTTATAATGACTCAAATAAAATTTAAGGTTTGAAGATAAATGTGAAATTGATTTGAATTTAAGATTTAAGAATTATCCTTGAAAAATTTGATTTGAAATGTAAATAAATTGAGATTTAAAAGGTATGATTTTATAACCTGATTTTGAGGATTTAAATGAATATCAAATTGATATAATTGAATATTATCATGTTAATTAAATTGAAAGAATATCTAGTTATTTGAAGTCTAAAGGTTTTACTAAAATGATATTTGATTTATAAAGTAAACATTTCAAATCTAACTAATAGTAGTTGAAATTGATATATACGAAATTATCAAAGAATAAGTTTTGAAATGGTGGAATAATTAAAGCTTTGAAATATATGGAAATTATTTTGGTTTATTTGGGAATTTAAATCTATATTTAGAATTGCTCTGTGAAGGTGAAGAAGCTATTTTATTTCATAATAAATAATTTAATATTAAATCATTTAAGTGGTATAGTATGTTTCAAAGTTATGAAATTCAAAGTTTTATGTTTTGAAAGGCTATATTTCAAGTTTTGATTTCAAAATATTATAACTTTGAAAATCTTATGGTTTTAGAAAGGGATATATTTGAAATGATATCATATTGATTTGGTTTTTAAAAGGGGAAGTGATATCTTAATTATATGGTTTTGAAATGGATATTTTATTTCTTGTTTTAAGTATAAACTATTTTGGAAGGACCGTGGTGTTATAATAACGTTTGGTTGTTAAAGAGACCGAGATCGGGAGTTGTCATACTCTCTGCCAACTCCGAAAATCACTTTAACAACCGTGTACGCGGTGGAGATTCCAGAATGAAGTAGGATGGTGGGGGCATTTTCCTTTGTGGTAAATACATGGACCCGACTCCCGTGAGTTGGCATAAGGTGGCTAAAATAGGAGCGATTCTCGGGCCATGGAGGTAGCCCCTCTTATCGGACTCATCCCTTCGATATTATACTCTGACGTTTGGATTGATTCGATGGCCACTTTTGATTTTTGATTTGGGGGTGTGGCTCGAGGTGGGCGGTAGCTACGCGTTACCACCAGCCCGGATGCGTAATTGGTACATCTACCCTGGCAGTGCCTAGTTGTGCCGTGTCACCTACCCTAGCGCGCCTTGTACGAGTTTGGTTTTCTCCCGTTGTCCATGGAGTATTTAGGGTAGTCTCCCGATCTGGAGATGCGCTGATACTGGATGGACTACTGGGACTATTACGTGTTAAGGGCTATATGGGTAACCCCTTAACGCTCTGAAAAAGTAAGTTTATTTTACTATTAGACACTATTATAATAGCGAAATATTACTACATAGTAAATAGTTTAACGGATCCTTAGGAGATGTGAATCCCGAGCATCTCTTAAGTTACTGCACTCACGTTAGACACTGGATAGGAGATGTCAAGCCCCCTAAACATCTCCGACGCCGTTACACTCATATTTATTCAGTTGATTTAACTTACATAAGATCTTTTAGTTTTGACTCGAGTGTTTTGTCTTTTCAATTCGCTCGGGTCAGCCTGAGCATTTCAGGATTTGAAGACCTTACTTCTGGAGGATGAAGACGAAGATTTTATTACTATTATATATTATATTAGTCCACTGCATCACAATTGTTCTGCTGCATTAATTATTATTCTCTGGTATGTGTACTCTGATATGTATTGTATAAGTAAAATCAAATATTTTGTAAAGCAGCTTCATGAACTGTATATTTGATTAATATACTTAATCGTTCCGCTGCAATATTCTATTTTTTTTTCTTTCTTTGCTTCTTCTTATTTACCCCATAACAATCCGCCCTTTTGTATGATTTAAGTCTGACGTGTGAGGTTTATCGTCGATTTAAAGCGTGCGAAAAGGCGGCCCGTTACATCTGGTGTTGCATGACTTCTCTCCTCACAACAAAGCAAACATGTGGGGCCTTGGGGCTCCCACATGTTTGCTTTGTTGTGAGGAGAGAAGTCATGCAACACCAGATATCGACACCCCAAAGAACACGTAGCCGTCACCTGACAAAACCCTAATCGAATTAAAGCCCCAAATCTAGCCGTTAATTCGACAAATTAAAAACTCCGATGAGCAGCACTCGGTCACCTCTTCACAACCCTACCCTCGATCGAACGATCAGACGAAATTCATCAACGCGTGATGAACGGCCGAAAATGGTTCTTCGATTTCTGGCTAAACAGTGCATCGAATTGAAAAACAAATCACAGAATTGTGATGTGCTCTTCGAGAGCTTTCCGACGCTATATAATTTGATACTGTTTGTGGAGTTTAAATTTTTGGCTTTGAAATTGATTTGGAATTGTGTTTGGGAATTAAGATTTGCAGCCATTGGAAAGAGGAGCTAATAGAACTAAAAGTACAGAAATAAGGAATAAGGAATTAATTAGGGTTTATAACAGGGAATATATAGGCAAAGCTAAAATAGAATAGATGGACAGGATTGATATGCGCGTTGAATGATAAAATGGCCTGAAAAGCCCATTCTGACTCCGAAACGAAATTGGGTCAACCCATATATCAAAATAGATGTTTTTAAATATTTTAAACGCGATGGAACAGGTTTCAGGTCCCAATTCCATTGTATGAAGAAGTTATGCTAAAATCATATTATTTCAAGTTGATTTCAATTTAATTGATTTCTAGGCGTTTCGAGTCCGTACGATCAAATGACAAGTCCGATCACTACGAAAGTTAAAATCCTACAATAATTCACCATTACGGTCCGATGAAACTGGTTTCGTCGAAATCCGAGTCAATGGTCAAAATGGCTATTTTTACATTAAGTAAATAAATAAATAAATTAACTAATTAAATCAAATTCTCAATTTCAATTCTTTAATTGACAAATTTCATCATTTTTTATTTCTCAATCATTTACAATGATTTAAACAAATTAAAATGTCAATTTGGAGTTGATTAATTTATCAATTTCAGTATTAACCTCAATTCCATTAAATTCAAAATTATAAATTTAATTTCCAAAAATTCTATTTAATTTACTTTTCATTCTATTATTCAATTTATTATTATCAAACGGATGAGATTAACATTGGATTCAAAATTCATTACATTAATATTCTCACATTTCATCTAAATTCCCATTTATGTGATGTTTAAATATTTTGCATACAAGAAGGTTATATTCCCTTTTGATAGAGGGGGATTAGGCATCATTAATCTTAAAAAATGGAACATAGCCACTGCCTCTCAGCACGTTAACAGATTATTGGGAAATTCTAAGGGGTTGTGGGAAGAGTGGAATAGGCTGTACAACCTTAAAAGAGGAAATTTCTGGACTATGGATGTTAATATAGATGCTAGTTTTCATTGGAAAAGAATTATGAAGAATAGAAATCATTACCTTCCTATGGTGCAATGCAGCACTAACAACTCTTTTTGGTATTCTCCATGGTGTGCTCCAGGTATGATATTGGCCCATTTGATTGAATATAATCTCATATCTATCTCTGGTATTCCTCACAACGCTAATGCTAATACTTTCATTGTTGATGAGGAGCTCATTTTGCCTCATGTCAGTTCCCCTGCGTTGAACAATCTTTGGTCCTCTGTGGTGGCTTCATTCAAATGTGTGGAGCATTTGGGGCTAAAATGGAATGGCAAACTTCACAGTACTTCAGTGGTCTACAAATCTTTAATTCAACAGCAGCATTCTTATCCTTTTCCTTGGCATGCTCGTATTTGGAAGAGTGGTTCGTCACCCAAGCATAACCTCCTTCTATGGAAATGCCTGATGAATGATCTTCACACCCAAGACAATCTGGTCAAAAGACAATTTATCAATCAATCGGTGTGCATCCTATGTAACCGTGCTTCTGAAAATGTGGGGCACTTGTTTTTCAATTGCTTATTTTCCTACCAACTGTGGAAACGAATTCTTCAACATATTTCTGAGCGACCTCCAATAAGAGATTACTCTCTCGAATGGGTTCGAATCTTTCAACATTCCAGGTGGAAATCTGTTTCTACCTCTCGTTTTCTTCAATACCTCAAGCTTACCAATGCGGCGATATGGGAAGAAAGGAATTCGCGTAGATTTTTGCAGTCTTCCTCATCGATTACCGCCCTTTTTTTCAAAATTGTACAGTGATGTGTCGCTGTTTGTATTATTCCGATTGTTATGATGTTCCTTAGATTGCTATGTAGCCGTTGATCCTTGTAGTTTGTGTTTGTTTTAATAAAATGTGGACTGCCCACGATAAAAACAGGCTGGCTTTGCCAAAAAAAATAAATATTTAATTTCATTTAATTGCAATAAATACTATTATCATAAATTAAATTCCAATATATTGATAAAACGTTATTTCCGTTCCTTTTATTCAACCAACTGTCATATTATAAATAAAATTGACATTATTTCCAATTATTTCCTTAATTTATACTAACATAACTTTTAATTTAGATTTATTGCAATCGATTATCAGTTTTAATTTAATATACTAAATAAATGGTTAACTTAATAATAATTGTTACCATTAACGTTTAATTTCACTTATAAGCTATTATTAAGAACCAATGTTGCAACTGATTTAGATCAAATTCAATACATTAAATGAATGGGTAAATGATTAAAATTTTGCACTTTTGCCAAATTTACTCACATTCATACTTAATTATCAACTAACAATTATTATAATTACTTATCTAGCATCGATTCTATCAAACTGCAATTTATTACATATTACTTCATTAATTAATATAACTTTTGAATTTATTCCCCAATTTCCTAATTTCAATCAATTATAACCTTAGAATTTGTTTCAATTACTAGATGTAACGACCCGTAATTTCGCTACTTCGAAAATGAGAGATTTCGTTCGATTTAAATTTAAAAGGATTTGAAATCTTAAATAAATATGTTATATGTAATAAATAATTATCTATTCTTATAGTTAATAAATTAAAAAGTATAAGTTTGGATTTTAGAACAAATCTACAAAAGTTAAGTTTTGTTAAAAATAAATAAAAGCTTAAATAAATGAATTTAAATATTTATTTAAAAAGGTAAATCTTATTTAAAACATTTAATAAAGATAATAAAAGTAAATTTATATATTTAAAAGTATGTTAATAATCGTTTTACAAAAATAACCAAAATTTGTCGCATCTTGTCAGTTTTACATACGCTGTAAAATTAAAGATTTTGATATTAATTAAATATGACTTTTAAATATAAAGATACTTGTTTTATTTTATTTAAAGTAGTAAAAATTTCATTCTAAAGTTTGGTTTACTTCAATATATAGCTTAATAAAAAGGTCAAATTTTGACTGTATAATTTGTCGTCAAAAACACCGTTTTCAACCAAAACAATTTGTCGACAAGTTGTTGCAACTTGATACATTTTCTAACTTATAAATACAAGTTTACAAACTATTTAAACACTTTACATTTAGCACTAAAAGACAAAAGGAGTTAACTTTTGAAAAGTTTAAATAAATGTAGAAAAAGTGGAAAGTATGATTTGACAAATATAAAAATTATCAAAGCTTTTATAAAACAACATAATTACCTTACTTCTCATCTCATTAATGAGATGTTATACTTATGCATAGAAAAGGAGCCAATGGAAAAGTGAAAAAAAAACTAACTAAAGGAATTAATGACACATATGCTCACCATTAATGCATACTTACAAATCCATTTAATGCAAATCAAATCAATGCAAAAGTCTTCTTTTTAAAATACAAACTTTAAGAAAAAAAGAGTAATCATTTCACAAATTCAAATCACATTAATGAGATGTTACTAATTTACATGGAAAAAGAGCAAATGTTATTTTAACATTTTAAAGTTTAAGAAAAAGAGGCAAACATCATTTCATTAAGTACAAACTTACATCCTAACATCATTTCACCATTAATACACTTCTTATCATGTTAAGCAAAAGTCAAAAAGTAAGACAAGGGTATTTAGGACATTAGCCACTCAAAATCCACTTATAAATACAAGCCTAAACCCTTCTTTCTTCACAACATTCTCGTTCTACAAAATTTCTAAACTCCCTTCTATTCCTCTTCCACCTCCATTCTTCCTTCTATCTTCAAGCTACCACCTCCATACTCCAAACCATCACCTTACACCACCAAAACTAAGTCAAACTATCATTACCCACCTCCTCCTCACCCTAAGCCCAAGTCGAGCCCCTACACCCTAAGCCGTGCCCTTCCACACCATCAAACCCAAGCCTACACACCCCAAACCCTCCAAACTAACATACCCAAGGCCGTACACCCATTCCCCTCCAAAAGCTTTCGGTCGAAAAAAAGGGAGAAGAAAAGAAAAAGGAAAGGAAAAAAAACATTCAGAAAGGAAACGGAAAAAAGGCGAGACATTGGAAATAGCATGTTAGCGAGAGATAGAATTCTTACGTTAAAGTTTGACAGAGTGGATATGAAGGTGAGAAATTCTCACCGCCTTTTGGATTATATTGATTATCATGCTTAACTATTATGTTAGATAATCACTATTTGATGATATGAATGTTTGGTTGATTGTTCGAATAGGTTGGATAATCCGTAGTACTGTCACGACATTTACCGTTTTGGATATGTTAGTGTTATATGATAGTTATATGGCTGTGATGACAATTTGGACATCAAATTCCTATTAATTAAGTAATCCCTTTATTTAAAAAGACTATATTTTAGTAATATGAGATATTATGGAAAAATAAGTCTCTTTTCATTTAGAAATGAAATTAAAGTTAAAATGAAAGTGAATTTGAAATTTGAAGTGAAACGGATTTGAAAAGGATAGCTACATGGAAATTGAAATAGAGATGAATAGTGAAATTAAAATTGAAATCGATTTTGAAAAAGCGAAGTTTAGTTTGAGATTAAATTGAAGTTTAAATTGAAATAAGATTTGAAATCTAAGTTTTAAATGAGTTTAACTTGAGATTAGAATAGAAATTGAGTTAAAGTTGGAATTTAAAATTTAATATTAAAATAATGGGAATATAATAATATTATAATATGGTAATAGTGAAAATATATTTTAAATACTTTAAAAAGTGAAACTTTTGATTTAAAATGATTTGTAACGATTTTATAAGTGTTGAAATCCAATTTGAATAGATTATTTCAAATATTGAAAAATAAGTTAAAACTAGATGCGTCGCGCAACGGTAGTTCGCGTCGAAAAGTTTAAATAAATGTATAGAGTGGAATATGGCTCGGAATTCTTCGAGATAAGAAATTTCCAGACTACTATACTCATATCTTCTTAACGAAGAAAGATAATCAAAGTTTCGATAAGTAGATTTTGAAATAAGTCCAAATCAATTTTCCAGAAAAATCGCGCTAGTGCAATTAAGTGACCGTAACAGAAATTTTGTTTAAATGGATGTTTTTAATTATGGAAAAATATGGAATAAATTTGATAAATCTACTTAAATGATTTAAAAGAGATTTGGAATGGAAAATACGAATTATCGAATGTTTAAATGTTTTTTAATGAAAATAAGCTTATTTAGCATTTCCGCGGCAATTTTCTGCTGTGAATTCTATAACTTTTGGAATATGAGTTTAAATATAACGACATTTTCCAGAAAAAGTTGTTAATGTTTTAAAAAGGATAATTGAGTGTTTTGAAAGATAATTTGGAATATTTATAAGCAATTTCAAAATAAAGTTGAAAATTTGAGTATGCGGAAACAACTAGTACATTTGTCCCGCCTGTGAGATCTAGGAAGATAAAACAAGGTGTTCAGCTAAGGTTAGGGATGGAACAACCAGTGCCTTGAACTTACCTGGCCCATGTTTTGTTTTCTTAGGCGAGGGGTGGAACAGATCGAAAGGAAAGCCCGTATGCTCTTAAATAAAAAGATTATGTTAAGTTTTCCAAAATAAAAGAAGATTGGTGTTATCCAAAAGTTAAACAATCTCCAAAAATGAATGATTCTATGATCCTATTTACTTCAAAATGTTTGTTAAGATTGATTTAGGGTTTATCGTAAACGATGTCTTAAATAACGTTGTTTTTGACCCGCCTAAAAATTAAGAAATTTAGGTCAAGAATTAAGTAAGGAAATTTGAGATATTTTCCAGAGCAAAAGAATGAATTTCTTAGAAATTACTCTAAGTCAAAAGAAAGATAATTTGAAATCATCCGAAAAGAATTAAGGTGAAAAGAAACTTAATAAATCCTATATACTCATATTCACTTTTTACCGATAATTGGATTTTGAAGGAACCGGAGTCGGATTTGGGTGAATCCTATCCGAAAACCACTTCGAACCAATGTATACGTTCGAACGTGAAGACATGTTGAAGACGATGATTATTGAAGACCGTGGATCTTCATAGCATGAGGACTGCTTGTTGATTTGCTCGGGGTCGCTCCCATTATAGAGTTACATATAGCAGTGGTCTCCTCGTGATGGAGATTTTTCGGATTGCAAGGCCTTCTCACCTAATAACGGTCGAGGAAAGTGCCTTCGGTTTGTCCTGTTCCTGAACAACTTGTATGAACATTTGTTTGACATTGCATTTCTAACGATTACGTACATTGGTTTTTACAAACGTACATCAGTGGTGGCGGAGAAGGCAACTTCTCTTAGCTTAACACCCTCTTTGAGACGTACGAGCTCAAGGGTTGTATTTTTGTGGAAGGAAATTAGTAGTCAACGGAAATGGCAATGTGGCATTCAAAGATGTGATATGTGCATTGTAAAAAAGTAATCGTAGCCTCAAGCCTCATCAAACCGGAAATGATCGAAACAGGATTAGATGCAGCGAGGCTAAGTGGGTCATTCGCAATTCAGATATGGTCATCCTCTTCTAGATATATCTTTGTACGCTATGACGTCGTGTATCTGATTATTGTGGTCCGTATGCTAGAGGGCCCTCGATAAAGGTCGGTAACGACCGGAGGATGTCATATTTGGTACCATCTAGTTAAAGAGGTGGTTCGTCTTATGTTGGTAGAGGATCCTTTGTGATGGTCCTCGGGACATCCATCTAGAGGTGTACCCCTTCGGAAGGTAGATCCTGCGCCTGGTCATTTGTATGGAAATCCATTCTCCAATAAGAACCTACGGACTTGATTGTAAACCTATTATGCTGGAATTTAATCAATGTAACAATTTCGGCTAAGATTAATAAGTTTATTTGCAAATGTTTTCAAATAATGTCATTGGAAATAATATCAAACGTTTTGATATAAAAGTGTTTTAGTTATCATAAGGTAAAAACCCGTCCGTGTTTATGTGTGGGCGTGGTCTTATGAGATACTCTTAGTTTTCAAAGGATTTTATTCAAAGGCTGATATATGACCCTGTCATTAACTATTGAGTTTTTCTCACCCTGGTTTATTAACCCTTATCTGGGTATTTTCAATACTCGGGTTAGATCCGAGTAGTTTCAGGATAGTCGAAGACGGTTGGAGTTTCCAGAGGAGAGCTGGAGATATTCATCGACGTATGGACATATTCTATTATCCGCTGTACTTAGTGAATTTTGTTTGATGTTTGTCGGCATTTGTAAGGGCAGGTTTTATAACTGTCCAAGTTGAATTTAGGCTAGACTCTGATATATGTATTTAAAAGTTTTCCGCTGTAAAAATATTTGTTCAATATTATATGTTATTCCTTTCGAGTGAGATTTTGTTCTGTCTACTTTTCTTTATCTCCCTTAAAGATCCGTCTTTTCGTGCAATTTGAGTTGGACATGTGTGGTTTATTGTCGATTCAAAGGGTACGGAAAAATGGGCCCTAACATTTGGTATCAGAGCTGAAGGTTAAGCAAGAACCTTGGCTCTGTTATGGGTAAAGTCTCATCAGAGATAGGATTAGTAATATCCTTGGATGATTAACTCATTAGAGATAGGGTTAGTAACACCCTAGAATGAGTTATGAGAGTATTATATATATGAGTGTGTATTTGTTAATTTTATAAAAAATGATTTTGTTTTAAAGATGGTAAATGAAATAATTTTACCTTGGGTTTATATTATAAATATTAAAGGAGATATCATTATTTTTGGGTTAGAAATTAAGGATTGTTTGTAATTTAGCTTAGCTAAAATATGAATATCTTGTGATTAGAATTACACAATTTGACTATAAGATATTCCATATAGAATCAATTAATTGAAAGCTAGAATTTAGAATTTTGATCATATACCCCTAGACCTTTGGTTATTAATAAATAATATTGATTAAGTGATTATCATAATGGATGGATTTAAAAGCTAAGTACAAATATCTTGTGAAGTAAAATTCATGATTTGATTATAAGATATTTGATGATAATACTGAAGCTAGAAGTGTAATTAGAGAAAGTAAAAAGGAAATGTATACTTAGAAAAAAATTCTTATCCATAAGATAGGAAAAAGGGTAAACCTAAGTTGGGACCTTTTTTTTCTAAATATAATATAAAAGTATAAGTTCTATAACTTATAAAGGAAATAAAGTAATTTGAAATTTAGACACTTTGATTAGGTTAAAAATTAAAGTGAAATTTAGGAATAAGAGATGTAAAAAATATCATTCTAATATAAAAATTTGAATTAGTGATACATTTAGGGCAACATTTGTAATTCAAAATAAAGTAAGAATAGAAGTGGTTATTTTTGAATAATATGGTTAGTAGGATGATTGTTGGACGAAAAAGATTAATAACAAATACCATGAGAATTAAGTTTCATAAATTTGACTATAAGGTATTTGATGGATTTAAGATTAAGAAATTTGATTTAGAAAATGGATAGGTAAATAAGTTAAATAGTTAATCATAGAATCAGTGAGAAAAAGGTGTACACTTAGTAAAGTTGTCATATTAATATATGGATTGGATAAATAATATTAGCTAAATGAAAACCTTAGGTAAAGAAAACTTAGGGTTGAGTTTTATAACTTATTAATTTGAGATAATAGTAGAGTTCCATATTAGTTAAACACCTTAGTTGAAGTAATAACAATTTAAAGTTTGGGGATATGTATATATACACTTAGGAAGTAAAGATATATTATACAAGTTTAAATCATACTTGTATGCTTAAGTAAGAATATATTTAGAAGAAAGCAATGGTTGTGAAATAAACTTAGATTAATAGAAGTTTAGAAGAAATGTATTAGGTAAAGATGAATGTGAATAAGTACATAAGTTAAACATAGATCATTTCAGCACATAAATTTTGATATAAGATTTGAGTACAGAACTTTAAGGTGTTTACACAAATCCGAAAAAGGATTTATCACTCATTTCTTGACGGCGAGCATTGATGGGAGTTTATGATTATTTACACGAGTTTTCTATCATAGTTGAGAGCAATGCAAGGAAAGCAAGGGTTTGTGATCAAGAAATCTGATCAAAGTCCGCACTAGAAAATCGAGGGATCGATACTAGTTCAAAAGAAAAGTTGTGGATTCGAATAATCGATCGAGTCAAATATCACATATAGTATGATGTGTTGGGTCTGTCTACTTAGTAGTTGGATAGTTATCTCAAATATAGTAGGCGCTAAGATATAGTGGTTGGACCGATGTTTTGGTATGCATATATGTAGACCACAGATATAGTATATGCTCAGGACAGGGAATGAGCTATGTGGTTGTATTCGTTTATCTTGATACAGTATCAGTGTGGTTGTTTTGGATGTATATTCTTATTTGGTTGTTGTATATATTTTCTTAAGCGTGCAGTGCGCACTAGGATGGGTACGATAGAAGTATGGCTTGATGTATGTATATATAACCTTAAGTACGTGATAAGTACACATGTTAGTGTGGGGAATCTCTATATGTATGTTTGGCATCATCTTTTTTAGTGTTGTTATAATACCGACCTTCTTCTTTTCTATCATCGGTAGAAATAAGTCAAATTATTTGAGGAGATGAGTATGGGATAGATTCCTTTGTCTTTGATTTCATTTCGAGGACGAAATGCTTTTAAGTAGGGGAGAATGTAACGACCCGTAATTTCGCTACTTCGAAAAAGAGAGATTTCGTTCGATTTAAATTTAAAAGGAGTTTAAATCTTAAATAAATATGTTATATGTAATAAATAATTATCTATTCTTATAGTTAATAAATTAAAAAGTATAAATTTGGATTTTAGAACAAATCGACAAAAGTTAAATTTTGTTAAAAATAAATAAAGGCTTAAATAAATGAATTAAATATTTATTTAAAAAGGTAAATCTTATTTAAAACATTTAATAAATATAATAAAAGTAAATTTATATATTCAAAAGTGTGTTAATAATCGTTTTACAAAAATAACCAAAATTTGTCGCATCTTGTAGTTTTACATACGCTGTAAAATTAGAGATTTTGATATTAATTAAATATGATTTTTAAATATAAAGAGACTTGTTTTATTTTATTTAAAGAGGTAAAAAGTTCATTCTAAAGTTTGGTTTACTTCAATATATAGCTTAATAAAAACGTCAAATTTTGACTGTATAATTTGTCGTCAAAAACACCGTTTTCAACCAAAACAAGTTGTCGACAAGTTGTTGCAACTTGATATATTTTCTAACTTATAAATACAAGTTTACAAACTATTTAAACACATTTAGCATTAAAAGACAAAAGGAGTTTACTTTTGAAAATTTTAAATAAATGTATAAAAAGTGGAAAGTACGATTTGACAAATTTAAAAATTATTAAAGCATTTATAAAACAACATCATTACCTTACTTCTGATCTCATTAATGAGATGTTATACTTATGCATAGAAAAGGAGCAAATGGAAAAGTGAAAGGAAAGCTAACTAAAGGAATTAATGACACATATGCTCACCATTAATGCATACTTACAAATCTGATTAATGCAAGTCAAATCAATGCAAAAGTCTTCTTTTTAAAATACAAACTTTAAGAAAAAAGAGTAATCATTTCACAAATTCAAATCACATTAATTAGATGTTACTAATTTACATGGAAAAAGAGCAAATGTTATTTTAACATTTAAAAATTTAAAAAAAAGAGACAAATATCATTTCATTAAGTACAAACTTACATCCTACCATCATTTCACCATTAATACACTTCTTATCATGTTAAGCAAAAGTCAAAAAGTAAGACAAATGTATTTAGGACATTAGCCACTCAAACTCTACTTATAAATACAAGCATAAACCCTTCTTTCTTCACTACATTCTCATTCTACAAAATTTCTAAACTCCCTTCTCTTCCTCTTCCACCTCCATTCTTCCTTCTATCTTCAAGCTACCACCTCCATACTCCAAACCATCACCTTGCACCACCAAAACCAAGTCAAACTACCACCTACCTACCTCCGCCTCATCCTAAGCCCAAGCCGAGCCCCTACACCCTAAGTCGTGCCCTTCCACACCACCAAACCCAAGCCTACACACACCCAAACCCTCCACACTCACATACCCAAGGTCGTACACCCATTCCCCTCCAAAAGCTTTCGGCCAAAATAAAAAGAAAAGAAAAGAAAGAGAAGAAAAGAAAAAGGAAAGGAAAACAAAAGCGTGCGGAAAGGAAACAGAAAAAAGGCGAGACGTTGGAAATAACACGTTAGCGAGAGACAGAATTCTTACGTTAAAGTTTGACGGAGTGGATATGAAGGTGAGAAATTTTCACCGCTTTTTGAATTAGATTGATTATCATGCGTAACTGCTATGTTAGATAATCACTATATAATGATATGAATGTTTGGTTGTTGTTTGAATATGTTGGATAATCTATAGTAATGTTATGACATTTACCGTTTTGGATATGTTAGTGTTATATGATAGTTATATGGTTATGATGATAATTTGGACATCAAATTCCTATCAATTAAGTAATCCCTTTATTTAAAAAGATCATATTTTAGTAATATGAGATATTGTGGAAAAAAATAAGTCTCTTTTCATTTAGAAGTGAAATTAAAGCTAAAATGAAAGAGAATTTGAAATTTGAAGTGAAAGGATTTGAAAAGGATAGCTAAATGGAAATTGAAATTGAGATGAATGGTGAAATTAAAATTGAAATCGATGTTGAAAAAGTGAAGTTCAGTTTGAGATTAAATTGAAATTTAAATTGAAATAAGATTTTAAATCTAAGTTTTAAATGAGTTTAATTTGAGATTAGAATTGAAATTGAGTTAAAATTGGAATTTAAAATTTAATATTAAAATAATGGGAATATAATAATATTATAATATGGTGATAGTGAAAATATATTTTAAATATTTTAAAAAGTGAAAATATTGATTTAAAATGATTTTAACGATTTTATAAGTTTTGAAATCCAATTTGAATATATTATTTCAAATATTGAAAAATAAGTTAAAACTAGACGCGTCGCGCAACGGTAGTTCGCGATTTCGCGCCGAAAAGTTCAAATGAGTCTATAGAGTGGAATATGGCTCGGAATTCTTCGAGATAAGAAAATTCCGGAATACTATACCCATATCTTCTAAACGAAGAAAGATAATCAAAGTTTCGATAAGTAAATTTTGAAATAAGTCCAAATCAATTTTCCAGGCGCTAGTGCAGTTAAGTGACCGTAACAGAAATTTTGTTTAAATGGATGTTTTTAATTATGGAAAAATATGGAATAAATTTGATAAATCTATTTAAATGATTTAAAAGAGATTTGGATTGGAAAATATGAATTATCGAATGTTTAAAAGTTGTTTAATGAAAATAAGCTTATTTAGCACTTTCCGAAGCTGTTTTCTACTGTGAATTCTATAACTTTTGGAATATGAGTTTAAATGTAACGACATTCTTCAGAATAAATTGTTAATGTTTTAAAAAGGATAATTAAGCATTTTGAAAGATAATTTGGAATATTTATAAGCAATTCCAAAATAAAGTTGAAAATCTGAGTATGCGGAAACGACTAGTATATTTGTCCCGCCTGTGAGATCTGGGAAGATCAAACAAGATGTTTAACTAAGGTTAGGGATGGAGCAACCAGTGTCCTGAACTTACCTGGCCTATGTTTTCTTTTCTTAGGCGAGGGGTGGAACAGATCGAAAGGAAAGCCCGGATGCTCTTAAATAAAAAGATTATGTTAAGTTTTCCAAAATAAAAGAAGATTGGTATTATCCAAAAGTTAAGTAATCTCCAAAAATGAATGATTTCTATGATCCTATTTACTTCAAAATGTTTGTTAAGATTGACTTAGGTTTTATCATAAACGATGTCTTAAATAACATTGTTTTTGAGCCTCCTAAAAGTTAAGAAATTTGGATTAAAAATTAAGTAAGGAAATCTGAGATATTTTCCAGAGCAAAAGAATGAATTTCTTAGAAATTACTCTAAGTCAAAAGAAAGAGAATTCGAAATCATCCGAAAAGAATTAAAGTGAAAAGAGACTTAATAAATCCTATATGCTCATATTCACTTTTTATCGATAATTGGATTTCGAAGGAACCGGAGTCGGAATTGGGTAAATCCTATCTGAAAACCACTTCGAACCAATGTATACATTCGAACGTGAAGACACGTTGAAGACGATGATTATTGAAGACCGTGGATCTTCATAACGTGAGGACTGCTTGTTGATTTGCTCGGGGTCGCACCCATTATAGAGTTATATATAGCAGTGGTCTCCTCGTGATGGAGATTTTTCGGATTGCAAGGGCTTCTCGCCTAATAACGGCCCAGGAAAGTGCCTTTGTTTGTCCTGTTCCTGGACAACTTGTATGGACATTTGTCTGATATTGCATTTCTAACGATTACGTACATTGGTTTTTACAAATGTACATCAGTGGTGGCGGAGAAGGCAACTTCTCTTAGCTTAACACTGTCCTTGATACGTACGAGCTCAAGGGTTTTATTTTTATGGAAGGCAATTAGTAGTCAACGGAAATGGCAATGTAGCATTCAAAGATGTGATATGTGCTTTGTAAAAAGGTAATCGTAGCCTCAAGCCTCATCAAACCGGAAATGACCGATACAGGATTAGATGCAGCAAGGCTAAGTGGGTCATTCCCAATTAGGATATGGTCATCCTCTTCTAGATATATCTTTGCACGTTACGATGTCGTGTATCTGATTATTGTGGTATGTATGCTAGAGGGCCCTCGATAAAGGTCGGTTACGACCGGAGGTTGTCATATTCGGTACCATCTAGTTAAAGAGGTAGGCCGGTCTTGTATTGGTAGATGATCCTTTGTGATGGTCCTCGGGACATCCATCTAGAGGTGTACACCTTCGGAAGGTAGATCCTGTGCCTGGTCATTTGTATGGAAATCCATTCTCCAATAAGAACCTATGGACTTGATTGTAAACCTATTATGCTGGAATTTAATCAATGTAACAATTTCGGCTAAGATTAATAAGTTTATTTGCAAATGTTTTCAAAGAATGTCATTAGAAATAATATCAAACGTTTTGATAGAATAGTGTTTTAGTTATCATAAGGTAAAAACCCATCCGTGTTTATGTGTGGGCGTGGTCTTATGAGATACTCCTTGTTTTCAAATGATTTTATTCAAAGGCTGATATATGACACTGTCATTAATTTTTGAGTTTTTCTCACGCTGGTTTATCGAGCATGATCTGGGTATTTTCAATACTCGGGCCAGATCCGAGTCGTTTCAGGATAGTCGAAGACGCCTGGAGTTTCCAGAGGAGAGTTGGAGATATTCATCGACGTATGGACATATTCTATTATCCGCTGTACTTAGTGAATTTTGTTTGATGTTTGTCAGCATTTGTAAGGGCGGGTTTTATAACTGTCCATGCTGAATTTAGGTTAGACTCTGATATATGTATTTAAAAGTTTTCCACTGTAAAAATATTTGTTCAATATTATATGTTATTCTATTCGAGTGAGATTCTGTTCTGTCTACTTTTCTTTGTCTCCCTTAAAGATCCGTCTTTTCGTGCAATTTGATTTGGACATGCGTGGTTTATTGTCGATTCAAATGGTACGGAAAAACGGGCCTTTACACTAGGTATTGCACTAAATTAGTTACTTATCAACTTGCATCAACCTTATTACATTAATTTACATTCAGTTACTATTAATCAATATATTATTCCATTGGTTGATTCAATACTCTACTCTTATTCATACTTTTATAAGTTTTCATTTCCAAACAATATTATAATTACTTACGTGACATTGATTTTATTCAATTACTATTTATTATTATTAATTCATTAATTAATTCACTATTTGCCTTTGTTTTCTTATATTCAATTCTTATCCTAGTATAACAATTTACATTACTTCAATTAATCGTAATTTCATTTCAGTTGTTAATACTTAGCTTTAATTTCCATGGTGGCATTTTATTTTTAACATTTTCTTCATTATAAATTATAAAAAAAATATTTCTTTCTAAATTTAATTACAAAATCTTATTAATTTAACGAATTTTAATCATTGAAATTTACGGGTCGTTACATATTGTTTTATAAAATAACTTTTATTAAAGAGTATTTCCTAAATTAACTTGAAAATTAATATAGAAGCTTTATAAGCATTATTTGAGATAATTATTGAAATAAATGATTTTGGAACGTAATGCTATAATTTCATGGCGGAATCGGGAGGCAGAGATTGCCTAAGTTAAGTTTGATTTTTCTGGATAGAAACGCAACCATCGAGCTGTGATCCATGGTCAATACCAAATGGTACTTTCCAAATATACTTATATCTATATATTTCTTAAAAGTTTTCAAGTATTTTTGAAAGGGATGATTTGAGAATATATTTATTCTGGGGAGATAATTATATACCTTTTTACTAAAAAGATTTGATTTATTTAAATTAAATATGGCTTAGTGATTTCAATGGAAAATGGAATCTTTAGTTGAATGATTGTTTATTTGATAGTTAAATCTGGACCAAAACGCAACTTTGAAAATATCTAGAAAAAACATGGGGATTATGTGGTACAGTTACCATTCGAGGTGCTATACTGTACGTATAAACTTGTTTTGTTCTGCTAGTACGATTATAAGGAAATCCATCCACTAACGGTTAGGAGATGATTTCGTCTATTTATTTCCTAGAGAAACGGGGTTGAGTTTACTGAAAAATTCAAAAGCTATTTCGAAGAGACAGGGATCGGATAAGTTATCCGAAAACCACTTCAATCCAACGAATATGTTTCGAGGTGAAGACAAGAGCATGGAACCAAAGATGGAGCATTAAAGTGCAAGGGCTAGTCACCACTAAACCTGAGGATGATTCCAAAATAGATGTGGTAGGAGTAGTGCCTTCGGTTTCATTCAGACCAAGAATGGACTTGTATGGATGAATGCTATTAGTACATTATCATTGGAGACAATGAGCATTCTAAGGTAAATGCCTTAAAATATAATCGTAGCCTCAAGCCTCATCAACCAGAATGACTGAAAATCAGAAGAGATGTAGCAAGGCTAAGTGGGTCGCACCCAATTAGGGTATGTTTATCACCTTTCTAGATACCCTCGGATATTATAAATATAGTGCATGGGAAGGAGCTCGATAAGGGTGGGAACACCCCGAGTGATAACATATTTGGTACTATCCAGGTTAGAGTAGGCTGATCTTGTGTTGTAGGGGATCCCAGCGAGGTCCTCGGTACATTATTCCGGAGGTGTACTATGACAGGTGTACCCTAATGCCTGGTCATTGTATGGAAATCCATTCTTTAATTCGAGTCTTTATGGTTTGGTTATAGAGCCTAGTATGTTGGAATTTAATTAATGTAACAATTTCAGTCATTTGAATAAGTATTTATACTTAGACACTATTATAACATCATTGGATTTTCTATAAAAGGTTTTGGTTATCGTAAGGGAAAAACTCATCGTGTTTATATGTGACGTGGTCTTACGAGATACGCTTGATTTTAAAAGGATTTTTGAAAGTTATAACGAATAAAATTCCGTGTGATTTAAATTCTCACACTGGTTTTACCAGACTGACCCAGGCGTGGTTTTCCTAAATGCTCGGGTTAGACCGAGCATATTTCCAGGTTTAGATGGATAATTGGAGTTCAGGAAAGGAGTTAGAGGCCCATAGACGAATTCACGTAGATGATTATATTTCCGTTGCATTTTAGTTGTGTTTATCAGCAGTTCTGAGGACAAGTTGTTATAATTGTCCGTGTTGGATAGGTTAGTATACTATGATTGATGTTTGTGTGTATATAAATAAATTACAGTTTTGTCCTTTATGTAAAGATTGTTATATATTATAGATTATTCGTTCTGCTGTGAGATTCTGTGTTGTTTGATTTTCTTCCTATCTCATATCTATCTTCTTTCTACTTTCTTTTTCTTAACTATCTATCTTCCCATGCAATTTGAGCTGGACAAGTGTGTTTAAATGTCAGTTTAAAATGTACGAAAAAGTGGGTTGTGACATTCTTTAGTGTTATTAGGTAAATATTTTGCTGAAAAGGATCAAGTTAATTGGTAATCTAATGTCCAATGAAGTACAGTTGCAGGATAGAAAGGAAAATAAGGCAGCCGAAAAGAGATCAATTGCATTCAGTGCTACAACTGACAATCAAGATTCAGATGATGACGATAATGATGAGGTGATTGCTGTTATGACTCAAAATTTAAGAAAATTTATAAAGTATAGAAAGGTGAACAACTTTCTTAAAGCTGAAAATAAAATTTCAGAAACGAAAATGTTTTTAAGTGTTACGATTGTAGTGAATTCGGCCATCTACGAAGAGACTGCTCGTAGCAAAAGAAAAACAAAGGAAGAAAAGAGCTTATAATTCAAATTTGGACAAATCTAATACTGTACCAAGTGACAATGAACCAGATACATAAAATATCAGCATGTGTTTCACAGTGACGGAAGATTAACCAGAAGAAGACAAAGGAAACAACAAAATATGTACCTTTTACATTTCGTATTTTATAGTTTTTATTTCTTATCTTTTTGGAAATTATATAACAATATAATAATAATATATATATAAACGTTAAACATATATAAGTAAATATATATATGAATATATATATATAATATTTCTCATTTTTGAATTTTGAAATTTCAGTTCATATGTCGATATATGTCGCATGGATATGTCAACATACCTGGCAGAATTTTGACAATCTTTTCAAAATTCAAATGCGATAACTCAGATTTTTGGACATCTGTTAATTGGTAATTAACAGGATTAAATTTATTAAAAATACTGATTTGTAAGTTGAACTGATGAATTTTGATAATTAAGAAAATATCTCGATATTAATATTTATTTGATAATCTTCTTTTATAATTATTTAAATGTGCCAAAATTATTCTTTTCAAACAAATAAAATATGTGTTTTCAAATTACTATTGTTTATATATATAAGTAGATTGTAAATAGAACTTGCATTTGAAATTAAAAGATAAATATCTTAAAAATAAATTCGATTTAAAAACTCTACATTTTAAAATCAGTGTATATATATATATGGTTATAAATTAATGTATAATTAAGTTTTATATCATTTTCTTTAAGGTTATATAAGTATAAATAAGAGGAAATGTATTAATAAAAATATAAAATATAATATAAAAACATATAAAAATATAAATGCATGCAAAAAGACATTTGTAAGCTAAGTAACATGCAAATTACAAGTGTCATATTTAATTTAATTTCTTCATTTTAAAAATAATAAATAAAACAAGGCAATACGCTTATATATATATCTTTACTTCTTCATCTTTCATTTTTCAAAAGCTAAACTAGAAAAAAAAAACTAAAAACAACCTCTTGCAAATTTCAAAAACTGAAGCTAAGAAATTCAAGATCCAAGTTCAATTCAACTAAAAACAAGAAGGTCAAAATTGGTTTCAAATTCAAAGATCAAAAGCAATTTCCAAATTTTTCAAAAGCTTCTCTGTTCAACATTTAAATTGAGTAAACATACCCTTTTAAAGCTAAATCTGTTGTATACCTTGATGCATATGATAAAGTTGTGAAGTAATGTTGTGCATATGATTTGTATGGATGTATTTTGTTTGAAATATAGTTGAATTACTGTGTATATATATGTGCATGTTTGTGTATGAATAAACTGGCCTCTATTTGATTTTAACAGATTAAATCAAGTTCAAAAATTCATATCTCTTTATATAAATAGTTTTATGTTATGATCTTTAAAAGGAATTTGTTTGTATTTACCAGATTCAACTTTTTAAAATATTTTTAAAGTATAATTAGCAAGATATTTTACTGGCAGAAGAAAAGAATGGTGAAGATCAATTAATGTAAGAAATTTGATTGTTTAATTTCGGTGCTTTAATTATGTAATCAAATTCGTTTCCGAAAATAATGAATTTTGATGATAATATCTTGATTTTTAAGTTTGGGATTGTTGAGATTTTTTGAGTTGAATGGGATTTGGTTTTTTGTCGATTTCTGACGATCGGGGAAGAAATGAGCATCACAATTGATGCTGGAGGTAATGTGAAGGATGGAGATCAAGGGAAAAATAGTCAGAAGATTTATCGATCGCCGTGGTGGCTTGTCGACGGCGATCTAGGGTTTTAGGACCTGTTTTGGTCAACGTGGGTTTCGAGGCTAGTTCGTCGATGAGGATGCATCGGACTCGACCGGAGCAAAGGGAATAGGCGCGTGGGTCTACGAAGAAGCTTTGGTTGGAGTGTCGAACTTTCTGGTGATCGAAGGTGGAAATCGAGGTGGTTTTAGGGTGATCGGTTTGTTCCAGTGGGATTCGATGTGCTCGAATTCGATTTTGGGTTCGATTCGAAGATCTGGGTGGTCGGAATCTAAGGAGAGGTTGTCGTCGACGTGTTGGATGTGGCAGTAATGACCGAAGCAGCAGCATTCGTCTGTGCATGTGCATGAGTGACCGTGTGTCAGTGTTTGTGTTGGGTTGTTGTAGGATTCAAAGTGTAAGAGTGAGCATCGGGTTTGGACTCGGAAAGATTTGGTTTTGTCTTGAGTTAGTACCAGGGATGGTATGCGAGTATTTAACAATGATAACAGGTTTTAAAAAGTTAAACAAAACAAGTTTTACAAAAAAAGGATTACCCGGGTTTGGGCTCGGGTTGGTATAGGCTCAATGCTGCAGTGTATTAGCAAGGTTTTAAAATTTTAAAAAAATACAACAAGTTCTTGAAACAATTTTCTTAAACTAATTCTTTTAAATAATAAATGTTTATTTAAGTTTTGGATTAGTTAAAGGTAATATAAAAATATTTTTAACTTAAATTAATTAAGTTTAAAGTATTTTATTATTTGTCCTTTATTTAATTCTTAAGTTTATTAAAATAAAATTTAATAGTATAATTTAATAGTTGATTTAAGAAGGTGAAATGTTTTAACTATTAATTAACTTAAAAGTCTTAAGTTATTTCATGACTTAATAATAATTTAATTCCAAAGGTTTATTAAATAAAACTTGGATGATAATTAAATAAAATGATTAAGATAAATGGTTTAACTTATAATTAATTAAGTGGTTTATCTTTAATTAATTTAAGTCCTAAGTAATTAGAGGATAATTAATTAATGTCAATAATTAATTAACGTAATAATAAAGGGTTTGTAATTAATTAATATTAATCAAGTAGGATTCAAAAGTAATTAATTTATTTGTGTTAATCAAATTAATTAAAAATGGTGTGACCAAGTTATCTTGCTTATGGATGATTAAATTGTATCGAATATTTGGATTGATTAATATCTCTAGTCTGATAATTTGTGATGTTTTGAGATATGAAATGACTGGATTGATATGTTAATAAATATGAATCATTTGTTTAATTAAACATCTGTGATGAATTTCTGTGTGCATATGACAATCTGAAGTAAATTAAATTGTTGAAACTTAAAAAACTTGGCTTAAGGGATGGCATTGAATTCGAAGAGATCGAGGTCGGATATCAACAATGTCCGAAACCACTTTGGTTAGTAATCTATATTTCCTTTATATTTGATTCTAGAAGTAAATAGGCTGGAATGGAATGAATTAGGTAAACTTGTCCATTTAAACTAAGTAACGGTACTTAGATTTTTTTTGAAATAAATGTTTGATTATAGCAAGATAAAACTCGTAGTATTGAACGAGTTACCTGGGTTTTCAAGAAGTTTTACAACTTTAAGTATTTCAAGTTATATGGGTTAACGCACGCTGGTTTCTAGCTTGACTCCGGTGTTACTTTATTGTAATGCTCGAGTTAGACCGAGTATCATAGATTTTCAAGTTAGGATGTCCTGGAGCTCAGGAGGCGAGCTGGATGGCAGAAAAGTATGGAGTATATTCCGCTATGTATTTGAGATTGTATTGATAGTAGTCAAGGACAAGTTGTTCCAACTGTCCAGTTTATTTGTGAATGATTGTACTCTGATATATTGTCTATAAATTGGCAATTACAGCTTTCTTTGTATAAATGCTGTTATTTGATATTAAATTTTGATCCGCTGCGATTGTGAGATTCTGTGCTGTTGTTTTTTGTTTCTTCTTCTACCACTTTTCTTCTTTACCCTAACAATCTGGAATTTCCGGCATTCGATTACTCGGCACTTCTATAGTGAACGTACTAGTGTCAAATTTTCAGGGTCGAAAATCTTGGGTCATTGCATTTGGTATCAGAGCTGAAGGTTAAGCGAGAACCTTGGCTCTTGTGGGTTTACTCATTTGAATAGGGTCAGTAGTACCCTAGAATGAGTTGAGTGTATTATATATGAGGGCATACTTGTTATTTTCTTATATAATGATTTTAAAAAAATGATTTTAAAGTAGTTTTTATATAGCTTATATTTTTTAATATAAAGAAATAATTTTTCTAAGGTAATTGGTTGTTAATTATTAAAGTTGAATAAGACCATAAGAATTTAAGTGGTAATATATATAACCAAATAGGAATTGGGTAATATGAATAAGATAAGCTAGAATTGGATTCAAACCAGAGATTAAAATCCTGAAATTTGTAGAAATGTTTTCAGAATGTTAAATTAAGTTACCTTGATTTTATTTTCCAACAAATTGTGAGATAATATAGTGAATTGGTTGTTAGATATAATAATCTTGGTTATTATCATAAAACGGTTATTATATCCAAATAATGGAATGTTTTAAGGAAGTAACAATTTAGATAAGAATGACTTATAAATTGAAAAGGATTTAAATTGTGAAGTTCTAAAATCTAAGACCAGAAAATTTGAAATTGTTTCAAAGTATTAAAAGATATAATAAATAATATCATTCAGAATATTTTTGAATGTAGGAATCATATTTTACAACAAGAGTATTTTGAATTTTTTTAAAGGAATTTGTTTGAATTAAAAACCAAGAATGGTTTGAACTTTGAAATATGACTTGGGGTGCAAAAGAAATGAATATGTATATATATGTCAATATACATAACAATAAAGTCGATTGGAAGTAAATACCGAGTGTGGGATTCTGAATTTCCCTAAATTGAGAGTATAACTTAAAGTGAAATAGGTTTTTAAACTTATAAATGGGAAAGGATATTGATAAGAAGTTTAAAAATTTTAAACGGAGAATTCAAATTGAGTAAGGTTGACTAGATTAAATGAATTGAGATTTAATTCAGGGAGTTATGTGTGATCAAAACGGGTTTGAGTTCTGGAAATGGGTAATGGATGCTATTAATGGATGTTTTAGATGATTTGGATGTTTATTTACCTTAACCTATCCTGCTATCATCATGTTGTTATTAAAAATCTAGGAAACTTTGAATTAAATTGAGACAATTATATATCCATTACTGAAATTTAATGGAAACAAAACTTTAAATCGAAATTATTTAAATAATTTTTATTTTTAGAAGTAAAATTGGAATTATGGAAATGGAATCACTTGGGCTTAAGACTCAAATGAACTTGCAAACTGAAATTGTTAAGAATTAGTTTCAAGGTTAGAAGTTAAAATTTGGTAATGAATTGGATTTCGAAGATTAAATTGTTAAAAAAAGGATTTGAACTATTATTTGAACCTAGAAATAAGTTAAGTAAAAGTAATTTAAATGAATATTAAATTTTGGACTCAAAATTAAATTGTTTAAAGATTTAGATTGTTAATTTAAAGGTGAAGGTTAATTTGATTTAAGGAATTAAATCAACATTTGAAAGTATGGTTTAAAGTTGAGATTTGAATTGAAATTAATTCAAAGGGAAAATGGAATTGAATTAGTTAGAAGTGAGAGAAGTTGAATAAGTTTAAATTCAAATGGGAATTGATTTGAGTTGGAATTGAATCAATTTAATGGGATGGGAAATTGAATGGAAGTGGAGACTAGGAAATTAAACCAGTTTGGCTATGAAACTATTTTCAGATAAATTGTTTTAATATAAACTATTTTAAATCTATTTTTCTTAGCTATTTACTGTACAACCTTTCTTTTTAAAACCTAAACTATCTTATACTTATTTCACAACTATTTTGAAAACTAATTACTATTTTACATCTATTTACAAACTAATTACAATTTTACAACTATTTTGCAACTATCTAACTATTCTACAACTATTTAACTATTTTACAACTATTTTACAATTACTTAAATATTCTACTGCTATTTACAACTAATAACTATTTTACACCTATTTATCTATTTTAAACTTTTTCAAGTTATTTTCTAAATTCAAACTGGTTAGAGTGCAAACTGTTTATAATTAAACACTAATTGAGATAAGAATGGATGTGATAACCCAAATGGAAATGGAAGCAATTGTGAATAGGTAAATAGGAATCAAAATGAATGTGAAGTAAAAGAAAATTGATTAGTTGATAATCAATGAAGGTAAATACATAGGATGCACGTATGTTATTCTATTCGCATAATGATTTGATCCAGATTCGAGCACAGAATTACGAGATAGTATATCAATTCGAGTTAGAATTTTTCACTCGATTTTCAACGAGGGACCCTAGATATGGATTTTTGATTGATTCTGAGAATTCTCTATCATAGTTATGGCTATGTAAGGGGAATGACAGTTTCTGATCAAGAAACCAGATCTGAGTCCGCACTAGGAAGTCGAGTGGACGATACTAGTTCGAAAGTGAAATTGTGTGATTGAGGAGTGATCGAATTTGATAATGCGTACGGATGATATATGTATATCGTACATGCTTGAATGAATTGATATTGAAAATTTTGAAAAGAAATGTACAAATGACTTTTGAAGTAAAAAAGAATAAGTATATTTTGTGAAATATATGATGAATAAGAGTGGAAGTTGGATATCACTATAACTGAAACTCATTTTATAAAAAGAAAGTCATGTGGAAAGTAACTTTATAAAGGAAATCGAATTTGAATGTTGATTTGGTATAAATAAAGATGTAAATATATTTGTTATATATAATAAACTCTCCTTGTCGAATCTATAACCAGAAGAAAGATCTTTGAAAATTATTTGAAGTATAGAAAGGAATTTATATAAGTAGGAAGTGATCCAACAATATTTTCTTCCAATTAAAAGAATAAACTTACATATATCTATATATATATATATATATATAAATGTTTTTGCGGAACTGAGGAAAAGGTTTTTGGAACCCATTAATTTTGAAAAGCTTTTGATTTTTGGGAAAAATCAATTTTGAGAATTTGGAAAGCCAAGTTTGGGAACTATCGATTTTGAGATATCGATTTTGTGTAAATGGGATTTATATGTGATTCATATGAAGAGAATGATTTGAAAGATACTATATGTGTATAGTATAAAATGTTTTGAAAATGCTGTGGCGAAAAAGGCGCTTCCATTTAGGGTGAAACTTCTAGCAGGAGATCCACGGGTTGGTTTTGCCTTGAACCCTAAGGGGGGTTCTAAATTTGATCCTAAGAGGATGTCCAGACTAACTGAAGTTCCTGTGGATTGTGGTTGGGGTAGAAAAAGTCGTGGGCGCTGATGCCTACAGAGACATTGGGTTATGTTGTGACGACGGTGTAACTCGATGTAACTGCGATCTATTGTGCACCATAGCGGAAGTTGAGGGGCAGCGATTGCCTAAGGTCTACGTTTGATTTCGCTAGGAGCGCGATGTAACATCGGTAGACTGCGATCTATGAAGACAGAGCGAAAGTCATGTAGCAGTGAGTGCCTACAGGCTACATTGGAACTCGATTGATGTAGTCTGCGATCTATGTGGTCTGTGTGGTGAAGTTTCATTTGGCAGCAAAATTCGAGGGCGCTGATGCCTATAGTTACATGGTTTTTACCATGATGGCAACGTAACCCTGGTTGTAGCTGTGATCTATGGCGGTTCCATGGTGTAATCAAGGGGCACAGAGGCCTACAGTATTCTATGGTTTTGCCGGGATGACGACGTAATCATCGGGCTAACTGCGACCATGGCGGGGGTGATGATTTCCAGAGCATTCTCACCAAAAATGTTTTCTGTATTTTCACAAAAAAAATTCCAAGTATTTTCACTGGGTGTTGAAAACGGATTTGCTAAGTACTTATAGATTTTCAGTCCTATGCCTGATCAATGTATAACCGAATTTCTATGAGAACAAGGATGGACTTGTTGAGAAATCAAGTTATAAAAAGCATTTTTATAAAACTATTTTGAAAATATTATGTAATTTTTTTAAGTGTTTTTAAAAAGAATTAACAAAATGAGTCAAGAGTTAAAGACGTTTAAGAATAATTTAACTGATAATAAGCATTGTAATTAAAATTCTTGCTTCGTTCCTTTTCGGGGACAAAAAGTTCTAAGGGGGGAGGAATGTGATATCCCAGATTTTTGGACATCTGTTAATTGGTAATTAATATGATTAAATTAATTAAAAATACCGATTTGCAAGTTGAGCAAATGAATTCTAATAATTAAGAAAATATCTGGGTATATATATTTATTAGATAATCTTCTTTTATAATTATTTATGTAACGACCCGAAATTTTCGACCCCGAAAATTCGACACTAATACGTTCACTATAGAAGTGCGGAGCAATTGAACGCCAGAAATTCCAGATTGTTAGGGTTACGAAGAAAAGAGGTGGAAGAAGAACAGAAAACAAAACACAGAATCTCATATTCGCAGCAGATCAAAATATAATATCAAATAATAGCATTTACAAAGAAAGCTGTAACTTGTCAGTTTACATTCAATATATCAGAGTACCACCACTCCTACATAAACTGGATATTTAATTAACTTGTCCTAAAATACAAACAATACAATTCCAAAACACAGCGAGATATACTCCATACGTTCCTGCCATCCAGCTCGCCACCTGAGCTCCAAAACATCCTAACCTGAAAATATGTAATACTCTTTACAATCAAGTAACACCCAGGTCAGGCTGGAAACCAACGTGAATAAACCCATATAAATTGAAATACTAAGGTTATAAAGCATCTTTGAAATTTCTGGGGTAACTCGTACCTCACTACGACTTCTTAACTTGTTATAGTCAATCACATATTACAAACAACATTTAAGAATCGTTATTCAGTTTAAATGGCCATGTTTCTTACTTTATTTCTTTCCAGCCTATTTGAATCTAAAATCACATCTATAAAGAATTATTGTAGATTACTAATAGAAGTGGTTTTGGGTATTTGCTGATACCCGACCTCGGTCTCTTCGAAATTCAAATGCCGTCTTAGATGCCAAGTTGTTTAAGTAAACAAATTTCGATTCAATTCAGAGGTTTACATTCACACGGCAAATCAGTAAAAGATAGATAACTAACATTATCACAATTCAATCTAGGCATATCATATCACACAACATGACACATCAGAGATAACAAACAATTCAAGGCATTCAATATAATTCAATCATCTATAAGCAAGATTAAATTAATCACCTGATATAATTAATTTAATTTAAACCAAATAAATTAATTACTTATGATCCTGCTTAATTAATATTAATTAATTACAAACCATTTTTTATTACTTTAATTAATACATAATTAATCATCCTTAATCATCCATCTTAAGTAATTATCCTTAATTACTTACATTACATAATTATCCCTTAATTAACCACATAAATTAATTAACCTCAAATAATTTAATTAATTAACCCTTAATAAATTATCTTTTAATTAATTCATTATCCTTAATTAATTATCCTTTAATCATTAATTAATTAACCTTTAATAAATTAATTAATTTACCTCAGTTAATCTCACTGAGTAATTATCCTTTAATCACTTGATTAATTGACCTTTAATCATTAATTAATTATCCTTAATTACTTTCATTAAGTAATTAACCTTTAAGTAATTATTTACCCTTAATTAATTAATTATCCTTTAATCGCTATTCAATAATTAATTAATCAACCTTTAATTAATTACATTAATTGATTATCCTTAATCAATTATAATAAGTGATTATCCTTATTAATTACAATAACAAATTAACCCTTTAATTACTTAAGACTTTAGTTAATTTTTAAAAGATAAACCATATATCATTATTAATCACATTATTTAAAATCTTATTTAAATAACCTGGAAAATTAAATTTATTTTTAACATATAATTTATCTTAAAACTCTTACGTAAATTAAAAACACTTTAACTTCTTTATTAACTATTTTAATTATATCATTTAAATAAACTTAATAATTTATTTTAAAATAAAGGATATACATATTAAACACTTTAAAAACTTGATTTAAATAAACTTAAGAATTTATTTTAAAATAAGGGATATATATATTAAACATTTTAACTACTTTCAAAACTAAAATAAAACATTTATTATTTTAAAAGAATTAATCAAGAAAGTGTTTAAACTTGATTTAATTTTAATTTGAAAAACTTGTTTTATTCAAACTTTTCAAAAACTTGGTTAACGCTTTGACCCGAGACAGCTTCGGGTATCAACCCGAGCCATTTCACATTTTTCCCGAGTAAAACCTCAAGTCACCCTTTTTTTTAAATTTTGCTATGTTAAATTTTTAAAACTGTTATAAAACCCACACGAGTTTCCCTGAAAACGAACCCGAGCCAGAACTTAAATTTCCCGAGTATGACTCGATCCAACTTCATCTTCTTCCGAGCAACACCAAGCACATAGGCACACACATGCACCTGCACGTTCGCTCCGCCTTGCTTTGATCATCAATGTCGTCGCCTGCATATCGTATTCGACCTTACCGAGCAACCCAAATACCCAGATCGACAAATACATCAGAGAATCAAAATCAAGCATCTCGATTTCAACCTGGAACCTAACACCTTGACGAAAAACACCTCGCTCTGATGCCACCCATCGCTAGAATCAACGACGATCCGCCAGAACCTCCACCTGAGTCCTCCACTCTATTTCCCCTTGGTGTGATCACCTACGATCAACTATCAACGTCGAAATCACCTCAGGAACCACTTCAACCGAAATTGGGCATAAAACCCTACAACATCGCCACGCCGCCGCTACGACCACCTAAAAATCCATCAACCATTTTTCTTGTAATCTCCAACCTTCCCTCTACCTTCAGCAACAATCATGCCACCCAGTTCAGATTGCCGAAATTTGATGGAAAAACTGAAAACGATCAAATCGAAAAACCCAAACATTCCCAACACTAAAAATCATGATATTACTTTCAAAAATCAACATTTTCAAGTTCGAACCAGATTATAAAATCAAAATTCAAAAATATGATTATTGATTTTTGCTGTAAATTATCATTTTGAAATAAATGCTCGACGCATTCTTTTGGAATTAATTTTTAAAAATAACTTTACACTCCTACAATCATCTTTTTTTTAGAAATCAAAGCCTAAAGTCGATTAGATGATGAGCAGTTAAATTTATTAAGTGGATTTGTGACTGTAGTTTAAATAGAGTCATATATATTACATAGATAGGCATGCACACCATATATACAGATAAGTTCAACCATTTTCCAGTTAAAACAATCATGTACATCATTTTTTTCACAACTTAACTTCAAGCATTAATCACAGATATCAAGATTTAAACAGATTCAAGTCTAATGTGTTAGTTTACTCACCTGGAAATGTTAGCAGAGAAAGCCTAGAAGTTTTCTTGCTTTGATCTGAACTGCTAATTGAACTGAAGCTTGAATCTTTGATATGTTACTTAATGTTGAATTTGAATCTAATACTTGATGTTTATGAGTTGAATCTGATCTGCTTATTTGATTTCTTTGAAATTATAGCTTCGCTTATGATTTGAGTTTGTAGTTGTTTGTTTGCATCAGATTTGAGATGATCTGAAACTTTCTTTTGTTTTTATTTCTTTTATCTGGTTTTGTTTTACAGGTTTTAAGTTTTTGAAATCATGGAGGAAAGAGAAAGAGAAGGGGAAGTAGATGTGTTTATATAACTTGTTTCCTTTATTCATTAAATTTAAAATGAAAAGAAAATTAAAATTAGGACACTTGTAGTTATGCATGACATAAATTGTTACAAATGTTTTAAAACATGCTCCAAACTTTTACACTTAATAATCCTTATGTCATAATACTTACACATGCTTAATTTCATGTTATTTAATATTTTTAATATGTTTTATAATTTTATATTATATTTACTACTTAGTTTTATATATATATTATATATTTCTTTTATGTTTTATTTCTATGTTTATAAATTTCAAAAGATATATATATATATATTAAAGCTTTTTATTTAATCTTGTTTTTATATTATATTTTTAATTCAAAATAAAATTTCCAAATCACGATATATATACATATATATTATATATATACACACACTTATGTATTTATATATGTATATATTTAAAAAATTTAACACTATAAAGTTTGCATATATCTATTTATATGATTATTAATTCACCATAAATTTTATCATTTTCAGATATTTACCAGGATTTTATTCGTTTAACACACAAATCAGTATTTAATAAATTAAATCCTTTTAATTACCAATTTACAGATATCCAAAAATCCGGGTTATCACAATTTAAATGTGCCAAAATTATTCTTTTCAAACAAATAAAATATGTGTTTTCAAATTACTATTGTTTATATATATATAAGTAGATTGTAAATAGAACTTGGATTTGAAATTCAAAGATAAATATCTTAAAAATAAATTGGATTTAAAAACTCTACATTTTAAAATTATATATATATATATATGGTTATATAAGTATAAATAAAAGGAAATGTATTAATAAAAATACAAAATATAATATAAAAATATATAAAAATATAAATGCGTGCAAAAAGACATTTGTAAGCTAAGTAGCATGTAAATTACAAGTGTCATATTTAATTTATTTTCTTCATTTTAAAAATAATAAATAAAACAAGGCAATACACTTATATATATATATATATATATCTTTACTTCTTCATCTTTCATTTTTCAAAAGCTAAACCAGAAAAAAAACTAAAAACAACCTCTTGCAAATTTCAAAAAATGAAGCTAAGCAATTCAAGATCCAAGTTCAATTCAACTAAAAACAACAAGATCAAAATCAGTTTCAAATTCAAAGATCAAAAACAATTTCCAGATTTTTCAAAAGCTTCTCTGTTCAACATTTCAAGTGAGTAAACATACCCTTCTAAAGCTAAATTGTTGTATACTTTGATGCATGTGATAAATTTGTGAAGTAATGTTGTGCATATGATTTGCATGGATGTATTTTGTTTGAAATATAGTTGAATTACTGTGTATATATATGTGCATGACTGTGTATGAATAAACTGGTCTCTGTTTGATTTTAACAGACTAAATCAAGTTCAAAAATTCATATGTAACAACCCACTATTTTGGACCATTCAAATCGACAATAATCCACACATGTCAGACTTGAATAATTCAAAATAACGGATTGTAATAAAATTTGGAGCAAATAAAATCATTTATAGAATCACAGACATAGAAATATCAGAATACTCGCAGCGGAAATAAATACCATAGTTGTTCATGAAGCTACTATATACATACTCTCAAAACATATACAAAATCTCATAATAAAATAGATACAATAGAAGTCAAGATACATAAACAACAATTCAGAGACAGATACCGAATAGGAACTAACTGGAAGAAGTAGATGAATAGATAGACAAATAAGCTCCAGCAAAACTCTAGCTCTAGAAGGTGAATCCAAAGCTGTGATTCTCAGGCTGACCTGAGCGTAAAGTAAAACACAAACACTTAAGTCAGGACATACATACTTATACAATGTAAACCAACTCAAGTGAACTGTAATAGCAATGCACAATAACTTAAAGGATGCTTGGGATTGCCCATCCTTTAAGGATCAGTCAAACCATCAATTTAAACAGAAATAAACGCTATCATAGAAATATCCATACTAAAGCAAACAATGCAAATAACAGTATTATTGTGACTAGGGTAGCGTAGAGCTACAGTAACCACTCACCTCTAGCCACACTCTTAAAATCAAAGGTGTGCATCAAACAATCACAGGCAAATCACATTTCACACAAAGCAGTGTACTCGTGGTTATAAATTTCAAAATGATTTATAATTTCGAATTAAAATCATTCATTTAAACCATTAAAAGTGAAGTCATTATTACTTCAAATCAGATATTCAATTCCCCAAAAATTTTGCATTTTCTGAGTTCATTTATTCAGTTAAACACTTCAATATTGAAATTTCAGCTTTTCACAGCACTTAGGAAATGCTGTGGCAAGTTATAATTGAAAACAATTCAATTCAGTAAAGACATCATTAAAAACTACTGTGATAGTTCGTTTTTAGTTGTAAAATAGTTCAATTCAGCAAATATAGCTTTTACAAAACTGCTATAATAGTTCAGGGTTCAATTAAAAAGGTTTAGTTCAATTACATTCAAAAATCACATTTCAGTCAACTCCAGCACTTAACAAGTGCTACAATAGCACTTAGTTAATTTTAACCATTTAGTTCACTTCTGCAACTACAGCGCTTACAAAGTGGTGTAATATCCTTTACTTTAGATTTAAAGTCAACTTCAGAAATGATAGCATTGCTGTTATTTAATTTCCAGATTTCAATGTAATTCCAGCAACAAATAAACTTTGATTTTAACCCTATAAACATAATAAAAATCATATTTTAACACTCAAAAATGTTCATTAAAATACCTTTAACTTATGATTTTTATAAAGTAAATTTCTTATAAATAAAATCAAATTTTCAATAATTCACTTAACAAATTCAAGTGTATAATTTTATATTCTTCACATTTTAACAATTTCTTAACACTTAAATATTTATTACCATTTTCCAAATATAACTTAATTTCCATTTTACTTATATAACTTAAACTTCCATTTTAAAACAAAATCTCACAATTCCAAGTCAAGTTAAATTCCAAATTTCCATTTAACTATCCATTTATTTAACATTTTAAACTAATTACATAAATTCAAAATACACTGTAAGTTGCTTGCTTTATTTTACAAATAACTTGATATTTTCTTTTACTTTATTTTTATCCAACTTGATATTTTCTTTTACTTTATTTTTATCCAACTCATACATCAATTATATTAATTACCGAATTAAGCTTATAATTCCATTTTTTACTTAAATTCCCATTATTAAGTTAAATCAAACTTTCATACTACAACTCAAACCATCTATTAACTTATACCATTTAATTGTTAGAAAATCACTGCTTAACCATTCTAAATCCAATATAAGTCAAATTTCATTTTTTTCTTCCATTTACAATACATGAAATTTATAAGAAATCATATTTTGAAATCAACCACGGGTCCGGATAATATTTCACCTAAATCAAGTGATACGGAAATTATCATTTATATCTGTAATCAGAAAAAAATTTGGGTTTTGATTATTTCAAACCCGCAATCCCAAGACAAATACAAATAAATAAAAATCATCCAGGCCTATCATTTCAGCCCGTGATGATTTTTCCAATTCTAAAGTCCGTTCGGGTATGTATCATTTCAACCCATAGTGATTCTATTCTACAGGGAACTTGCAGTGTGAGTAACAGAAATAAATACACAGTATAACAGACTAAAACATAACAGATGATGAGACGAGTTTATAACAGGGTTTAACATCGTACAATTAACATCACAGGTAGGTATAACATGATATAAAAATTCTACACATTCCCTTGTTGTCACTTCACTAATTATATAAGTATAAATGTCATGAGTGAAAACTCATCTTGTATGCTAGAGTTAGCAAATCAAAACACACAAACGAATACCAGAAAGCATGATACGAATTTTGATTCAAGTGGGGAGAGAGAGCCAAAATGTTAATCTTGCATTCAACAACAAAACAAAGCCATATATAAATATAGATACAGTACCAAAGATAAATTGAAACAAGGTGGAAATTAGAAGCAACAAAGAGCATCACCTAGCTTTTAATCAATTTTGCTTGACCCTAACACATCATGTGCTTGGCCATACATGCCTTAGGCTCAGCTTTGGCATGTTTTCAGGTGGGAAATGGATCGGGTTTGGAACATATAGGCACGGCTAGGTGAAAAATGTAAAGGGTTTGGAGTTGCAAAAGGAAGAATGCAAAGAGGCTAGGCTTGAATGGAGTTTTGGTGCAACCATGGTCACGGCCTATGGTCCTATAGGCTCGGCTAAGGGCTGCTAAAGGTCTAGACAGTGGGTAGTGTGATGGCTAGGGGTGTGTACTTGTTAGTGGTGGCGGCTAGAGGTGGTGGACGTGGCAATGAAATGAAGGTGATGGTGAAAACTAGGCTAGGCTAGGCAATTTTGGAGAGGTCTTCAATATTTTATGGAGTCTGCATCATGGGATGGTCGCGGCTAGGGCAAGACAAGTGGAGAAGAGGGTGATGTGGCCGTGGTTAGTGGTGGTGTTGGTCGTGGAGATGGTGGAGGGGCTATGGCCGAGCATAAGCATGAAGAAGCAAAGACAATTTTCAATGGAAAATTAATAAAAAGAAGAGGAAAAGAGCAGAAAATTTTTAAGAAGCCATTACCTTCTTCCTTTCAAATCTGAAACCTTGCATGAAAAGTGAGATAAGAAGATATGTTTTCACGTGAATTTTATAAAGAAAAAGTCATGGCTATCAAGGAGAAGTTATGGTAGAAAATTAAGGGATGGAAAGATAAAAAGGTAATAAATCAAAACGTAACGCTTGCCTTTAATTAAAAACAGGTAACATATCTAAATTTGATTTGTTTCCTACCTATTTAATAAAATATATGCCAAAGAAATAATTCAATAAATATATCTTTTATATAAACACTATATAAATAAATAAGAAAACGGTTATAGAAACGTATAAATTAATTGTTATTCACATCTTTGTATGTTGCTTAATTTACAAAGTATATATCCAAAGTAAATGAACCAAAACGGACAAATGTTGTAAATATATACATAACATGTAATGTTACATATATATACACAATTATAAAATGATATATCAACTAAAAATATTACTTATATTAATTAAAATAAACATTTAAAGGTATGCCTTTTAATATAATAACGTGTATATATATTTGAAATTTCTTTCCAAGAAATAAATAGGGATCTAAATACTTATCCATTTAATTACTAGATGAATGTATAAATAAGAAAAATAAGGTAAAGGTAGATATTATGAAGAATAAATAAATATTTTTAGGAAAAGTAGGAAATAAATAAAGAAAATACTTTATTTAATGTAACTAGAATTAAAAATTGAAAACAATATTCAATCAACATTTGAAAATTATAACTATACTTAAAAATGTTTTAAAAATAAAATATATGAATAACATATCATGTTACACAAATTAGAACATGATTTTACAAACAATGATATTATTTATATAAATTTAAAATAAACAAATTTGTTATATAGAACCATTTACACAAAATATTGTAAAAAACATAACTTTCACAATATTAATCCGATATCAACGAAACGAAAAGTAGTATTCTCGAAATTAAATCTATTTTCATAATAAAAGATAAAATTCAAAAATTCAAAAAATTTAATTTTAAATTTAAAAATCAAAGTTTGACCATTTTGACCAAAATTCACATTTTTGGAAATATTCCATTTATTCAGGTTTAGAATTATAATTCACAAAAAAAATCAAAATTTATATTCAAAATAACAAAATTTATCCATTTTAATAAATAAAATAAATAAATTAAATCAGAAATCCAATGAAAATAATTAAAATATACAATTAAAAATAATCACAAAATACAAGGTTGGTACACTCTCCCCCACTCAAATCTTTTCGTCCTCAAAAAGAAATGAGGTACGGAAAACACAGAAAAAGATAGAATGAAATAGGACTAAGACAAGATGACAAGAAGATTAAAATTATACCTGATAACTCTTGTTATAGGTAAGTTTAATAAGGTGGAAAGTAGGAATGGCTAGAAGGGAAAATAGGTTGAAAGACAAGGATGAACTATTATTCTAAAGCTATATAAATTTAAATTATTTGGAAGAGTAAAATAAATAATCAATATATCCTTTATATAATACTTTATCAAAATACTTTTATAACTCGATGTCTTAACGAGTTTATCCTCATTCTTGTAGACTCTAGCAGTGCGTTGATTAGGCGCAAAACTAGAATTCTTCAGGTACTTAGTAGACTTGTTTCAACACCCAGTGAAAATACTGGAAAAACTTTTAAAAACAGATATGGAAAGTACAATCCAAACAAAACAACCAAACCAAAACATTTTTCTAACCATGGTTCGCAGATACACAATGGTTACGCCTGGATCCCCCAGGAAACAATCCATATCCGTAAGCTTTCTCAACCATGCGAGTTACGCCATAATGACTAGTAGACCGCAGAATACACAATGATTATGCCTTGATCTCCCGGGAAACAATCCGTACCCCTAGGCCTTCTCAGCCAGGCGGATTTCGCTACTAATGCGACCTGCATAGTTCACAGGATGCACAATGATTACGCCTGGATCCCCCAAGAAACAATCCGTACCCTTAGGCCATCTCAGTCAAGCGAATTACGCTATGCAGTCGCGCTCGGAAAAAAAACCATGGGTTACGCCATGGTGGGACACTCGAGTGTCACATCCGAAAAACCAAAAAACAGAGAGAATAATATCGATAGAATGAATCCACAATGTGGCCACAGAGCGGATATCAAGCAGAAGGCACTTCCCATATCTTTACTTCGAAAATATATATAATGTAGTACCTTTTCAAATCCCTTTCAAATATCATACTTATATAAAGTCCATTATATAGGATTTCATTTTCAAATCGAATACTTTCCAAAATCAATAGTATATCAAATTATACTTATATAGACTTCGATTATATAAGATTTCTCTTTCCAAATTGAGTACCTTTCAAATCAATAGTTTTCAAATCAACATCATACTTATACAAATCCATTTTATATAAGTTCGATAACTTCCAAATCAAGTATTTAGTAACATATGGTTCTCAAATTTCAATCTATTTCAATAACAATCCAGTTTCAAAATCATATATGATTTCACCAAATCATTTCTTCCAAATTAAATATCTTCAATTTTAAATTTTCCAAAAATAATAGGTTTAAAAAATAACCTAAGTTTCCATATTAACATAATTTAAGTCAAACAAATTCATTTCCAAAATCATCATATAAATACTGGGTTTTACATTCCAATCTATTTTCAAAACCAAATATTTCTCAAAATCAATTATACCCAAAATGGTTTCCAAATTTATAGCTATCCCTTTAAAACCTTTAAACTATTTATTTCTATTCAAAAGATCCAAATTTCCCTTTGCAATTATTTACTTAGTACAAAAATAAACTTATATACTTTATTAAATATTTTATACTCTTCGAAATTTCTTAGCTTTAAAAATTAAACCTCGATTTGGAAGTGTTCAAACGTTCAAAATAGTCGATGAAATCAAATTTCTAATCCAAGAGTTGGAAATCAGCAACAAATTAGTAAATCAATTTTTATAAATAGAGTTACACTAAATCAAATCCGAAACTCGAGGAATGAACACCGGGCTCACTTCAAATCATTTCAAATACATATACATATATCTTTCGAAAATCAAATCATCCTTCGGAATTTTGAAATCAAAATATTTTCACAAAATCACTCACATAATAAAACTATTAGAGTGGCCTCTCCCCCACTCTGAAACTCGAAAATCAATGTCGATGATGCGTGCACTCATCACCGGAAATTTTCCGGCGACATAAGTGGGTTCTAGACTTCTATTTTCTCGAAAACTTCTTTAAATTTCTTTGAAATCATTGGAATTCATTCGAATTCATTTGAAACATTTCTTATCCGAAAAATACTTTCAAATCGTATTATTATATAACTTCGAAATCTCAAAACCAAATTTCAAAATACCGAAGTTCAATCTCTCAAATTTCAATTTCAAAACCATTCCATAAAATCATTTTATATAAACCAAATTCTTATATAATTTTTCAAATCCTTTCGAAACTTCAAATTTTCATTTTTAAAAGGTATATAATCCTTATCGAAAACACTTCACCTTTATATATAAAATGTGGTCATCCTTATCAAAATAATTATTTCGATGTATGCACAAATTTCAAAATACAACTAACCACAAATTTCCAAGGGATGATCTAAGGACAGATTTCAAACAAACAGAGATTCAAATTTAAAGGAACTCTAATCAAATAGAATTATGGTCGAAGATAAGCTCGAACGAAGATGAGATAATTTAATTACCAAATAGAAGATCGATAAGCCTTTATAAATCACGAGTGACCTTAATAGGGTCAACCGTGGCTTCAGGAATATAATCAATGCGGAAATCTAAGGCAAATCGATATTCGAACACCAAAGATAGAATCCAAGTATAACAGAAGATAGATAGCATTGTAAACCGAGGATACAGAAATCTCCGGTGAATCAATGCCAATTGTAAAGGAGTTTCACCCCTTTACAAATCATTCAAAGATTTGCGTAATCACCGATCTTTATAGAGGTCATTTAAAGTGGAGTTATGGAATGCTCCAAAATCAAAGGAATACAAATAGGGAAGATAAGACTGGATTTCAGAACAAGTGGGAGCGTACCAAAGTTCAAGGAATCCTAATCGATAAGAATCCTAACCAAGAGATTACTAACAAGGTGAATACAGAAGGTATATAGTTTAGAAAATCTTAATTACAAAATAAGAAAATTTTAGACCAATATAACCTTTTAAAATCCTTTAAAATCATTTGGAAACCATTTTATACTTCAAAAATACGTTCTCTCTCAAAGGAATGATTCTGAGATTGATTTGGCTCATTCTAGGGTATTTCTACCCTATCTCTAATGAGTTTTGCTCCACAGGCTAAGGTTTGCCTAAAACCAAAGCTCTGATACCAAATGTAACGACCCACTATTTTGGACCATTGAAATCGACAATAATCCACACTTGTCAGACTTGAATAATTCAAAATAATAGTTTGTAATAAAATTTGGAGCAAATAAAATCATTCACAAAATCACAGACACGGAAATATCAGAATACTCGCAGCGGAAATAAAATACCATGGTAGTTCATGAAGCTACTATATACATACTCTTAAAACATATACAAAATCTCATAGTAAAATAGATATAATAGAAGTCATGATACGTAAACAATAATACAGAGACAGATACTGAATAGGAACTAACTGGAAGAAGTAGATGAATAGATATACAGATAAGCTCCAACAAAACTCTAGCTCCAGAAGGTGAATCCAAAGCTGTGATTCTCAAGCTGACCCGAGCGTAAAGTAAAACACAAACACTCGAGTCAGGACATATATACTTATACAATGTAAACCAACTCAAGTGAACTGTAATAGCAATGCACAATAACTTGAAGGATGCTTGGGATCGCCCATCCTTTAAGGATCGGTCAAACAATCAATTTAAACAGAAATAAACGCTGTCATAGAAATATCCATATTAAAGTAAATAATGCAAATAACAGTGTTATTGTGACTACGGTAGCATAGAGCTGCAGTAACCGCTCACATCTAGCCACGCTCTTAAAATCAAAGGTGTGCATCAAACAATCACAAGGAAATCACATTTCACACAAAGCAGTGTACACATGATTATAAATTTCAAAATGATTTATAATTCTGAATTAAAATCATTCATTTAAACCATTAAAAGTGAAGTCATTATTCCTTCAAATCAAATATTCAATTCCCCAAAAATTTAGCCTTTTCTAAGTTCGTTTATTCAGTTAAACACTTCAATATTGAAATTTTAGCTTTTCGCAGCACTTAGGAAATGCTGCGGCAGGTTATAATTGAAAACAATTCAATTCAGTAAAGACAACATTTAAAAACTGTTGTAATAGTTCGGTTTTAGTTGTAAAATAGTTCAATTCGGCAAAGACGGCTTTTACAAAACTGTAGTACTAATTCAGGGTTCAATTAAAAAGGTTTAGTTCAATTACATTCAAAAATCACATTTCAGCCAACTGCAGCACTTAACAAGTGCTACAATAGACCTTAGTTAATTTTAACCATTTAGTTCACTTCTGGAACTACATCGCTTACAAAGTGTTGTAATATCCTTTACTTCAGATTTAAAGTCAACTTCAGAAATGATAGCATTTTTGAAGTGCTGTTATTTAATTTCTAGATTTCAATGTAACTCCAGCAACAAATAAACTTTGATTTTAACCCTTTAAACATAATAAAAATCATATTTTAACACTCAAAAATGTTCATTAAAATACCTTTAACTTATGATTTTTATAAAGTAAATTTATTATAAATAAAATCAAATTTTCAATAATTCACCTAACAAATTCAAGTGTATAATTTTCTATTCTTCACATTTTAACAATTTCTTAACATTTAAATTTTTGTTACCATTTTCCAAACATAACTTAATTTCCATTTTACTTATATAACTTAAACTTCCATTTTAAAACCAAATCTCACAATCCCAGGTCAAGCTAAATTCCAAATTTCCATTTTACTATCCATTTATTTAACATTTTAAACTAATTGCATAAATTCAAAATACACTTTAAGTTGCTTACTTTATTTTACAAATAACTTGATATTTTCTTTTACTTTATTTTTATCCAACTCATACATCAATTATATTAATTACCGAATTAAGCTTATAATTCCATTTTTATTTAAATTCTCATTATTAAGTTAAATCAAACTTTTATACTACAACTCAAACCATCTATTAACTTATACCATTTAACATGTTAGAAAATCACTGCTTAATCATTTTAAATCCAATATAAGTCAAATTTCATATTATTATTTTCATTTACAATACATGAAATTTATAAGAAATCATATTTTGAAATCAACCACGGGTCAGGATAATATTCACACCTAAATCAAGTGATACGGAAATTATCATTTATATCCGTAATCAGAAAAAATTTCGGGTTTTGATTATTTCAAACCCTCAATCCCAAGACAAATACAAATAAATAAAAATCAGCCAGGCCTATCATTTCAGCCCGTAATGATTTTTTCTATTCTAAAGTCCGTTCAGATATGTATCATTTCAACCCATAGTGATTCTATTCTACAGGGAACTTGCAGTGTGAGAAACAGAAATAAATACACAGTATAACAGACTAAAACATAATAGATGATGAGACAAGTTTATAACAGGGTTTAACATCATATAGTTAACATCACAGGCAGGTGTAACATGATATTAAAATTCTACACATTCCCTTGTTGTCACTTCACTAATTATATAAGTATAAATGTCATGAGTGAAAACTCATCTTTTATGCTGGAGTTAGCAAATCAAAACACACAAACGAATACCAGAAAGCACGACATGACTTTTGATTCGAGTGGAGAGAGAGAGCCAATATGTTAATCTTGCATTCAAAAACAAAACAAAGCCATATATAAATATAGATACAATGCCAAAGATAAATTGAAACAAGGTGGAAATTAGAAGCAGCAAAGAGCATCACCTAGCTTTTAATCAAATTTTCTTGACCCTAACACATCATGTGATCGGCCATACATGCCTTAGGCTCAGCTTTGGCATGTTTTTAGGTGGGAAATGGATTGGGTTTGGAACATATAAGCACGTCTAAGTCAAAAATGTAAAGGGTTTGGAGTTACAAAAGGAAGAATGCAAAGAGGCTAGGCTTGAATGGAGTTTTGGTGCAACCATGGTCACGGCCTATGGTCCTATAGTCTTGGCTAGGGGATGCTACAGGTCTGGATAGTGGGTAGTGTGATGGCTAGGGGTATGTGCTTGTTGGTGGTAGCGGCTAGAGGTGGTAGCCGTGGCACAGAAATGAAGGTGATGGTGAAAACTAGGCTAGGCTAGGCAATTTTGGAGAGGTTTTCAATATTTTGTGGAGTCTGCATCATGGGATGGTCACAGCTTGGGCAAGACAAGTGGAGAGGAGGGTGATGTGGCCGTGGGTGGTGGTGGTTCTGGTCATGGAGATGGTGGAGGGGCTATGGCCGAGCATAAGCATGAAGAAGCAAGGCAATTTTCAATGGAAAATCAATAAAAAGAGGAGGAAAAGAGTAGAAAATTTTAAGAAGCCATTACCTTCTTCCTTTCAGATCTAAAACCTTGCCTGAAAAGTGAGATAAGAAGAGATTTTTTCACATGAATTTTATAATGAAAAAGTCATGGCTAACAAGGAGAAGTTATGGTAGAAAATTAAGGGATGGAAAGATAAAAAGGTAATAAATCAAAACGTAACGCATGCCTTTAATTAAAAATATGTAACTTATCTAAATTTGATTTGTTTACCATCTATTTAATAAAATATATGCCAAAGAAATAATTCAATAAATCATACCATCTATATAAACACTATATAAATAAATAAGAAAACGGTTATAGAAACGTATAAAGTAATTGTTATTTACATCTTTGTATGTTACTTAATTTATAAAGTATATATCCAAATTAAATGAAACAAAACGGACAAATGTTGTAAATATATACATAACATGTAATGTTACATATATATACACAATTATAACCTGATATGTCAACCAAAAATATTACTTATATTAATTAAAATAAACATTTGAAGGTATGCCTTTTAAAACAATAACGTATATATATATTTGAAATTTCTTTCCAAGAAATAAATAGGGATCTAAATATTTATCCATTTAATTACTACATGAATGTATAAATAAGAAAAATACGGTAGAGATAGATATTATGAAGAATAAATAAATAGTTTTAGGAAAAGTAGGAAATAAATAAAGAAAATACTTTATTTAATGGAACTAGAATTAAAAATTGAAAACAATATACAATCAACATTTGAAAATTATAACTATACTTAAAAATGTTTTAAAAATAAAATATATGCATAACATATCATGTTACACAAATTAGAACACGATTTTACAAACAAAGATATTATTTATATAAATTTAAAATAAATAAATTTGTTAAATAAAACCATTTACACACAATATTGTAATTAAAAGCATAACTTTCACAATATTAATCCGATTTCAACGAAACGAAAAGCAGTATTCTTGAAATTAAATCTATTTTCATTATAAAATTCAAAAATTAAAAATTTTAAATTTAAAAGTCAAAGTTTGACCATTTTGACCAAAATTCACATTTTGGAAATATTCCATTTATTCAGGTTTAGAATTGTAATTCAGACAAAAAATCAAAATTTATATTTAAAATAACAAAATTTATCCATTTTAATAAATAAAATAAAAAATTTAAATCAGAAATCCAATTAAAATAATTAAAATATACAATTAGAAATAATCACAAAATACAGGGTTGTTGCATCATATCTCTTTATATAAACAGTTTTATGTTATGATCTTTAAAAGGAATTTGTTTGTATTTACTAGATTCAACTTTTTAAAATATTTTTAAAGTATAATTAGCAAGAATTTTTACTGGAAGAAGAAAAGAAGAGTGAAGATCAATTAATGTCAGAAATTTGATTGTTCAATTTCCATGCTTTGCTTGTGTAATCAAATTCGTTTTCGAAAATAATGAACTTCGATGATAATATCTTGATTTTTTAAATTTGGGATTGTTGAGATTTTTCGCATTGAACGGGATTTGGTTTTCCGTCAATTTTTGGCGATCAGGGAAGAGAGCGTCGTGATCGATGTTGGAGGTAGTGTGAAGGATGGAGATCAAAGGAAAATGGTCGGAGGATTTATCGATCACCGTGGTGGCTTATCAACGGCAATCTAGGGTTTTAGGATCTGTTTTGGTCGACGTGGCTCGAGGATAGTTCGTCGACGAGAATGCATCGGACTCAACTGGAGCAAGGGGAATAGTGTGTGGGTCTACGGTGAAGCTTTGGTCGAAGTGTCGAACTTTATGGTGACCATAGGTGGCAACTCGAGGTGGTTTTAGGGTGATCGGTTTGTTCTAGTGGGATGTGCTCGAATTCGATTTTGGGTTCGATTCGAAGATCTAGGTGGTCGAAATCTGAGGAGAGGTTGCCGTCAATGTGTTGTAGGTGGCAGCAATGACCGGAGCAGCGGCGTTCGTCTGTGCATGTGCATGAGTGGCCGTGTGTTCGTGTTTGTATTGGGTTGCTGTAGGATTCGAAGTAAGAGAGCGAGCCTCGGGTTTGGACTCGGGAAGATTTGGTTTTGGCTCGAGTTAGTACCAGGGATGGTATGCAAGTGTTTAACAGTGGTAACAGGTTTTAAAAGGTGACAAAAAAAGTTCTTAAAAAAAAGGATTACTCAGGTTTGGGCTCGGGTCGGTATAGGGAGTAACCAGGGTCAGTGCTATAGCGTATTTGCAAGGTTTTAAAATTTTAAAAAAATAAAACAAGTTTTTGAAATAATTTTCTTAAAATGATTCTTTTAAATAATAAATGTTTATTTAAGTTTTTGGATTAGTTAAAGGTAATATAAAAATATTTTTAACCAAAATTAATTTAAGTTTAAACTATTTTATTATGTGTCCTTTATTTAATCTTAAGTTTATTAAAATAAATTTTAATAGTATAATTTAACAGTTGATTTAAGAAGGTGAAATGTTTTAATTGTTAATTAATTTAAAGGTCTTAAGTTATTTCATGAGTTAATAATAAATTAATTCCAAAGATTTATTAAATAAAACTCGAACGATAATTAAATAAAATGATTAAGATAAATGGTTTAACTTATAACTAATTAAGTGGTTTATCTTTATTTAATTTAAGGTCTTAAGTAATTAGAGGATAATTGATTAATGTCAATAATTAATTAATGTAATAATAAAGGGTTCGTAATTAATTAATATTAATTAAGCAGGATTTAAAAGTAATTAATTTATTTGTGTTAATTGAATTAATTAGAAATGGTCTGACCAAGTTATCTTGCTTATGGATGATTAAATTGTATCGAATGCTTGGATTGATTAATATCTATAGTCTGATAATTTGTGATGTTTTGAGATATGAAATGACTAGATTGATATGTTAATAAATATAAATCATTTATTTAATTAGATATTTGTGATGAATTTCTGTGTGCATATGACATTCTGAAGTAAATTAAATTGTTGAAACTTAAGCAACTTGGCTTAAGGGATGGCATTGAATTCGAAGAGATTGGGGTCGGATATCAGCAATATTCGGAACCACTTCGATTAGTAGTCTATAATTCTTTTTATATTTGATTCTAGAACCAAATAGGCTAGAATGGAATGAATTAGGTAAACTTTCCCATTTAAACTAAGTAACGGTACTTAGATATTGTTTTGTGAACTAAATGTTTGTTTATAGCGAGATAAAACTCGCAGTAATGAACGAGTTACCTGGGTTTTCAAGAAGTTTTACAACTTTATGTATTTCAAGTTATATGGGTTTACTCATGCTGGTTTCCAGCCTGACTCCGGTGTTACTTTATTGTAATGCTCAGGTCAGATCGAGTATTACAGATTTTCAGGTTAGGAAAGTCTTGAGCTCAAGAGGCGAGCTGGATGGCAGGAATGTATGGAGTATATTCTGCTATGTATTTGAGATTGTATTGATAGTAGTCAGGGACAAGTTGTTACAACTGTCCAGTTTATTTGTGAACGATTGTACTCTGATGTATTGTCTATAAATTGACAGTTACTGCTTTCTTTATATAAATGCTGTTATTTGATATTATATTTTGATCCGCTGCGATTGTGAGATTTTGTGTTGTTGTTTTCTGTTTCTTCTTCTACCTTTTTTCTTCTTTAACCTAACAATCTTGAACTTCCGGCGTTCGATCACTCGGCACTTTTACAGTGAAGATATTATTGTCGAATTTTGGGGGTCGAAAATCTCGGGTCGTTACATCAAACTTTTAAAATTCCCTCTCTGCATTAATTTCAAAATCTAAATTGCCACCTTTTCACCTGTCATATGACTATTCAGTCTCTATTTTTTCGCTCTATCTAATCTCATCTTCTACACACAAATAATTTCAAAATTCAAAACTTATTCTTTGTTCTCTCTCCACAAAAAAAATCAAAAACGTCTTCCTCAAACCAACCTTCCTCATTCAAAGCCATTAGGCTTAGAAAAATGATTAAAAGTCAACTTCATAATGATCAATGGCTATTGAAACTTATATTGAGTATGCTACGTATGGAAAAATATTTTTAGGAAGGTTTGCAGAATTTTAATGGATTTTATTCTTTTGGTTTACAAGATCTTGTTTAGAAAATGGTATTTTTGGTTTAATCAATTTATCTCAAAATGATTTTCATTGCTATCTCAATTTGGTTAAAATGTTTTATGCAAATTTAAATAGAATTTTTTTTTTGCAATGAGAATAAGGTCAAATTCTGACTAGTGTCAAAGATACAACTATTGTTTTGAATTGTGAAATTCTTGATCAAACTCTTAGTTATAAAAGTAGTGGAAATGACCTCTCTGCTTTTGAAATTGATTATGGTAATAGAGAAGTTATGAGCTATTTGTTTTCTAATGATGAAGAGTATGGTTTTTAAGGCAAGTTTCTTAGGCCTAAAACATGACTAATGAGTCTTACTTTATAATAAAGCATCACACCGAGGATGGAGAATTACAATAACCTGACTCAAAAAGTTTTCAAGGCTTTTTTTCTGTTTTTGGAAAGTATAATATAAATTGGGCTTAAGTAATTTTAGATGACTTCATTCAAATGAAAATCTCTAGGCATGAAAACACACTTTACCATGGTGTGTATCTTATTAGAATTTTCAATTATTTTGGCATTGACCTAAGAGGAGAAAATATTTTGCCTTATAAAGATTTTGACAAAAACAACCTCTCTCTTATGCACATCCCTCTTGAATCCGAGCCATATGAATCTCTTACCGAAAAGGAAGAGAGATTGGCAAGGGAATAAGAGCAAGATATTCTAGAACAAGAAGAAGAAAGTGATGGAATGAAAATTGAGGAGGAGGAAGAGGAAGAAGAAGAATATAAGGAAATAGACACCTCCCTAGAAAGCTTTGATAAACTATCCCGCTATTCCAATAAAGAAATTATCAAGAACTAAGAAAAGATTCTCAACAACCAAAAGAAGCTTAAACGTTCCTTTAGTAAAAAGTTCGCTTCTCTCTGACAAAGTGGACAAATACTTTGGGAAGATCATTAGGAAGCTTGATGGAAACTCTTCTTCATCATCTTTTAGATCTTTTACCTACCTTTGTTTCTCTTAGTTGTATCTTTTTCTAGTTTATTTCATGTTATTTTTGTATTTTTCTATTATATCCATATACTTCTCTTTTATATTAATGAAATTAACCTAGAATTGATGTTTAATAGTGTCCTTATGTTCTTTGGAATTCAAAAATTAAGATAGTATAAAATATAAACAAAAATTAAAAAAACAAGAAACATGCAAATTCTGCATATACATCGACATAAATACATAGGTACGTCAACATGTACCTGACAGTTTTTTTGATTTTTGAAATTCAAAAACTTAATTAATTTTTTGGAGGGATTAATTACTACTCCGACCTTTCACTTTTAGATAAGCCCATTTCTTCCAGAAAAACCCAGAAATTGACTCAACTTCTTACTTTATTTCTCTCCACTCGTCCCTTTTTAAACTTAGTCAAAATCTAGAAGAAACTCTCCAATCTTTTAAAAATGCTCTTTGCTTCATTCTATGCAACTGACGACACTTGGAGTTAAGTCAAATACAAATGATCAAAGAACAGGAAAAACAATTCAACTCTTTTGTCATTTCATTTCCCGTTTTAACAAACAAGTTCAAAGCAATGCTCCTGAATGCTCGAACTCTATAACGAAAGTGGACAGTGAAGATTGGGATGTTATGAACACCAATCCTACCTTCGGATCAAAAGGATGGGCCAAAGTAAGTGTTTTAGTTATTTTATATTTTATTATAAGTTTAGTTTATTAATTTGTACATTTGTATGATTTGTGTGGATAATATGTATAAAAATATATATCTAAGAAAATAGTTTGGTTAGCTTCTAAATAAAATATTTAATATCGATAATTGTCATGTATATATGTATAATTATATTTACGTAGTTGTTTATCAGAAATATTCTACAGCTACTATTAATTTTAATTCCATTTACAAACATCATCATATAAATATCTCATATTTAGGGGGAGTTTATTTTTGTTGATGACAAAGGAGGAGAAAAATATAAAATATAATATACACACACACACACAGAGCAACGAGGAGTTATTCAAAATGGGAGAGTTAACCAATTTTAAGAGGAGCTACATTATATTTTATAATAAATATATTTACATGGTTGTCAACAACAAAAAGGTGGAGATTATTAATTCCACGGATATTAGTTCTGATTACAACAATCATATAATATAGGTGCTAATGTTTTTCCAAGTTGTACAGAGATTTTTATAGGATATTATACATGTGTATACGAGTACACAACAATCAAGTTTGAAGACTAACTGATAAAAAGAATAAAGATCAAGATTCGGAGATAATCAAGATAATTAAAGACTCTTGAGTTTTAAATATAATGACGATTAGAGTTTAAGACTATAGTTATAGTAAATAAACATTGGAATCATTTGTCAAAGTCCTTGGAGAACAACCTATTACAAATTTCTTTGTTAACCTCGAAAGGTACAAAGTAGGTGAAGCTTGATTATGATTAGGCTTAAGTAACCTTATGTTAACATGCTATAAACATGCACATCCCATACAAAAGTCATGTACACATCAAAATCATATGCGCAAGAAATCAATACAATTCGTAAGTTAATATCTTTCAAGAACCTTTATTCAATATGTTATGCAATGCTATGCAATGTTAATTGTACAAATCCTCGTTTGCATAAGTCATCCAATAACAATAGGCATTAGAAATCCCCAATTCGATTTAGGGTTTACAAAATTAAAAATGTAAGAGAGAGGAGAATGAATCGCCCCTTTTACAATGCCATGGGGTCCATATTTATAAGGGCTGGAGTTGGCGACATGGTTGTTCATGTGGCACATAGAATCCTTGACCTCCGACATCATCAATTGCTTCATTGGCGTTCGACCTCTTTTATGAAATGGATAGTTTACGATATTCTTTGAAGGCTGATGATTTACGATTCAATGAGGGCCGGTTATTTACAATATCAATGTCGTAATGTAGCTATTTGATATTCCTATCATCCTGACAATATGCGGCATCCACCTTTTATTGGCGATTTATGATATTTTCTCATGTTGCTGATATTCAGCATGCATTATTATGTTGATGAAGTGTGACAACCTGCCTTATTAATTTTTTATGACATCAATCCTCATATCGATGATATAAAACCTCCTGGCTTTGATGATAGACGATATTCCCTATGAACATTGATGAACTTAGATATTTATGCCGCATTGATGGCTTACGACATCCATCAAACCTTGGAGACTCATGGCATTGTTCTCTCTTCATGCCGCTTGTATATGCTTTATAATAATTGCTATTATAAAAGCTTCGACATCCAATCCCTTCACTGTCTTCCATTGCTTTTTGACATCCGGATTTCCACATGCTTTATTCATATTTTTTATATCATTATTTGGGATAATATTTGGCCTCTAGTGTAGAGAAAATATTGACTTTTCAAGTCAACTCTTCGATACTTCCGCCTTAATTTAGATGTTTACCTATTGATATTTTATTTGAATCTAAGACATTCATTCAAATTCAAATCAAAGGCTCCTTCTTTTCATATTTTCTCTCATAAATACTCATCTTTCTCCTTCTTCTCTCTTTTACCTTCAATAACAAACTCGAGACAAAGTTTTTAATTTTCAAATTTACTTAAAAAATTTCATTTTTTTGGGCATCCAAGCTTATCTCCAGGTATGATTTTCGCTTTTAATTATTGAATCAACAAATTAACTTAAGAATTTCTGACTTTGAGTTCAAGCTAAGGTCTAATTTGGGTGTTTTCAATATCAAATTAATTTTGGGGCTTACTAATCGGGTGCAGGTTATCTAATCTTCATATTATAAGTTTAAACCATAGGTTTGTTATATTTATAGATGAACTTAACTTTTGAATTAGCATATTGTTTAGGGGGGCTTAATCAATTGATTAAGGCTTGTCGACGTTATTTTAAAAATCTGGGGCTTTCTAGTTTGATTTAAAAGTGGATTGTGTGTGAGGAATCTGATGCCTGCTTCATAACTTATCAACTTGTTTAATTTCGAAGTTATTGCCTTACGGAATCAAATATTTAACATGATGTTTGACATCAAAAAGGCATTTTCCTTTAATCATTATTTTGACACTAGTTTAAAAAAATTAAAATACGATATCCTTATAATGTCGGCAACCAGTTAAGAATGTGATAACCATTTAGAAATTTGACATGCATTTTAAAGGGTTATCGTTTAAATTCAACAACTATATAGTGCATTGTTATCCCTTTTCGATAGTTATTTGATAATTCGATATTCTTGTTCAAATCTTATATGACATCACTAGTTTGCTATGTATTTATCGTATAGCAGATTCATAAATTATTTTCGTATTTGATATCTTCACAAGTTTAACAAATGGTTAGAGCATTTATAAACTTGTTTTGGCATTATTCATTAATTTCGACTATCTACCCATTCGATATCAGGTCATTGTTTCGACATTCCACTTAAGCTGCTATTAGCATGATGTTTAAATTAGACCTTTTTGACAAGCTAAGAACTTATCATCTCACCATGGATTTAACAATTGTTTATATATCCTCAATTGATTATAAATTCCCAAATATTTTACAAATTCAACATGAACTACTTAATAAGTTATTAACTTGTCGCAAATGTAATAGCTAATTATGAACTTTAATACCTTAATATCATGACTTGAGTAATTTTCAATCAGTTAATTATCCTTTTGTTTAGGCATTTAATTATCTACTTTGCACTTATGAGCATTCTAAATTGGGTAGTACTTCCCTGACTTTGTGTAATATCACTTGGTAGGCAAATGAAAAGCAAGAAATCAAGTAAGAACTCCAAATCATCTCATACTACCAAGAAAGGAGACTTCCGGCTCAACCAATCCTACAGTACTACTTAGGAGGAAGTAGACATGATTCTCTAGCAATTTTGGATTACAAACATAAAGGGCATGTCTGTCGGTCCCTCTAGTAGGATAGACAACCCTCTAGAGGTGTTCTTTGCCTTTACTCCTATCCATATTTGGAATTAGGGGTATTTGCCTTTTCTAGATTTCCTCTTGAAATTCCTGGAAAGTTTAACATTGCTCCAATCCATCTGACTCCTAATTCATACACCTATCTGAGCTACCTATAAATCCTTGCTAAGGAGACTAAACTTTATTCTCTAAGCATTGAGACTCTCCATATCTTGGAAATCCTATGAGAATTAGCGAAGAAATAGAAGCTTGTTGTACTATCTCTATCCTTTCCTATAAAGCTTAATTACTCATCCCAATAACAAGAAAAAAGAGTGAGAGAACCAAATTTTCTACATAAAATGCTATTCACCTAAGATTAGGGGAACCTTCTTTATAATCAGTAAGTTTCTTGTTTTCCATAACTTATGTTATATCTATCATCCTCTTATGATGAATGATTTCTTTTAGGTTCTACTCCCAGACAAACTAGCCCTTTTATGATGATACCATTAAATCCATTATTCGGGCATCTAAGAGTATGGTCGATAGGCTTACACTCTTGTTGGAGGCGAATCTCCATAATTATTCTCTAATTCTGGATCACTAAAAGATATTTGAAGAGCCCCCAAAGGTGAAGTAGAATGCTCAAGGAAAAAGATTTTTGGTCGTTGACAACCAGAAGGCTTTCTCTGTCTCTTCTCGCATTCAACTTGAACCTCTTGGTAAATTTTCATTACAATTTAAATGGAATTTCTTATGTTGTTATCTCATAAAATTTCTCTCTTTGATTCAGGCTCATCTGCACTCATTATTGCTTCCAAGGAGAAGGAGGCCAAAGATCATGCTCCTACCTTAGCTAAACTAACTAAATCTGCCATATTAGGGAATCTATTGTTATGGCCGTTGATAAACTAAAAAGGAAAGTGAGCACTGGTACTCTAGCTGATATTTCAACTCTTCGCCCGAGTAAAAGGCCTGTGCTCGGGGATAACCAGACTTCTGATGTAGTTGCCGGGAAGTCGAATGTGAATTTTTCCTTGACCACTTAAGATCATAGCATGATTGATTTAGGCTCTCCAGATCAGGATGTGCAAGGACACACAGGGGGGTTCATATGTCGAACCCCTTGTTAAACATCTCGCTTCCCACTTCGACTTCGAGTTTTCAAAACTTATTTGAGGAGCCAGGTCTGTCTACACTTCCCAACGATTCTCTTCCTTCAGCGACCCAAGCTTAAACTACTCCTATGGACTTTAATAATCTTATTCGTTTGACGGTCCAACCCCCAGCTGTAGCTTCTCTTATGCCATTGCAGTCGTCATCTTTTTCAACAGATCATCTTTATGTTCATTTCTAACAACTTTTATTGGTATGCATCTTCTCATGTTTAGCTATCTTCAATTTTTAATTTGGTATGGCCCTACTTAAATTATGCCCATTGTATGTTTTAGGCGGCCAAGCCCATATTCTTTCTCTAATAGAACTCTCATGGTCCTTCTAGTGAAGTGGCCAAGCTTAAGGTGCAAGTTTCTTCGCTTACAATAGTGTGATTAATATTACTACAGCAAGAGATGAAGCCATTACGAAAAAGAAGAAATTTGCTTCCTCTCTTGATGAGGAGAAAAAGGTTAAACAATTACTAGAGGAGGAAGTGAAAATGCTAAGAGCAGATCTCGAGAGGGCCAATAAATAGAAGGCCAAATTAGCTTATCTGAAGAAATGTCAAAAGGATAATTTGAAAACCAAAGATGTCATCCTAATTTATTCAATCGACATTATTTAAGATGCCAAGAAGAATGTTTCAATTTTCCTCGATCATTCTCTTACCATAATTACTTAAAAATGCTATGAAGACACCTTGTTCATAACATATGGCAATAACATCCAGAAATGCCCAGATTTAGACTTCCCTTCTATCCTGGCTTTAAATGAAAAGTTCAAATGAAAGTTTAGTCTTATTTTGGGAAGAGCCTAGGGGGTCTGTTCAAGAGGAGTTCCCTAATGAGGAAGAGGTCGACCCTAAGAAGTTGTTGTCCTTCGATGATCCCCCGCTCGATGAGGATGAAGATTCCAGTGAGGGGGGAGATAATAATAATGACAATGATGGCAATAATGATGATGATACAGACAATAATAGTCATAGAGGTGATGGTAATGGCAAGGGTTCTGATGGACTAAGTGATAGGGGTAACAGATCGGGCACTCACAACTTAGATTCATTTGCCCATGACGTGGATCTTTTTAACTTTCCTGATCTTCAAGATGCTGCACAGAAGAATATCCTTCCATAAGATGCTGCTTCCCCTAGTCAACAGCCGAAAGAGAATACCCAAGTCCCGGACTCTTAGGTTTTAGTTATGCAGGTATGGAATTCATTATTTAAATGCTTAAAATTATCCGGTTGCCATTAGTTAATATGTTTGTCACTTTAGTCAATGAAGAAAATCCAAATATTATTATGAGACTCTTTATGAAAAGAGTGAAAGAGAGATGCATCGGTTGAATAGGGAGATAAAAGGCTAGTCAAAGAGCATAACGAATTATCTAAAAAGCATAGACACCTTGGCCTTTATGCCAAACAATTAAAAAACTTCAAGGAGAAACGTGTTGCCCAACTCTTATAAGGATCTCGCCTTCACAGAGAAAGGGCTTTGAGAGAAAATGCAGAGTTGACCGCACTCTCCTGGATACTTATCAAGGATAGGGATACCTTAGTAGAATTTATTTACAATATTTACTATATAATTCTTATATACTTTTCTTAGGGGAGAAGAGTAGAGGTTTGAATAGATGTCTCCATAAGAGATATCTTGATGAGTATGGATCTGACCCCATCCTGAGGCATGTTGGAATCTTCCCAGGGTTGCAACTATTCCCTTTACCTCAAACACTTTCTCCTTGAGAAAGTTAAATTCAATAATAAGATATTTGTTTCTAAATTTTACAAAGGATCTATATTGTATGAACCTTGGTGATTTCGACTTCAATGTGTAGTTCAAATAGTTTTATGAATTTCAGTATTTTTGTTCCACATTTCTTTGTAACTTAGTTTATTTCTTATAAATCATAAAGATTAAGGAACAACCGAGTAGTCCTATTCCCATAGAACACTTGAGTAAATTTATCAAATCAAAGAGGGAATTTAAAGAGAAATCATTAACTCTTGAAACCTCTCGGTTAGCGAAATATTGCTTCCTTATAGATATTCAGAAACTTTACACATAGTTTATGCACTTTCACTTTGATTTTTTTTCTCGTTTGCTTATTTTTATTTAGGAAAACAATGAACTCTCATGTCTTATGGTCCAAAACTCCTTGATTAATTTGATATAATTAAAGCTAAGTTCAGGTCAGAATTCAAGAAGAAGTTTTATTCTCAATATACTTCATCTTTGTCATTTTCAAATAATCCGGATGCATAGAAATGGCATGACATGTATTATCGATTGGGATCCATGCTTAGTAGTTTAAAGGAGATGACCTTCAGGTTAGAGGAATAAATCAAAGAAAAGGATCAAGGAATCCAAGAGTTAAGTGAGAAAATGGATGTGATGGGTCAATCTAGACCTTTTGTCCAAGGGATTGAAGCTGATGCAGAAATTGCTAAATTATATCAACGGATAAATGACCTTGAGGTGGACTTACTGAAAACTCAAGTGTCTTTTCAATCTTTGGAGCTCAACGCAAGTGGAGGTGAAACCAGCCTTCCTACTCCTAGGAGGATGACTAAATCTCGATCTTTAGCTGACAAAGAGGCATTTCCTTCTTTGTTAAATCCTCCTTTAGGTCTAGACCATGGAGAAATTTCTAGATGGTGCCAAAGGGTTAAATATGAATATTTATAGTTTTTGAAAGGAAATTAGGATGAGAAAGTATCACAGTGTCTCAATGATTATCAAGGTCGGATCAAATAACTAGGTCTCGATAAATTTACTCTTAGGCAAAAGGTTAAAAGTCTTTAGAGTGGAACTAAAACTCTCAAAGGAGCTAACAAGACACTTAATTGTGCATTAGAAATTAAGATCAACTATATTGATGACATTAACATTATCCAAAAGGAGGAAAAGAAGCTTAAATAACTTATAGATGTAGTAATTTGTCACATTATTGTACTTTCTTCGGCAGTTGAAGTTCTAAAAGAAAAATGCAGGATCTCGAATCTCAACTAAAAGTAACAGATGTGATATTTCTTGAAAGTTTCTCGATTTGACTTTTTTGTTGATTATCTGCTCGAAGTAATAGTTACTTTTAGACTAGAGATTGATTTCTCCTTTTTGGGCCCAAAAATGAACCGAAGGCTGAGTAAAGCAGCAGAAACGAAATAGCGACAATACCAAAATTTCTTTTTGTATGATTTACTTACCATCTCAAAGATATTGGAGGCCCACCATGTTTACTTGAAGATGGTCCCTCCTCAAGTGAAAGTCATCCATGCCCACTTAAGGTTGGGGGAAAAGGAAAAGAGAAGGTGTATCAACATTACCCACTTCCTCAACCTCCTCCTTAGGAGGACTTAATTAATCTTGTTTTAATATCTGCAATTTTTGCATATAATTGGTAAAGTGTAAATGTTGTATCTAAATGGGTAACATGTTGATTTAACTTCGCGTTTCTTTCATTACTTTAGCCTTGAATTATTTGAGACATAGGGCTTGTGTTTCAAAGCTTTAAATGGATGCAATTTGTCATGTAGCCTTTGATTGAGCATTGCTTTATCTTCTTAATATAAACTCTATCACTAAAATTTTGATCAAAAGATTGTAACTTATTTAATCGAAAATTCAGAAGAATCCTTACTTTAGTTAACTAGGAAAGAGTTATAAAGATTTTTGTTATTAGAAAATTTAAACTCCATTCTGGGAAGATTTAATGAAGCATTTAATAACTTTATCCTTTGGCTTTATCACTTGGAGCTTTGGAGTTCGACGCTTGTAGTTTTAGTCTCGAAAAAACATATACCTTGAAATCTATCCAACAAAGATATTTCTTGAATAGAAAACTAGAATAACATCTTGAAATTATCTTATAACAACTTGAATAGAAGACCGAAAAACTATCCTTCCTTAACTAGTAGGAAATTAGAATTTTGAATAACAATAGAGATTCCCGTCATTAGACAATTTGAATTATTTAAATTTCTACTTCTACGTGATAGATGGATTTTGATCCTTCCTCTGAAGGTTGCCTCAACTTTGACTTGGTATAGAACTAAATGTGCTTGACTGATCTTTCTCTAAAAGATTGCCGTGATACTTCTTTAGTATAGAGTTTGATTTGCTTTTATATTTCATTGAACTTCCTCTAGAAGATTGCCTCTTACTACTCTTTGGGTAATGATTTAGGTTTTGATTAACTTCTTTTATTATTATCTTTAGGTATTGATCTAAACTTTAATTGAATCCCTTATAACCATCTTAGGTGATGATTTAGGTTTTGGTTGGTGCATTTGCTTAGCTATCTTGATTTGAACCATAGTCTTACCCGTCCTCCTTCTAGAAGGTGCTCCGGTCAGGCTTTATAGGTAGGACCGAAGGCTGGTTTGGTGTTTTGACCAGGCCATCTTAGGTGGAACTAAAAGCTTACTCTATCCTTTCTCTAGGAGGCACTTCAGACATGTTTTATAGGCGGGACTGAAGGCTCATAGAGGAACATAAACATGAAGATGAAAACGAACACGCGATTAGAGCTAAAGATGAACACGAAGATATTTCACATGAGATTTGAGATGAAGAGTTCATGCGAATTTAAAAGTAACGGCTATTGAAATTTAAGGAGAAGGGAAGTTTGGAAAATTAAAATTAAAAATGAATAAAAAAGGAGAAATAAAAATGGAAGAATGTGATGTATACAAAAGCGAAAAATAAGGATATGACCTCAAATTCCGCTAATAAGATTATGCAATATTTCATATAAAATAGTTTTTGTACTATTAATTTTATCACAGACAAAAGATCAACTTTATTTAAATCAAATAATTTATAATTTAAAACATGTTGATTTGCGTATATTATTCAAATTAATTATTTATTGGTTATATAATTTCAAACAAATAATATATGAGGCAATATCATCACATACAAAAGCTTTGGTATAACATATAGGGATCTATGAAAATATAGAATTATCTTTGTGATCATGTTGCTTGTTGTATCTTGGTTTGTGTATGTCTTATATGAATCCGATTCCACCTTCTTGATCATACAAGGATTAAAGAATTATCGTCGTTGCAAGAGAGGATGCTTTTAGAATTCTAGATGGACTCGAGGGATGGGGAATAGACGTGGAGTTTAGGACTGAATGACTTTTGTTTTCATCGAGCAAGAAAATGAAGGAGTTTGAGATGTTATTTATACTAGAGTTGTTGAGAGAGTTATTTACCACAACGACTTTTTTTGATAGAAAGGATGTATGGGTCGAGGATAATCCAGCATAGTGTATGTGTGTGTGTGTGATAAAAGGTACAAGAGTCCCAACGGGAAGGCCACAACACAAAATGACCATCAACATGCCTAACCAGGTAGCAAATATCATCAAATTAGCATGAAAGAACCCAAGCCCAACTAATCTAATAAAGAAGTACTGAAAAAATCCATCAATAATAAAACAACCACTTGGAAATAACTAGATAACCAAACTAAAGACATGCGCATCGACAAAACTAGCCAATGAGACTGGAGAAATATCCAAGAGTGTGTGGAGAGAAGATATATTTCTTGTCTTAATCTGGCGTAACCAATATCTCTTTGTTGTTAGCATCGAACTCACATCATTGCAAAGGACAAGCTCGTTATCCATAAGCCTATAGAAGAGTTCCTGCTCATCCTTATCATCATCTAAAACCAACTTTTAGAATATCCTCCATTTCGAGTGGACGCACAAACCACTTTCCTTATGGGACCAAATCCCATCGTTTTTGCTCCAGACCAGTTGCATACCTTCAACCAAATTTTTAAACAGATCCTGAGCAATGCATTCAACACCGGAAGGGTTGAAACGGAGAGCAATGATAAATTTCTTCTTAAGGCTAGAAATAGAGGACACACCGACTAAATGGGCGCAGATTGGGGGAATTGGATTAGACTACGATGGAGGCAACATTCGAGGGTCGGAAACATGAGAAGATGGGGGCGTCGCAAGGGAAGAGGGGCAGTAGGGGACGGATTGAGGCGTAGAGGAATCATGTGGATTTATGTGGTTAGATTGAGGGGGTCTGGGGACTTTGACCTGCCAGCATCTAGATGGAGGTTTTATAAGGGGATTCTTAAGGTAAAGGTTGTCAGGGCCGGTGACGGAATGTGGGCAAGTCGAGTTTACATGGACAAAGGAGCAACGAGGCCGCAAATAGGAGGTTTCCACTGGAAAGTGACGTCAATGTAAGCTACCTATCCTCGCCAGGGAGACCGGAATGTGAGCTGGTAACTGCCTAGAGTGGGTAATATCAATAAAGGCTTTGGCATAATGAGGGAGTTGTATGTTCAGTGGATATATCAAAGCAAATTAACCAACTAATATGATTGGCTAATTCCCTTTAAATATCGATAAATTAAAGGGATATTCGAGATATGTGCTTAAACTAGAATGGATAAGACTTGCTTATAGGGCTCCATTGGATAGTGATAAAAATATTTCCATCAATAACAATAGGATCGGTTTCGTGGATACATGATCTCTCCTACGGATATGATAATTTGAAAATGTACATCAAATTGTCAAACCCGACATCAACAGAACCTCGCAATCGCCATACCCCAAGTAAACATTTCTTCAAAATAGAGCAGTGCGGAGCCTCGTCCAAAAAGAAACCAACTAAATAGTCTTTCCAAAAAGCAATTATTTCCTTGGGAGGCAAGACAGGTTTATTCGCAAAATCAACTATGTATTGCTTGGGTGAAAAAGAGCCTGCATTTCCAGGCCTCTTTTTAAACAAAAATGACGAACCATCAACGATAATGGGGTTAACAATAATAATAACTTGAGGACCATAGCTAACTACTGAAGGGGCTAAACTAGTAAAAATCATAAAGGGAGTCAGAGCCAAGAGGTGCCTGCGAGAGTTGCAATCAGACATAGCAAGCCGTTTAAAGGAAAACCATAAGGAATCAAACACCGGATTACTACCACAGAACTAGATCCAACATGGCTTGGCGCACGAGGCTGGCCAAAAGCGACATAGATAATTTCAAGCCCTGGCATAATGGATGGGCCTACGTTTTGATACTCCAAAATTGGAAGCTGAGGGAACTTAGAACCATCAAGTAATGAATGGCCACCAACCACAACAACCATGGATATGGAACCAAAGCGCCGAATGCAAAAGAGCAGGAACTTGGAGTCATTACGAAGTGAGTTAGAAATGGACTTGAAGCCCCCAAACAACAAAATAAGGTCAGGCGAACATGCGTACAGAAGCGAAACGAACACTAACAACTCTTAAAATTCAAAATAAAGAAACCACTTCACTTCCATAATATGGCCGACCCCTTTCTTTTCACTCTTTCATGTGTTTATTGTTTGTATATTTAAACCCATTTACTATGTATTGATATGGAATATTAATATTTGTATATATAACTCTTATACACACACTCAAATAATTGCCAAAGGTATCCAGAAAATTTTCAAGAGATGCTGAAATTACTAATGGTACTTCAACTACTAAAAGCACTCCTCAATATCATATCTTTTATGTATTAATTACTTTATGATCCATATAAAATAATTAAATCGAATGATATTTTGGAGGCTAGACAGATTTATTCAATCAAAAATCAATATTGAGCAATTCTAATATTAACATTCACTCGTCATCTTAACTGATGATATAATGATTTGACCGAATTCATCGCTTATAGAACTTTTTAGTAATATCATATTTTAAATTAATTTAAGTAGAACCTTAAAGGAATGATATATTATATGCATGTTTTCTTCGTCTCTACCATACTAATTGTCACGACCCGAAATCCAACGATTGAAAATCAACATCAAATACCTCACTTGTATTCGGTTGTCGGAGATTCAAACGTTGAAATTTAGTTCGGATGGAGCTTATAACAACATTAGATGAAAATAAGCAGCAAAAAAAATTGAATATCATTTATCACAACACAGATACAACATCATCACAATATTTGATTACAACAGATGAACTTCAGCATCAGAGTGATATACATAAGACACAATGACAGGATGAGAACAATAAAGTGACTTCAAAAATTTCCAACATACTTCGACTTTGAGAAGATCCTCCAAAAACTCCAAACACTTCAAAAGATTTCCAAGGCCAAAAGCTTCCAAAATTCGATAGTTTCCAAAAGACTTCAAAAGATTCCAAGCTAACTCCGAAACACGGATAACCTGCTTCTAGGCTGCCTATGTGAAAATTATGGGCACCCAGAGTTTAGGAAGGGAACAATAAACTCCGGGTCAGTCATGGGACTGGTATGAGTAAACAAAAACAGGTGTTTGTACAAAAACAATTTTTTAAAAGAAATCCGATATGCTTTTGAAAAATGAAACTACCATAAGACATCCCGCCACACACACAATGCAGTCGCACAATTGGAGGAGATTTCTTCTTATGATAGTCATACATGCTTTATACGAGAATATTCTTTGATATTATTACTAGTGCATAGTGTAGAAAACATTTTCGAAAGTATAACATTAATCTTAGCCAGCATAGACATTTCGTACTATGGCTACTATAGCTACCATCTAAACAGAGGGTCACCATCATAAGTAAATGGCAGGTTATACAACTAAAACCGTACAGGGCTCATATTATTTCTTTGAATTTCCAACAAATAGTCAGGCTAGCTAAGGAACTTCCTTATCAAATGGGACGCCTCTGGAGGGACGCCCCCAAGAACCAAATCGGTTCCCTACCAACACAAGGCCATGTTGCCTTTGTGACTAGGTAACACCTACAAGTATGCCATCCCCAGTCGTCACCGACCTTTATCCAGGATTCACCAACAAATAGCAACAACCACACAGTTAAATATCTAGGCTCCATACCATGATACCACCTCATATCTAGAAGAAAATAGACATACCCTAGGGGCGCTACCCCTAAAAACCTTGCCGCAACATTCAATTTTCGACCATTACCGGGTTGTGAGGTTCGACGAGGTGTCGTCCACAAAGCTACGCTTTACACAAAAGCCATGCTTCAATCAACAAATGATCAGCATCACTTAGCATGCCACACTACCAAGTTGGGAGTATATCACTAATAACCATCAACTACATAACCTCTGAGCTCGATACGTCTCGGAGAAGGGTGTTAAGCAAAGAGAATAAATTTTCCACCACCAACAGAAATGTATTTGAAAGAAATCAGCTTTATCTCTCAAAGTGTAGTGTTAGACATACATCCATACAAGTCTGTTCCAGGTTCGAACAGAACCGAAGGCACTTCCAAAGAAGCCCTTGCAATCCGGGCATCCACAATCCCGATCGGACTCCTCATCACATATGGAGATCTCTATATCGGAGCAACTCAGTGCAGATCATTCGACAGGTTATCCTATCGTTCTCGAAGACACCCAGTCTTCACCACGTCTTCAAATGCTATCCATTTCATCGTATAACTATTCGGAATGGGTTATATGACACAAAGTCCTCTTCCGAACAAACCGAATAGCGGGCGCTTAATTTTAAAATACGTGGATATATCAATCACAAAGATTCACTTTCAGGGTTCGATGTGGGTTTCGAATAACCAAATGGTATCTGACTCCCTGTTGTATCGAAATTCAAATGCCGTTTTATGGGCCATTGGGTTTTCAAATTCACACAGAAATATATTCATCACAAATATCACAGCTCGGCACAAAGCAATTCATATTACATAGCATCACAATCACATATCAAAGATATCAATCCAATACATAGCATTCAATAATAATCAAACTTCTTTGATTAAGATGAATTAATCGTGTGATTTAATTTAATTAACCACTTAATTATTTTCATTAATTATCTTTAATCAATGATTGATTATCCTTAATTATAAATTAACTAAATCTTAATTACCTTCATTAATTAATTATTCCTTAATTAATTACCATAATTAATTAATCCTTAATTCTAAATCAATTAACTTTTATTTATAATTAATTAACCTTTTATTAATAATTAATTAACCTTTTATAAATAATTAATTAACCTTTATTAATAATTAATTAACCTTTATTTATAATTGATTAACCTTTACTTAAAAATCATTCTTTAATTAATAAATAGTTATAAAAATTTAATAAATTAATAATTATTAACAATATAAATTATCTTAATCTTTAAGTTAGCAAATTAAAACATATTTGATTAATTCCTTAATTACTTGATTAAGTTTTTAATTAAAATAAACTCTCTTTTTTAAATATAAGCGTAAACATTTTAAGCTTAATTTATTTAAATTATTTTATTTTCAAAATGTTTTACTACTCATTCCAATTCAACAAACAATCTTCATTTAAAAAAAGTTAGATTTAGAAATTAATTCAACTTAGATTGTTAAAGTTTAAAATTGGAAAAACATAATACCCGAGTCAACCCCGAGCTTTCCCCGAGAAAATCGCTTGCTTACTTCGAGTTTTACCAAAAATCAACCCGTATGCTTTAAAATTTCAAACTTAAATTTTGTTTAAGTATTTACCCAGGGCAGCATGAATCTACTCGAGTCCAACTTCGAGCTATCACCCTAATTCCCCGAAAACAGCTTCGAGTCAACATTCATCCCCAAACACTGATACCACCAGAATCATCGTACACATGCACCGATCAACGCCAGATCTTCGGCCTCCAAGACCACCACCGGCATATCACTTTCGATCCACTCTTGCTACCCGAACACTTAGAAGCACAAATCCAACTCGAAAACAAAATCGAGTTGCCTCGATCAAAATAGGCATAGTAGCCATCACCATAGGATCGCCTCAAACATCCCACGCCGACCAATGGAATTTCTAAGACTCCGACCACACCTTTCTAGCCTTTCCCACTACCATTTCCCAAAACCCCGTGCAACTCGATCCATCAGAGACGCTACGGTGACAACCATTTCGACCTCAATCCATTTTAGAGCTTAGACCCTTCACCGATCGAATTTCGACGCTACAGTGACTGAGAGAGTCACCTGTCATTTTTCCTGACCTCGACAACTCCCCAACCATCTTCAGGCAAAGCCCTGACCATCCCAAATGCCTCGATCGCCACTAAAGCCCCATAACCCATTTCGTGATCATCGTCGAAATGCTCACTCTATACATAATTTAAAATCTTGATTTTAATTTTAAAAATCAATGTTTTCAAAGACGTTTTAGGTCATATAATCCAATCAAATAATTAAAGAAATCATATTTTTATTATGAGTTGAGTTTACAGTACTTCCTCGTTCCAGACCCCATACTCTTGATGTTTGTTTTTAGAAGTATTTTTAAAATTAAGTTTTAATGAATTTGAACACTTTTTATTTTAACACCTCAATCTAACAACAAATAGAGGCAGAGATTTTGGGGTTTTGATATTTTTCTGAAAACTTGGAACTAGTAAGAGGAATTAATAAACCTATACATTAACATGCAGAGGAAAAATATACACATGTGCACAGATCTGTACATGCAAACCAATGCTCAATCTTGTTTAAATCATGCATTCAAACAACAGATCAAATGTCAAAGCTTTAAAAAAGTTTACTCACCTGTCAAACTGAAACAGAGAGGTTGTGCTTGCTCTTGAATTTGAAAAACTAGGACAAGTCTTTTGGGTTTGTTCTTTTTGAATTGACTGTTGTTTATGTAATGATCCTTGCTTTAGTTTAGTTGTTGAAGTTGAATCCTGCTTCCTTTGATTGCTGAAAAGCTTTGAATTTTGCTTAATTACTTGATGGCTTTGCTGTGTTGAGCTATTTGATATTTTCCTTGATTCAGTAACTTGAATTTGATTCAAGTTTCCGATTTTTTTGTGTTTGCTGGAATTTGTTTTGAATCTCTTGTTTTTTTTCTTCTGGTTTTAGAATTTCTTAGGTTTTGCTTTCTTGCTTTTTCTGATTTTTGTTTTTGAAAGTGAAAATAGAAGGAAAAAAATGAAAGTGTAGGAGTAGAAATTTTTATAGCCTTGTTTTCTTATTTTTTAGAAATAAAAGAAAAAAAAATATTGACACTTCTCTTTACATCTATCAAAATTTTAACACTTGTTTAATTTCTCATTATAATGTTACACTTGTGCTTTTGCATGAGAAAATGTTTATACATTATTTTAATTTTTTTTCTTATTTTATAAATACATTTTCCATATTAATATTTATATATAACCCTTTTAAGAAAATAGTTTTGAAACTAAATTATATATATATATATGAACAAATAATCACATGTATTATTTTTCAAATCTAAATTATTTTACTATGATATTTATTTTAAATTCAAATTCAAATGTATTCATATATATTAAATCAATACTTATTTAATTTGTTTTTTTTTAATTTTCAAATTTATTCCGAAATTTATATTTAATTACCAAATTAATTTTGATTCAAAAAAGGGATTGTTACAGATTCCCTCCTTAAAAAAAATTCCTCCTCGAAATTTGAGAGAGAGAAAGACAAACAAAGAATATATGAATACAGAAAAAGATAGAAAATGGCTTACCAGATTAAGCCGAAATATCCACTCTGCAATTGGGATAGGACATCTGCATGTTATCCTCTGTTTCCCAAGTACAATGATTTGGATCACCGCTCCATCGCACTTTGACTAGTTTCACAACTTTATTCCTCAATTGCTTTTCATTACAGTCAATTATTTTCAATGGATCTCTCTTTACTGCCAGATTTGATGTAATCTCCAAATCCTGCTGAGCAGCCTCTTCAATGATATTATTTGGATCGTGCACATATTTTCAAAGATGTGAAACATGAAATACATCGTGTACGCCAGATAACCAGCTGGGTAGCTGCACTCGATAAGCTAAAGGACAGATCCTCTCCAGTATAGGAAAAGGTCTAATATAACGTGTACCAACTTACCAGTTTTCCCAAATCTCAACACACCATGTATTTGAGACACTTTTAGGAATACAGAATCTCTAACCTAGAATTCCAAATCTCTTCTTCTACGGTCATAATAACTCTTCTTACGACTCTGAGCTATTTTCAACTTCTTTCGAATAAATTCAATTTTTTCAGTGGCCTCCTTAATCATATCTGGTCCAAGGACGAGTCTATCACCTGACTCGATCCAACATGCAGGTAATCGACATGGACGACCATATAAAGCCTCGAAAGGAGCCATTTCAATACTGGTATGATAGCTATTGTTAAATGAAAATTCAACCAGATGCAAATAGTCCTCCCATGAACCACCAAAGTCAAGAATACAAGCTCGTAAGAGGTCTTCTAAAATTCGATTAATCCTTTCAGTCTGCCCATCAGACTGCGGGTGATAAGCAGTAATGAAATTCAGTTTGGTGCCCAATGCAGCTTGAAACGCCTCTCAAAATCTACCGGTGAAGATCGGATCATGTAACGACCCCGAATTTTTGATAATTAAAATTTGAATATTTAATTAATTTTAAATATTAATAAGTGAATTTATAAGTCGAATAAATTTTTATTTGAATTATAGGATTTAATTGAATAATTAAATCGATAATTTAATATGTTAAATTATGAAAATAATTTATAATTGGGTTAAATATGATTGAAAATGATTTGTAAAATTTTATTTTATCATGTTGGAGTTAGAATGATATTTTAGAACTTTTAAAATCGAATTAAAAGTTAATTTGTGAAAATTGAATATTTTAATATTTAAATCGACTAGTGAAAATAGCCAATTTTTGAACAGTCTCAGAATTGAACGAAACCAGTTTCATTGGATCCGTAATAGTTAGTTATTACCGGATTTCAATTTTCGTGTCAATCGGAGTTATCGTTTGATCGTGGCAGCTCGAAACGCATCAAATCGTTTTTAATTTAAATTTGGCGAGTCAAAATAGCCATTTTTCAAAAAGTCTCGGATTTCGACGAAACCAGTTTCATCGGATCCGTAATGTGATATTATTGTATGGTTTCAAATTTCGTGTCAATTGGATTTACCGTTTGTCAGGTACAAATTAAAACGCCTAGAAAATCGCTTAAATCGGTTTAATTTAAATTGAGCGTTTACAGCCATAACTTGCACAGATGTCCGAATTAGCTTCCGAAACCTGTTCCATTGTGTCCGGAACGCGGGATAAACCCTAGGAACGTCAGTTTCGGCGCGTAAATCGGAGTTCGGAATTTCCGGGATGAATAGTGTTCGATTTTCTTCTATAAATAGGCTCATAAATCAAAAAAAATAAAAAAAAAGAAACCCTAACCCTAATTTACATCTGCAGCCGCCTCCCCCCCTTTGGATGGCTGAAATCATCTCATCTTCTTCCATTAATCTCTCTCAATCCGTAAGGAATTACGCGAAGTGCTCAACTACAAAGTCGAAGAGCTCGACGAGAGCTTCGATTCCATACGGTGATGATCGTGTTTGGAGCGACGTGGAGGGAGCAATGGAGGCCGAAACCTGCAGATTTCGCACGCATTTCGAGGGGTCTAGAGCAGGCCGAGCTTCAGGTGGTTGGTGGTGGAGGTAGCTCTCGCGAAGGGCTTCCTATTGCAAGTGGTTTGATCGAGTTTCGTCGAGAAATGGGATTGCAAATTGGAACCCTAGTTGGCTAAGGAATGGGTTTGTGTACGTGAGTGACCTGTAGAAGAAACGTGAGGGAGAGGGAGAGTGGGGGAACGGCCAGATTTGCATGATGAAGGATCCTATGGCTGTGATTAAAAGTTAGGTTTATTTATGTTGTAATAGTTTATATAAATCGTGTACAAACTTCAAAAATTCATAACTTTTTCATACGAGGTCGAAAACGTGCGAAACCAGTTGCGTTGGAATCGTATGTACGAGCACTACGCGATGAAATTGGATTGGAGTCGTTTGGAGTTAGTGAGAATTTTGGGTAAAATTAAACGTCCGTTTAATTTTATTCGAAATAAATCGCTAAAACGGAAATAAAATCAAGGTGAGAATTTCTCACTCAATCGAATCAGCTTCGATTTTATTTTAAATAGTTAGATTTAAAATATTTGAATGCATGTTTGAATGATGATTGATATATATTGATTATTAAAATAGACATTATACGCCGTTAGTAAGCGGATGTTATTTATTAAAAACATATACCGCGAATATTTCATAAACAGTGAAATTGGTATTATATATAATATCAATATATATATATTGGCATATGTATATATTGCAGTTGTTGATTTCCCGCATTTATTTGTTTAGCGGATGAGACCCTATTACGCCGTTATTAAGCGGATAATATTTAATAAGAACATATACCGCGATAATTTCGTACTGGAGCGAAATTGGTATTGTGCTAATGTTTGTGGATGCAGGAAAACAGGTTGGAGGGATCCAACTGGATTCCTCAACAGTATTTATTTGATTATGGATATTTTGATATTCGTTGATTATCATATACGATATATGATATCGTTGTTGTCGTGATTGACTATTCGGTATGTAGCATCATTGGACCAAGTTTTGGAATTTTAAAATGATTTATAAAGTGATTTTTGAAAATATACTATATTTTTGGAATTGATCCATTTTAAATAAATAAACGTTATAATTTTTAAAGTTATAAAAATTATGATTTTTGAGAAATATAGTTAAAAAAACTGATTTTTGAGAATACGATGCTATTGATTTTATAAAATAGTTTAATCGGGATTTTAGAATTTATTGTGAAAAGTTTAAATATAGGATTTATAAAATTTAATTATTTTATGAATCAAAATGGTGAAATAATAAAGGAGATTAAAGTCGTTTTAAAGAATAATATAAATTGACTTATATTAAGAGATTTATAAATGGGTATTTATAAATTGAAATATAGACATTATAAAACGAGTTTTTATAAGTGTTTGAATGAAGTGAAAATAAATTTTGTAAATGAATGGAATTTATAAAATTATAAATGGTGAAGTTATAAATGAAATTTATAAATAGTAAGATTTATAAATTTTGTGAAGTTATTAAAGAATATATTTGGATGAATAATTGAATCTTAAAAGTTATAAGATTTATAACTAGGAAGTTTAAAAGAACGATTTTGTAAAATAATCGTTTTATAAGCATTTAACTTATAATGTGAACTTTTGGTTTATAATTGAGTTATAAATCGAATAGGTTAATAAAGGAGATTTATAAAGAAAGTAGTTATGAAATAAATAGAAATGGAATTTATAAACGTTGTTTTATAAATTCGCAAATGACTTATTTTGATAAGTAAATTGTTGAAACCTATTAATGGAGTTATATTCACGTTTTTGAATAGTGAATAATTCTTTTAAATAAAATGTATAAAAGGATGAAATTGTTAACGTAGTATATTCACGTTTTTGAATAGTGAATAAGATGTTAAAGAAATTGTTTTGAATGTGATATTTGAAATAGAATTAAAACGATCTAACGAAGTTTTAATTGTGTTGAGATTCGAAACCATAGATTTCAACATTTATTGTTGAAATAGACGTTTTCGAGAAATGAAAAGGAAATGGTGGACTATAACACTATTGTTATAGTAAATGATTTCCGAAAGGAAATGTTTTGTACAGTATTGGGATTTATATATCTATTTTAATTTCGAATCCCTATACTAGTGATTTTGGGACGTCGTAACAATGTTTTACGCAACATTCATTTTGGCCCAAATAAATATGTTGAAGAGAATGATTTCCTTAATAGAATGAAATATATACTAAATTTCGATTAAGGTATATTGAATATTTTCTAAGTGTTGAAAATAAATAAAATTTGTGAATTACTTATTAAATAAGTACGGAATTGTTTTCCAATATGAAGTGATATTTAGAATTTATCTTTTTGAAGATAAATTGAAAAGGAATATTGAAATGAATAATCAAAATCGAATATTCATAGATATTTTGGATTATAAATTCACTAAGGTATTTATAAAAGGAAGTGGAATTGGTTTAAAAATAAATGTTGATTCATTTTTGAAGTATTGGAATTATATATCTAGTGAAGATATTTTTGGAAAATAAATAATTTGGAAAATTATTTGGAATCTGGTGATGTGTGCATATCCATTGATAGTTCAATAACCGACTATCAATATTTCCCTTTGAATGGGTAATTGATGTGATTTGTTTGAATGTGAATGCTACACTTATTTTTGAATAAGCGCTCACTATTCGGGTTAACCGGGAAAGGACCATGGGGTCGTATAACCCATTCCGAATATGTGATACGTCGTTGTGAATTGCATTGAAGATCGGTGTTGAAGACCCGGTATTTGCGAGAGCGATAGGATGACCTGTCGATTGTCTCTGCACTGAGTTGCAACGGTATAGAGACTCCCTAAGTGATGGGAAATCCGATCAGGATTGTGAATATCCGGATTGCAAGGACTTCTTTGTAAGTGCCTTCGGTTCTGTTCGAGCCCGGAACAGACTTGTATGGATTGTGTGTCTGACATTACAAGTTGAGATATAAAGCCGATTTCATTCAAATATATTTCTGTTGGTGGCGAAGAATTTATTCTTTTAGCTTAACACCCTTCTCTGAGACGTACGAGCTCAGAGGTTATATAGTTGAAGTTATCAGCGATATATTCCCAATTTAGTAATGTGATATGCTAAGTGATGCTGAAATGATCATTGTGTTGATTATTGTGATAGGATCGTTTATTTGATCGTCTATCTTAGTGATCATTGTGTTGATCATTTGTTGACCCAAAGCATGGCTTTTGTATAAAGTATGTTTTTGTGGACGTGACTTCGTCGAACCTCACACCCCGGAAATGGTCAAAACAGGAAAGATGCAGCAAGGTTATGAGGGGTAGCACCCTTTAGGGTATGTACATTTCCTTCTGGATAGAGGTGGTATCATGGTATGGAGCCCAGATATTTAACCTATGTGGTTACTACGAATTTATTACTTTGTGGTTGTTGGTTTTCGGGATCCCGTGAGAAAGGTCGTTTACGATCGGGGAATGGCGTGCTCGTGTCAGTAGTTACCCAGTTAGGGGTAACCCGGCCTTGTGTTGGCAGAGTTCCGGTTTGGTTCTCGGGGATGTCTTTCCAGAGGCATTCTCATGTGGCAATGGGAAGTTCCTTGGCCTGACCATTTGTTGGAAATCCAAAGAAACAATACGAAACTTGTACGGTTTTAGTTGTAGAACCTATCATTCACTTATGGTGTCGCAACACTGTTTGGATGGTAGCTATAGTAGGCATAGTTCGAAATGTCTATGTTGGCTAAGATTTATATTCTACTTTCGAAATGAAATTTTTCCTACACTATACACTAATAATAATATCAAATGTCTTTTTAAATGCGTATCAAGCATCTTTGACTATCATAAGGAGAAATCTCCTCCGATTCTGCGTTTGCATGTGTGTGTGTGCGGGAGGCCTTATGGTAGTCTCATTTTTTAAAAAGCATTGCGAATTGAATTTAAAAATATTCCTCTATTTTGATTTTAAAGATAAATAAACTGTTTTGAGTTCTCACACCAGTCACATGACTGACTTGGAGTTTATTGTTTTCCTTCCTAAACTCTAGGTGCCCACCAATTTCCACACGGGCAGTCAAGAGTGAGGTTTATCAGGATATTCTGGATATTCTGGATATTCTGGAGTTGCTGGAGGCAAGATGGATGGCATGGCGTATTACTGGTTTATATAGTATTTCTTTTTCCGCTGCACTAGTTGTTATTGTTGTACACTCTGATGATATGATGTAATGAAATGTAATGTAATAACTGATATAGTTCTTTGTTTAAAGATTATTCATTTATTATTATATGTTGTTCCGCTGCGAATTGTGAGATTCTGATGTTGTTCTGTTTTCTTTCTGTTCCGTCCTATTTTCTTCTGTTTTTCTTCTTCTCTATTCTCTTTTTCTTCTATTTTAAAATGTTCTATCTTCTCTTCTGTTTTCTCTCCTCCCTATTTTCTCCCTTTTTCTTTTCTCTTTTCTTAATTTCTTCTTTCTTAAACCCATAACTATTCGGTTTTCCGGCAACGAAAAATCGGAAGCGTTACATTTGGTATCAGAGCTTATGGTTAAGCGACAACCATGGTTCTGTTGGGTATTACTCATTAGAGATAGAGTCAGCAGTACTCTAGAATGAATTTGAGTGTAATAATAGCTATGAGAGCGTATTTGTTAGTGAATATAAATTGTTTTATATTGTGTTGACTTATCGGTTGATTGTTTATAGATTCCAGTCGATGTAGTCTAGCTAACTATCGTAGATAGGGGTTTCTAAACTCTTAAACAAGATAATTCGACATAATATTGTTTTAAATTGGGTAAATGAAATAATTTTACCTTGAGTATATTTTGTATATGTAAAGAAATAATTTTTCAAAATTATTAAAGTGTATATAAGTTGATTGTTTAGATGTTTGAATAATCTAAATAAAGGAATTGTATAAGCAAAAAGAATTATAAGAGTTAAATTATAATTAAAGTGATTTACAATTGTGAAATAAACTTATATATAATAAGTGAAACTATATGAATATATTTATGAATATGAGTTGTAAATAAAAGTGAATTTAAAGATTAAATGAAAATTTACTTTAGAATTGAAATCTGAATTTATTTACAAGTGGGAATTAAGTTATGTAAAAACAAGTGATGTTTATAAATGGAATATAACTTAAGTGATATTGAATGAAGTTGATATTAGTATCAAAGTAAAATAATAAAGTTAAGAGATAAATGTGAACTTAAGTTATGTAAATGAAATTCAACTTTTGTAATTGAATTGAATTAATGGATTGAATGTTAATCAATTAAATGTAAATAATTGATATGAAATAATGAATGTAAGTGAAATTCATTAAAATCTAATGTTATTAGAAAGTTGAAAGATTGAATGAAAATCAATTAATTAAACCAATTGAAAGCAAAAGAATTTGGTTGTAATTAATATGCATTGATTGTTATATGATTGTTAGTTGATTGTATATAATTCATTAAGTATTAATGAAAGTGAATTAGTGAAATTGAAAGCTAAAGTAATTGAAATTTAATTTGAAGTTAAGTGAATCTTAAATAGAATTGAATTTGAATTGGAAGTAAACCAACTTGAATAGGAATTAGTGAATATAAACTAATTGAAAATGAATGTTAGTAAACATCCACTGTATATGAATCAAATGTGATTAAATTGAAAAACCAATTCATTAAATATTAATGAGAATATGAACGAATATTTATTGGTTATGGATGTTAGTTGAATGATAGTTGGTTGATGGTTGAATATATTGCATTTGTTGTTTTGTTTCAATTGCTATGTTGGCATATATAGTTATTATGTTGCTATATGATGTATATCGATACTATTATCTATATGCATGATTCTCATGTTGTTTGTTGAGTGATTAGTAGGTGCGGATCGCGTTTGCTTTGCATTTGGAGCTCGCTTTCGCGCTATATTAGTCGTATATGCTCGCTAATAAAATATAAGGTACATATCTCGGATTAAATACCGTACTTTTACACTTTTTTCCCTGCGGGATGCCTCATTACTTGATGAGATGTATATTTGTGATATATATACTGTCATTTTTTTTCGGATCGAGCCGCGCAAAGGAGACTATGGCTAATTTTTCCGAAAATTTAAGGCGTTAGAAAAAATTTGAGAAAATTGGGAAAATTTTAAAAACTTTAAACTTTGATTTGAAGTTGAAAGTTAAACAATAGTAGTTGTTTTTGAAAAGATAACTAAGTATGATTTGAAAACTTAGTAAAGTTATTGTAAGAAATTTAACTATGAATTTTGGGAAAATTAATAAATTCTATAACTTTCTTACTTAATAATTTCGAGGACGAAATTCTTTTAAGTGGGGAAGATTGTAACGACCCCGAATTTTTGATAATTAAAATTTGAATATTTAATTAATTTTAAATATTAATAAGTGAATTTATAAGTCGAATAAATTTTTATTTGAATTATTGGATTTAATTGAATAATTAAATCGATAATTTAATATGTTAAATTATGAAAATAATTTATAATTGGGTTAAATATGGTTGAAAATGATTTGTAAAATTTTATTTTATCATGTTGGAGTTAGAATGATATTTTAGAACTTTTAAAATCGAATTAAAAGTTAATTTGTGAAAATTGAATATTTTAATATTTAAATCGACTAGTGAAAATAGCCAATTTTCGAACAGTCTCAGAATTAAACGAAACCAGTTTCATTGGATCCGTAATAGTTAGTTATTACCGGATTTCAATTTTCGTGTCAATCGGAGTTATCGTTTGATCGTGGCAGCTCGAAACGCATCAAATCGTTTTTAATTTAAATTTGGCGAGTCAAAATAGCCATTTTTCAAAAAGTCTCGGATTTCGACGAAACTAGTTTCATCGGATCCGTAATGTGATATTATTGTATCGTTTCAAATTTCGTGTCAATTGGCTTTACCGTTTGTCCGGTACAAATTAAAACGCCTAGAAAATCGCTTAAATCGGTTTAATTTAAATTGAGCGTTTACAGCCATAACTTGCACAGATGTCCGAATTAGCTTCCGAAACCTGTTCCATTGTGTCCGGAACGCGGGATAAACCCTAAGAACGTCAGTTTCGGCGCGTAAATCGGAGTTCGGAATTTCCGGGATGAATAGTGTTCGATTTTCTTCTATAAATAGGATCATAAATCAAAAAAAATCAAAAAAAAGAAACCCTAACCCTAATTTACATCTGCAGCCGCCTCCCCCCTTTGGATGGCTGAAATCATCTCATCTTCTTCCATTAATCTCTCTCAATCCGTAAGGAATTACGCGAAGTGCTCAACTACAAAGTCGAAGAGCTCGACGAGAGCTTCGATTCCATACGGTGATGATCGTGTTTGGAGCGACGTGGAGGGAGCAATGGAGGCCGAAACCTGCAGATTTCGCACGCATTTCGAGGGGTCTAGAGCAGGCCGAGCTTCAGGTGGTTGGTGGTGGAGGTAGCTCTCGCGAAGGGCTTCCTATTGCAAGTGGTTTGATCGAGTTTCGTCGAGAAATGGGATTGCAAATTGGAACCCTAGTTGGCTAAGGAATGGGTTTGTGTACGTGAGTGACCTGTAGAAGAAACGTGAGGGAGAGGGAGAGTGGGGGAACGGCCAGATTTGCATGATGAAGGATCCTATGGCTGTGATTAAAAGTTAGGTTTATTTATGTTGTAATAGTTTATATAAATCGTGTACAAACTTCAAAAATTCATAACTTTTTCATACGAGGTCGAAAACGTGCGAAACCAGTTGCGTTGGAATCGTATGGACGAGCACTACGCGATGAAATTGGATTGGAGTCGTTTGGAGTTAGTGAGAATTTTGGGTAAAATTAAACGTCCGTTTAATTTTATTCGAAATAAATCGCTAAAACGGAAATAAAATCAAGGTGAGAATTTCTCACTCAATCGAATCAGCTTCGATTTTATTTTAAATAGTTAGATTTAAAATATTTGAATGCATGTTTGAATGATGATTGATATATATTGATTGTTAAAATAGACATTATACGCCGTTAGTAAGCGGATGTTATTTATTAAAAACATATACCGCGAATATTTCATAAACAGTGAAATTGGTATTATATATAATATCAATATATATATATTGGCATATGTATATATTGCAGTTGTTGATTTCCCGCATTTATTTGTTTAGCGGATGAGACCCTATTACGCCGTTATTAAGCGGATAATATTTAATAAGAACATATACCGCGATAATTTCGTACTGGAGCGAAATTGGTATTGTGCTAATGTTTGTGGATGCAGGAAAACAGGTTGGAGGGATCCAACTGGATTCCTCAACAGTATTTATTTGATTATGGATATTTTGATATTCGTTGATTATCATATACGATATATGATATCGTTGTTGTCGTGATTGACTATTCGGTATGTAGCATCATTGGACCAAGTTTTGGAATTTTAAAATGATTTATAAAGTGATTTTTGAAAATATACTATATTTTTGGAATTGATCCATTTTAAATAAATAAACGTTATAATTTTTAAAGTTATAAAAATTATGATTTTTGAGAAATATAGTTAAAAAAACTGATTTTTGAGAATACGATGCTATTGATTTTATAAAATAGTTTAATCGGGATTTTAGAATTTATTGTGAAAAGTTTAAATATAGGATTTATAAAATTTAATTATTTTATGAATCAAAATGGTGAAATAATAAAGGAGATTAAAGTCGTTTTAAAGAATAATATAAATTGACTTATATTAAGAGATTTATAAATGGATATTTATAAATTGAAATATAGACATTATAAAACGAGTTTTTATAAGTGTTTGAATGAAGTGAAAATAAATTTTGTAAATGAATGGAATTTATAAAATTATAAATGGTGAAGTTATAAATGAAATTTATAAATAGTAAGATTTATAAATTTTGTGAAGTTATTAAAGAATATATTTGGATGAATAATTGAATCTTAAAAGTTATAAGATTTATAACTAGGAAGTTTAAAAGAACGATTTTGTAAAATAATCGTTTTATAAGCATTTAACTTATAATGTGAACTTTTGGTTTATAATTGAGTTATAAATCGAATAGGTTAATAAAGGAGATTTATAAAGAAAGTAGTTATGAAATAAATAGAAATGGAATTTATAAACGTTGTTTTATAAATTCGCAAATGACTTATTTTGATAAGTAAATTGTTGAAACCTATTAATGGAGTTATATTCACGTTTTTGAATAGTGAATAATTCTTTTAAATAAAATGTATAAAAGGATGAAATTGTTAACGTAGTATATTCACGTTTTTGAATAGTGAATAAGATGTTAAAGAAATTGTTTTGAATGTGATATTTGAAATAGAATTAAAACGATCTAACGAAGTTTTAATTATGTTGAGATTCGAAACCATAGATTTCAACATTTATTGTTGAAATAGATGTTTTCGAGAAATGAAAAGGAAATGGTGGACTATAACACTATTGTTATAGTAAATGATTTCCGAAAGGAAATGTTTTGTACAGTATTGGAATTTATATATCTATTTTAATTTCGAATCCCTATACTAGTGATTTTGGGACGTCGTAACAATGTTTTACGCAACATTCGTTTTGGCCCAAATAAATATGTTGAAGAGAATGATTTCCTTAATGGAATGAAATATATACTAAATTTCGATTTAGGTATATTGAATATTTTCTAAGTGTTGAAAATAAATAAAATTTGTGAATTACTTATTAAATAAGTATGGAATTGTTTTCCAATATGAAGTGATATTTAGAATTTATCTTTTTGAAGATAAATTGAAAAGGAATATTGAAATGAATAATCGAAATCGAATATTCATAGATATTTTGGATTATAAATTCACTAAGGTATTTATAAAAGGAAGTGGAATTGGTTTAAAAATAAATGTTGATTCATTTTTGAAGTATTGGAATTATATATCTAGTGAAGATATTTTTGGAAAATAAATAATTTGGAAAATTATTTGGAATCTGGTGATGTGTGCATATCCATTGATAGTTCAATAACCGACTATCAATATTTCCCTTTGAATGGGCAATTGATGTGATTTGTTTGAATGTGAATGCTACACTTATTTTTGAATAAGCGCTCACTATTCGGGTTAACCCGGAAAGGACCATGGGGTCGTATAACCCATTCTGAATATGTGATACGTCGTTGTGAATTGCATTGAAGATCGGTGTTGAAGACCCGGTATTTGCGAGAGCGATAGGATGACCTGTCGATTGTCTCTGCACTGAGTTGCAACGGTATAGAGACTCCCTAAGTGATGGGAAATCCGATCAGGATTGTGAATATCCGGATTGCAAGGACTTCTTTGTAAGTGCCTTCGGTTCTGTTCGAGCCCGAAACAGACTTGTATGGATTGTGTGTCTGACATTACAAGTTGAGATATAAAGCCTTTTTCATTCAAATAAATTTCTGTTGGTGGTGAAGAATTTATTCTTTTAGCTTAACACCCTTCTCTGAGACGTACGAGCTCAGAGGTTATATAGTTGAAGTTATCAGCGATATATTCCCAATTTGGTAATGTGATATGCTAAGTGATGCTGAAATGATCATTGTGTTGATTATTGTGATAGGATCGTTTATTTGATCGTCTATCTTAGTGATCATTGTGTTGATCATTTGTTGACCCAAAGCATGGCTTTTTATAAAGTATGTTTTTGTGGACGTGACTTCGTCGAACCTCACACCCCGGAAATGGTCAAAACAGGAAAGATGCAGCAAGGTTATGAGGGGTAGCACCCTTTAGGGTATGTACATTTCCTTCTGGATAGAGGTGGTATCATGGTATGGAGCCCAGATATTTAACCTATGTGGTTACTACGAATTTATTACTTTGTGGTTGTTGGTTTTCGGGATCCCGTGAGAAAGGTCGTTTACGATCGGGGAATGGCGTGCTCGTGTCAGTAGTTACCCAGTTAGGGGTAACCCGGCCTTGTGTTGGCAGAGTTCCGGTTTGGTTCTCGGGGATGTCTTTCCAGAGGCATTCTCATGTGGCAATAGGAAGTTCCTTGGCCTGACCATTTGTTGGAAATCCAAAGAAACAATACGAAACTTGTACGGTTTTAGTTGTAGAACCTATCATTCACTTATGGTGTCGCAACACTGTTTGGATGGTAGCTATAGTAGGCATAGTTCGAAATGTCTATGTTGGCTAAGATTTATATTCTACTTTCGAAATGAAATTTTTCCTACACTATACACTAATAATAATATCAAATGTCTTTTTAAATGCGTATCAAGCATCTTTGACTATCATAAGGAGAAATCTCCTCCGATTCTGCGTTTGCATGTGTGTGTGTGCGGGAGGCCTTATGGTAGTCTCATTTTTTAAAAAGCATTGCGAATTGAATTTAAAAATATTCCTCTATTTTGATTTTAAAGATAAATAAACTGTTTTGAGTTCTCACACCAGTCACATGACTGACTTGGAGTTTATTGTTTTCCTTCCTAAACTCTGGGTGCCCACCAATTTCCACACGGGCAGTCAAGAGTGAGGTTTATCAGGATATTCTGGATATTTTGGAGTTGCTGGAGGCAAGATGGATGGCATGGCGTATTACTAGTTTATATAGTATTTCTTTTTTCGCTGCACTAGTTGTTATTGTTGTACACTCTGATGATATGATGTAATGAAATGTAATGTAATAACTGATATAGTTCTTTGTTTAAAGATTATTCATTTATTATTATATGTTGTTCCGCTGCGAATTGTGAGATTCTGATGTTGTTCTGTTTTCTTTCTGTTCCGTCCTATTTTCTTCTGTTTTTCTTCTTCTCTATTCTCTTTTTCTTCTATTTTAAAATGTTCTATCTTCTCTTCTGTTTTCTCTCCTCCCTATTTTCTCCCTTTTTCTTTTCTCTTTTCTTAATTTCTTCTTTATTAAACCCATAACTATTCGGTTTTCCGGCAACGGAAAATCGGAAGCGTTACAGATCACGATCACTCACTATACTGTTGGGTATACCATGGAGATGAACAATCTCTTTTATATACAATTCAGCCAAACTTGCCGCTATCCGGGAAGATTTCACTGGAATGAAATGGGCAGTCTTAGTTAAGTGATCCATGATAACCCAAATTGCTTCATTCCCCTTTCGAGTGCGGAGCAACCCATCTATGAAATCCATAGATACTTGATCCCACTTCCACTTTGGTACCTCCAATGGTTGGAGTAAACCCGCTACTTTCTTTTGATCACTTTTAATTTGCTGGTAGGTAGCACAATGACTCACATAAATAGATATATCCCTTTTATTGTTTTCCACCAGAAAGTTCTTTTGATATCTATATGCATCTTATTAACTCCTGGATGGATACTGAGTTTAGACTTGTGACACATGTCCAAAACTTCATGTTTCAGATCCGGGATGTCTGGGACACACATCCTGCCCTTCAGTCTAATAATTCCACGACCTTCAACCGCAAAACTAGTATTTTCACCTTGGCATGTCCTTTTATAAATTCCTCGAAGAAACTCGTCTTCTTTTTGATTTCTTGCGATCTTTTTAAGAAGAGTAGGAGCGACAACAAGATATGCAAGAACAGCATGTCTTCTGCTCGAATCTCGGCAACTACATTAGCTTTTGCAGGCGTATAAAGAATATCTAGGTCATATGATGCTAGAATTCCAACCAACATTGATGCCTTCAATTTAAATCTTTCTGGGTGAAGAGATACTTCAGAGATTTATAGTCGGTGAATAATTCAAAATTTTCACCTAAAACAAGAAGGATTTATTTAAGTACAATATTAAGTTAAGTTAAACTTTTAAATCTTTTAGGGAAGCCAAAAGAAATTCTTACCCAGAAGATAGTGTCGCCAGATTTTCAAAGCGAAAATATCTGCTAAGTGTTCGAGATCATGGGTTGGGTAGTTTTTCTCATGCGGACGTAATTGTCTACTTGTGTAGGCAATTACCTTCTCATTCTGCATTAGCACAGCACCCAAACCATCTCCACAAGCGTCGGTATAGACAGATAAACCTTGGTTCTCGTTGATAATAGCGAGAACAGGAGTAGTAGTTAATCTCCTTTTTAACTCCTGAAAAGATTCATCACATTTCGGAGTCCAATCAAATTTTGTGTTCTTCATTGTTAGCCTAGTCAATGGACTAGCTATCTTAGAAAAATCCTGGACAAACTTTTTGTAATATCCTGCTAAACCTAGAAAACTTCGAACTTCATTCGGAGTTGTGGGTCGCTTCCAGTCTAGAATAGCAGATACTTTGCTAGGATCAACAGAAATTCCTTCTTCATTAACAATGTGCCTGAGAAATCTGACTTCTTCAACCCAAAAACGGCATTTGGAAAATTTGGCGAACAGAATGTTCCTCCTCAATATTTCCAAAACAATTCTGAGATGCTCAGCGTGCTCCTCCTTTTGATTTTGGAGTAGATCTAGATATCGTCAATAAACATAAGAACAAATTTGTTCAATACTTCTCGGAATACACGAGTTATTAAGTCTACGAAGTATGCGGGAGCATTGGTTAGTCCAAAAGTCAAGACTACCCATTTGTAGAAAATGTCTGGACCCCTGAAAGCAGCCAAGTGAATACAATCTTCGGCAATTCGTAGCTGATGGAATCCTTGGGCTAGATCCATCTTTGAAAAGAAACGAGCGTCGTGCAGTTGATCAAACCGATCATCAATTCTAGATAAAGGAAATTTATTTTTAAGCGTTAGTTTATTGAGATCGCGGTAGTTTACACACAATCTCAAAGATCTATCAGACTTAGTGATGAATACCATAGCAGAACCCCAATCGGAAACACTAGGATGTATCAATCCTTTCTCTAATAATTCACGGGTTTGCTTGACTAATTCTATCCTTTCTCTGGGTGCCATCCTGCGACTTGCATGAACGATGGGACGAGCATTTGGAACTAAGTCAATTCTGAATTAAATTTCTCTATGTGGGTGTAAATATTTGACCTCTTCGAACACATCTGCAAATTCCCGGACAATGGGTATAGACTCCAGACTAGGTTCGGGATATCCCAAAGTATACATTAGTTTATCTCTCTTAGGACTCGGATCCTTACAAGAGATTCCAATGAAATTCTCAAATTTGGTTCTGATCAAAATCATTCGATTGTTACAATCTAATTTGGCTTCGTAGTTCGTTAGCCAATCCATTCCGAGTAAGATTTCAAATTCATCAAAGTCGAGGATGAAAAGGTTGATAGAAAATCCATAACAAGAATACGAGATAGGAACATTTATACATCGTAGACAAAGATTTGCCAGACCACCAACTGGATTCTTTACGTAAATAGGCTCATCAACAAATTCAGGTTTTAGTTTTAATTCATTAATGGTTTGTTGGGAGATAAATCTATGTGTGGCGCCCGTGTCGAACAATACTCTAACAACTCTATCATAAACGATAAGGTTACCATCTAAGACTCATTTTTCTTTATCCACCTTTGAAGTTAAGGGGTCATCATTTATTGCATACATTTTCGCTACTTGTGCTTGCTTTTTTTGGGGCAATATTTAGCTTCATGACCTGGCTTGTGACAATAAAAGCATCCCTTGGTCCTTCGACTTGTCTTCACAGGCTGATATTCCTTTACTCATTTCTTTGGCTTCTTACAATCGTTTGAATAATGGCCTTTATCCTAATTACTCCTCTTCTCCTTGCCTTGATCTGGTTTTTTCCCTTCGGACTTCCTTTTCTTCCAATTTGGATTGCTTGAACTTCCCTTCACTTTTGGAACTTCCTGCATATCAAGGGTAGCATATCGATAACCTATATCGATCAAGTCCGAAAAGGATTCTTTTACATGAGCGGTCATCCTTTCATGGTACTTCTTATTCATCACTCGTATAAACCTTTCATTCTTCTTCAAACGTGTATTTACTAGCTCCGGACTAAAACGAGATAATTCATTGAATTTATTTAAATACTCCTCAAACGATAAACTTCCCTGCTTCAAATCCATGAACTCCTATACCAGTAGATGGCATGTATCGCTTCTCAAACACCTCTTTGAATCGACTCCAAGTAAACTCATCTTCCGGCTCATCCACAGTACAGTCTCCTACCAAGCTAGAGCTTCCTCTTGGAGTTGCCAAGAAGCTACTAGTCGCATTTGATCGTCTTCCAACTTCAGCCCTCTAAAAATTATTTCACATGATCAGATCCAGGCTTGGGCTTTGACAACAGATTCCTTGCCAGTAAAAAGCTTTCCGCCAAGTCTGGAAAAACTTCTATATAGATCAGCCAGATTCGGCTAAGGCTGAGTAGGTATAGCTGTTGTTGCAGGGACTTGAACAGTTGTAGTGGTATTTCCTCGTCCCCTACCTTGTCCTCTTCTTCCGCTCATTCTCACTATTTGTAAATAGTAAGACAACTTAATTTAGGCATACAGACAAGATATCTTAGGGAATATCAACAGTTAAAGGAAATAGACCAAGAAATTCTAGGGTTTCGGTCTTTCGATTTATACTCATTCTAGGGTATACTTCACCCTATCTCTAATGAGCCACCTAATGTGTTATACTCCCTAGCAAAATTTCTTACTCAACCTTTAGCTCTGATACCACTTGGCACGACTCGAAATCAAACGATTGAAAATCGACATTAAACACCTCACTTGTATTCGACTGTTGGAGATTCAAACATTGAACTTTAGTTCGGATGGAGCTTATAACAACATTAGATGAAAATAAACAGCGAAAACAAATTGAATATCATTGATCACAACACAGATACAACATCATCACAAGATTTGATTACAACAGATGAACTTCAACATCAGAGTGATATATATAAGATACAATGATAGGATGAGAACAATAAAGTGACTTCAAAAATTCCCAACATACTTCGATTTTGAGAAGATCCTCCAAAAACTCCAAACACTTCAAAAGATTTCCATGGCCAAAAGCTTCCAAAATCCGATAGCTTCCAAAAGACTTCAAAAGATTCCAAGCTAACTCCAAAACATGGATAACTTGCTTCTAGGCTGCCCGTGTGGAAATTATGGGCACCCAAAGTTTAGGAAGGGAACAATAAACTTCGGGTCAGTCATGGGACTGGTATGAGTAAACAAAAACAGTTGTTTGTACAAAAACAATTTTTTTAAAAGAAATCTGATATGCTTTTGAAAAATGAAACTACCATAAGACCTCCCGCCACACACATAATGAAGTTGCACAATTGGAGGAGATTTCTTTTTATGACAGTCAAACATGCTTTATACGATAAAATTCTTTGATATTATTACTAGTGCATAGTGTAGAAAACATTTTTGAAAGTATAATATTAATCTTAGCCAGCATAGACATTTCGTACTATGCCTACTATAGCTACCATCTAAACAGTGGGTCACCACCATAAGTTAATGGCAGGTTATACAACTAAAACCGTACATGGCTCGTATTGTTTCTTTGGATTTCCAACAAATGGTCAGGCTAAGGAACTTCCCTATCAAATGGGACGCCTCTGAACCAACACAAGGCTGGGTTACCCCTGTGACTAGGTAACACCTACAAGTATGCCATCCCCGGTCGTTACCGACCTTTATCTCGGGATTCACCAACAAATAGCAACAACCATACGGTTAAATATCTGGGCTCCATATCATGATACCACCTCTTATCCAGAAGAAAATGGACATACCTTAGGGGCGCGACCCCTAAAAATATTGCTGCAACATTCCTGTTTCGACCATTATCGGGTTGTAAGGTTCGACGAAGTCTCATCTACAAAACTACGCTTTTCACTAAAGCCATGCTTCGATCAACAAATGATCAGCAGCACTCAGCATGCCACACCACCAAGTTGGGAGTATATCACTAGTAACCATCAACTACATAACCTCTAAGCTCGTACGTCTCAGATAAGGGTGTTAAGCTAAGAGAATAGATTCTCCGCCACCAACAGAAAAGTATTTGAAAGAAATCATCTTTATATCTCAAAAGGTAGTGTCAGACATACAACCATACGAGTCTGTTCCTGGTTCGAACAGAACCGAAGGCACTTTCAAAGAAGCCCTTGCAATCCGGGCATCCACAATCTCGACCGGACTCCCTAGCATATATAGAGATCTCTATACCGGAGCAACTCGGTGCAGAGTCATTCGACGGTTATCCTATTGTTCTCGAAGACACCCTGTCTTCACCACCGTCTTCAAATGCTATCCATTTCGTCGTATCACTATTCGGAATGGGTTATATGGCACAAAGTCCATTTTACAGGCCATTGGGTTTTTACATTCACACAGAAATATATTCATCACAGATATCACAGCTCAGCACAAAGAAATTCATATTACATAGCATCACAATCACATATCAAAGATATCAATCCAATACATAGCATTCAATAATAATCAATCATCTTCAATTAAGATGAATTAATCGTGTGATTTAAATTAATTAACCACATAATTACTTTCATTAATTATCTTTAATCAACGATTAATTATCCGTAATTATAAATTAATTAAATCTTAATCACCTTCATTAATTAATTATTCCTTAATTAATTACCTTAATTAATTAATCCTCAATTCTAAATTAACTAGTTTTTATTTATAATTAATTAACCTTTAATTAATAATTAATTAACCTTTTATTAATAATTAATTAACCTTCATTAATAATTAATTAACCTTTATTTATAATTAATTAACCTTTATTTAAAAATCATTCTTTAATTATTAATAATTATAAAATTTTAATAAATTAATAATTATTAACAATATAAATTATCTTAACCTTTAAGTTAACAAATTAAAACATATTTGATTAATTCCTTAATTACTTGATTAAGTTTTAATTAAAATAAACTCTTTTGTTTAAATATAAGCTTAAAAATTTGAAGCTTAATTTATTTAAAATTATTTTATTTTCAAAACTTTTTACTACTGATTCCAATTCAACAAACAATCTTCATTTTAAAAAAAATTAGATTTAGAAATTAATTCAACTTAGATTATTAAAGTTTAAAACTGGAAAAACATAATACCCGAGTCAACCCCGAGCTTTCCCCGAGAAAATTGCTTGCGTACTTCGAGTTTTACCAAAAATCAACCCGTATGCTTTAAATTTTCAAACTTAAATTTTGTTTTAAGTATTTACATGGCGCATGCATGAATCTACTCACGTCCAACTTCGAGTTATCACCCAGATTCCCCGAAAACAGCTTCGAGTCAGCATTCATCCCCAAACACTAATATCACCAGAATCATCGTGCACATGCACCGATCAACGCCAGATCTCCGGCCTCCAAGACCGCCGTTGGCAGATCACCTTCGATCCACTCTTGCTACCCGAACACTTAGAAGCACAAATCCAACTCGAAAACAAAATCGAGTTGCCTCGATCAAAACAGGTAATGCAGCCATCACCAAAGGATCACCTCAAACATCCCACACCGACCACCGAAATTTCTAAGACTCCGGCCACACCTTGCTAGCCTTCTCCACTACCATTTCCCAAAACCCCATGCAACTCGATCCATCAGAGACGTAGCGGTGGCAACCATTCCGACCTCAACCCATTTTAGGGCTTAGACCCTTCACCCATCATATTTCGACGCTACAGTGACTAAGAGTGTCACCTGTCATTTTTCCTGGCCTCGACAACTCCCCAACCAGCTTCAGGCAAAACCCTGACCATCCCAAATGCCTCGATCGCCAATAAAGCCCCATAATCCATATCCTAATCATCGTCGAAATGCTTACTTTATACAAAATTTAAAATCTTGATTTTTATTTTAAAATTCAATGCTTTCAAAGACGTTTTAGGTTATATAATCCAATCAAATAATTAAAGAAATCAAATTTTTATTATGAGTTGAGTTTATAGTACTTCCTCGTTCCAGACCCCATACTCTCGATGTTTGCTTTTAGAAGTATTTTTAAACTTAAGTTTTAATGAATGTGAACACTTTTTATTTTAACACCTCATTCTAACAACAATTAGAGGCAGAGATTTTGGGGTTTTGACAAGTTTTTGAAAACCTGGAACTAGTAATAGGAATTAATAAACCTGTACATTAACATGCACAGGAAAAATATACACATATGCACAGATCTGTACATACAAACCAATGCTCAACTTGTTTAAATCATGCATTCAAACAACAAATCAAATATCAGAGCTTCAAAAAAGTTTACTCACTTGTCAAAATGAAATAGAAAGGTTGTGCTTTTTCTTGAATTTGAAAAACTGGGACAAGTCTTCTGGGTTAGTTCTTTTTGAATTGACTGTCATTTATGTAATGATCCTTGCTTTAGTTTAGTTGTTGAAATTGAATCCTGCTTCCTTTGTTTGCTTAAAAGCTTTGAATTTTGCTTAATTACTTAATGGCTTTGCTGTGTTGAGCTGTTTGATATTTTCCTTGATTCAGCAACTTGAATTCGATTCAGATTTCGGATTTTTTTGTATTTGCTGGAATTTTTTGAATCTCTTGTTTTTTTTGGTTTTAGAATTTCTTAGGTTTTGATTTCTTGCTTTTTCTGATTTTTTTTTTTTGAAAGTGAAAAAAAAGAAAAAAAATGAAAGTGTAGGAGTAGAAATTTTTATAGCCTTGTTTTTTTAGGTTTTAGAAAAAAAAGAAAAAAGAAAAAAAAGATTGACACATGTCTTTACATGTGTCAAAATTTTAACACTTGTTTAATTTCTGATTATAATGTTACACTTGTGCTTTTGCATGAGAAAATGTTTATACATTATTTTAAATTGTTTTCTTATTCTATAAATACATTTTCCTTATTAATATTTATATATAACCCTTTTAAGAAAATAGTTTTGAAACTAAATTATATATATATATATATATATATATATAAACAAATAATCACATGTATTATTTTTCAAATCTAAATTATTTTACTAAGATATTTATTTTAAATTCAAATTCAAATTCAAATGTATTCATATATTTTAAATCAATACTTATTTAATTTTTTAAAAAACATTCAAATTTATTCCAAAATTTATATTAAATTACCAAATTAATTTGGATTCAAAAACGGGATCGTTACACTAATTTTGATATTTAGAGTTTAGTTATGATCAAGACTCCAACAATACCTATATAAAACTGTTTAATTCATTTCCAAAGTATTTGGTTCAATAGCAATATTTATTAATAACCGTTATGCCCATGTCAAAGACTTTTGACTTTGGGTTGACCATAATTGACCATGAAACTAACCTCCAATAATAGAGGAGACAAATTCTCTATTATATAATGTTTCACTTCCTAAGCTTTAAATCAGACCCGACTCTAGTCATTGAGGGTCGTCATGTCATGGTTTACCTATAATTATAGTGGAGTATTCACATCGAAGTTCCCAGCATTCTCAACTCAAAAGAACTACGTAACATCGTCACATAAAGATTTCCTATTAGACCTTAATTATTATCAACCTACAGGAAATTCTTAGTCGAGTCATTATGTAATCATCCACTAACTACAAGTATGCAACCCGTTGGTGATCCAACAATCATGAGTAATTCTCACCAATATTTAGAGAGCATCACGTACTATGGACTCAACTGATATATCGATATCATTTTCTCTAAACATCTCGATCATGAATATTTAAAATAAAGTATTTTTGACTTGCGGTTCGATTTTGCAACTGCAATTGTATGATACTTTATTTAAGAAATGTCTATACATATATATACACTAATAATAAAGAAAATTCATTGAACTAATTTACTCGGTGTCCTTTTGAAATTCTAAAAATACCCTCATTTGCAGGGTATCCCGATCCACACTCATACACTGACTTTCCTTCGCATCCATTCCTCCCATTCTCTTTCTTCGGTCCTACAACCTAACTCTCTTCCTCCCTAGTTCATCCACGAAATTCCCTCTTCCATTCATCCCCAAATTCAATCATCACCGACGTTGCTTCCACGGCTCCCACCCTTAGCGTTGATCTCCCTCTACCAAATTCAACCTTGGTTCTTCGACGCCCTCTCTAACCATCCCCGATTGCACTCATTCCCAAACTCAACCTCACCAATGGCGTGCCAATTAGGTTTTACTACTTACCGGTTTGACAGCCTAGGCGGCAGGAGGTCCTCCTTTTTCACCTTCTGTTTCCTCCACAAGGTATGTTTCTACACTGTATATTTTAATAAGAATTGTTTTTCCACGAACTCACCGTTTCCTGTTCTCACTTATTTAAATTCTCTAATCTGATTTAAGACCACCGAAACGAACTTCTGCCATTTTTACCTCATATTTCAGATTCTATTTTTTCTGATTTATGACCCTTGAAATGAACTTCTGCCTTTGGGATGCTTTACCTAAAAGGAGTTTTTGCTCAAGTACATCTTTATGGTATCCCTACTCGTGAGAATTTTTAATTTTTGTTTATAAAGATATATTTTTTGGATGTATAGGGTCACAATATATCACCTCGATAAAGCTTACAGGGTGCTAAGATGCTAACAATACAAGAGGAATGGATTAGAATGCAGGAAAAAGATAAGATAAATGTACCCTAACAACAAAATTTCACCTTTCAGGGTCCAAAAATATGCTTACTGTCCAACTTACTCTGTACAAGATTTTGTCTCTTACCATGTTTAAACTTAGTTGATCTCTGGAAGTAAATCTATCAACTTCACTAAACTAGAGGCAAGTAAAGAGATTTGTGATAGGAATATGTACTCTCTGATAATAACATGGCCTTTAGGCAAATCGGGTAGTTTATATATAAGGTCAGCATATAAGTTAAGAGTTATAGTATACATCATTAGCCGACTGATTGAATGTTTAAAATATAAAATAAAACTAATAGTTTGCAAAACAAATTCCAGAAAATAGAAAGCTAGGAAACAGATGTTTTTCCTTTTGTGGTTTTCTTACTGACATCTTTATGTATTTCGTGTAATTCCATCATATCTATATTATAAAATGAAGTGTGCATGTTTTATAGCTCAATGAATTTTTGCTGTGTTTTTTGCCTTTTCAATATGATTGTTGCTCAACTAATTTTTTAGTAAACCAATTTCTAAAACTTGATGACAACGGAACTTGCTTATTCGATGTTTAGGAAACTATATAGTTATATTAGTTAACACCAAAACAACAAGTGATTACTAAATATTTTGGCACTCATGTACGGTTAACGTTTACATATAAAATATAATACACTTCAATTAGATTGGTCATTCATCCTACATCTGTACGTATTGAACTGTGAAATAGTAATAAACATAACTTAGTCCTATAAAGGAAGTGTAATTAATTTACATTTTGAATTGTATGATTTGTATAGGCATTTAGTTTTTTCTTTTTACTATCGAGTTTGACAAATTGGATTCTTACACCATATCCAATGCATATATAAAATAACAACTTTACTGCATCCTTACTCTCAACGTTATCTACACTATATGCATTATTATCGATGTTCATGCTTTTTATGGATGGATAATATGAACATTTATTAAGGCTGACCTTAAATGTCATTGCAATTTTTACGTTAAATATAAGAGTTGATTTGTTTGTAATGTAAGCTATGATATTTGTATTTAATTCATGTATTGTTATTTACCCAATTTTAGTGATTGTTTCTACCAGTCTACTTTTTTGTAAAGTAAAAAATGAATAGTACATGTTGAAATGATTAAGAGTTACACATGTTACTTTGGTTGTAACATTGCTAAAAGGAAGAAGTAGAAATAAATTTCATTAGCTGTCTCTAGTGTTTTCTAAACTATTTCCCTTACCCGATTGTACTTCAATTAAATATGATGTACAATATGTTAATCTTTTGATTGTCCTTCAATTAGTTCATTGACATTATACCTCAAGATCACAAAATTTACAACTAATCATACATATATTATTGAAATATATTGTTTCTCGCAGTTAAAATAAAAAAAAATGAAAACCCCAACGACCATGAGTGTGTATATATGCTTAACATCAATGGATATCGAATTTAATACTATAAATTCGTTAATTTGCTTCTCCCATCACTGTCATTAAAATAGGTAAGTGTTTTGCACGGAGTGAAAGTTTTATTATTATATTGCCGTTCGAAAATAAATAAAAGATGTTATGTTGAGGTAATATTTCTTTGAATTGTACTATATTTGAATACGTATAAACATTATGAGAACTAACTTTCTTGCATTTCATAGATAATTGTGTCTTCATGACAAAGACCGGATATCATAAAAATGCTTGCAAAATAAAATGGATTTGTATCATGCTCTCATTTAAATGGTGATATTTTGGTTGTTTTGATACGAAGAATACGCATTTGACATTTTTTGGACATATGCAAATTTTATAGTATTTAATGGGGCGTAGATAGTGAAATATTCAAAATATCCAGCACGGTTAATTAGAAGGGCAAATTTCACGCATGCATAATTATATATACTTTTGTTATACTTTAATTTATTTGCTTAAATACTTATCCATTTTGAGTTTGAATTAAACTTAGTAACCTTAATTTGCTGCAATTATAAATATAAATATCATGTTAATAAAAACTTTTCTTAGATCTCAGTTAATAATTAATAGTACTCCCTATAAGTGATAAAATAGGTAGAAGTCCCATTTAGTAGATTGTTTATAGTGAATGTACAATATATTTTCCATAATTTAAACATAATCATGCAGTAATGGGATTGTGATTTGATGATAGCTCCATACTTTTACATTGTACTGTATATATACCATCAAATTGTCGTTTTGAATTGTTACACCCACACTTAAACGGAAAAAAATCATAGTGAACTTTCTTGATGTAATTGTTCTCTTTATCACGTTGATTGGTGTTCATCTTATATGGTCATTTACAAGATAAAGGGGTGCATATTCTCTGTATTGTTCACCAGCGACATTGACAAGGAGTTTCTCCGGTACTTCTTTTTTGAATAAAAGTCTACAGTGGTATCCATATCGGATTTCAATTTAATAATGACCTTTGTACTGATACACCTCACTATAACTGTAGATTAAAGTGTTTTTTTAAAAATAAAGGTAAGGTCAATGAATTTTAAAGCTTCAAATATAAAGTTTTTATGTGGGTAGTGCTAATGAAGAATCTACTGTGTGGTGTCTTGATCGATTAGCATATTTCCATGTAATAATTATGTAAGCACCACAATAACCTTGAGTACAAACCTCTTCGAACCAAACCTATCTCGATGTTGTCAAATAACACTTAGGTACTATATTATATGCATATTAGAAATCACCTACTCTAATTTAAGACCATAGGAGATAAACGTTTGAGGATTTGGATTATTAGTTCAAAATCTTAAGAAAGGCATCATTGTTTAGGAACACACTAGATTTCTATTCTACTAATTGATATTTCTCCATTCTAATTAAATCTGAAACACATACACACATACATACATACACTATTCTATTATTTTGTGTCTCAAAATCATTAATTGCCTAGAAAAGATGGTATGCCATATCCGTTGTTGGTTAATGTATAATGTAGGTATGCCAAGTGTTTGAGTTATTTGTTTTCTATAGTAAGTCAGACTATATGGAACTGGTGTCATCTACACTATCACAACCGAGGTACTTCAAACTTAAAAACTCTAGAAGAGATTCATCCAAATAGATATAGAGAAATTCAGCTATCTCGGAAAAGGGCATGGTGCTCAATGTTACTACAATCTCGCTCATTTCATGTTCATGTTTGGAGGATTTGAAATTGATGGAAGTGTGTAAAGTAAACCATGGTTTTGATTTCTAGATTGTTTGGTTATGAAATCCTTAATTGCTAGATTTCAATTCTTCATACATATGTGTGATTATTTCTTTTGTTTAATCATGAAGTATGAGTTTTCTTTTATTGGGGCCAAGTTGAAGTTTTGCCTTTTCCTTTTGTCAATATGTATTGTTATCCTGCCTTTTGGCAAGGCCGAGATATCAAGGAATTGACTAAAAACCAAGGATCGCTCATCCCGAATGTCGAGTAAGCACAGGTTTACTATGGATGTCGATGGATTTTGTCCGAGTCTGGATCGAGCTGTAATTGATGTGACATGACAAGCAAAGCTATGAAAGCAAACGTTCCAAGTCTCAAGTCAACCGGAGTCCGTACGCTCAAGATATGATCGATATGAGTAAAGAAGGCAAACTATTCGAATCGATCAGGACATACTACTTCGCATCCATCACTACAATAACTTCGTATCCATCTTAAAGCCTTGCTTCGAATCGATCTCGCCCGAATCAATCTTAGAGCCATGGTTCGTATCGATCGACTATACCTACTTTGCATCCATCAACTATAGCACAGAAGTCCACTTCATATCCACCCAAAGGTGGTTCTATTCGTATCCCCATGTTCGTATCGATCCAAGCAACCATACTTCGTATCCATCGTCGTCAACTATTTTGTATCCATGGAAGGATTTTCACTTCGTATCGATCATTTCATTTACTTCAAATCGGTCAATCTATTCACGTACTTCGTATCGATCAGCCAATGATCGATATGAAGGACACTTTGCAGATCGATGTGAATGTCAACCTTTTTGATCGATACGAACCAATCAGCGGTAATCGATACGAACAGGGCTAGTTTTGTTCGATACGAACAGAAGACTTCACGGTCGACACGAAGTGAGGAACGTCCATCGATGCGAAATGTGATATCCTCCACCGATGTGAATGAGGCAGCGTCATCGATACGAATTAGGCAAAAAGGTGGGGAGACTCGGTCGACTCGGCGCCGAGAATGGATCAATCCAAAAATCAAGTGCCACGTCATCTCCTGAGCACGTGGCCATTATCGATTCGAAATAATTGAATCGAAAGCATTGATTCGAACAGAGCAGTCTACATGAAAATGCAATCTTGCGTCAATCATAACTCGCAATCCACAAGCCCAAATGCTATGAAATTTTCATAGAAGCTTACGTACAATCTAAGAAAGGTTCATGCCAAGTTTCGACTCAATTGGGTCAAATCATGATCGATACGAAATTCGTTCATATCGATCATGGATCGAGCCAAAACTTCATGGGACCGATCGCGTGGCCCCATCCACGTGCCAGAAGAAGTCTTCCGAGATCTAAGCGAGATATCAGCCTCCTACGCCTATAAATAGAGCCCCAAGGCCTACAAAAGAAGGATCTTTTAGCTCTTTGATGTCCAAATTTGCCGAATCCAACTTTGCACTCCGTAGCCGCTGTTGTACTCAAATTTCAACACTTTAATCCGCTGTGATCCATCGAAATTAGTTGTAATCATCAAGTGAATATCAATAAAGTCATCAAACTTCATAGTGGACATAGGCAATATGCCGAACCACTCTAAATTGCTGTGTTTCTATGCGTTTTCATTTCTGTTTTTGAAGTGTTTGTTAGATAATCCTCGTTTACGTTTCTATTCTTCATTTTTATCTCTTAAAATACTTCCGAAGAGTATTGTTTCCAATTTTGGTACAAACATTTTGGTGTTTCTACCGGAAAAACACAGTTTTCTCCTACTCCCTGGATCTACTATCGATACCAGATTGCACAAATCCAAGAAGATATAGATCTCAAGTTCAGAATCCTTCTAACCTATTTAGATTTGCATAAAATTTAGGAAAGGACTTCAATATCTACCATGATTAGCACAAGGATCGCCTCTACCACTGCAGATCAAGAAGCATGGGATAGACAGAATCCCGTACAACTGCCCCCATCCAACCAGAATACCGCAGGACCATCAGATCCGTCTACCTCTGTCACCCATAAGAGTTTCAAATACTTGTGCAAGAACTGACTCAGAGTCGTCAGCAACTTACCAAACAACTACATGCCAATGCAGAGTTGACTAATCAGTTAAATTGCCAAAGGCGCAGAAGATCCAGAAGGGATCAAGCTTCTCATTCCTCCACCAAGAGTTCAGCCTCGTCCGGCTTTCATTACCGATCTACGTGTCCACGGCTAGACGAGAGTTACGCTCAGGATACCGGACATCAACCTGCACTAAATATCGAAAAACCCAGAGTTGGCCCATCAACCAATTACCAGGTTGGACCCTCCTCCCAAGGAGGTACTGCTCTTCATTATACCATAGACATCCGCGCTACCACCACTACTGTTGAACCAAGGGTTGATGCTCGGAATCAACCAGATCTGAACCATCATCAGCATGGACACACTCCCGAAGCCTATGTCCTAGAGAATTTCGAGCCAAGGAGGCGAGATACAGATCATCGACAGCGACTGGTCCGACCTCGTATTGTGGAACCTGACCATACCTTGGCTCAACAAGCACAAAATGTACAGATGTCGGACATTCCTACAATGATCTGTCAAATTATTCGAGAGAGTTAAGGCCTCACAAATGATGACTAGGGAATCTCCTGGAGTCATACTCCCTTTATTGACGAAATACTTTATATTGAACCTCATCGGTGATTCAAGATGCCAACCTTACCAGTTTATGAAGGAAATTCAGTTCCCAATCAACATATCCTGAAGTATGAATGGTCGATGAGTACTGCGTGACCTGATGATGCAGTAAAATGTCGAAGCTTCTCGATCTCCCTCGGGGCATTGCTACTATGTGGTTCACACGACTGCCACCTCGATCCATTTCTTGCTTCGACAAATTGGCCATTAAGTTTGTTGAACAATTTCGCATGCACGTCGCAAGGCCGAAGGACTTTAACACTCTGCCTAGTGTCACTCAAGCTTCTGGAGAGACGTTTCAGCGTTATTTGGAAAGATTCAATGCTGCTTGTGTTGAGATCAGCAACCCAAACGACAACTCCATTCTCATGGCATTGACTAAGAGGATTGACTCCGATTTTGAATTCGACATCTGGTTTGCCGGAAAACCACCTGCGTCGTTGGACTGTTTCTATTCCAAGGCAGCCCAATTCCTGAGAAGGGATGATGCAAAACAGTTTAGGAAGCAAAATGGCATAGGGCCGAGCATGGAAGGGATCCAAAGTAATGTTGCAGTTAAATAGTCCGGGGAGAGTTCTAGGAGAGTTCAGTTGAATATACAAAATAAACAAAATCGGCATCAGGAGAATGTGAATCAAAATAAAAAAACGAGATCAGAATCGTGGCCCATAGCGCAAAACTTCTATGTTTGATAATTACACTCCTTTGAATACATCGCTGGAGAATGTGTATTTACAAACTTGTAATACCATTCAATATAAAAAACCTGCCCCGAAACCATCATCAAAAAGGCAAATCCAAACGGGAAATTTTTGTAGGTTTCACGAAAGCTATGGCCACGATACGAATGAATGTCGTCATTTGCAAGATCTCGTTGAGAAGTTGATTACAAAGAGGAAGTTGGAATAGTTTGTGCGGACGCCGCAGTATGGAGGTGCGGGCCCATCGAATCAGAATGATGCGCCCAATCAGGCACGATAGGAGGAACCCGCTCGTCCCGGCGGGAGGCTAGTGATAAATGCTGTTAGTGGCGATCCTACTTTGTCAAGAGCTTGGAACGGCGAGGATCTTCGTTATTGCTACACTTTACAGGCTTTATTTATTTAATCTATTAATCCTTTGCATTTTTTTTTTGCGTTTTGAAATTTGAATTTATAATAAGGCAACTGACTTTGCCGTATTTTCCCATTTCAGTGATAAATTGCCATCTCATCGAGCCAGAGCTACGATTCATCGAATGTGACATACAACCATCACGACGCACGAAGAGCTAAGATCCATCATGCAGTGGAATTTATTTAAATAGGGAGTGATAGTGATACGACCGGTCACTCACTAAGTGAAACCCCAAGCTCGGGGCCAAGTCACTACACTAAAGCCAAAAAAAGGATTGATACACGACAATCCTTTAACTAACTCCAAACTCCTAGAGTGCGAGTTGGAGCATAAACTCATAAATGCGGTTTCGAAGAGGGTGGACCCGTCCACCTAATGACTTCAACCGTATCCTAACCAAGTTCAAGGAGGATGGATCCGTCCATCTAACGACCTCACTTGTTAACTCGAGGTGGATGTGAATCGACCATCCATGATCCTGATAAATCCATCGTTCCCAAAGCGCGGACGAAATCCTAAAAGCTTAAACAGATGTGACTGACCATCTGTCGCTAACTCCAAATTCACAGAGTGCGAATTGGGGTATAAACATCGACTCTAGGTTCCCAGAGCACGAACTAGAGTATAAACATCAACTCCAAGTTACCAGAGTGCGAATTGGAGTATAAACATCGACTCTAGGTTCCCAAAGCGCAAACTAGAGTATAAACATTAACTCCAAGTTCATAGAGTGCGAATTGGAGTATAAACATCAACTCTAGGTTCCCGGAGTGCGAGCTAGAGTATGAGCACCAACTCCAAGTTCCCAGAGTGTGAATTGGAGTATAAACGTCAAATCCAAGTTCCTGGAGTATAAACTGAAGTGCAAACGTCGATTATCTCCGGATTCCCAGAGTGCAAACCAGATTATCGATCGCAAATAACTCCGAGTCCTTAGAATGTGGTTAGAGTATAAACATAACTCGAGTGCGAATGACCACTCATAAACTAACCTAAGTCCCCAGAGCGTGGATACATTCTTAAAACTTAAACAGGCGTGACCAACCGCCGAAGTTAAAATACAAATCCTCGAAGAGCGGATGTGATCATTATTAAGTGACCGAGTAGGATCCGACCACTTAACTCACGCAAGTGTTAGCATCGATTCGATGATGTTAAGCTCGACGAAATGAAGGCAAAATGCAGTCGCTGACCGATCTTTGCAACTCATCCCCGGAACTAGGGGTAGAACTTAAGTGTTAATCATTGACCGAAGCAGTGCAATTTCAGAGTTCAACTTAATCTCCACTTATGACTCATGTCTGTGATTTCTGGACTTAACAAATAAAAACATACTCGACTCAAAGGTTGAACTCCGCAAGTGCACTGGACATAAATTCAAATACTGGAACACTTAAGCATAGAAGACAGTAATAGAGTCAAAGCCAGAAACAAAATTTCATTTCAATTAGCTATAAATGAAGTTCATGTACAAGTTTTTCCAAAATTCCTACTAGCAGGGGCCGAACCCGCATCTATACACGGCCCATGAAAGGAAAGCAAAAACAAATTTCTATCTACCAAAAAATGTGCCGAAGAGGCCTATCTACTCCTTTTTCTTTTTCGGTTTCCTCTTCGATGTGGATCCGCTAATGATTTTCCGCTTTGAGCTCTTGCCTTTTAGCAGATGGTCTCCAAATGGGAGCATAATCTCAATGTCCTCCTCCGAACTCCAGTGTACCGGAATACTTTCTGCAGGTGGAGTCAGAGGGGTCGGAATGGTCACACTACTATCAACAATTGTACCACCATGTGATATCATTCTCAGCGGAGCTGGGCCAGGCGCTGCCATCCCACCTCCAGAGCTACCACCATGTGTCGCTGCATCCATTTTAGCATTGATTTCGGCCAATATTTCTTCTTCGCGAATCGATTGAGCCTCGTTGGGGCAGCGGTGGTTTGCATTGAAGAGCCGGAAGCAGGCGCAAGTCCACTTATGACAAATGGTAGGTCCGCAAAGGGGTCACTGTGGTGACCGAGGGTTCGTTCGTCATCTGCTCGTCGAAAGAAAGTGCGCCCCATGCGTTTCATCGATCGGCGCAGTCGTTATTGTGGTAGTCGCTTCAGTAATAATGGCCTCCTGCGTTTGATGTGATTCTTGGGTTGTTGGAGGCGCTATTGGTGTAACTCCAGTCACTGGATAAAAAACAAGAGAGACTTCTAGTAAACATCTCAAGACAAACTCCTTATTTCCAACGCATGTGAGATATGTTCAGAGTACCTTCCTCGGTTTGGCTTGTGGACGATTGAGCGGCTTTGGAGGTGTGCTCTTTAATAGGGGTTAGCTGCGGCTATTTCGGGTCATAAGCAGGGACAGACTGGGGCTCAACAGCTGGTATAGGTTTAGATTGAGGTGGAGTAGGAATCTCAAGGCTTGTAGCATGATGCTCGACACCTGAACCTTCCCCAATCTCCAGATGTGGGGTGTTGAGTTTCTCCCTTTCATGTGAGATCATTGACTAATGGAGAATCTTCCTTTCATCTTCAATCAGCACGCGATTCTCGAGCTCAAACTCATCTAATGATTCACCCCGATGCACCGCCTTCTCCTCCTCGACCAATTGACTCCAGGCGTTATAAAGATGTGTCGAATAATTTTCGAGCCAGGCCAAATTTCTATGTTACAGCACGTTAGCATTATAGGTGACGAGAAGGTCTTCTATATCAGTCTCCAGCCTGGATTCCACCATTCGAACCTTCTCCTTAACCTTAGCCTCCACCGTGCGGACTTTCTCCACAGCCACATCTCGTTCGCCTTGAAGCACCACGGCTTGATCACATGCCTCATGTGCTGAGGTGTTGGTGGCATCTCTCTCTTTAATGATTTTAGAAAGTTTGGACTTAAGCTCGTTAAGCTCTTTGAGGCCGCATCCTGCTCAGTAGTGACGGTGGTGTTCCGATGACCCATTTTCTCCACTAGGGCATAGTGTGATTTCCTTATCCTCTACATGGCCGAGTTGGCCTCGTCGGCCCTTTTAAGGGCCTCCATTTCTGATTTTCGGGAGGATTCAGCTTCAGTATTGAGCATATGGATAATACGATCCTTCCGAGCAAGCTCATTCTCTAACTTCTAATGACAGGGCTTGCTCAAAGGCCTGCTTCGATGCTTTTTTCGCGGCCTTCCCCCACTCCTTATATTGAGTGTAAATGTCATGGATGTAATCATGCATCGTGTTCTCAGCTTCTGTCGGAATTCTCTTCAAGTGCGAGGGGAAAATATAACCATCAAAGCAGATGTCTAGAAAATCCTTCTTGAATTGAGCAAGTTTAATTGCTCCTTCCCCCGTAGGCTCGGTAAGGACCTACTATGCAATTATGGGGGCCATTGTTTCAGTTCTATGATGTTGAGTTTCATGCCTTCAAGCGTGAGAAGATAGCTTCTGCCGTGAAGTTTCCAGAGGACGTGAGACATAAACAGGGGGCTGAGTAAGGTTTCTATGAGGGAGAGAATGAGATCGAGATCGGTGCATATACTCCCTACCTCTGTCGTGTCGCTTCTGACTAGAGTATCCACGGTCATAGTCCCTATCTGCCTCTTTCCTGCGTGGCTCATAATAAATTGATGATCGGCGAGCTTTTCGAAGACTCGCTAACATCGAGCCTCGACCGGACATTGTATTTGTAAAGTAAAAGAAGAACAGAGTTAATAACCTTCCGAGATAAGAAACTTATGGTCGGGATTGTGTAGTGCCATGAAGTGAATATCAATATGCAACCCCCGACCAACCGGAAGTGTCGGCCATGCTTGTGGGCAGAGATTCACTTAAATCTAATCACATTGAAGCTCATTCAACCCGGCGTCATCCTGGAGTGACACATAATCCGGGATTGGAATAACGACGAGCCCTTCGAAGAGGTTTTCCACCTGCGAAGGAGGAGCCTCTGAAGTTTCAATCCCAGGAACAAGCAAAGACACGACCATAAATTTCCGTCTCCCAGATTTAAAGCATTTGAAAGCGCTGCCTTGCCTTTTTTTCCTTCGGAACCTTGAAATGCATCAGACGGCCCGACCACAGGTTCATCATCGGTAGGTGTTCTCTCTGGATCGACTTCTTCGGTTATGACAACTCTGAGCGTCTTACGCTTAGCTCGTTTCTTCGAGAAAGCCCTTAGTGTTCTCTCGAACCTTATACTTTGGCTATGCTCGATCAGTCCAATGATCCTCAAATTTCTATCTGTCAAAACCGAGTCGATGTCCCTCTCTTCACTCGGAACTTCTTGGAGAATCCGAACTATCTCTTTGAAATGCGCACCTTTGGGCCGTGGAATTACAGCTGTAAAGGTAAAAGAGATATAAGTTTGGTATCAGTCATGATTATCTTATTAGCTGCTTGCGAAAACTGCGGTACTTACATCTGGCTAACCATCGTCCAGCAAATCCTGGGGGACATCGGACGTAGAACCATTCCATTTTGAAGTAACTCAACCTGGTCCAAGACCCTGTTACCCCCTGACAGTTCCTGACCGCTTTCAAAAACGTGAAAGAAGGGCTATCTCCCCAGCTCTTGACGTTAAATAGGTATCTAATCTCGATAGTGATCGGTGGTCGAAAGAGATGTTCCATGAATACGATGAATAAGCTATTCAGCAGAGCATATCCGTTGGGGTGTAGTTGAGATGAAACGATTCCTTGGAAAGACAACACTTCCCTAATTTATTGGTTAAAGGGAGGAAGCGTTTCAGCTGCGCATGCGTGACGGTTAAAAGCAGTAAACCCTTCTGGTGGAAAATGCGGTCTATCGTTTGGTCCCAACAGTAACACATCTTCCAACGACAAACCGTGCCTTAAATAGATATGTCCCAACATGTCTTCAGAAACATTGGATGGCATAGAATCATGCGGAGTGCAGACGAAAACAGTACCCGGTATCTCATCTGAAGCCAGATTTATAACTTTGGCCGCGATGGCCGGTATCTCGATTGTTGGGGGGAATGAACTCTGAACTTCCTGCTGTTATGAGCTTGAAGGTTCCGTAACTAACTAACTAATGAGAAATCATCATTAGATGATAATAAACTTGTGCATTCCCCAGTGTGAAGCATGTGGATGTGTTATGCAATGCAGTGCTAAAGATAACTTGAGAAATTTAACAGAGTATGAAAAGACGTGCAAATGACGAGACTTCAAAATTTAGCTAGAGTGACCATCACAACCGCACCGTCCAGATGTTAGCGACCGATCCAAGTTAAAGTTCGTTATAAGTTCATTAAGTTATAATTTCATCGACGAGCCTCGAAGGGTAGTCGAATATGCAGTGAAACGATCGAAGTCCGATTATGCAAGGCTGAAGCTCGTCGGAGTTAAATGTTTAGACCTACACGAAGTTCATGTCCATTAAGGGCAATGTTCGAATCGATCAGTTCAAAGACCTCAATCTCGTATCGATCAAAAATGTTAAGTTCGTATCGATCATTGCTCGGCCACTTCGCATCGATCAAGATATATCATTTTTTGTACCGGTCGAAAATGATGAGGTTCGCATCGATCACTTACCTAGAATTTCATATCGATCATCATGGCCTCAATCTCGAATCGATTGAAATCCAACAGCTTTGTATCGATTGAATCGCGACGACTTCGCATCGATCGGGTTACGATAACAGTTCATAACCGTCACAACTATACTTCGAATTCCATGTCGATTCGATGTGATGAAAACAGAATCAAAGGGTCAACAATCGACACGAAGTCATAGAAGGGGGATCGATACGAAACTTCAGTTTTTCTAACCCTCCATCGATACGAAATCCAAACCAAGCAATTCCTTCGTCTCTTTCCTCGCTCCTTCTTCCCCAAATGGCCATAACACCATTCCTTTCCTCCTTCGACCATGCTTCGAACCGGCTTCGACCTCAACAGCTAAAGGCCGGCCATGTGTGGTATGAATTAGTGATGGGATTCGAATCTCGTCGTTCGTAAAACGAGTTCATTGATTTATTACCTAATTGCAACAGCTAATTCGATGGATTAAAAGTCTGTTTTGATTCGAAGGCAAGCGAATTTCTTTCTTTCCAAGTATTTGGAGCGATGCGAAGACAAGAGTCGGATTAGAATGGAAAATTTTTCTAAGTTTGAAATGCTTTTATATGGGACGTAGAACTGAAGGATAGAAATGATTCATCTCCCGGTCGTTGCATCCGATCCCAACCAGTACTCCCTCTTATCAATACGAACTGCCTTATTCTTATCCACTATTTTTAATTCCTTCCAAGGCGAATCGGTACGAACTACACCGTTCGAATCCATCAAATCGCAACCTCGAAAGGCTCGTATCCATCGATATAGATTGACTGTTCGAATCCAACATGCTCGAGCTTCATCGATACGAAATCGTGCATCGAAGACCTTTTTGAAACATTGAATTACATCGATATGAAGCGCTAATTCGTATCCATTACTTTCGTTCCCATCTAAGACGCAGCGATACAAAACGTACTGTTCGTATCCATCAATATATAACCCATAAAGACTCGTATCTATCGATGCGAATGTTTATTTCGTATCCATCGATGCGAATTATGTTGATACAAAAACAGCCTTTAAACCTTTTACATCGATCCAGGAGAGGATCGACACAAATGGACATTCAAAAACAACTGTCAAACATTGTTACAACTCGAGTTTCTCATTGATTCAGAAGAGGATTGATACAGAATTTAATACTGAAAAACTGACAACGACTTGTAAATGTCGAATGCCTACCTGATAAACTATTACAATGACAAACAGTTAATCACTATCATGCAGCAATCAGCTACAACAATACAGGGTGCAACAGTTGGCAAATCAACAGCTCATATTACTGAAAAATCGGTCGGGAGTTAAAGATTTCAAAAAGATGACAACCGTTCAACGAGTCGGACATAACTATTCATAGTGAAGGTTGCAGTTTTTCAAAGCACGTCATGTTCACACAAGATGTACTTTGGAGGAAAAATATTATACTGCCTTTTGGCAAGGCCGAGATATCAAGGAATTGACTGAAAACCAAGGATCGCCTATCCCGAATGTCGAGTAAGCATAGGTTCACTATGGATGTCGACGGATTTTGTTCGAGTCTGGATCGAGTTGTAATCGATGTGACATGACAAGCAAAGCTATGAAAGCCAATGTTTCAAGTTTTTGGATGCTCATGATATGATCGATACGAGTCAAGAAGCCAAATTGTATGAATCTGTCAAGACACACTACTTCACATCCATCACTACAACAACTTTGTATCCATTTTAAAGCCTTGCTCCGAATCGATCTCGTTCGAATCCATCTTAGAGTCGTGGTTCGTATCAATCGACTATTACCTACTTCACATCCATCAACTACAACACGGAAGTCCACTTCGTATCCACCCAAAGGTGGTTCTATTCGTATCCACCCAAAGGTGGTTCTATTCGTATCCCCCGTGTTCGTATCGATCCAAGCAACCGTACTTCGTACCCATCATCGTCAACTATTTCGTATCCATGAAAGGATTGTCACTTCGTATCAATCATGTCATTTACTTCGAATCGGTCAATCTATTCATGTACTTCACATCGATCAGCCAATGATCGATACAAAGGACACCTTACAGATCGATGCGAATGTCAACCTTTTTGATCGATACGAACCAACCACAGGTAATCGATTCGAACATGGCTAGTTTTGTTCGATACGAACAGAAGATTTCCGATGCGAATTGTGCATCCTCCACCGATGCGAATGAGCCAGCGTCATCGGTACGAATTAGGCAAAATGTGGGGGCGACTCGGTGCCAAGAACGAATCGATCCAAAAATCAAGCTCCACGTCATCTTCTGAGCATGTGCCCATAATCGATTCGAAATAATAGATTCGAAAGCATCGAATTCGAACAGAGCAATCTATATGATAACGCAATCTTGCATCGATCATAACTCGCACTCTACAAGTCCAAATGCTATGAAATTTTCACAGTAGCTTACGTATGACCTAAGGAAGGTTCATGCCAAGTTTCGACTCAATTGGGTCAAATCATGATCGATACGAAATTCATTCGTATCGGTCACGGATCGAGCCGAAACTTCATGGGATCGATCACGTGGGCCCATCCACGTGCCAGAAGAAGTCTCTCAATATTTGAGCGAGATATCAGCCTTCTACGCTTATAAATAGAGCCCCAAGGCCTACAAAGAAGGATCTTTGGCTCTTTGACGTCCAAACTCTGCCGAATGCAACTTTGCACTCCATAGCCGCTGTTGTACTCGAATTTCAACACTTTAATCCGCTGTAATCCATCGAAATCAGTTGTAATCATTAAGTGAATATCAATAAAGTTATCAAACTTCATAGTGGACGTAGGCAATACACTGAACCATTCTAAATTGCTGTGTTTCTACGCGTTTTCATTTCTGTTTTTGAAGTGTTTATTAGATAATTCTCGTTTTACATTTCTATTCTTTATTTTTATCTCTTCAAATACTTCTGAAGAGTGTTGTGCCCAATTTTGGTACAAACATGTATTGATTGTGAAGACTTAAAATATTAATTATTGTTAGTTTCCAAATTATTAATACAAACTCCTTGATTGAAGTCGTAGTTATCTGATGCATATGTGATAATATAATTGATTATAAAGTATGGTGAGATTTGACTTAAGGCAAAATGAACCTCATTGGTCTTTTTCTTCATGTGAATACATATACATGATAGCCCAATTTAGATATGTTATTTTTTTTAAAAATAGGTTGAATTCCTCTTCTTAAAGAAGTTGCAACGGCTGACGTTATTGAGGCTTGCAGTGGAGTCAATGTTGTCGTTATGGTCATTGGATTTTCAAGAAAAGAAGGGATGGAGATGAAAGCGCCATTTAAAGAATATCTCTATCTACAAATTTCAAGCCTTTGTTCTCGAAAAATATGATGCAGATTGTAAGGGGTGACACATAATTATAATAAATGCATTATGTTTAAAATAATCATCTACGAAAAGCTTCTATGCGGTAAGGAAAATCAAGAAAAACAATGACCACGTAATAAACTCCATGAAAGCATGCTTAAAACTTACATACATTAGAAAACAGAAAGTCAAATAGATGAATTTATGGATAAGGAAACAAACACATGAAAACACAACTCCTATACACATGTAAATACTGTAGTGAAATTTGTAAATGTTTTGTTTTTGTTGGTATTCTTATGGACTTTTTGAAAGTCTGCAAGTTTACATTATGAGTGTGGCATGGTTCATTGATTATGTAGAAGAAGAAAAAAAATTAAATATACAAATAAGAAGAAAAAGAAAAACCTCAACGTTCTAAGTAAAAAATAAAAAAATAAACGGTAAATTGATTATAACGAAGTGCAGGTCCAACCGGACGTGCATTTATACTCGTATATACAATGATTATTTAACCACACACACGTATATATCACAATAAACATTATGTAGAATAGAAAAAATAGTGACTGGTTTCAAAGTAAGGATATATAAAAGTAGGCCGTACCACCTTAATTTTAAAAATTTGGTCTAGTGCCTCTAACGAGCCTGCGAATAACCAGTAATTCAATATGTAGTCATTAGATATAGTTTGTAAGAGGATTTTACTTTTGATTTATGTTATCCGCGAGTTCCACAAATTGTATCTTGAATCTAAATTTAGGAATAATAAGAAAAACACGAAGAATACAGAAAAATTGCAAGGAAAACAAGTAAAAAGTCGCATACCGATTTATGTGCTTTGGTGTTTGCCTACATTTACTTTAACACGAATTTGGTTAGATTGTCCAAAATAGAGTTTGTCATTTTATTAGGGATAGAGTGGAATTCCGGTGTAAAGCATTTAGGCATAAAACATAAATTACCCCCGGTAATTTCTTCCGACTTCAATTAATTTGGTGTCCAAGTTATAATTGGTTCCTTGGTTCCACATTTCTGATTCGAACCGACTCATATCAGGGTCCTTAAAGCCCTAATTTTACACCGTCATCACTAACGATAAAAACACTAGTTCTAAACTATCTCGAACTCGTTTGTTTCATTTCGTTCCTTTTTACTCTTGAGAGGGAAAGCCAATAATAAACTTATCAGAAAACATCCGACCCAAAACCCTAGTTCTAAAACTATCCGAAATCTTTATCGATATGTGGAACGGCGGTGACCCGTCATCCGCTCCGATAGCGCCCCCTGGAACGACGCCTCCCCCGCCGATTCCGCCTCCACCATCGTACAGTATCCCGGCGTCGGCCGAGGAAGTGGAGGCGCAGCTGGTGGAGAAGGCGAGGAAGTGGGACCAGTTGAACTCCAAGAGGTATGGGGATAAGAGGAAGTTTGGGTTTGTTGAGACTCAAAAGGAAGATATGCCGCCTGAACATGTTCGCAAAATCATCAGGTGATCTTTTTTATTTGATTTATGTTTCTGGTTCCAAATTCAAGATTTAGAATTTGTTGATTTGGTGAGGCTTAAAATTGTGCTATAAAAACAATTTAGACATACTTTGCTCGTCGTTTTTGGAATCTCATACCACGTATGTCATCTATTCTGTTTCCTCATTTTCCTGTAAAAATGAAATAGAAGCACTTTCTTTTGGCATATGATATTTTTCTACAGTTTGTGCTTTAGGCTTCGATTGTTTAAGGTGCTGAAAACTGAATCCTGAACACTTATTGCTGTTCTGCTGAATACTGAATTATGAACGGTTATTTATTTATATTTTAAAATTTTCAGACTGGAATTAAAGTGTACAGTTGTTTTGACAATATTATCCTCTATTTTAGTTGGTTTTTCACATGGTGATATCTAAAATGACAAATTCGAATTAGGATAAATTTTTATTATCAAAAAGCTTGAATTTTTATTTTTTTGAATTCTAGCAATACTTATATATACATACATACATACATATATATATAACATGGTCACTGGATTAAAAAAGAGTTTTGAATGATTTATATTTTAGATTTCTGTATTCCAAAATTTTAATTTTAATAAATAAAAGAATTTGAACCTTTAAAAATTAAGTTAAAACATAATTTAAAGAAATTTTGTCAAATTTTGTAAATATTGAATTTTGGAAAATTCAGGAAACATCAAACTTTAACAATTCATATTTTCTAAAATTTTGAATTTTCTATATTTAAACTTGAAATAGTATAATAGACGCAACTAAGGGTATAAACGTAAAAAATGTTATTCAACACTAGAAAAAGCAATTTAAAAGTGCTTATCACATTCATTCTTAATGCTTAATGAAAACAAACAACTTTTTAAGTTTTTATTGGTGAATAAATAGGCAATTAGTGACTGCTAAACAAACAATACCTTAGAGTAATTATGCTAGATGCTAGGATATGTGCTGTTTAAATGAACTGCCAGAGCTTGTGCTTTGCGCAGTTATGCTGGATACCAACTATAGAATAGGCGCTAGCTGCTTAGGTGAATTTGTACATGATAATCTCTTTCAATTTAGAAATTCGTATCATTTGATGTTTTTCCAATTTAATGAACTGCAGGGATCATGGTGACATGTCATCAAAGAAGTTTCGTCATGACAAACGTGTATACCTTGGTGCTTTGAAGTTTGTACCTCATGCAGTTTATAAGCTGCTTGAAAACATGCCAATGCCATGGGAGCAGGTTAATGATATACTACTTTAGGTTGCTTGCTAATATTGGATAACTGGGACCTTGATTAATCCTAGCTCTTTCTATTTTGCATCCTGTAGGTTCGAAATGTGAAGATCCTGTACCACATAACCGGTGCAATCACTTTTGTGAATGAAATTCCATGGGTTGTTGAACCCATATACTTGGCTCAGGTAAGATTCTCATCTTTCTTGCTTTCTTTTTTGTTTAATTTATACTTGTTCTCACGTCACACCTTCTTATTGATATTTTTTTTATATCAAATGGTAATTATGACTGTTCATGATGTTATAATTATTATAGAGTGGACTCCAGTATTGTTTCTGAGTGCTCTTGGGATAGGGAAATAATATTATGTATTTGAATGCTGTTTGTATAAAAGTTAAATCCTTTTTATAGTTGGATAGAGTTATGATTACTTAATACTTTGAAGAAGTTCCATTCTGTTACTCTAATTTATAGAATTTGATGTCTGGTTATAATTTTATTTGTAGTGGGGTACAATGTGGATAATGATGCGAAGAGAAAAAAGAGATAGAAGGCACTTCAAACGAATGCGTTTTCCTCCTTTTGATGATGAGGAACCCCCACTTGATTATGCGGACAACTTGTTAGACGTTGATCCATTGGAGGCAATACAGCTAGAACTAGACGAGGAAGAAGATTCTGCTGTATATCAGTGGTTTTATGACCATAAGCCCCTTGTAAAAACAAAGCTTATTAATGGTCCTAGCTACAGGAAGTGGCATCTTTCACTTCCCATAATGGCAACTCTTCACCGTCTAGCAGGACAATTACTTTCTGATTTGATTGATCGGAATTACTTCTACCTGTTCGATATGGAGTCTTTTTTCACAGCCAAGGCATTGAACATGTGTATACCTGGTAAGCTTTATCCATCTTGTTCGCTTATTTTATCAATCAGTCTGAATTTCTTTTAGCAACTTCCGAGGCATGATCATCTTCCATCATGTAAGTGGTTATTCTATCGAGCCTCTTCAAAAGACTTATAAGAAAATCACTTTTATGCAGAACACACAAATCAATTTTTAGGTTGTTGGTTAAGTTAATAAATTGCCAAATCATTGACTGAAAATAAATACCAACAGGATTAAGTTAATCAACGACATATCAATTAATGGAGTATATTTCCCAAATAGATAGCAAGGCTAATACCGGCAGTATCTGAATTGTTTTCTTCATTATATCTACTAATGCAGGCGGTCCTAAGTTCGAGCCACTTTATCGTGATATGGAGAAAGGGGATGAGGATTGGAATGAATTTAATGACATCAATAAACTCATTATTCGTCAACCACTTCGAACAGAGTATCGAATTGCATTTCCACATCTGTACAACAATCGACCTAGGAAGGTAAAACTTGGAATCTACCACACACCAATGATTATGTATATTAAAACCGAGGATCCTGATTTACCTGCATTTTACTATGATCCATTGATAAATCCTATAACTTCTGTTAACAAAGTGGATCGGCGTGATAGAAAAACGTTTGACGAGGACGATGAAGATGATTTTAGTTTACCAGAGGGAGTAGAACCGCTTTTGGAAAATACACAGCTTTACACTGATACTACAGCTGCTGGTATCTCGTTATTATTTGCTCCAAGACCTTTTAATATGAGGTCTGGTCGTATGCGTCGAGCTGAAGATATACCTCTTGTGTCAGAGTGGTTCAAGGAACACTGGTGAGTACTGTCTTTTTTACTTGTAAATGTTAGTTTTTAAATTTACTCTCTGGATATATAGAATGCTTGCTTCCAGCCTCTCATTTCAATTAAAATGAAAGTTAGCGAGAGTTATATAATGATGTTGGAAGATGGTAAATACAGTTTTGTTTGTCAGTTTCTGCATTTAATAAAAAAACAAAAAAACTGGTGCCGTGCAGTTAATGTTCATTATTCACATTTAGTTATTTTTATTCGCTATTAGTTCCTGTTAAATGACCTCACAATTCTTTGTTTGCAGCCCTCCTTCATATCCAGTAAAAGTTCGCGTCAGCTACCAAAAATTGCTGAAGTGCTTTGTACTAAATGAGCTACATCACAGACCTCCAAAAGCACAGAAGAAGAAACATTTGTTCAGATCTCTCCAAGCAACTAAGTTTTTCCAGACTACAGAACTTGATTGGGCAGAAGCGGGTTTACAAGTTTGTAAACAGGGATATAACATGCTTAATCTCTTGATTCATAGAAAGAATCTCAACTACCTTCACCTTGACTATAATTTCAATCTAAAACCAGTAAAGACACTCACTACGAAAGAACGTAAAAAGTCTCGGTTTGGAAATGCTTTCCATCTCTGCCGTGAAATTTTGCGACTGACAAAGCTTGTAGTGGATGCCAATATACAGTTCCGATTGGGTAATGTGGATGCTTTTCAATTAGCTGATGGTCTACAGTATACATTTTCACATGTTGGTCAGTTGACTGGAATGTACCGTTACAAATATAGGCTTATGCGACAAATTAGAATGTGTAAAGATTTGAAGCATCTAATATACTACCGATTCAATACTGGCCCAGTCGGTAAAGGGCCAGGTTGTGGATTTTGGGCACCTATGTGGAGAGTTTGGTTGTTCTTTTTACGTGGTATTGTTCCTTTGCTTGAAAGATGGCTGGGTAATTTGCTGGCAAGGCAATTCGAAGGTCGTCATTCCAAAGGCGTTGCTAAAACTGTTACAAAGCAACGTGTAGAAAGTCATTTTGACTTGGAACTTCGAGCAGCTGTTATGCATGATGTTCTTGATGCAATGCCAGGTAATATCTTCATTCACAGATGAATTGGCTGTAATATTTGCTATTATCATTAATAATTAATATATACAGTAGTTAAGGATAGTCATTCCTGTATCCTGTAAGCTAATATTTTTATATGGTAACAAGGCATATTTTGCTATTAGCAATGTATGAAAATATTAAAAATTTCTGATTGCTTGCAGAGGGTATCAAGCAGAACAAAGCAAGGACAATCCTGCAGCACCTTAGTGAAGCATGGCGATGCTGGAAAGCAAATATCCCTTGGAAGGTACTAAGATAAAGATCAATACCAACCATTGTGTGCTTTCCATTATAGAAACTTTGAATTCGTCTCATGTTAAGTGACACAGGTTCCTGGATTACCAGTCCCTATTGAGAACATGATTCTTAGATATGTGAAGTCAAAAGCAGATTGGTGGACTAATGTTGCACATTACAATCGTGAGCGTATTAGAAGAGGTGCAACAGTTGATAAAACCGTTTGTCGAAAAAACCTAGGAAGATTGACTCGGTTGTGGTTGAAGGCTGAGCAGGTCATATATACTTTATTACATATGCAACGCTGGTTTGTTCTTATAGAAATTTATTTATTCACTTGCAAATATTTGTTCTTACAGGAAAGACAACATAATTATCTCAAAGATGGTCCATATGTCACTCCTGAAGAAGCGGTGGCCATCTATACAACTACTGTACATTGGTTGGAGTCGAGAAAATTCTCTCCTATTCCTTTCCCTCCTCTTTCATACAAGCATGATACCAAATTACTCATTCTTGCCTTGGAGAGACTAAAAGAATCTTACAGTGTTGCAGTGAGACTTAACCAGCTACAAAGAGAGGAACTAGGTCTGATCGAGCAAGCTTACGACAACCCACACGAAGCCTTATCTAGAATAAAACGTCACTTGCTCACACAAAGAGCTTTCAAAGAAGTAAAGCTAATTTACCGTTAGAAGTTCTTCAAGTAAGTTGAAACTTAGTTATCTATTATCTAACGTGCACCATCAATTATTCTACAGGTTGGCATTGAGTTCATGGATTTGTATAGCTATTTGATTCCAGTATATGAAATTGAGCCTCTTGAGAAAATCACGGATGCATACCTCGATCAATATCTTTGGTATGAAGGCGATAAACGACACCTTTTCCCGAATTGGATTAAACCAGCCGATTCAGAACCACCACCTCTTCTTGTATATAAATGGTGTCAAGGTATCAACAATTTACAAGGAATATGGGATACTGGTGATGGGCAGTGTGTTGTTATGCTTCAAACAAAATTCGAAAAATTCTTTGAGAAGATAGATTTGACAATGTTAAACAGGTAGTGCTTAAACTGACAGTGCCTTGAAAACTAATCATATGCTTGATGCTTACACTAAATTGATATTTTTTTAGGCTTCTCCGTTTAGTTCTTGACCACAACATTGCTGACTATGTGACTGCTAAGAACAATGTGGTGTTATCTTACAAGGATATGAGTCATACAAACTCTTATGGTCTCATTAGAGGTCTGCAATTTGCTTCATTTGTGGTTCAGTACTTTGGCCTTGTGCTCGATCTCTTACTTCTTGGGTTAACTCGAGCTAGTGAAATAGCGGGGCCACCTCAGATGCCGAATGAGTTCATTACCTATGCTGACACCAAAGTTGAAACTAGGCATCCAATCAGGTTGTATTCACGATACATTGATCGGATCCACATACTTTTCCGCTTCACTCATGATGAAGCACGTGATCTCATTCAGAGATATCTGTCTGAACATCCTGATCCAAATAATGAGAATATGGTTGGTTATAATAACAAAAAGTGTTGGCCTAGGGATGCTAGAATGAGGCTCATGAAACATGATGGTAATCTTTATAACAAGCACAATAATATTCAATCATTTATCCATCTATTTTTGAATTTATGTTAACACGAATTTATTTCAATGCTAGGATGTACTCATGTTTTTGTATCATTTAATGTGCAGTCAACCTTGGCCGAAGTGTTTTCTGGGATATGAAGAACCGACTGCCTCGTAGTATCACCACTTTGGAGTGGGAAAACAGCTTCGTCTCTGTTTACAGCAAGGATAATCCTAACTTGTTATTTAGCATGTAAGTGTTCTGACTGCTTGTTTGCATATTCCATTTGCCAGATATGACATCTAAATTTGCCTTCATTTTTTTGGTCGTCCTAACGTAGGGAGTCCCTTCTTTTTCAGTACAGAATATACTTCTCTAGTTCATCATTATGTCAGTTCCAGACGTCTTGTCTTTGGTTATTTCCAGTTGTATCATTTATTTAGTTATAGTATCCACAGTTTGTTTATCTTTGCGTACTACCTCATGTTGGCCTTGTATTATTACTAAATATTGTCAGCATATGTTGCTTTTATGTGTATGGATTGATCATGGTTTCTAGCTGCAATTTCAATGAATGTTATGTAGGTGTGGTTTCGAGGTTCGTATTTTACCAAAGATACGGATGACTCAGGAAGCATTTAGCAACACAAAGGATGGTGTTTGGAATCTGCAGAACGAACAGACCAAAGAAAGAACAGCAATCGCTTTCTTACGTGTTGATGATGAGCACATGAAGGTGTTTGAGAATCGTGTGAGGCAGATACTTATGTCATCAGGGTCAACTACGTTCACAAAGATTGTTAACAAATGGAATACTGCTCTCATTGGTAAGTCATTACTAGGCCTTTACATCCATTACTTCGTTTTGATCGAGTCAATTTATATATCATGATAGATGCATGTAGATCAACGCCTTGATTTTGTTTCTTCAGGCCTGATGACATATTTTCGTGAAGCCACTGTACATACTCAAGAATTGTTAGATCTGTTAGTTAAATGTGAAAACAAGATTCAAACTCGTATCAAGATTGGTTTGAATTCAAAAATGCCTAGCAGGTATGACATGTTTCGGTGGCATTTTCTCAGAACATATACAATTAGCACATTTTTTCTGACACTATTTTATGGATAGGTTTCCTCCTGTTATATTTTATACACCCAAGGAAATTGGAGGTCTTGGTATGTTATCTATGGGCCACATTTTAATTCCACAAAGCGACCTTCGTTACAGTCAGCAGACAGATGTTGGTGTAACACACTTCAGAAGTGGTATGAGTCATGAAGAAGATCAACTTATTCCTAATTTGTATCGTTACATTCAGGTAGTTCTTGCTACTTTGTTGTTCATATCTTTAGCGTTATTCTAGTTTCTGATTATGTTACTTAATATTTGTTGTATTTTTTGTGCATCAGCCATGGGAGAGTGAATTTATCGACTCACAGCGTGTGTGGGCTGAATACGCATTAAAGAGGCAGGAAGCTCAGTCACAAAATAGGCGCCTGACTCTTGAGGATCTTGAGGTATGCATTACATAAAAACGTGGATGTAAAGCACATACTTAATTAGTAATCTATTAAATAATAGTAAAGGAGAAGAAATTCAAGCTCTCTCATTAATTGTAGGAGTTTTGTTTACTCTCTTTAATTTTCTCTCGATATTTTAATTTTAAATTTTTGTAATCTATCACTTCATAATTATTCTACTAAACTTCAAATGCCAATTTATAATCAAATACATATTTTTAAAATTTTCTAAGATTATTCACAAATGCTTTGTTAATTCTCTTTTAATATTTTACATTTAAGTCCACACAATTAAACTAATTACGTAATTAAAAATTTAAACCATTTGATAAACTCAGTTATCTAACATTCGATACATCATGTAAATTCTAGAATATGAAAATTTCAAAAGTATACCATAGTAGCATCAACAAACTGGTAAAACAAAATTTTCATTTGCATATAAAGATATATAAATAAATAACATAGCATAAATTATATACATCAACAACAATAACAAATTTATTTTATAATTCGTTTATCTCAATGAAGTTATCGTGTATTGCATTGAAAAATTATATTTTTAACTTTAAACACCTATGTTTTAAATTCCCATAGTTACTTACAAACCCTTCACAATTCTCTTCTAATATTTTTTTACTCATATACATGTATTTAACCAATTATGTAATCTTTATTTTAAATCATTCATATAAATTCAATTTATTAATATTTAATAATTCATCTAATAAATCTTAAAATATATATCGATTTAAGTATGCATACAACACGCACGTGCGAAGATGATAAAATTGTTATTTTTATTCATATATAAAGATATACGGATCACATAACATAAAATGTAAACATAAACAGTAATATATTTTTAATTTATAATTCATTTATCTCAAAATAATATACTACATGTAGTACAAATTTTTTATAACTTTTAAAGGATAAATTTATAATTTACAACATTGGGATGTGGATGCGCGGATTACTCTAATACAAATTAGGTTATGTCGACATTCTTATTTTCAACATGATATTAAAACTTACCGAACTCACAACTCATATTAACGCAATTTTTTTTGTTGTTGCAAATATTGAAGTTGTAAACATGACACTCCTACAATAACGTGAAATTTATGATTAATTGCTAAGCTAAAAAAAGGTTTACTAATTGGAATCTCAGATATTGAACAGAAGTTCATTTCAGATAAGTTGATCGTAAGATATTTTTCTTAACTACAACTACATACAAAGCTCTTCTTATTTTTTCTGTCCTTTCTAACATTCAGCTCCATATATCTAATTAGTTAAGCTGATCACTGATTTAAAATATTTAAATATATTTAATTACATAATATTCATTATTCCATTGTAAATCATTAAAATTATATATACAATATTAATATTAATAGAAATGGAAAATTCAATTTTTATCATCCATCTATATAAAAAATACTTCTATCACATAGCATCAACTATACACACACACACACACACATGCGACCCTTTATCTTACATCTGAGTGTTGTATGTCATTTTAAATTATTATTTTTTTTATCTCAACAAGTTCATCATATAGTGCTTAAAAAATTCAATTTTTAACAATAGTTAAAATTTAAATATTACCTTTTAACATCGTTACCGTGTGCAACGCTTGGGTTATACACTAGTTCTAACTATTGCTTTTATCTTTTGGGATAATTTCCAGTATTTAATTTTTTTTACCATAAAAAATTTCCACACCGAGATTCTTATAATGTCTTTCATGACTAAGTTGTGACAACAGTGATATCAGTGTGCTACTTTTGCATGCTATCTAATATTGTCTACATTCCTTTCAACTTTTATATGATATTAATCACTTATTTTCATGAATATAAACGTGTATCCTAAATCATGGTTCGTGGATCCTACAGATTTTCTCCATATATGCTACAATATTCTGGCATGAAAAACCTAATCACTGTTAGTAATTGTTTGCAGGATTCGTGGGATAGAGGTATACCAAGAATCAATACTTTGTTCCAGAAAGACCGTCACACACTTGCTTATGACAAGGGGTGGAGAGTACGTACGGATTTCAAACAGTATCAAGTTCTCAAACAAAATCCATTTTGGTGGACCCACCAGCGCCATGATGGCAAGTTGTGGAATTTGAACAACTACCGTACTGATGTCATCCAAGCATTAGGAGGGGTTGAAGGGATTTTAGAGCATACCTTATTCAAGGGCACATAGTAAGTATCTATAAACTATAATCATACCTTTAATTGTCATCCAAGCATTAGGAGGGGTTGAAGTGATTTTAGAGCATACCTTATTCAAGGGCACATAGTAAGTATCTATAAACTATAATCATCATTGCAGTTACCATAATTATAAAGGCTATCAGTTATAAACTGTAACCATGCACTTAACGAGGCGGAAGAAGGATGTATAGTAAGAAAATGGGTATGCATTAATGGATGAAATTTGTCAAAAAGTGGATATCCAATCATCTTCATAGATCAATCAATGCACGAGACTGTTTTTTTTAATTGTCTTTATTTATGAATTAATTAATTTATTTAAATTTGTGCTATTTTAGTTTTCCAACTTGGGAAGGTCTCTTCTGGGAGAAAGCTTCTGGTTTTGAGGAGTCGATGAAGTATAAAAAGTTGACCAATGCTCAAAGGTCCGGATTAAATCAAATCCCTAATCGTCGATTCACGCTATGGTGGTCACCTACCATTAATCGTGCAAATGTTTATGTTGGGTTTCAAGTTCAACTGGATCTCACGGGAATATTTATGCATGGAAAGATCCCTACCCTGAAAATTTCATTGATTCAGATATTCCGTGCTCATCTTTGGCAGAAAGTACATGAGAGTGTTGTTATGGATCTTTGTCAAGTTTTGGATCAAGAGTTAGATGCACTGGAAATAGAGACAGTGCAAAAGGAGACGATTCATCCAAGAAAGAGTTACAAGATGAACAGTTCTTGTGCTGATATTCTTTTATTTGCTTCTCATAGATGGCCAATGTCTAAACCTAGCCTAGTTGCTGAGTCAAAAGATGTTTTTGATCAAAAAGCTAGTAATAAATATTGGATAGATGTGCAACTCAGGTGGGGAGATTATGATTCCCATGACATAGAACGTTACACAAGGGCCAAATTTATGGATTACACGACTGACAATATGTCTATATATCCATCTCCAACCGGTAAATTTCCTGCTTAAAAACTATAACCATGTTGCAATTTCCATTTTTCTATCCATACTTACATGTGCTTTCAAATAGGTGTGATGATTGGACTTGATCTCGCATATAATCTGCACTCTGCTTTTGGTAACTGGTTCCCAGGGTCAAAACCTTTACTGGCCCAGGCAATGAACAAAATTATGAAGGTAATTATCGTGTATATATATCTGTTAAACTACCATATGCTTTTGTCTTCTTTTTGCTGGTATGCTAATGATCGTTAATCTTCAGTCAAATCCTGCTTTATATGTTTTGCGAGAGAGGATAAGGAAAGGTTTGCAGCTGTATTCATCTGAGCCTACAGAACCATATTTGTCATCTCAAAATTATGGAGAGATCTTCTCTAATCAAATCATATGGTTTGTGGACGACACAAATGTGTATCGTGTTACTATTCACAAAACATTCGAAGGAAATCTGACTACTAAACCAATCAATGGTGCCATCTTTATATTCAATCCAAGAACAGGACAACTTTTTCTGAAGGTGATTTCTCCATTCATTTATTTTCATTTTTTTCTTTCTTGCCTATATGGAATTGCATTCATCATCTTTATTTAATGTATATTCTAGGTCATCCACACTAGTGTGTGGGCTGGGCAAAAGCGTCTTGGTCAACTTGCGAAGTGGAAAACAGCAGAAGAGGTGGCTGCTCTAGTTCGTTCTCTTCCTCCTGAAGAACAACCCAAGCAAATTATTGTAACCCGAAAGGGAATGTTGGATCCACTAGAGGTCCATTTACTCGATTTTCCAAACATTGTAATCAAAGGTAGTGAATTGCAACTTCCATTTCAAGCTTGTTTAAAGATCGAGAAATTTGGCGACTTGATCTTGAAGGCAACGGAACCACAGATGGTTCTTTTCAATATCTACGATGATTGGTTGAAGAGTATCTCATCGTATACTGCCTTCTCTCGTCTCATTCTTATACTACGTGCACTACATGTGAACAATGAAAAGGCTAAGATGTTACTGAAGCCAGATAAAACAATCGTCACCGAGCCACATCATATATGGCCTTCTCTTACTGATGATCAATGGATGAAGGTGGAAGTTGCTCTTAGAGATCTTATATTATCTGATTATGCCAAAAAGAACAATGTCAATACATCAGCATTAACACAGTCTGAGATTAGAGATATTATACTTGGTGCTGAGATAACTCCCCCCTCACAACAGAGGCAACAAATTGCTGAAATTGAGAAACAGGTGATTTATAATGATATATTATGCTTTTCCTAAAATGTATTTGTATCAGATATATGCTTATATTATTTTTTTCTTTTAATTTTTATAGGCCAAAGAAGCAAGCCAGTTAACTGCAGTTACAACGAGAACAACCAATGTACATGGCGATGAACTCATCGTGACGACAACAAGTCCTTATGAGCAAGCATCACACAAAGGAAAGGCTGATTGGCGTACAAGGGCTTTCTCAGCAGCAAATCTTTATCTTCGAGTTAACCACATTTATGTCAACTCGGATGATATCAAGGTATTTATGTTATGTTGTTTTTAGAATTAGGCAACTCCATTGGATTTACACAGGGACGACCATGCTTAACATTGACAATATTTTTCTATTTTGCAGGAAACCGGTTATACTTATATCATGCCCAAAAACGTATTGAAGAAATTCATATGCGTAGCAGATCTAAAAACTCAGATAGCTGGTTATTTGTACGGTTTAAGCCCACAAGACAATCCTCAAGTGAAGGAGATTAGATGTATTGTAATGGTACCTCAATGGGGGACTCAGCAACAAGTCCATCTTCCATCGGCTCTTCCTGAGCATGACTTTCTAAATGACTTGGAGCCATTGGGTTGGATGCATACACAACAAAATGAACTTCCTCAGCTATCTCCACAGGTATTTCTCAGCTTTCATCTGTCTATGTATTTCAAATCTTACACTTGCTACATGTCTAAGGAATTTTGGTATGACATCAAAATGTCTTTGTTTTAAAGAAGTTGAAATATAGTAGTTTTATCTTCTTATGTATTACTTGTATACAATTTTTTTTTTTAATAAAAAAAAACCCCAGTGGAACTTGGATATCTTTAATAACGATGGTTTAGGGTTAAGCTGCCGAAGCTAATGAAATCTACTTATATTCTGTGTTTGAAGTGGTTGTTTCTTGTTTGACATGATTGTTCCATGATATATCACAGGACGTTACAACCCATGCTCGAATTCTCGAAAACAATAAGAATTGGGATGGGGAGAAATGCATCATCTTAACCTGCAGTTTCACTCCAGGATCGTGTTCTATGATTGCGTATAAGCTCACACCAACCGGTTATGAATGGGGTCGAGCCAACAAAGACACAGGCAGCAATCCACATGGTTACCTTCCAACTCACTATGAGAAGGTTCAAATGCTACTAAGTGATCGCTTCTTAGGCTTCTACATGGTAATTTTTTGCTTCTAATCCTTTAATCTACTGTTATAGCATAGGTAAATATAATAGCACTAAATTCTTGACCTATTTATAGGGTACAGGTGACTACTCTGTTGCGTTTTCGTAACTGCATGCATACCATGTTGTCACGTGTCCAATTTACTCTATTATGTTTTATGAAAGCTATATAAACTTAAACGTAGGATAGCAGGATGTACTATCAATTTATGCTTCTGTTCTATATGTGTGCACGTGCAGTTCAGCTACCTGGATCCTTCTTGTAATTTGATTAACCAGCCAATTACATACAAGAAATTTGCATACCTTGAATTCCCTTTCTATTAAGTAATGTCGAAAAGCAACATACACAATAACAGGCTCAATAAATTGTTGCTACACTTAATTCCATTTAACACATGTTTCAGTTTCAATAAAACTGATATGATTTGTAATTATTGGTTTTGGGTGTAGGTACCGGATAATGGGCCATGGAGCTACAACTTTATGGGAGTGAAGCATACAGTGAGCATGAGATATGGTGTAAAGCTTGGAACGCCAAAAGATTTCTACCATGAGGAACATAGGCCAACACATTTTCTAGAATTCAGCAATTTGGAGGAAGGAGACAATGCAGAGGTGGATCGGGAAGATACGTTCTCCTAGTTTTGTGAGAAGCGATGTTGCATATGTTTTGCTTATATGTAGTGCTTCTGTATACTACAATGTACGGGTAACTAGATTCTGTACAGAATATTTGTTGTTACGTGTATTCAGAGTTCTCATGTATTAATATGCGCTCTAGATTGTTGGATGATGAGAGGTGGTACAACCTTGCTAATGTTCTTTATTTCTTTTCGCTACTTGTTGACTACTCGGATGAGCAACAATATTGTATAAGCAGAAATTTAGCGAGTAATTGTTTAATTAACATCTGCTAGGTCGTTGAGGCTGAGTTACAGAATTAGTTTACAATATTTATTGGTTATGGCAGGTCATGTGAGTATCCATCTTTTACCGCTGAATTTGCTGAAATAAATTTGTTTTGTTCTGGTATTTTACTTCATTTGACTTTGAAAAATTACATGTATCATGCTTATTTTTAAATGGAAACCCAAAACATTTTTGTCTGAACGTACACTAACAAAGCCAAAACGGGCTAAACACACCCAATCAGTGAAATCATATTTTAGGCGTTCTTCTTTTGGGGTTCAACGGTTAAGCTGCTGTGAATGGTTTGCTTCCAAACATCCATCTTCTTCCTGCTTAAGCTTGTTGTCCGCCCAGCATGAACTTGATCAAAAGGAAACTCCCAATGGTAGAAAATCGAGATAGATTCCTATTTTTTTATTTGATGTAGTTGCAAGGAAGATCTATGTTTATAAAATCCAGAAAACACGCCAGTTTTTAAAAAAGTTAAGTTGCACATTTTTATCTTTATAAAGTTTGATGATGTTAATATGAAACTAGCGCAAAAACGCAAATGGAATTTTTGATTTTTGAAGAACTTTTTCAAAATCCTAACTTACATAATTATTAGCATTATAGCATAAATGAACTTATATTTTAATATTTATTTATTTATTTTTACACAGAACAGCATGGTTTAATTTTAATATGGATTTGGACTTGGATACTCAATTCGCGTTCGAACTAATTAACAGTCAAAAAGAAGAAAGTAAAAAATTAACATAATTATAAAAATGTAGCTTCCCAACTAAAAAACGTATAGAAAGAAAAAGGATAAAGAAGGAGCAATAAGTTATAGTCTCGGATCATAATGCAATTGCATTTTTATCAGTGAACTAAGCCAACAACACTTTATCAGACCGATCTCCCCCTGCAAGTGTTGTTCAATGAAGCATCATCGGCGTAATATACATGGCCGGTTATTGGGCAAGGCTTGATAGGCCATCGAATAGGGCAAGCCATTCATTGACATGGTATACTGGGCCGGTTCTCGGCAACATCACGTGAGAAATTAAAAAGTCGACAAATCGCGACCCGTTAACCTTCGTCCCAAACGCGCTACACGGCCGACAGCGAAAGCTGCCGCTCTCTGACTACGCTCATAAGGGCTAGTCGGCTCCAGCTTCTGCCTCTTCTCCTGTTCGTATGTACTTTTGTATGGGCAAAAACCCAAAACTAAAAATAAGAAACCAAACAGTGCCTAAGCTATAGATTGATTTGTCATTTTTAGTTTTGTGTTTTCGTTCAAAAAACGTATACACGATGGACGAATGCATGTACTTTTGAAAAACAACCGATTTAGCAAATGACATTAACATATAAAATAGAAAACAAATTTATTTAGGTATGTTTGATTTAAAAACGAATTTTGTGTTTTCGGTTTCCAATACGTATCTTAAATATGAGAAGAATAGAGCGACGACGGAAAGGAAGAAAGAGAGACAGAGGGGAGGACGAAGGGGATATAAGGACGACGAAAGAATGGATTGTTTTACGTGCTTGTGTATTTTTCAAAACACGGAAAATAAAAAGATGGATCGTTTTCGACAATTTACATGCATCGTGTGCATTTGTGTATGAACGGAAACCCAAAATTAAAAATAACAAACCAAACACCACCTTAGTTTTTCATGTTTTGAGAAATAACAAAAGAACGAAAAACAATTCATCCCATCCGTCGTCGCTCGACCATTCATCGTCCCCCCACCACCGTCATAATAATCTAAAACTTTAAAATTTTCATCCGTTATCTTCGTATTTTGTTATAAATGTTGAAAACGCAAAACAGAAAACAAAAAATGAAAGCAAACAGACCATAAATATTTTATTGCTATTCTTATTAAATTGATGATATTGGTATATTATATGCATTATGAAAAAGGTAATTATATAGATAAACTGAAAAGGTAATTATATATATAATAGATGATTTATATTTTTAATTTGATATTGCACATTTAGTTATTATTGAATATTGATAATGCATTGATATTTGTAAATTTGAAAAACGATAATGTAATTATCGCACTAAAACTATCAGTAGGATGTTGAACAATTTTAAACAATAATATTGAAAAGTCGGTGAAGTTTTAATTTAATAGAAAAAAGAGAAAATTTCAATTTATTTTTTACTCAATTTAGTTATGATTAAGTGTATCAAAATTAAATATTCTTGTAACTTATTCTTAGTGTTAAAACTTTGCTTATTTTGTCAAATTGAAAATGTATATGAAATATGACTTACGGATGAACTTAACATTGAACATAAATAAATAGTTAGTAAAAAAAAAATCATTTGATGACTCATGAAAGCCGAACTTTGTAATATAACCTTAGAAACAATTACTTTCATCGTATATTAGACCAAAAGCTCTTTCTTCACTTAATGGTCGTTTTGAACAATTTGAAGAACAATTTGAACTTTATAAAGGGATTTTTGTTTGTTAAACGTGAAGTTCAAAACTATGCAAGAAAGAAAATTCAAAGAGTAATGTATGAAACTAGGAAGTTTTTAGAACATAATCAAAAGAGCGATATACGTGGAAAAATTAATCCTTGGACTTAGACATTCGAAAAGAATACCGGCATCAACAATAATGAAATCAATTAGCGTTCTTGAATTTTTAAAATCTTATCATGATTTGAATGGATTTCTGAATGTGGGGTTTGCATATCAAATTTTATTGATTATATCGATTATGGATGCTTCGAGGGAAAGAATATTTTCTAAATTGAAGTTGATATAAACTTATCTTCGAGCTATTTAATCAAAAATGTTTGATGGTTTAAAATATAAAAGACATTACTAAAAATTTTGCACTCAAAAATTCAGTAAGAAGTTGTTTTCATTAAGCGGACTAATATGTTAAAGATACTAGAATATGTACGTGAAGCTAACGAGAAAATATTTTGGAGGATATGTTATAAGTGACGTTAAGGACCATTAAAATATATTTTGGAGGGTAATTTTTTACTTTGTGTATAAAGGCAACAAAAATTGTGCTTTTCTAGAGCAACCCTTAGGCTAGAACTTTCTCGATGGTATATTATATTGGGCTAACTTAGTCAATTGGTTATGGGGATAGTGGAACAAAGGGGGAAGGACAAAACTAATCTCGACTACATTGGATAACTATTACTAACTCAATAATTAAAGGAATTGCTAACTCAATAATTAAAGGAATTGCACAAGCTTTTTATTTACAGAGACACGTCCATTTTTAGAAAATAAATATATATCACAAACTAAACTTGTAAGTTTTAAAAAAAAGCATTTAACCCTAAACTCATAATCTAGATTAACCATCGAGGGCCCAACAACAAAGGTTTGTCCGTTAATTAAAAAGTACTTTTTTGGAACGACCCACAACCACTCATCCTTTAGGATATTCAATCTATAATACGAATATCACACATGCACAGAATATATCATTTTGAAATTTGTTCATTATACTGACTATATGTCAACCGTTATACCATTTATTTCAACTGCAGATTCGAAATATTATTTTGAATATCTTTGAATTATTCAAACCAAATTTTATGCCAATGATTTTAAAGGATGTAAAAACATATTTACAACATATGTGATAGAGTTAAGAATATGCCCTAGGGATTCGGTAATTTATTGTAAATTAACTAACTCCGGTATTCAATTCTCGTTTGTAATAAATATGTTTTTTTTGTAATATATTTGTTATATTGTATTGTAAATAATTAAATATTTAACTAAAATATATTTAACCGAAAATCCAAAAGTGGTGTGTTTATGATAGTAATTACAAATAGCTATAATTATGAGCATTGTATCACAATATTATAAACACATCTTTAAATATTCCTACCCAAGATGCATCGAGACTGGATGTCGATATATCTGTTGTTGTGTAGTTAAAGCGCTTAGCGGTTCCATAATGGTGGATGTATAAAAGTTACAGCGGGGATATAACGAAAAATAACAGAAAGCTTCATCAGATATAAATCCAAATATTTAAATTAAACTTATTCTCATTCTCACATCATTTGTGTAGGAAAAATAAATATTCTTTAATCTTATACAACAAAATCAAAGAATATCATGATTTATGTATTTTAGATTTGGTGTCTACAATACATTTCTAATTTATATTGAGCAATTGTACCTTAAAATTAGGTCTTTACCCAAACTTTGTTGATTTATGTCAAAAGAGATCAAGTCAAATCAATATCTTTATACTAATATTGCTAAAGTGGGTGCTAAAAAGCCATGATTTAGAAGGTGCAGCGAAAAATAGCGGGGCTTAAAGTGGATCTACTATTTAATATCTCTATATTGAAAAAGTATAGTGGTCGACGAGCGCTGTAGGCTATAGCGGAGATTCTATAGGGATTTAGCATCGCTTTAACTACACAGATCTGTTGAGGCTAGAGTACATAACGCTTTCCAAATATTGGACAGTATATTACTTATGACTACTGGGGGCACCAAGGAGTTACGTACTAATAGTTATTAGATAATTATGTAATGACTCACTCGATAGTTTTCTGTTAGTTAACATAACTAAGGTCAAATAGAAAATATCGATGTGACTGATTTACACAGTTCTTCCGAATTGAGTATATTGTTGATCTTTAATATGAAAGCTCTGCTTTGATTATAGTCAAGTTATGACACGACGTCCATCGAGTGACTACAGTTGGATCGAATGGAAGTATTGAAAATGAAACACTATTCAAGAGAGGATTCATTTCTTTAGTTATATGGAGTTAGTATCACGTTCAACTCAAGCCAATTTAAATTTAAAATCTCTGAACACAGTGGTTCGATTAATAATAATTGTTATTATTGAACCAAAGACCTTGTATTTGGACTATAGAGTTGAATATGGAAGATATTGGAATTTTGACCGATATCAAATTCCACGAGTCCAAAGTGATATAGTATTGATGAAGAGAATTAGTATAAATAATAATTACAACCAGTTAAAGCTTAACAAAGTAAAATTCCATTTTATCGAAACCAAGTAAGCGATAAATTTGGCTAAAATATCACACTACCTATAAGTGACGTGTGAACATTAATATTCGAATAATTTTATATTAATCGCTCATTGGATTTAAATCTAACGGGTCACATAATCAAAACATCTGTAATAGCCCGCAAATCCGTACCCCTTTGAGTCGACAATATTCTCCATTAGATCAACTCAAAGTGGACGGAAATACAAACCATTAGTGTTAAAGAAGAAAGAGGTAAAAGAAGAAGATAAAAAATAACACAGAATCTCACAATCGCAGCGGAACAACATATAATATATAATAACAGATTTTTATACAAAAGAATCTGTAACTGTATAATACTTACAATCATCAGAGTACAACACAATCCATAGCACACAACTGGGCAGTTGTAATAACTTTGAAAATGCAGTGGATCGTGCTATATGGAATTATATTAAACTAGTGCGGAAATAAACTAAGTTACTATAATGAATAAGTAAACTAAAAAAACACACCAGAAATTTTTATACTGGTTCGAACTTCCCGTTCTACGTCCAGTCCCAGACTCCTTCTGGAATTTTAACTATAACAACGCTCACTTAACTCGGAGGAACATGTTTACACTGCCTGCGCAACTGAACATGACTTTACCCGCCTAAGCAACCGAATAGGACTTCAATACAAATAACAAATGTATATGACTGTAGTGTGCTCTTAAATAACACTGAGAAGTCAATTAAGTACAATCTTCCTATAATCTTCTCCTTTATAATATATAGAGATGTGCTTTGAGAATTGTGGAAGATAAAGTGATCAATGATCAAAGTATGTAAGCAATTTGAGTGCAATTTGAAAGTTCGAGAATAGATGAGAATTCAAGAGTGCTAAAAGTAAATTCGTGTATTGTTTGTTGAATTCTATAATCTATTTATAGTATATAAAGAGTTGCAACTATAGATGAAAGGTTATATTGAAAAGAACAGTTGCAACCATTGATTTTGAAAACGTTTCTCTTCGGTGAAGAGAAGTGACTTTTCAAGAAAATAGTTGTTAGAAATATTCAGACGTCTGAATAAAGTAATTTAGACTTCTGAATTGGATTAAAATGCAAACATCAAACTATTAGGCAATTTTTGACCTTTTTCAGACGTTTGAATATTTTCATTCAGAGGTCTGAATATTGTGAAAACAATATTCATGTTTCAGCATTCAGACGTCTGAATGAATGGTTTCAAACGTCCGAGTTTGAACTTTTGTGCATGTATGAGCATGTATGTGCATATATTTATATATATCGTTTCAGGAGAGATTTTAACAAATTTCTAAGTAAAGTACAGAATCTAGACACACAATATATAGCTTTAAACATTTAAAAAGGAATCTGCAATAAATCTCCTGCAAAGATGATTAGTATACACATCACATTTTATATAGGTTGTCACAATCAAAATCAAGATTCCAACATTCTCCCCCTTTTTGGTGATGATAACTATATAAAATTAATAATAAACATTTAAATTATTGTTACTCCCCCTGTCAATATGCACAATTTTAAATTTCTTCCCCTTTGTCATCGACAAAAAGAAAGAGCATGGATAATAATAGATAGTTCATTCATTAAAGCGAACAAAGTAGTAGACAATAATACATGAAGAGTTAATATTTCAGAAATTTCTCATACAACTAGACAATCAAAGTTACAAGCAAAACATAAGATAACAACTAAAATAGACAAAGATAATTAAAATTAGCTTGAAAGAGGCGGATCATTGTGATTAGAACTCGAGCTTGAGGAAGACCACTCAAATGGAGACGGATTGTAAGCTTGTGTGGATGTAGATCCGGAACAAGAAATTCGATCCCATATTTTACTGAGAAAGCCTTTGATAGAGTTGAATTTTCTTTCCGTCTTCTTCTCAAGTGCCTTTATGTCCCGATGAATCTTTGATTGATTTCGGGAGAGAGTGATGATGGCTTGTCTTAAAGAAGTTTTCGGGCCAATTTCTTGGATGGTGTCATCGTCCTCCTCTTCTTCTTCATGTTGAGTATGAGAAGAAGAAGCAATACTAGAGTCTCAAGGTTGAGGAACACCTTGTTGAACATTTTGCAACCATTGGTGGAAGGAAATAATTTGTTGAGGTGGAGGCCGCGTAGGAAGACCCATCAATCCTAGAGTTTTAGCACCTAACTCACTAATAGTTGTGAAATCGAAGTCGATCATTGATACACCGATATTTAGGAGGATGCACATAATATAGGCACTATAATGAATAGTTCTATATTTTCTCTGGATTGTGATGTCTTGAAATTCATCCAAAATAATTTTTTTCCAATTCCCTTGTTGGTTAGAGTAGATAGAATAAAGTGGTTGGAAATTTTCTTTATACACTTTTTCATAACTTCCCGTCCTTGGTTGAAGAGAACGAATAAGTGTACCATGAATGAGTCTAGCTTGTGGCCTTAAGAATGTAGATTTTAAATTGCCCAAATTTATAAGTTGAATGGACAAAAATTGATGTGAAACTTCATCCCGATGATCCATATCAACTTCAATTTCATTAATATCAATTCCTTGATAAGGGAAATTTAAAATATGACCTAGTCTTTGTAAAGGTAAGAGGATTCTTACGCCACAAACTAACGACCAAACACAATCTTGTCGGTTTTGAGGATCCAAATTTAAGTTTGCGAGAATTTTTTTAATCATAAGATGATTAATCTTAACATTGTTAGGAGTATACCTAATGAAGCTGTCGAAGTGGAATTTCTCCGCTAACTCTCTAATACGATATGCTGCGAAATCTGGAAATTTCATGAATGCTCCTTCGAAGATGTTGGAGTTCTTCATAAAATTAAATCGAGAAACAGCAACATCGTTCCATAGCCATTGCCGGATTTGGTCTTCGGATGGTCCGAAAGTTGATTCTCTAGTTCTCTTTGATCTTGGTGCCATTGGAGAGTTAGAGGAAAGCTAAAAGCTTTGAGAGAGATAAAAATGGGGGCTAGGGTTTTGAAGTAAGAAGAAATGAAGTGAAAAAGTCATTATATATATAGAGGGTGAAAAGGCTGGGGTATAATGGTAAAGAAAATAAAGAAGAATAGTAAAAAAAGGCTCAGAAAAAATTCAACCGTCTGAATCATTTGATTCAGACGTCTGAATTGAGTTGAAGTGCAACCCGCAAGGAATTAGTTCAAAATTGGTCTTATTCAGACGTCTGTTATATTTGATTCAGACATCTGAATCTGGGGCAAAAAAATTTCTACTATGAAGATTTAGACGTCTATTTCTAATATATCAACCATCTGAATTTTGTACAGGGGCACATATAATCTTCATTGAGAATAGAAAACAATACATATTATTAAATAATTTTAAATATTACAATTTTTAGAATAAACAGAATGAAATGACAAATTAACAATATTATATAAACAATAAGAAATAATTAAAGAGATTTTGAAGACGAGGATGAAGTATGATATGACTCTTCTTCAAATTTAGTGTTCTCTACAAATGGTCGAAGTGGAGACCATCTATGACCACGTTCCCAAGAATTTGGAGATGTTGGTGCACGTTATGGTGATGGTTCCCAAGGATTACGACGACTTGGAGAGCGAGCTGTAGACGGTTGATGAACAATGTCTTTTGATAAAGAACCATAGAACTTTAACGCTACTTGTTCCAAAAAGCTAAGCCGTTTGGCATTAACTTTTTGTTCATAGTATAATTCACGTTTTAATTCTAATGATTCTCTCTAATAGTGACGAATATCATCGATTTTCTCTTTTGTGGATGGTGATCCAAAAAAGAGAGACCGTCTTGTTCTTTTAATTGGTGGAGTATATCCAGTATGAGTTGAGGGTGGAACAATCGGAACCAGTTGATATATTGGTATAGGAGTTGGTAGATTTTCCGATCCCGAGGAAGGAGAGATGTAAGATAGCTCAGATGATTAAGAGTTGCATTGGGATGACATGTTGAAACAGTAATATGAAAAAAGATTGAATGAATTCTTGGTGAAAAGAAATAAGAAATGCAGATAATATATAGTTAGAAGTTAGATAAAAATAGAGAAACATTGTAAGGTTAAGAATAATGACCATAGAAAATAGAGGTGAGAATGAAAGGTAAATAAGAATTCAATAACAACCTTATGTTTCAGAAAAGGAAAAAGGGTGAAGTGTAGTGTAGAAGACCTCCAAGTATGAGATCCTGAATTCGAGTGCTAGAAAACACTTTTATTTTTATTTTAAAAGAGGCTATATAAAAAAAATCATATTTTTTAAATATTCGAACTTATAAATCTTTAAAAGAGACGATTCCAAATTCTCGTCTTAAATTGATGAAAGTATTTTCATTTAAAGGTTTTGTAAAGTTATCTGCCAATTGTTTGTCAGAGGACACAAATTCTAGATTTATTAAATCTTTTTCAATATTATCACGAAGAAAATGATGACGAATGTCAATATGTTTTGTTCGTGAATGATTAACAGGATTTTTAGATAAATTTATAGCACTAGAATTATCACAAAAAATAGTTGATTTTCATAAATTAAAACCAAAATCTTGTAGTGTTTGTTGCATATTGATAACTTGAGCACATGCCAAAGCTGCAGAAATATACTCTGCTTCACATGTCGATAATGAAATACTGTTTTGTTTCTTACTAAAGCAGGATACAAGAGACCGTCCAATGAAGTGACAAGTCCCACTTGTACTTTTTCTATCTGTCCGGCTTCCTCCAAAATCAGCGTCACTATAGGACACTAATTAAAAAGGATATTCCTTTGGATAGAATAGTCCAAGGTCCTTGGTTTTATTAAGATACCATAGTATACGTTTCACTACTCGTAAATGTGATTCTTTGGGATCTGCTTGAAATCGTGCACACAAGCAAACACTCATCATTATGTCAGGTCTACTAGTTGTTAAATATAGTGACGATCCAATCACTTCAATATAATTTTTGGTCAATACTTTTGCGACTTTCATCTTTATCAAGATGTATAGTTTTCTCATAGGAGTTGGTTTGGTAGAAGTATTTTCCATACCAAAGCATTTAATTAGATTGTTACAATATTTTTCTTGATTTATAAAAATACCATTTTCTAATTGTTTTATTTGTAAACCAAGAAAATAATTTAACTCACCCATATGTGACATTTCAAATTCTTCGGTCACTATATTAGAAAATTCTTGACAATAATTTTCGTTTGTAGATCCAAAAATAATATCATCAACATAAATTTGAATAATTAAAATATCTTGCTTATTTCTTTTAATAAAAAGAGTTTGATCAACCTTCCCAATTTCGAAACCAGAATCTATTAAATATCTTTTAAGACGATCGTACCAAGCACGGAGTGCTTGTTTTAAACCGTATAAGGCCTTTTTAAGTTTATAGACATGGTCAGGAAATTGTTCATTTATGAATAAAGGAGGTTGTTCAGCATCAACTTTTTCTTTTATAAAATCATTTAAAAAAGCACTTTTAACATCCATTTGATATAATTTAAAATTATGAAAACATGCATATGCTAGTAAGATTCGTATTGCTTCTAGTCTAGCGACTGGAGCAAACATTTCTTCATAGTCAATTCCTTCTTCTTGATTATATCCCTGTGCAACTAATCTATCTTTATTCCTAGTAATATTTCCTAGTTCATCTGCTTTATTTTTGAAGACCCACTTTGTACCAATAACTGAATGATCACTAGGCCTTAGAACTAAATCCCAAAAGTCATTTCTTTTAAATTGGTTTAGCTCTTCTTGCATTAGCCAATTTTCATCGGTGGATACTTCTTTAATATTTTTAGGTTCAATATGAGAAATGAAAGCTCCATGACCCATTTGATTTAATTAACTTCTTGTTCTAACATATGAATTGAGTTCTCCAATGACATTATCAGAAGGACGATCCCTTAATAATCTTGGTGGAGATCTTAATTTATTGTTATTGTTAACCATGTTTTCGTTATTTTCAAAATTTGAAATTTCTGCATTTGTGTTATTATCAAAGAATTCTTCCTCATCTCTTATACTTGGAATTTGTTTAATATTTTCATTGAAGGATGCATGAAGTGTTTCTTCGATGATATTTGTTCTTTTATTATAAATTCGATAAGCTTTGCTTCGATCTGAATATCCTACAAAGATTCCTTCATAGAATTTTGGATCGAATTTTCCCAGCTGATCTATTGTGTTTAAAATGAAGCATTTTGAACCAAAAACTTTAAAATAAGAAATATTTGGTTTTCGACCATTAAGAAGTTCATAAGGAGTATTCTTAGTTAGTGGTCGAATAGAAACACGATTCAAAACATAACAAGCTGTTGCAACTGCTTCAGCCCAGAAATGTTTTGGTAACGTACTTCCATTTAACAAAGTCCTTGCATATTCTTGTAAAGTTTTATTTTTACGATCTATAACTCCATTTTGTCGTGGAGTTCTAGGAAACGAAAAATTATGGAATATTCCTTTCTTCTTACAAAAATGTTCAAAGGCTTCGTTTTCGAATTCACCTCCATGTTCACTTCTTATGTTTTTGATTTTCAATCTTTCAAAATTTTGAACTCTTTTGACAAGAGTTTTGAAACTATCAAAAGTATCACTTTTATTTTTCATAAAAATAGTCCAAGTATATCTAGAAAAATCATCAACAATTACAAACACATATCTACTGTGGTTAATGGATTGTACCTGTGTTGGTCCAAATAAATCCATATGTAGTAATTCAAGTGGTTGTAAAGTTGAAATAACCTTTTTAGATTTAAAAGATGACTTAGTTAATTTTCCTAACTGACATGCATCACAAATGGTCTATTTTAAAATTCATTTTTGGTAGACCTTTTACTAAATCATTTTTAGAAAGCTTGTTTATAGCTTTGAAGTTAATGTGATAGAATCGTTTGTGTCATAACCAAGGATCATTTTCTTTGGCTATTAAACACATATATGAATTATGATTTATTTTCATATTCAGAACATAGATATTTCTGTCTCTATTTCCTTCAAAAATAAGATTTTTATTTTGATCAAAAATACTACATTTGTTTTCAGAAAATGTGATTTTGAATCCTTTGTCACATAATTGGCTGATACTAAGTAAATTATTTTTAAATTTTTGACTAGTAAACATTTGAAATAAGAGGTAAATTTGAAATACCGTTGTTGCTCACATCGCCTTTGCCGATGATATTGCCTTTGGAGTTGTCTCAAAATGTGACAGAGCCTCCATCTAAGTAAGTAATGTTTGATAGCATATCTATGTCTCCCGTCAAATGTTTTGAGCAACCACTGTCGAGTATCCATTTTCCTCTTTTCTTGAGTGGGACCTACAAAAAGAAATATAAGATAACATTGGTACCCACCTTTTTAATAGTGTCCTAAGAGTTAAGTCTTAGGAAACCAAACCCAAGAGGGTTCGGTATCCCATTTAAAAATGTAATCTTTATTTTTATGAACAGTTTCTAAAAAGGTGTTTATATATTTCTTTCTAATCAAACTGTTGTTTGTTTTAGGAAGCTAAACTTTTATGTTTTTTGGATAAGTATTCCTTTTTGACTGTTTTACATTAGGATTAATATTTCTCCTAATTTTCTTTTTAGGTGGAGCTTTTGTTTTGTTAACATACCCTAATCCTTTCCTACTTAAAGCAGACTAAGAACTATTAATAATTTTAGATAGGGTTTCACTTCCTTTATTAAAGTTTGAAACATTTTTTATGCTCTCTAACTTTGTTTGGAGACTAGTATTATCTAATTCTATCAATTTTACTTTTGTCTTTAATTCGTGATTTTCAGAAACAAGAGCGTCATTCTTTTCTTTTTGAGTTTCAATTTCTTGACTCAATAGAGTGTGTTGATAATTAATATTAGAGAATGATTCTTGTAATTTTTAAGTTCTTCCTCTAATATTTTCTTCTCATCTTTAAGCATATCTCTTTCGAATTCTGCTTTTTTCTGATATTCATGAGTCTCCTTATGTTTTCTTTTGAGTTTTTTTAGAGTGTCAACTAGCTCTGAGTTTATCTCTATCATATCATCAAAAGTAAAATTACTAACCTCGTTTTCATTAGCCATAAAGCAAACATTAGCTTGCTCGGTTTCACTGTCACTGCTGCTATCGGATGAAGAGGTATCTGAATCATCCCATGTAACAGAGAATGCTTTCTTTTTCTTATCTTTTCTGCTCTTGTTGAAGTATTTTTTATTTAGTTATGGACATTCTTTCTGCATATGACCTTTCTTATGACAATTAAAACACTCTAGAACCGAAGATGATGGTTTGCTTTGAAAGTTCCGTTTTCCATTGTTTCTGTTATTTTTCCAGAATTTCAAGAACTTTTCGAAATTTTTGGCCATAAATGCTAGATCTTCTTCATCTGAATCTTCATCTTTTTCTTCTTCAGCATGGAAAGCTATCTTCTTTTTGTCTTGTGCTTGTACTCGTTTTGCCTACAAATTCACTTCATAGGACATTAGATTTCCTATTAACTCTTCATGTTTTATGGTAGAGAGGTCATTAGCTTCTTCAATAGCCAAGACTTTTCTTTCCCATTCATCCGTTAAACAGTTTAGGATTTTTGATACAATATCAAAATCAGTGTACTTTTCTCCTAATCCTAATAGTGAATGATAGATATCTTGAAATCAAGAGTACATATCATTGATGGATTTATCTTGTTTCATTCTAAAGTTTTGAAACTGATTTTTGAGCATGGAGATTTTGCTTTGTTTGACTTTGTTAGTTCCTTCATGAGTGATTTTAAGCGTTCTCCATATTTCATAAGCAGTTTGATACATGCTAACACAATTAAATTCATTTCTATCTAGTATACAAAATAACATGTTCATAACTTTAGCATTGGCAGTAGCATCTAATTTTTGTGTGTTTGTCCAAGTGGAGTATTCTCCAGTAGGAAGAGTGAATTCATTTTGTGTGATATTCCATGATTCAAAACTATTTGATTGCATATATGTGACGCCCCACCTCTATACCCACGCTAGCCAAGGACACTACAGGGTAATGTCGTCAACTAACATGGAGAATAAGGCTGGTTGGGAGCGACCATCTATAATTTTGCTCTAACTATCTATTGAATACATCGACAATAGACATACCAAGCAGGTCGACATATCCAATGAATACCTAAAACAAACCATAGGTGGTTGGAGGATCTATCAGAACAGCATATAACAACTCAAATGTAATATACATCATAGAACAGTAAATCATCATATACACATATATTGATACATAACAGAGTATACAAAATAATACATGTCAAGTGGTATAGCAAACCACAATATACAGACGAACCAAAAGAATACATATATCAGAGTTACAAAAAAAGGACTACACAAAAAGCTTTAACAAAAAGGAACAAGCTGAATGGTCCATGCGGAAGCAAAAGGCTAAGTCCAAAAGCACCTAACCTGAAACATCTCGGTCTGACCCGAGTATAAAATACACGGGTCAGTCTAGCTAAACAAATCAGTTAGATAAATTGAACAACAATAACCTGCAAGGTTACAAAGTATAACAAATATCTCTAAAGGAGATAACACAATCATCTAACAAAAGATGAATCATATGATAACAAAACAAGCCTCATATCATCGGCAACACAACAGACAAAGGATAAGAATATCCCAAAGCAAGCCAAAAAGGCAATAACAAATACCAATGAAGGTAACACAAGTTCCACAAGGTAATAGCTACATATCATGCGGCTCAAAAAGACCAACACCGAAGGGCAATACCTAGGGAATATACATAACAATGAAACATCATAAAATTTGCACGTGCTTAGTACTGTATAAACAAGGATCCATGAGCCCGAAGACTCCAAACCCAATATCACCCATGCGGCTCATAATGACCAACATAGAAAGCGATACTATAGGGCAACAAACTCGAAGGCACAAACCCGAAGGCAGCATACCCGAAGGCAACATACCCGAAGGCAACAGACCTGAAGGAGACAGTCCGAAGACACTATCCCAAAGGCAACAAACCGTAGTGGTGAAGGTCCGGAGGCCCAGTACTGGACACCACTAACTGGCGGAATGTGTCATAACTCTCAAAAAGAAATCCGAAAAGTGTCAACGTGAGTCCCATAACGACTCGTTCGCACTAAACGGTTTACTATCCGTTAGTTAATTTCACACTCAAAGCAGTACAAAGTTCACCTCATATCATCGGTAAACCAAACCCGAAGGTCAAAACGATCAATTGAATAGGTCGGGGATTAATCGGAAGGATAAACGCACAGATTCATGGTTCGTGTTTTGCCCAACCATTTAATCACCCTTCCACTTCGCTCGAAGTGCGAAATTGTGCGTGTATTTTAAGTAGAATTTATAAATCGAAGAAGCGAACTTTTAATACGATTTGAAGAAATCATTTATAAAAACCCGTGAATGAATTCAAAAAGGAATCATCAAGGTCAAATATGCATAAACAACTAATTGGAATCAATATGCATCGATCAATTTGAAAAACTAAGCGAACAAGGCAAATTGGAAAAAGACAATAGATTCAGACGTCTGAAGGAAGTGGTTCAGACGTCTGAATCTGGAAATTAATATGTTTTCCAGAATAGAATTCAGACGTCTGAACCCAAACTTTTAGACGTCTGAAATAGGCATTATTTTGCCTATTTCCTTTCTGGTTGAAATTTAGCACTTTCAGACGTCTGAAATATAAATTCAGACGTCTGAATCTGGAAATTAAAATCTTCCCCAGAACAATATTCAAATGTCTGAAATAGGATTTCAGACGTCTGAAACCTGATGGTCAGGCATTTCCTGAACCTAGGCCATCTATGACCAAACAAATCGAAAGCAATCAGATGCTGTTGATTATGGGCTTACGTCAAACGACTACCCAACCTTAACGACACACCCAAACACTCCGAACAATATAAACATCAACCATATAAGGTTTTACATAGATTTGGCTTCAAAAATCAATATTTGGCAATTTCACCAAAGCAATCCAAATCGAAAGTAAATGAACATGTAGATATATTAGGAATTCATTCCTAATAACCCAAGATAGCCGTAGACATAAATGTGGGATAAAAATCTCACCTAACATCAATAATATCAAGAGAAGTAGATGTGAGTTCAAAACTCACCTTTTAATTCAAAACAAGAATAGAGAAGCTCAATAGCAAAGAAAACAACCAACCACTCTCCACTTCAACTCTACTAGCTTCAATCTAAGATCAAAACAAGTATTTTCCTAAGTTAGGTTTTAGGAAATTTTCTGAAATTGAAGGAGAAAGAGTTGGAGAAGATGAAGAGGAGGCTTACCAATAGCTTCTCTTTGATTTTTGGAGCAAGAATTCAAGTTTGCAAGGTAAACTAGGGCTTGAAATTTCTATTTCCTCTTCCCTTCCACCATTTTCATTTTTTGCTTGAGTTTTTATGAAATGAAAATGAGTGAATGAAAAGAGATGGGCTGAGTTAGGTTATTAAACTAACAAATTGGCTGAACCCAACCCAAAACCCAACTAGAAAAAGTTGCAAAATTCAACTTACTCCAAACATATCAAAGCATATACTCAAAAAGATCGCAAACACCATTTTGGAACCAATGGAGGTGGTTTCGAGTCCTAACTCGGCCATTTGCAAAAAGTAATATTTTGGACCAAAAAATCCGACTAACGACACTATATTTAAATAAAACATTTAAATATAAAATCGTTAAATATGCGGGTTGTTACAAATCTCCCCTCCTTACAAAATTGCGTCCCCGCAATTCCCAAAGACGATAATTGTAACAACTACATACATACATCATTCAAAAGAAAAGAAAATAAGTTTGAGATGAAAAGATATACTCACCGTTTCTAAGCAAAGATAGAAAACCCAGATAGGATCGCTCAATAAACTCTCTGGTTTCCCAAGTACAGTCATTGGGATTAGCGGACCATTGAACTTTAACGAGCGGCACGTCCTTGTTCCGAAGGTGTTGCACCTCCGTGTTAAGTATGCGAATAGGCTGCTGTACAATAGATAAGTCCGGTGAGACCTCAAGCTCTTGCAAATCAGGAGAATCAATAACAGAATCCGATTCCCGAAGACACTTCCGAAGTTGCGAGACATGAAACACGTCGTGACTGCCAGATAAATGAGCAGGAAGTGAAACTCTATAAGCCACAGGGCCAATACGTTCAGTAATAGAAAATGGTCTTATATAGCGAGGAGCCAATTTCCCAGTCGTACTGAAATGCATAACCCCTTTCAAAGGAGAAACACGAATAAAAACAAGATCACCAATCGAGAACTCGAGAGGCTTCTTACGGTTGTCCGCGTAGGATTTCTGGCGATTCTGTGCCTCTTTCATTCTCAACCGGATAAGATCAATCTTTTCAGAAGAGTCACGAACGAAATCTGGACCAAGAATAAGCTTCTCCTCAGATTCCAACCAACAAGAAGGTGAACGACATGGCCTTCCATATAAGGCTTCGAAAGGAGCCATACCGATACTAGACTGAAAACTATTGTTGTAGGAGAACTCTACAAGAGGTAGGTGATCCTCCCAACTACCACCGAAATCAAAAATACAAATACGGAGAAGATCTTCCAAGATACGATTCACCCGTTCAGTCTGTCCGTCAGACTGCGGATGATAAGCTGTACTAAAATTAAGCTTTGTACCCAAAGCTTGCTGAAGACTCTGCCAAAAATGACTCATGAATAAAGGATCACGGTCACTCACAATAGAACTAGGAACACCGTGAAGTCTCACGATTTCCTTGACATACAATTTAGCCAAATGCGAAGCAGTCCTATTAGACTTAATAGGAACAAAATGAGCAGACTTGGTGAGGCGATCAACAATAACCCAAATGCTAGAATGGCCCGATCTCGAACGAGGTAGGCGGTCAATGAAACCCATAGAAATCTGATCCCATTTCCACAATGGAATCTCTAGAGGCTGAAGAAGACCCGAAGGACGCTGATGTTCAGCTTTAAAACGCTGACAAGTTATGCAATTACTCACATAACCCGCCACATCGCGCTTCATGCCTTCCCAATAATAAAGACGATGCATATCGACATACATCTTAGTACTACCAGGATGAATGGTATACTTAGAACGATGACAGTCATCAAGAATGTCATGCCTAAGTGCAAAATCAGAAGGCACAAAAAGACGGTTCTTCTTGCGAAGACACCCATGAGAATCAATGCTGAAATCCCGCAATGCCTCATCATAGGATCCAGACTCACAAAGCTGAATAAGATGCAACAAATCAGGATCACGCCGCTGAGCATTGGCAATATGATCCAATAAAATAGGTCGAGCTCCCAAACTAAATAATAGAATAGGAGTATCAGAAGATGAACCTCGATCACGAATTTCACAAAAAGATAGAGTCTCAAGAATATCCCATTCGGCAAGCATCATAGAAACAACAGTCGAATGTTCGCGACTAAGCGCATCAGCAACACGATTACCCTTTCCAATGGTATACTGGATATCAAAGTCATAGGAGGCAAGAAACTCGAGCCAACGCTGTTGTCTCATATTGAGTTCCTTCTGAGTGAACAAATACTTCAAAGATTTATGATCGGTAAAAAGAATGAAGCGCTCGCCCAATAAATAGTGTCGCCAAATCTTCAAGGCAAAGACAATGGCGGCTAACTCAAGATCATGAGTGGCATAGCGAACTTCATTCAGACGCAGTTGCCTAGAACCATAAGCAACTACCCGATCCTTCTGCATAAGAACAGCACCAAGACCACTACCACAAGCATCGGTGTAGACAACAAGATCCCGATTCCCTTCGGGAACCACAAGAATAGGAGCATTAGTGAGAAGTTCCTTTAATGTCTGAAAGGAAGCTTCACGCTTGTCGGACCAAATAAAACGAATGCCTTTCCGAGTTAGGCCGGTGAGAGGAAGCACAACCCGGGAAAAATCCTTAATGGACCGACGGTAATAACCCGTCAATCCAAGGAAACTACGAATCTCATGCACATTCTCAGGCCTCTTCCAATTCTGGATGGCTTCGATCTTTGAGGGATCGACGGAAATGCCATCGAAAGATACAACATGGCCTAAGAACTTAACCTTATTCTCCCAAAAATGGCACTTGGAGAATTTGGCTCTAAGCCGATGATGACGGAGGGTACTCAAGACAATTCTCAAGTGATTAGCATGCTCAGCTTCAGACTTAGAATAAATAAAGATAACATCAATGAATACAAGGACGAACTTGTCGAGATATTCCTGGAATACCCGATTCATGAGATCAACAAAGAAAGCAGGAGAGTTCGTCAAACCGAACGGCATAACGAGCCACTCAAAAGAACCATAACGAGTGCGGAAAGCGGTAAGAGGAATGCTATCCTCCGTGACTCGTAACTGATGAAAACCTGTGGCAAGGTCGAGCTGAGAAAAGACCTTAGCACCACTCAATAGATCGAACATATCATCGATCCTAGGCAATGCATACCTATTCCTGATGGTTAACTCGTTAAGTTTGCTATAGTCAATGCAAAGCCTAAGAGTTCCATCGGACTTCTTCACGAAGACGACCGTAGATCCCCATGGAGAAAAACTGGACTGAATTAACTGCTTGGACTCAAGCTCTAAAAGCTGCTTCTTGAGTTCCTCATTTTCCCTTGTAGACATCCTCGTGGGAGGACGACTAACTGGCTGCGCGCCTGGAATGAGATTAATGCGGAACTCAATTGCCCGCTTAGGTGGCAAACCCGAGACAGGCTCAAAAACATCAGAAAAGTCACAAGCAATAGGAATACGAGATATATCATCATCATCCCGCGAGTCAAGAGAATATAAAGCCATTTAGGAATTATCCACATCCCGAAGAACGAGAGATAGCTGAGTAGGCGAATCCGGATGTCGAAGATATATAATTCTCTCCGAACAAATAATCCTGGCATCATATCTTACTAGCCAGTCCATACCCAAAATCAAATCAAATCCCAGACAAGAAATAACGTGCAGACTCGCACGAAAAGAAAAGCCACATAAAACAATCTCAACATCATCACAAAGCAGGCTAAGGGTCGCGGATCCCCCAATAGGATTCGCAATCCTCAAAGAAGTAACCAAACAAGAAACATCCAAAGATAAATCATCAACGAGCTTTTTCGATACGAAGGAATGTGATGCACCCGTATCGAAAAGAACTCGAATACTATGGTTATGAAATAAAATAGAACCTTCCAAAATAGGTGGAGATATACCTTTAGGCTGAGAAGGACCTTCAGAAGCCTTGGCAGCATAAAGCTTGCTAGACTTGGCACTAGCCGGAACAGTAGGGCAAGATGAAACATGATGACCTTCCTTCTTGCAATAGCGGCAGAAGAGAGGCTTAGGACAAGCTCGAATGATATGATCAGGAGAACCACAATTGAAACACTTCCGAATGAAAGGTGTTCCAACAGACTGAGGCTGAGAATTAGAACCACCAGTCTTCTTCTTCTTAGAAGGAAAAGACCTGGACTTCTGAAATGGAAACAGCCTCTTGTTGGGATTCTTGGAAACCTCAACATCCTCACCACTATCACACTCCTTCTCGACGGTTTCAAGATGAAGTGCCAAATCAACCAACTCCTCAAAAGAAAGCTTAAGCTGGAGCAACAAAGACTTCTTATGATATTTCTTAAGACCAGAAACAAACTTCAACTTCTTCTTATAAGAAGTGCTAATGAATTCAAGACCATACTTAGATAAAGTCTCGAATGATGCAACATACTCAGAAACAGAAGATTTCCCTTGCTTCAACTTAAGGAAGCGACGGGTCAATAAAACTTTTTCAGATTCAGGAACGAACTTGAGTTCAAATCGCTCCCGAAGCTGAGTCCAAGAAAGAGTAGACTCATCAATTTCGGCTATAAGAAGCTCATACCAATCAAGAGCACGCTCTTGTAATAAGCTAGAAGTTACAAGAACTCTATCATGATCAAAAAGATCCATACGAGAGAAGATACGCTCGCACGTGCGAAACCAAGCTTGGACTTCATGAACAGACTCGGAGCCCTTAAACGGCTTTCCCCCAAGATGAGCAAAATCACTGCACTTGCGTGCAAAGGCAGGCTTGCGAGGTGGAGAAACTCGAGGAGGAACTGGAGGCTGAGTGCTCCTAAACAACTCGAAAAACTGATCGGTAGACATATGGATGCCATCCGGATGTGAACCACTAGATCGCCCATCATCCGAACGTCGTCCCCTGCCTCTTCCAGCCATACGCTGAAAGTAAGATAAGAACATGATTAATCACAAGGTAGATACTTCAATACGGAATACTACGGAATAAAATGCATTCTCGGACGTATTCCCCAAATTCTATCTAACCCTTGATAGTAGAAGGAATAGAAAGGCACGATTGATTCAAAGATTTGTATCATTTATACACTTTGATGTACTGTAATATGTGCATCTATTCTGTGTTTATCATACTTTGTTCTGAACCTTACTCTGATACCACGCTGTGACGCCCCACCTCTATACCCACGCTAGCCAAGGACACTACAGAGTAATGCCGTCAACTAACACGGAGAATAAGGCTGGTTGGGAGCGACCATCTATAGCCTTGCTCTAACTACCTATTGAATACATCGACAATAGACATACCAAGCAGGTCGACATATCCAATGAATACTTAAAACAAAACCATAGGTGGTTGGAGGATCTATCAGAACAGAATATAACAACTCAAATATAATATACATCACAAAACAGTAAATGTAACGACCCGCAAATCCGTACCCCTTGAGTCAACACTATTGTACCTAAATCAACTCAAGTTGTACAGAAATACGAACCGTTTGGGTTAAAGAAGAAGAGGTAGAAGAAGAGAATAGAAAACAACAACAAGATCTAACCATCGCAGCGGAGTAAAATATAATAGATAATAAATTATCTTTACTCAAAATCAAATATATCTGTTTACATATATTACATCATCAGAGTACATCAATCACAACTCACATCAATAACATACAACTGGATACACAGCTACACAACACAGCGGGATATGTATATATATAAACAAGTACGAGAGTACGTATCGTCATCCTGCTCGTCTCCTGAGCTCCACAGCATCATATCCTTTATCCTATAATACTCAGTCTGACCCGAGCATTATAGTTAAATAATACACGAGTCGGTCTGGAATACCAGCGTGAGAAAATCACAGCCAATTGATTACTAAAGTTTCAAAAATCCTTTGAAAACAAAATCATCTCGTAAGACCACGCCACAAATAAACATGTTGGGCTTTTACCTTACGATAGCTAAAACAATTTTTATAGAAATCCTCTGATATTATAATAGGGTCTATATACAAATACTTATAAAATAGCCGAAATTGTTACATCTATTAAATTCCAGCTACTAGCCACAAAAGTGGGTAATACAAACAAAACTCGTACAAGGTTCGTAGGGAGAATGGATTTCCAACTAATGACTAGGCACTGGGGTACCACCTGTCACAGTACGGGGCCTAGATCACCGTACCGAGAAGTATGCCCGCCCCCCTGCAACACAAGGCCGGGACTATCCCTTACTGGATAATCCCGAGTGAGATCACCCCGCGGTTGGGATCAGCAACCGCCCACTAAGCCGAAAAATAAAAAGGGACATCTAGACTGGGATGACCTCACCCTGCTTGGGTGCTACCCACCTAGCCTTGCTGCATAACCCCTGATTTTCAGTCACTCCCATTTGATGAGGCTTGAGGCTAAGCGTTACCTTTTTAGAATATATCCCTTAGGATGCCCATCGTCCACCTGACGATGTTTCGCAAGCATTCATCCATACAAGTCCGTCCCGGGTTCGAACGGAACCGAAGACACTATTCCTACTACATCCATTTTGGAAATATCCTCAGGATTAATAACGACTAGCCCTTGCACTTCACTGCTCCATCTTCGAATCCAAAATCGTTTTCACGAATCGTACAAACCGGATCGAAGTGGTTTTCGAGAAATAAATCTCGATCCCGGTCTCTTCGAAACGATCAACGTATTTGTCCAATATTGATAGTCGGTGATTTAACTATCAATTAATATTCACAAACAACCATCAACCAATAAATAATTTCCCAAATTATTTATTTATCTCTAAATATCTTTACAAGATATATTCTCACTTTCAAATCTTTTTGAAAACAGTTTTCAGACTATCTTTCTTTTCTCAGAATAAATTCCGAGTATTTCCATTCCCACTGAAATCACCAAGCACAAAACTTTAGATTTTTAAAATAATTTAAAACACTTTACTTTGAAATATACTTTAAAACATTTATTTTAAAAATACTTCAATGATTTGTTAAAAATACATACTATATGAATATTTGAAAATAAGGTTACTAAATAAAATATAAAACGAGATTTTCATTTTTAAAAATAAAATACTAAGTCACTCTTTAAATAATTATTTCTATAATAGATTAAAAGGAAATACTTACTTTAGAATTTAAATATTTAGAAATAGTAAATTTTTCAAAACATACTTCTTAAAACAACTTTAAACTTTTAATTTATATTTAAAAATTTATTTTGAAAACATACTTGGTTATTCAGAGAGATATTTCCAATCTCAATCACTTAAATCAATTTTCCAAATTGATTCCTAATTTATTCCATTTGAAATAAATTTCTCTACTTATCAGTTCATTACAAAATTCATTAATTATGGACTTTATTATTTTATGTTTGATTTTTAAATCCTTTAGCTGAAATATACAAATTTCGGGTTATTCCCAATTTCTTCTTTCTTCTTCTTAAATAATTTAAATCCTAAATTTAAAATAAATGTTATGTTCTTTTAAACAATAACATTGAAGTTAAGTTTCATTAACTCTCTGTTTATTTAAATTTTCTTTCCCATACTCAAGATTTATTTATTAAAATTTCAAAGTCACTTTATTTCTTTTCCAGTTCATTCATAAATTTATTCAACTTTTCTATAATTATTTTACTTACAACTTCACTTCTTTTATTTTCGTTCCCAAACTCAAATTATATAATTGGTAATTCATTATTGCCCGATTATAACAATCAAGCCATAGCATTCAATATTTTCACATAATTCATTATAGAATATCAAATATTCAGAACAGAGAATATTAAATAATTAAATAAAGTTGAGGGGTCCAGTTGGTTTCCTACAACCTGTTTTCCCTGCATCCACAGATGTTAGCACAATATAAAATGCAAATTCCAAATATATACCACACTACAGCACATAAATCAATTCAACCATTACAAACAATTATTTAAATTTAATCATTTAAATTTAAATTTAACTGAGTGAGATTAACTCACCTTTGATTTTGCATTCGCCATTCACTCCAATATTCCCTTGGTTTTCTCGATTTTTGACCTTGAATAAAATATTATATGATTTATTAATATTTGAATTAATCGAGCAACTCTATTTTTATTTATTCCTTTAATTAAACCTTGTATAAATATTTGTACCATTTATAAACAGTTGTACTGATCGAACAATTTAAATTTCCAGTTATAAATTTTCAATTAACTAAAAATTTGGGTTTCAACTCGTAAATTTGATTTTGAACAAATTTTCTTTTAATAAATTATTTCTAGCAACTAAAATAAATTAAGTAAAAATTCCTTCTTCTTTTGTTTTCTGTAACATTCATATACATAAGTTATTAAATTAAAACATGAAGAATAATAAAAAAAAACAACTACATAAATATCTTACTGTTACATCTATATGAGCAGAATATTACTTTATATTTTACTTTTCCTTTAAATCATATATATATATATATATATCTTCCATCTATATGAGCATTAAATAATATTAATTGAAAGAAGTAAAATTCGAATACCTCGCTTTCCCAAATCCTAGCTCGAACTCGCGTGCCTCAAAAAAATCGCGACAGCCACCTCGTATCGAGCACAACAAGCCAACCTCCCCAAACCCTAACTTGAAGCTCGGCTAAGACGAACGTCCCTCCTTCTTATCCCACACGCGAAAGTGCTAGCGACGCGGCCACGACTTCGGTGCTCAGCCGAATCAACGCTCGCGAGATCCCCCCCAAATCGATAACGAGCCGACCTGACTTCACTAGTTCAGAGACGGCCGCGCGCGTGGGAAGAATAGATGCCCTGGGAAGTCGATTTGGAAATGAACGAACGTATTTGGTTTGCGATATGGTTCCGTGACTTCCGTCGCCATTTCTTCTCTCTTTTTTCTTAGTGATAAGCCTGCGGTTATCAAAGGAAAAAGGAAAGGGGAGTATATTTTTTTTAACGACTGAAATGAAATGAGGGTTGCGTGAAAGAATTATTTTGCTACGTACTCGATGGAACAAAAAGTGGCTGGCGTATAAAGAAAGCTTTGCGTGAAGAAAATATCTAGCTATAGTGATTGAAAATAAAACTGATGTGACAAGATTTAACTAGTCAACAGTGTATATTTTATTGAGTTTCCGATAAAAATTCAGTGCATTTATATGTCGTACGCTCACACAACAACCCCAATCGCTCCGAAATTTGAAATCCGATAATAAGACAATATTACGGATCCAATGGAACTGGTTTCGTCGAATTCCGAGACTGTGCCTCGGAAGGCTATTTTTAAATTCAATTTAAACGATAAAATTTTAAAACTGAACAAACCACTGTTAAATTCAATTTTAAAACTTCTATTATCTTCAGTGTTATCAATATAAATTTTATAAGCCTTCAAATTATTTTTAATAGGCTTAAATCTTAGATTTCATATTTTATTCAATTTCAAATTATTTAACTCAATAATTTAATTATCAAATAAATTATGATATTCGTAATTCAAGTTAAAATTATTATCTTGAATAGTAAAATCAATTAAATATTCCGATTTTAAATGCTTGAAAATTCCGGGTCGTCACATTCCTTCCCCCTTAAAAGAATTTCGTCCCCGAAATTACTAGTTAGGAAAAATGGTCCAATACCCGTTTACTTATCCTCAAAACCAATCAATTCAACATCCAACCAACTATCTTTTTACAAAAGATCCTCATCATTCTTATTAACTTTCCAAATTTTTCCCTTAATTCCCTAATAACTTTACTTATACAATCATTCAAATTATAATTCAAAACTAAATTTTGAATTATCGAAAATTTTCTAAAATTTTTTTCTAACTCCCTAAATTCCCGAAAATTTTCGCTAGCGTCTCCTTTGCGCGGCTGACTCGGTACAACTACAAAATGGCTCTATGGCCTCCCAAATCCAAAAAAGAAAATCAAAAGCCAAGCGGCTCGATCCAAAAATCCAATCCAATTTCATACCAAAATTTAAATACATACCTTTTTGTCGAGCATTTCAAATTTATCTTTTGAAATCAAGTCCAACTTTCCTTTCCCTTTATAATACCTGCATATCCTTTATAACAATAATATCAAATCACAATATCCCAAAAACATTTTATCAACTTCCTTACAAATGTCAATATTTATTCATTCAAATATTAACTTAGAATATATTTGTAATACCAAATTTCAATTAAGAATTCACCATTCCTTCTTAAGTTAGTATATGTATGAAATATGTTCCTTATACCCATTTTCATCTTACCATTTCAGCTTATATTTATTTCTATTCAAATTGATTCTTTCATTTTCATATGAATCTAATTTATCTTTAACTCTGAATATTTAAATTTTATTTTTCATTTATAACTAATTCATGTCATTATTTTAATTAGTTTCATTCACTAACTTATTTTAGTTCCAATTTGAATTTGTTTGTCGTTAACACAATTTTCCAAAAAATTTCAAAAATTTTCTAACTCCCAAAATTTCTGAAAATATTTGGCAGAGTCTCCTTTGTACGGAGGAGCTTTTGCAATTTGACAAAAGAGATAAATATATATACATCGACCCACACGGTCGGAAAAACCAAAAACAGTTCATATTTCCTATTTTTATTGCGTAGGCGTACCTTATTTAGCATTTTAAGCAAGCGGCTTATTATTTTTAGCAAATAGCACAACCAAATCCAGCCACACGGCTTCCAGGTACCTGTACTTACTCAATTTAAAGATGTAAGTGCCGAATATATGCAGTTTAACTATATTTCACTTAGTTGCAATGGTTAAAACATATGAATTCTAAAGAAATTCACATCCAACATTTTCCGGAAGCAATTTTTACAACTTTCATAGTAATTCAACTATTTCAATTAATTTACAAACCATTTTCATTCAAATTTGAATGGTTTAAAACTCAATCGATTACATCTAATTTACTCTTAAGCAAACTCAATTCATATTTAATTCCATTGCTTTCAAAATCAATTTATTTCACTCCTATTAATTCATAGAATTTTAATTACCTCCATTTACATCCAATGATATTTATTCTATGCAAATTTGACAAGACCTATGTGAACAAACAAATATTTATGTTTTGGAAATCCGATATTAAAATAAATCACATCAGAGGATTTGGAAGATTATAAAAATCCTTTGAAAGCCCGACAAGCATAAATCGAGTTGAAATCCATTTAAATGAAATTTATTCACATTTGAAAACTTCTCACATTTGAAAACTTCACAACCATACATTCACAACCGTCGATAATACCCAGCTAATCCAAGAAAATTTCTCACATCAGATGCATTCTTAGGTCTAACCCAATCCTGGATCGCTGCCACCTTAGCGGGATCAACCGCTATTCCACTTCCAGAGATAACATGGCCTAAGAATCTCACTTCACTTTTCCAGAAGTGACACTTCGAAAACTTAGCCTTCAGCTGATGCTTCCGTAAGATTTCCAAAACAATACGCAAGTGCGTCTTGTGCTCTTCCTCAGTTCTGGAGTAAATCAGAATATCATCTACGAACACAAGCACGAACTTATTCAACCGATCTCTGAACACTCTATTCATAAGATCCACAAAATATGCTGGTGCGTTAGTCAATCCAAATGGCATTACCAGCCACTCATAAAAACCGGATGGTGTCCTGAAAGCAGTCTTCGGCACACTATCCTTCGCCACTCTTAACTGGTGAAATCCCGTTGCCAAATCCATCTGAGAAAACACCTTCGCCTCGTGAAGCTGATCAAACAAGTCATCTATTCTCGGCAATGGATACTTGTTCTTCTTAGTCACCTTATTCAGCTCACGATAATCGACAGCTCACGATAATCGACACACAACCTCAACGATCCATCCGCTTTGGTTACGAACACAACTGGTGCACCCCATTCGGACATGCTACGCCGAATGAATCCTTTCCGTAAAAGGTCATCAACTTGCACCTTCAACTCTTGCTGCTCCCTAGGCGCCATCCGCCTAAGAGGCATCACAACAGGTCTGGCTCCCTCAACTAGATCGATACGAAACTCGACCTCCCTATGCGGCGGTAACCCTTTGACCTCGTCAAAGACGTCCTCAAATCCATTCACAATAGGCACCGACGACAGTCCATCCCGTGGAACAACCAGCGAATACATGAAGCTCATGAAGACGCCTTCCTCATGCTTACATTGTATCACAACCTTTCGCCCTTCCACATTCCCGACTGTCACCTCTAGCCTCTCACAATCAATCCTTGCCGCATACTTCCTAAGCCAGTCCATACCCAAAATAATTCCGAACCCCGTAAAGTTCAGAACAAAGCAATCACAAACAAACGAGCAATCATGACTCGACACAACTAGGCCATGGCATATCATACACAAACATGACGAACCCCCAACTGGATTAGTCACAACCAATGGCCTATCAACAATATCCGGTTTCAAACCTAACCGGCCTACCAAATCATCACAAACAAAAGAATGCGACGCTCCAGTATCAAACAACACTCTAACTGGAACACCACAAATAGAAAGAGTACCTTGAACCACCACACTCTTCCCCTTCTCTTCAGCAATAGGAGCTTTTGAAGACGACGGCACAGCTCCCAAAGCATAAGCTTGCACAACCTGTCTATCTTTCCTCGGTTCTGGACAGTCCTTCTTGATATGTCCCAGCTTATCACAGTTGTGGCACTTCAACTGCACCTTTGGATTCTTGCAATCCCGGGAGAGATGACCCTTCTGTCGGCAGTTGTAGCAAGTCACTTCGCCTTTCAACTTCTTCTGGCCATCCTTTCGCTTATGTTGCTGCTGCTTCCTCTTCTTATTTCCACCCTGTTGTGGCTTAGACCCTTCCTTGGTTACAGCAACAATAGAACCTTCCCTGGGAGACAAACTCTCATGCCTAAGAGCTTTTTCCACAAGCTTCTCAAACGGATCGTCCAAATGATCCACTAACTGCCTTCCAAGATAAGCGTCCAAACCGGTCACAAACTTCCCGTTCTTCTGGTAGGGAGAATCAATATACGATCTGGCATACTTGGACAAAGCTTCGAACTCAGAAATATACTCAAGAACTGGTCTCCCACCTTGCTTGAGCTCCACAAACCTCTTAAACAAAATAGATTTCTGAGCCGTAGAGATGAACTTGGCTTCAAATCTAACTTGGAATTGCTCCCAAGTAATCTCTTCTTCTGGAGTGTCTATGGTGATAGAATTCCACCAATCAGCAGCTCTCCCTTGAAGCTGTCTCGATGCAAGCTTCCTCTTAGTTGCATCCTCAATTCCTAAATCTCCAAAGATCCTCCTACAAGCATCCATCCATCTCTGCACTTCAATGGTCGATTCCGTCCCTAAGAAAACCTTTCCTCCAAGAGCAGTATAGTCCTTACACAACTTAGCAAAATCCACCGATCTTGGAGCTTGAACTTGAACTCCAACATCTACAGATGGCCCTGGAGCTGGTATCCTTCTCATGATAGAAGTCATCATAGCTTCAAACATAGCTCCATAATTAGCAACTCCTTCAGCGGCACGGCCTTCCCTTGCAGCTGGTCTCCCTCTTCGACTCATCCTTAATATCTACAAAAAGGAATGACTTAGAACACCTTGAGAAACAACTGCATAAGGAGTTCAAATCCTTCTAAACTACTATATTATATATAGTAATCATTCATCAAAATACAATTACGTCTCTCATACGTAGTTACGTCAGCGAGCGTTGGCTAAAATCGATTAACCAAAGCTCTGATACCAAATGTGACGACCGCCCATGACTCCCGTACGAAACAAGGGAATGGTGCGCTGAAAGTGTGCCAGGCAGCCATGAGTGACCGTCAAGGGTAAAATAAACATCGCAGACTCTATCGTAAAACTCACAGCGCATGGATAAAATACAATAGAGAAATATAATATAGTGAAGCTCCCATAGAACAGAATATCATCATCTAATCATAATAGCTTTATACATGGTCTGAATCATGAATACAAGAAGCCTCACTACATAGCACTCAGAGTAATCAACAATCAGCGGAATATCCAGTACATAGAATATGAAAATAATATGCAAAGCCTCCTGCTCGTCTTCGTCATCATTAGCGTGAGCCACTAAGATCAGCACCTGTCACCTGTCACCTAGTCTGTCCATCCCAAACATGGATGAACAGCCCATGGTAATAAGAGGAGACATAAAACCTTGAGTCAGACAAAGTCTTAGTGAGCAGTAAATCAACTATCAAACATACCAAAAGAGCATAAGGGATAGAAGGAATAGGAACCAAACCATCCCACTCCACCTCTTTCTACAGTGATAGCCCCCAGACACATACTAAGAAGAAGCAAGCATAACATAGCAGATAATTAAGGTAAAGCAATAATCACTCGAGCCAAGGACGATGTTTTCCAAATACAAACCCCCAAGGCCTAAACCAAGATCAGATAAGCACCCAGAAAACACCGCTCTTGAGACCGAATGATAATACAACCAAACATCCATGACTCTGGCTATCACTGTTATCCTTGCCTTGATTTCACCGTTAGTTGAATGACCACCTGTCAAGGGCTAATGGTGACCCCGGTTTTAGACATAACTCCGCACGTCATCATGACCCGTGCCTAAGCCGAACGCATCAGCCCAGAGTACTAGCACGTCATCGTGACCCGTGCTTGGAACGTCATCGTGACCCGTTCCAACGTACCCTTGCTTTGAGTATGCTAGAACCTTCAACAACGATGAGATCTTAGCCTCCTAGTCATCCTCCTTGACGACTCTTTCCATACTAGCTCAAGCGCCTCTCAAGCTAATCATTATCCATCCCAACTCGGACCGCATCACCGAGTTATAACTTCGCACGTCGTCATGACCCGTGCTTGGAACGTCATCATGACCCGTCCCATCTCAACATATGCCTTGCCCCATCACATCATAGCAAAGTCCCATCTCAATATCATGCTTTGCCTTCTCGCATTATGGCAAGGTTCCACATCATCGAATCCATCCATATGAGCTTCCACATCCGCTTCATATGCTACAGGCAGCTTTCACCATTCAAGAGCCTTTCCACTTAGCTTTTGAATCACCATCGACCTTACTTGTCCAAGTCAAGTAATAGATCAACTAATCAATCAAATCAAACATTAATCCAAGCAATCAATCATTCAACAAGATCTACATAGAAAATCAAGTAATCAATCATGATCTAAATAGGCATTTATAATTACAATGGCAATTTCGTAAATAAATGAGCATAGATCTAACATACATGAATCATGGGTCTTTAGCATAGATCTAACAAATATAAATCATGGGTTTTGTCTCTACAACTAGATGAATGAACTTGCAAAGGTAAACATCTTCATAAGTAATGGATCTACACTTGGATCTAAGGAAGAATGCATAAAATCACTATCTACAACACTCCAACAAACCACCAATCCAATACACTCCTTTGGGTCCGCGTGAGAGATAACTACCACTCACCAAATCACCCAAACACTTCAAAAACAATCAACTCCAGATCTGGACAGCGAAGATCAAGGCTTGATCCGGCAAAATCTCGCTTCAATCGATGGAATCTCACTCGAACGGATGAAGATCTTCAACTTTGGCCCTTGAATCTTTGATCTTGATCTTCGATCTTGGATGGATGTTAGAACTAGATTGGAATGGAGAAAAGAAGATGAAGAAATGTTGAAGTCGAGATCTCAAAATGGCAGCACTCCGTCGCTTCAAAAACCGGTGCCAAAAAGTGAGCCAAAGCCCTCTATTTATAGGCTGATCACCCCTTAGGTCGTCCAGGCCTTATAACTCGTGCTCGGCCTTAGGTCGTTGCCGACCTAAAATCTTTCCCCGGCCTAACTTAGGTCGTTACCGACCTATCTACCCCACGACCTAACGGTCTAAACAAACTCCACGACTCATCGGAGATGCCGACCCAACCCAAAGCCGTTAGAACGGCCTAACCTTAACTCGGCATAGCCGACCTAACCCATTACCGAGTCAACGACCTAAGTTCCCAGACCTTCATGCGACCTAAAATATAGGCACGCGACCTAACAATCTATACAATCCTTCCTTAGGTCGTTAGACGACCTAACTATTGTCGACCTAACGCTAGAGACAACCTAGCAACCTAATAACCTACCGACCTATCGAGCAACACGAGTTACGACCTATCACTAAGTCGCTAACGACTTAGTATGTGCAGACCTAGACTCACGCGACTTAACACCTAACAAGTAAGTCGTTCGCGACTTATCAACACCCGCGGCTAACACTAAGTCGCTCGCGCGACTTAGCATTAAGTCGTTCATGCGACTTATTACTAAACCCCCAACAACCACGCGGCTATCTTAGGTCGTTTAACGACCTAACTCCCTAACTCGCCAACGACCTAACTCAACCCAGACCTTAAGTTGCTCATATCTATAGGTCGCCTGCGACCTAATACTTAACATGTTAACTCATCCAAGTCCATGAGTCATCCCACATCCTAACTCGACCACTAGTTAACTCGTTAGCTATTGTAACTCGGCCACATGACCTAAGACGCTAAGTCGGTCACGACTCAACTCCGAACGACCTAGGCTACCCTTCAACCTAAGCCTCTACACACCATACGACTTAAGCACTAACGACTTAAAGACAACAACAGTTTTACGATCTTTCGATCCGTAAAAATACGGGTCGTTACATTCTCTCCCCCTTAGGAATTTCGCCCCCGAAATTCCAAACAAACAACAGCAATCAAAACTATTCTGCATGCCTACCATCCATAGCAATCAACAAACCATGCATCCAATTTCTAACTTAGCATGCAGAATTCTAAGATTAGATCAAGATGCAAATTCATGAGATGTCACGACACTTTAGGGCCATAACGTGAAGAGTTCAGGATGAGCTGCCTTCATCCTCTCTTCCTCCTCCCACGTACAGTCGTTAACATCATCACTCCATTGTATCTTGAGCAACGTAATCGTCTTCCTCCTTAACTGTTTCGTGTCAGTTCCAACAACACGAAGTAGCTTACGAGGTCTCGAAACAACTGGTTCAATCTCTAAATCTTCACAGCTGTCAGCAGAAACCACCGTAGTTGGGTCGTGCACATACTTCCGTAGATAAGATACATGAAAAACACTGTGCACACCCGCCATCTTTTCCGGTAACTCCAATCTATAAGCGAGCTTTCCAATTCGCTCGATAATCGGGAATGGTCCAACAAATCTCGGAGTCAACTTCCCTTTCTTCCCGAATCTAATAACATTCTTAAATGGAGAAATCTTCACAAATACCATATCACCTATGTCGAATTCCAAATCCTTTCGACGATTATCGGCATAACCTTTCTGACGATCTTGGGCTGCTTTCATTCGTTGCCGAATGATCTCTATACAATCCGAAGTCTGTCGAATCATCTCTGGCCCAAGTATCAGCTTTTCTCCAGTTTCTAACCAACATGTCGGAGAGTTACACGGTCTCCCATATAATGCCTCATATGGTGTCATACCAATGCTCGACTGATAACTGTTATTATATGCAAACTCTACCAAATGAAGATGATCTTTCCATGATCCTCCGAAGTCCAGAACACAAGCTCTAAGAAGATCTTCCAAAACTCGATTGACTCTCTCAGTCTGACCATCTGTTTGCGGGTGATAAGCTGTACTCAAACACAACTCAGTTCCCAAAACTTCCTGAAAGCTCTTCCAAAATCCACTAGTGAACAATGGGTCTCGATCGCTCACTATACTCTTCGGAATACCATGGAATCGAACTATCCACTTAACATAAAGCTCAGCCAACTTCGATGCAGTCCTAGTTGATCGAACAGGAATGAACCTTGCACTTTTGGTCAAACGATCTACGATGACCCAAATCCCTTCATTTCCCGCTCTTGTCCTAGGTAGACCATCGATAAAATCCATTGACACTTGCTCCCACTTCCATGTAGGAACGTCTAATGGCTGAAGTAATCCACTGGGCTTCTTCTGCTCAGCTTTCACCAACTGGCAGTTCATACATTTGGAAATAAAATTTCCAACATCCTTCTTCATACCTTCCCAATAATAGGTTCTCTTCATATCCCGATACATCTTGTTTCCACCTGGATGAATCGTCAACTTCGAGTGATGACTTTCCCTCAGAATTTCATCTCTCAATCCATCAATATCGGGAACAACCAATCGTCCTTGCTTTCGAAGCCAACCCTCTCGATCGACCTCGAATCCCTTATCCTTCTCTGGGTCCAATCCGGATTCCAAATCACAGATGATCTTGACAAGCTTATCATCTCTCTTTTGGCTCTCGCCCATCCTTTCCACAAGAGTAGGTCTTATCGATAAGTTTGCCAACATCTCAGGTTCCAATTCACATCTAGGCCTGAAATCAAATCCAGCCAAATACTCGAGACTTTTCCATTCCGAAAACATGGCTCCCAATCCTGCATGTCTTCGACTTAACGCATCTGCCACTGCGTTACCTTTTCCCGGAGTATAGGCTATACCAAAATCATACGATGCTAGAAACTCTAGCCACCGTTGCTGTCGAAGATTCAAATCCTTTTGGGAGAAAAGATACTTCAATGACTTATGATCCGTAAACAACTCGAATCGAACTCCCAATAGATAATGTCTCCACATCTTCAAAGCAAACACAATTGCCGCTAACTCCAAATCATGAGTCGGATAATTCCTTTTATGCGGCTTCAGTTGTCGACTTGCATACGCAACAACTTTACCCTTCTGCATTAGCACTGCTCCCAGTCCAGTACCACATGCATCGGTGTAAACCACCATCTCATCATTCCCACTTGGAATAGTCAAAACAGGAGCACTTGTCAGTCGCTCTTTTAGGATTACGAAAGCTTGCTCACACTTGTCATCCCATCTGAACACTTGGTTCTTCTTCGTCAATCCTGTTAACGGTGCGGCTATCTTGGAAAAGTCTTTGATAAACCGTCGATAATACCCAGCTAATCCAAGAAAACTTCTCACATCAGATGCATTCTTAGGTCTAACCCAATCCTGGATCGCTGCCACCTTAGCGGGATCAACCGCTATTCCACTTCCAGAGATAACATGGCCTAAGAATCTCACTTCACTTTTCCAGAAGTGACACTTCGAAAACTTAGCCTTCAGCTGATGCTTCCGTAAGATTTCCAAAACAATACGCAAGTGCGTCTTGTGCTCTTCCTCAGTTCTGGAGTAAATCAGAATATCATCCACGAACACAAGCACGAACTTATTCAACCGATCTCTGAACACTCTATTCATAAGATCCACAAAATATGCTGGTGCATTAGTCAATCCAAATGGCATTACCAGCCACTCATAAAAACCGGATGGTGTCCTGAAAGCAGTCTTCGGCACACTATCCTTCGCCACTCTTAACTGGTGAAATCCCGTTGCCAAATCCATCTGAGAAAACACCTTCGCCTCGTGAAGCTGATCAAACAAGTCATCTATTCTCGGCAATGGATACTTGTTCTTCTTAGTCACCTTATTCAGCTCACGATAATCGACACACAACCTCAACGATCGATCCGCTTTGGTTGCGAACACAACTGGTGCACCCCATTCGGACATGCTACGCCGAATGAATCCTTTCCGTAAAAGGTCATCAACTTGCACCTTCAACTCTTGCTGCTCCCTAGGCGCCATCCGCCTAAGAGGCATCACAACAGGTCTGGCTCCCTCAACTAGATCGATACGAAACTCGACCTCCCTATGCGGCGGTAACCCTTTGACCTCGTCAAAGACGTCCTCAAATCCATTCACAATAGGCACCGACGACAGTCCATCCCGTGGAACAACCAGCGAATACATGAAGCTCATGAAGACGCCTTCCTCATGCTTACATCGTATCACAATCTTTCGCCCTTCCACATTCCCGACTGTCACCTCTAGCCTCTCACAATCAATCCTTGCCGCATACTTCCTAAGCCAGTCCATACCCAAAATAATTCCGAACCCCGTAAAGTTCAGAACAAAGCAATCACAAACAAACGAGCAATCATGACTCGACACAACTAGGCCACGGTATATCATACACAAACATGACGAACCCCCAACTGGATTAGTCACAACCAATGGCCTATCAACAATATCCGGTTTCAAACCTAACCGGCCTACCAAATCATCACAAACAAAAAAATGCGACGCTCCAGTATCAAACAACACTCTAACTGGAACACCACAAATAGAAAGAGTACCTTGAACCACCACACTCTTCCCCTTCTCTTCAGCAATAGGAGCTTTTGAAGACGACGACACAGCTCCCAAAGCATAAGCTTGCACAACCTGCCTATCTTTCCTCGGTTCTGGACAGTCCTTCTTGATATGTCCCAGCTTATCACAGTTGTGGCACTTCAACTGCACCTTTGGATTCTTGCAATCCCGGGAGAGATGACCCTTCTGTCGGCAGTTGTAGCAAGTCACTTCGCCTTTCAACTTCTTCTGGCCATCCTTTCCCTTCTGTTGCTGCTGCTTCCTCTTCTTATTTCCACCCTGCTGTGGCTTAGACCCTTCCTTGGTTACAGCAACAACAGAACCTTCCCTGAGAAACAAACTCTCATGCCTAAGAGCTTTTTCCACAAGCTTCTCAAACGGATCGTCCAAATGATCCACTAACTGCCTTCCAAGATAAGCGTCCAAACCGGTCACAAACTTCTCGTTCTTCTGGTAGGGAGAATCAATATACGATCTGGCATACTTGGACAAAGCTTCGAACTCAGAAATATACTCAAGAACTGGTCTCCCACCTTGCTTGAGCTCCACAAACCTCTTAAACAAAACAGATTTCTGAGCCGTAGAGATGAACTTGGCTTCAAATCTAACTTGGAATTGCTCCCAAGTAATCTCTTCTTCTGGAGTGTCTATGGTGATATAATTCCACCAATCAGCAGCTCTCCCTTGAAGCTGTCTCGATGCAAGCTTCCTCTTAGTTGCATCCTCAATTCCTAAATCTCCAAAGATCCTCCTACAAGCATCCATCCATCTCTGCACTTCAATGGTCGATTCCGTCCCTAAGAAAACCTTTCCTCCAAGAGCAGTATAGTCCTTACACAACTTAGCAAAATCCACCGATCTTGGAGCTTGAACTTGAACTCCAACATCTACAGATGGCCCTGGAGCTGGTATCCTTCTCATGATAGAAGTCATCATAGCTTCAAACATAGCTCCATAATTAGCAACTCCTTCAACGGCACGGCCTTCCCTTGCAGCTGGTCTCCCTCTTCGACTCATCCTTAATATCTACAAAAAGGAATGACTTAGAACACCTTGAGAAACAACTGCATAAGGAGTTCAAATCCTTCTAAACTACTATATTATATACAGTAATCATTCATCAAAATACAATTACGTCTCTCATACGTAGTTACGTCAGCGAGCGTTGGCTAAAATCGATTAACCAAAGCTCTGATACCAAATGTGACGACCGCCCATGACTCCCGCACGAAACAAGGGAATGGTGCGCTGAAAGTGTGCCAGGCAGCCATGAGTGACCGTCAAGGGTAAAATAAACATCGCAGACTCTATCGTAAAACTCACAGCGCATGGATAAAATACAATAGAGAAATATAATATAGTGAAGCTCCCATAGAACAGAATATCATCATCTAATCATAATAGCTTTATACATGGTCTGAATCATGAATACAAGAAGCCTCACTACATAGCACTCAGAGTAATCAACAATCAGCGGAATATCCAGTACATAGAATATGAAAATAATATGCAAAGCCTCCTGCTCGTCTTCGTCATCATTAGCGTGAGCCACTAAGATCAGCACCTGTCACCTGTCACCTAGTCTGTCCATCCCAAACATGGATGAACAGCCCATGGTAATAAGAGGAGACATAAAACCTTGAGTCAGACAAAGTCTTAGTGAGCAGTAAATCAACTATCAAACATACCAAAAGAGCATAAGGGATAGAAGGAATAGGAACCAAACCATCCCACTCCACCTCTTTCTACAGTGATAGCCCCCAGACACATACTAAGAAGAAGCAAGCATAACATAGCAGATAATTAAGGTAAAGCAATAATCACTCGAGCCAAGGACGATGTTTTCCAAATACAAACCCCCAAGGCCTAAACCAAGATCAGATAAGCACCCAGAAAACACCGCTCTTGAGACCGAATGATAATACAACCAAACATCCATGACTCTGGCTATCACTGTTATCCTTGCCTTGATTTCACCGTTAGTTGAATGACCACCTGTCAAGGGCTAATGGTGACCCCGGTTTTAGACATAACTCCGCACGTCATCATGACCCGTGCCTAAGCCGAACGCATCAGCCCAGAGTACTAGCACGTCATCGTGACCCGTGCTTGGAACGTCATCGTGACCCGTTCCAACGTACCCTTGCTTTGAGTATGCTAGAACCTTCAACAACGATGAGATCTTAGCCTCCTAGTCATCCTCCTTGACGACTCTTTCCATACTAGCTCAAGCGCCTCTCAAGCTAACCATTATCCATCCCAACTCGGACCGCATCACCGAGTTATAACTTCGCACGTCGTCATGACCCGTGCTTGGAACGTCATCATGACCCGTCCCATCTCAACATATGCCTTGCCCCATCACATCATAGCAAAGTCCCATCTCAATATCATGCTTTGCCTTCTCGCATTATGGCAAGGTTCCACATCATCGAATCCATCCATATGAGCTTCCACATCCGCTTCATATGCTACAGGCAGCTTTCACCATTCAAGAGCCTTTCCACTTAGCTTTTGAATCACCATCGACCTTACTTGTCCAAGTCAAGTAATAGATCAACTAATCAATCAAATCAAACATTAATCCAAGCAATCAATCATTCAACAAGATCTACATAGAAAATCAAGTAATCAATCATGATCTAAATAGGCATTTATAATTACAATGGCAATTTCGTAAATAAATGAGCATAGATCTAACATACATGAATCATGGGTCTTTAGCATAGATCTAACAAATATAAATCATGGGTTTTGTCTCTACAACTAGATGAATGAACTTGCAAAGGTAAACATCTTCATAAGTAATGGATCTACACTTGGATCTAAGGAAGAATGCATAAAATCACTATCTACAACACTCCAACAAACCACCAATCCAATACACTCCTTTGGGTCCGCGTGAGAGATAACTACCACTCACCAAATCACCCAAACACTTCAAAAACAATCAACTCCTGATCTGGACAGCGAAGATCAAGGCTTGATCCGGCAAAATCTCGCTTCAATCGATGAAATCTCACTCGAACGGATGAAGATCTTCAACTTTGGCCCTTGAATCTTTGATCTTGATCTTCGATCTTGGATGGATGTTAGAACTAGATTGGAATGGAGAAAAGAAGATGAAGAAATGTTGAAGTCGAGATCTCAAAATGGCAGCACTCCGTCACTTCAAAAACCGGTGCCAAAAAGTGAGCCAAAGCCCTCTATTTATAGGCTGATCACCCCTTAGGTCGTCCAGGCCTTATAACTCGTGCTCGGCCTTAGGTCGTTGCCGACCTAAAATCTTTCCCCGGCCTAACTTAGGTCGTTACCGACCTATCTACCCCACGACCTAACGGTCTAAACAAACTCCACGACTCATCGGAGATGCCGACCTAACCCAAAGCCGTTAGAACGACCTAACCTTAACTCGGCATAGCCGACCTAACCCATTACCGAGTCAACGACCTAAGTTCCCAGACCTTCATGCGACCTAAAATATAGGCATGCGACCTAACAATCTATACAATCCTTCCTTAGGTCGTTAGACGACCTAACTATTGTCGACCTAACGCTAGAGACAACCTAGCAACCTAATAACCTACCGACCTATCGAGCAACACGAGTTACGACCTATCACTAAGTCGCTAACGACTTAGTATGTGCAGACCTAGACTCACGCGACTTAACACCTAACAAGTAAGTCGTTCGCGACTTATCAACACCCGCGGCTAACACTAAGTCGCTCGCGCGACTTAGCATTAAGTCGTTCATGCGACTTATCACTAAACCCCCAACAACCACGCGGCTATCTTAGGTCGTTTAACGACGTAACTCGCCAACGACCTAACTCAACCCAGACCTTAAGTCGCTCATATCTATAGGTCGCCTGCGACCTAATACTTAACATGTTAACTCATCCAAGTCCATGAGTCATCCTACATCCTAACTCGACCTCTAGTTAACTCGTTAGCTATTATAACTCGGCCACATGACCTAAGACGCTAAGTCGGTCACGACTCAACTCCGAACGACCTAGGCTACCCTTCAACCTAAGCCTCTACACACCATACGACTTAAGCACTAACGACTTAAAGACAACAACAGTTTTACGATCTTTCGATCCGTAAAAATACGGGTCGTTACACAAATTTAACTATAATTCATTTGTATATGTTCATACAAATTATCATTTGATTATATTTAAATTTATAATTTACATTTATAATTCATATTTATAAATTTCATTTCATAATTGAATTTATCTCCTTAATCTTTGGTTGTATTTACAATTTCTAGTTAAATTTCCACTCAAAAATGATAATACTTTAAATATCATCACTCCTAACATCCAAGAAACCATATATTAGTTAAACAATTTACAAAAACTTTTCTTTATATCAAAATATATTCTTGGGTAAAATTATTTCATTTACCCATATTTAAAACAATACCGTGTCGATTTTTCTATTCAAGTGTTTAGAAACCCTTTCGATACAGTTGCGCAGACTATGCCGACGAAAGTTCATATGCCACTCAATAAATCAATCAACACAATATTAAAACAATTTATATTCACTAACAAATACGCGCTCATATCTATTAATATGCTCAAACTCATTCTAGAGTACTACGGACTCTAATTTATGAGTAACTCCCACCAGAGCCAAGGTTATCACCAACTTAAGCTCTGATACCAACTGTAACGACCCGCAAATCCGTACCCCCTGAGTCAACACTATTCTACCTAAATCAACTCAAGTTGTACAGAAATACGAACCGTTTGGGTTATAGAAGAAGAGGTAGAAGAAGAGAATAGAAAACAACAACAAGATCTAACCATCGCAGCGGAGTAAAATATAATAGATAATAAATTATCTTTACTCAAAATCAAATATATCTGTTTACATATATTACATCATCAGAGTACATCAATCACAACTCACATCAATAACATACAACTGGATACACAGCTACACAACATAGCGGGATATGTATATATATAAACAAGTACGAAAGTACGTATCGTCATCCTGCTCGTCTCCTGAGCTCCACAGCATCATATCCTGTATCCTATAATACTCGGTCTGACCCGAGCATTATAGTTAAATAATACCCGAGTCAGTCTGGAATACCAGCGTGAGAAAATCACACCCAATTGATTACTAAAGTTTCAAAAATCCTTTGAAAACAAAATCATCTCGTAAGACCACGCCACAAATAAACATGTCGGGCTTTTACCTTACGATAGCTAAAACAATTTTTATAGAAATCCTCTGATATTATAATAGGTCTATATACAAATACTTATAAAATAGCCGAAATTGTTACATCTATTAAATTCCAGCTACTAGCCACAAAAGTAGGTAATACAAACAAAACTCGTACAAGGCTTGTAGGGAGAATGGATTTCCAACTAATGACTAGGCACTGGGGTACCACCTGTCACAGTACGGGGCCTAGATCACCGTACCGAGGAGTACGCCCGCTCCCCTGCAACACAAGGCCGGGACTATCCCTTACTGGATAATCCCGAGTGATATCACCCCGCGGTTGGGATCAGCAACCGCCCACTAAGCCGAAAAATAAAAAGGGACATCTAGACTGGGATGACCTCATCCTGCTTGGGTGCTACCCACCTAGACTTGCTGCATAACCCCTGATTTTCAGTCACTCCCATTTGATGAGGCTTAAGGCTAAGCGTTACCTTTTTAGAATATATCCCTTAGGATGCCCATCATCCACTTGACAATGTTTCGCAAGCATTCATCCATACAAGTCCGTCCCGGGTTCGAACGGAACCGAAGGCACTATTCCTACTACATCCATTTTGGAAATATCCTCAGGATTAATAGCGACTAGCCCTTGCACTTCACTGCTCCATCTTCGAATCCAAAATCGTTTTCACGAATCGTACAAACCGGATCGAAGTGGTTTTCGAGAAATAAATCTCGATCCCGGTCTCTTCGAAACGATCAACGTATTTGTCCAATATTGATAGTCGGTGATTTAACTATCAATTAATATTCACAAACAACCATCAACCAATAAATAATTTCCTAATTTATTTATTTATCTCTAAATATCTTTACAAGATATATTCTCACTTTCAAATCTTTTTAAAAACAGTTTTCAAACTATCTTTCTTTTCTCAGAATAAATTCCGAGTATTTCCATTCCCACTGAAATCACCAAGCACAAAACTTTAGATTTTTAAAATAATTTAAAACACTTTACTTTGAAATATACTTTAAAACATTTATTTTAAAAATACTTCAATGATTTGTTAAAAAATACATACTATATGAATATTTGAAAATAAGGTTACTAAATAAAATATAAAACGAGATTTTCATTTTTAAAAATAAAATACTAAGTCACTCTTTAAATAATTATTGCTATAATAGATTAAAAGGAAATACTTATTTTAGAATTTAAATATTTAGAAATAGTAAATTTTTTAAAACATACTTCTTAAAACAACTTTAAACTTTTAATTTATATTTAAAAATTTACTTTGAAAACATACTTGGTTATTCAGAGAGAAATTTCCAATCTCAATCACTTAAATCAATTTTCCAAATTGATTCCCAATTTATTCCATTTGAAATAAATTTCTCTACTTATCAGTTCATTTCAAAATTCATTAATTATGGACTTTATTATTTTCTGTTTGATTTTTAATTCCTTTAGATGAAATATACAAATTTCAGGTTATTCCCAACTTCTTCTTTCTTCTTCTTAAATAATTTAAATTCTAAATTTAAAATAAATGTTATGTTCTTTTAAACAATAACATTGAAGTTAAGTTTCATTAACTCTCTGTTTATTTAAATTTTCCTTCCCATACTCAAGATTTATTCATTAAAATTTTAAAGTCACTTTATTTCCTTTCCAGTTCATTCATAAATTTATTCAACTTTTCTATAATTATTTTACTTACAACTTCACTTCTTTTGTTTTCGTTCCCAAACTCAAATTATATAATTGGTAATTCATTATTGCCCGATTATAACAATCAAGCCATAGCATTCAATATTTACACATAATTCATTACAGAATATCAAATATTTAGAACAGAGAATATTAAATAATTAAATAAAGTTGAGGGGTCCAGTTGGATCCCTCTAACCTGTTTTCTCTGCATCCACAGATGTTAGCACAATATAAAATGCAAATTCCAAACTTATACCACACTACAGCACATAAATCAATTCAACCATTACAAACAATTATTTAAATTTGATCATTTAAATTTAAATTTAACTGAGTGAGATTAACTCACCTTTGATTTTGCATTCGCCATTCACTCCAATATTCCCTTGGTTTTCTCGATTTTTGACCTTGAATAAAATATTATATGATTTATTAATATTTGAATTAATCGAGCAACTCTATTTTTATTTATTCCTTTAATTAACCCTTGTATAAATATTTATACCATTTATAAATAGTTGTACCGATCGAACAATTTAAATTTCCAGTTATAAATTTTCAATTAACTAAAAATTTGGGTTTCAACTCGTAAATTTGATTTTGAACAAATTTTCTTTTAATAAATTATTTCTAGCAACTAAAATAAATTAAGTAAAAATTCCTTCTTCTTTTGTTTTCTATAACATTCATATACATAAGTTATTAAATTAAAACATGAAGAATAAAAAAAAAGCAAATACATAAATATCTTACTATTACATCTATATGAGCAGAATATTACTTTATATTTTACTTTTCCTTTAAATCATATATATATCTTCCATCTATATGAGCATTAAATCAGAATTAATTGAAAAAGTAAAATTCGAATACCTCGCTTTCCCAAATCCTAGCTCGAACTCGCATGCCTCAAAAAAATCGCGACACCCACCTCGTATCGAGCACAACAAGCCAACCTCCCCAAACCCTAACTTGAAGCTCAGCTGAGACGAACTGCCCTCCTTCTTATCCCACACGCGAAAGTGCTAGCGACGTGGCCACGACTTCGGTGCTCAACCGAATCAACGCTCGCGGGATCCCCCCTCCAAATCGATAACGAGCCGACCTGACTTCACTAGTTCAAAGACGGCCGCGCGTGTGGGAAGAATAGATGCCCTGGGAAGTCGATTTGGAAATGAACGAACGTATTTGGTTTGCGATATGGTTCCGCGACTTCAGTCGCCATTTCTTCTCTTTTTTTTTTAGTGATAAGCCTGCGGTTATCAAAGGAAAAAGGAAAGGGGAGTATATTTTTTTTAACGACTGAAATGAAATGAGGGTTGCGTGAACGAATTACTTTGCTACGTACTCGATGGAACAAAAAGTGGCTGGCGTATAAAGAAAGCTTTGCGTGAAGAAAATATCTAGCTATAGTGATTGAAAATAAAACTGATGTGACAAGATTTAACTAGTCAACAGTGTATATTTTATTGAGTTTCCGATAAAAATTCAGTGCGTTTATATGTCGTACGCTCACACAACAACCCCAATCGCTCCGAAATTTGAAATCCGATAATAACACAATATTACGGATCCAATGGAACTGGTTTCGTCGAATTCCGAGACTGTGCCTCGGAAGGCTATTTTTAAATTCAATTTAAACGATAAAATTTTAAAACTGAACAAACCACTGTTAAATTCAATTTTAAAACTTCTATTATCTTCAGCATTATCAATATAAATTTTATAAGCCTTCAAATTATTTTTATTAGGCTTAAAATCTTAGATTTCATATTTTATTCAATTTCAAATTATTTAATTCAACAATTTAATTATCAAATAAATTATGATATTCGTAATTCAAGTTAAAATTATTATCTTGAATACTAAAATCAATTAAATATTCCGATTTTAAATGCTTGAAAATTCCGGGTCGTCACATTCCTTCCCCCTTAAAAGAATTTCGTCTTCGAAATTACTAGTTAGGAAAAATGGTCCAATACCCGTTGACTTATCCTCAAAACCAATCAATTCAACATCCAACCAACTATCTTTTTACAAAAGACCCTCATCATTCTTATTAACTTTCCAAACTTTTCCCTTAATTCCCTAATAACTTTACTTATAAAATCATTCAAATTATAATTCAAAACTAAATTTTGAATTATCGAAAATTTTCTGTAACTCTCTAAATTCCTGAAAAATTTCGCCAGCCTCTCCTTTGCGCGGCTGACTCAATACAACTACAAAATGGCTCTACGGCCTCCCAAATCCAAAAAAAGAAAATCAAAAAGCCATGCGGCTCGATCCAAAAACCCAATCCAATTTCATACCAAAATTTAAATACATACCTTTTTGTCGAGCATTTCAAATTTATCTTTTGAAATCAAATCCAACTTTCCTTTCCCTTTATAATACCTGCATATCCTTTATAACAATAATATCGAATCACAATATCCCAAAAACATTTTATCAACTTCCTTACAAATGTCAGTATTTATTCATTCAAATATTAACTTAGAATATATTTGTAATACCAAATTTCAATTAAGAATTCACCATTCCTTCTTAAGTTAGTATATGTATGAAATATGTTCCTTATACCCATTTTCATCTTACCATTTCAGCTTATATTTATTTCTATTCAAATTGATTCTTTCATTTTCATATGAATCTAATTTATCTTTAACTGTGAATATTTAAATTTTATTTTTCATTTATAACTAAGTCATGTCATTATTTTAATTAGTTTCATTCACTAACTTATTTTAGTTTCCAATTTGAATTTGTTTGTCGTTAACACAATTTTCCAAAAAATTTCAAAAATTTTCTAACTCCCAAAATTTCTGAAATTTTTTGGTAGAGACTCCTTTGTACGGAGGAGCTTTTGCAATTTGACAAAAGAGATAAATATATATACATCGACCCACACGGTCGGAAAAACCAAAAACAGTTCATATTTCCTATTTTTATTGCGTAGGCGTACCTTATTTAGCATTTTAAGCAAGCGGTTTATTATTTTTAGCAAATAGCACAACCAAATCCAGCCACACAGCTTCCAGGTACATGTACTTACTCAATTTAAAGATGTAAGTGCCGAATATATGCAGTTTAACAATATTTCACTTAGTTGCAATGGTTAAAACATATGAATTCTAAAGAAATGCACATCCAATATTTTCCATAAGCAATTTTTACAACTTTCATAGTAATTCAACTATTTCAATTAATTTACAAATCATTTTCATTCAAATTTGAATGGTTTAAAACTCAATCGCTTACATTTAATTTTTTCTTAAGCAAACTCAATTCATATTTAATTCCATTTCTTTCAAAATCAATTTATTTCACTCCTATTAATTCATAGAATTTTAATTACCTCCATTTACATCCAATGATATTTATTCTATGCAAATTTGACAAGATCTATGTGAACAAACAAATATTTATGTTTTATAACCAATTTAAATGGATTTCAACTCGATTTATACTTAATCCTATTTCATTTTCAAATTTATTCACAATCTAAATATTCTCATTTCATTGCATATCAAATTTGAATACATTCACTTGCATTCATTTTATTAACCAACTAGTTCATTCAAACCATTTACAACCTTGGTTCATCTTAATTGCCAATTAAATTTTCCTTTTATTTTAATCCATTCACAAGCATTTATTTCGCTCGACACACTCCTTTTAAATTTCATTTACAATCCATTTATTTACATTTCATTCCATATTTGTTTATTCCAAACTGTTTTATTTAGCTCGAAGACAATCCAAGCTATTTCATCCAATAACTATTTCAATGTTATGCACGATATATTCAATAGTGTTTCATTCCTTATCCGCATTCATTTGAATCCATTCTATTAACTTAAAACATTCCATTTCCTTATTGTCTCTAATTATTTCAATTCCGTAACAGCTTAAATGGTTTACTATTATTTATGTAAGAATTTCATTCCATTAAATATTATCGGCGACTCACCGAATTTTATTTCAATTAAAATTTATTTTCACCTGATAAAAATCCAATCCAATATTATTAAACTTAGTTTTAAGTTGAATTCAATTCAACACCTTTCCATATTTTAGCTTAAGGTTATTCACTCCAATGTTATTCTTAAGCTCATATCATTAGATTAGCTATTATAAAATTTAACTTTGCAGATTTAACTCATTCAATTGATTACATGGCCATTTCCAATTCATTTCCACTTATTTGGATTTTATTTGCAATTCATACCATTACTATTTCAATCTAATTTCATTTTTATTCGATATCTTTCCAATTATATTTAATTTGTTAACACTTCAAGTCAAATTTTAATTAATAACTCAAGTTCTGATTCCACCATTCACCTTTAACTTACCATCAAATTTTATTAACTCACAATTCAACTTCATTCTCTATTTATTTAATTAATTGCAAGACCACTTTCAATTATATTTTCTTCACTAATGATTCAAGTCGAATTTGATTTATAACTTGAGTTTTATTTCCAAACTTCAATATTAACTCACCAATTCAGCTTTCTTTAGCTACATTGGTTATCATTTTATATTTTGTTATCTAATTTATTATCTACTTAGTTTTTCCTTAATTTATAATTCAATACTTGAATTTTAATTTCAAATATCACTTCATTCAATTTGCTTAAGTTCAATTTATTTTATAATTCAAGCTTGGATTTTTTTTTTATTTTTTTATTTTTCAAGTCATCAAACAATATTTATTTTGGGTTTCCATTTCCACTTATAAATTTTATAAGCCACAACTCATTATTTACACAATTCCATTCATTCTAGGCTTGAATACATTCTTCTTTCAGTTTTAACTCAAGCCTTATGCTTATTTACAATCTAAACATATTTTATTTTATGGATTTTTAATTCTTTTACACGTTATCTAATTTATTTATTTCAATTCAATCCTTATCTAACTTATTTTCCAATTATTTAAGTAAGAATATAATTCCATTCATAATTCAATTGAATTCTTATTCCAATCCAATTTTATTTGAACTTGGTTTTATTTAACTCAATTCGATTCAATTTTATTCATCAATCCAAGTAAATCTCATTTTTAACTTCCCACTTTTAAATTTAAATTCCAACCTTCAAAGCTTATATTTCCTTTATAATTTAAAAATCATCTCAATTTATAAGCTTACCACTTATCTCTTCAGGAATTTTTTTTTTAAACACCCGGCTTTGGTTTCAAATTATTTTGAAATCTCCTACATCTCAAATCACATTTCTCAAAAGACAAACCAATCTTGGTTTTATTCCCAACAAATTTCCTTTGAAATTTTCAAAAACAACTAGTTTTTCTGAACAAATCAATTTTTAGCAGCAATCCGTCACTTAGAAATTCGAAAATGAATACTGATGATGCGGCCGTCATCATCGGAATTATTTTTCAATAAACCAAGTGATTTCAATGCTTTTTCACTTTCAAAATCGATTTAAAACAACTTTCCTTTCATAAATACCCCCAAACAATAATGCTATCTTTTATCTTCAAAACACTTCTAAATTTCCAGGATTTTAAATTCCAAATCCTGCTTAAATCAAATTTAACTATAATTCATTTGTATATGTTCATACAAATTATCATTTGATTATATTTCAATTTATAATTTACATTTATAATTCATATTTATAAATTTCATTTCATAATTGAATTTATCTCCTTAATCTTTGGTTGTATTTACTATTTCTAGGTAAATTTCCACTCAAAAATGATAATACTTTAAATATCATCACTCCTAACATCCAAGCAACCATATATTAGTTAAACAGTTAACAAAAACTTTTCTTTATATCAAAATATATTCTTGGGTAAAATTATTTCATTTACCCATATTTAAAACAATACCGTGTCGATTTTTCTATTCAAGTGTTTAGAAACCCTTTCGATACAGTTGCGCAGACTATGCCGACGAAGGTTCATATGCCACTCAATAAATCAATCAACACAATATTAAAACAATTTATATTCACTAACAAATACGCGCTCATATCTATTAATACGCTCAAACTCATTCTAGAGTACTACGGACTCTAATTTATGAGTAACTCCCACCAGAGCCAAGGTTATCACCAACCTAAGCTCTGATACCAACTGAAACGACCCGCAAATCCGTACCACTTGAGTCAACACTATTCTACCTAAATCAACTCAAGTTGTATAGAAATACGAACCGTTTGGGTTAAAGAAGAAGAGGTAGAAGAAGAGAATAGAAAACAACAACAAGATCTAACCATCGCAGCGAAAGTGCTAGCGACGCAGCCACGACTTCGGTGCTCAGCCGAATCAACGCTCGCGAGATCCCCCCCCAAATCGATAACGAGCCGACCTGACTTCACTAGTTCAGAGACGGCCGCACACGTGGGAAGAATTGATGCCCTGGGAAGTCGATTTGGAAATGAACGAACGTATTTGGTTTGCGATATGGTTCCGCGACTTCAGTCGCCATTTCTTCTCTTTTTTTTTAAGTGATAAGCCTGCGGTTATCAAAGGAAAAAGGAAAGGGGAGTATATTTTTTTTAACGACTGAAATGAAATGAGGGTTGCGTAAAAGAATTACTTTGCTACGTACTCGACGGAACAAAAAGTGGCTGGCATATAAAGAAAGCTTTGCGTGAAGAAAATATCTAGCTATAGTGATTGAAAATAAAATTGATGTGACAAGATTTAACTAGTCAACAGTGTATATTTTATTGAGTTTCCGATAAAAATTCAGTGCGTTTATATGTCGTACGCTCACACAACAACCCCAATCGCTCCGAAATTTGAAATCCGATAATATTACAATATTACGGATCCAATGGAACTAGTTTCGTCGAATTCCGAGACTATGCCTCGGAAGGCTATTTTTAAATTCAATTTAAACGATAAAATTTTAAAACTGAATAAACCACTGTTAAATTCAATTTTAAAACTTCTATTATCTTCAGTGTTATCAATATAAATTTTATAAGCCTTCAAATTATTTTTAATAGGCTTAAATCTTAGATTTCATATTTTATTCAATTTTAAATTATTTAATTCAATAATTTAATTATCAAATAAATTATGATATTCGTAATTCAAGTTAAAATTATTATCTTGAACATTTAAAATCAATTAAATATTCCGATTTTAAATGCTTGAAAATTCCGGGTTGTCAGAGTAAATCATCATATACACATATATTGATACATAACAGAGTATACAAAATAATACATGTCAAGTGGTATAGCAAACCACAATATACAGACGAACCAAAAGAATACATATATCAGAGTTACAATAAAAGGACTACACAAAAAGCTTGGACAAAAAGGAACAAGCTGAATAGTCCATGCGGAAGCAAAATAGGCTAAGTCCAAAAGCACCTAACCTGAAACATCTCGGTCTGACCCGAGTTTAAAATACACGGGTCAGTCTAGCTAAAAAAATCAATTAGATAAATTGAACAACAATAACCTGCAAGGTTACAAAGCATAACAAATATCTCTAAAGGAGATAACACAATCATCTAACAAAAGATGAATCATATGATAACAAAACAAGCCTCATATCATCGGCAACACAACAGACAAAGGATAAGAATATCCCAAATCACGCCAAAAATGCAATAACAAATACCAATGAAGGTAACACAAGTTCCACAAGATAATCGCTACATATCATGCAGCTCAAAAAGACCAACACCGAAGGGCGATACCTAGGGAATATACATAACAATGAAACATCATAAAATTTGCACGTGCTCAATACTGTATAAAAAAGGATCCATGAGCCTGAAGACTCCAAACCCAATATCACCCATGCGGCTCATAACGACCAACATAGAAAGCGATACTATAGGGCAACAAACCCGAAGGCACAAACCCGAAGGCAACATACCCGAAGGCAACAAACCTGAAGGAGACAGTCCGAAGACACTATCCCAAAGGCAACAAAACGTAGTGGTGAAAGTCCGGAGGCCCAGTACTGGACACCACTAACTGGCGGAATGTGTCATAACTCTCAAAAAGGAATCCGAAAAGTGTCAACGTGAGTCCCATAACCACTCGTTCGCACTAAACGGTTTACTATCCGTTAGTTAATTTCACACTCAAAGTAGTACAAAGTTCACCTCATATCATCGGTAAACCAAACCCGAAGGTCAAAACGATCAATTGAATAGGTCGGGGATTAATCGGAAGGATAAACGCACAGATTCATGGTCCGTGTTTTGCCCAACCATTTAATCACCCTGCCACTTCGCTCAAAGTGCGAAATTGTGCGTGCGTTTTAAATAGAATTTATAAATCGGAGAAGCGAACTTTTAATATGATTTGAAGAAATCATTTATAAAAACCCGTGAATGAATTCAAAAAGGAATCATCAAGGTCAAATATGCATAAACAACTAATTGGAATCAATATGCATCGATCAATTTGGAAAACTAAGTGAACAAGGCAAATTGGAAAAAGACAATAGATTCAGACGTCTGAAAGAAGTGGTTCAGACGTCTGAATCTGGAAATTAATATGTTTTCCAGAACAGAATTCAGACGTCTGAACCCAAACTTTCAGACGTCTGAAATAGGCATTATTTTGCCTATTTCCTTTCTGGTTGAAATTTAGCACTTTCAGACGTCTGAAATATAAATTCAGACGTCTGAATCTGGGAATTAAAATCTTCCCCAGAACAATATTCAGACGTCTGAAATAGGGTTTCAGACGTCTGAAACCTGATGGTCAGGCTTTTCCTGAACCTAGGCCATCTATGGCCAAACAAATCGAAAGCAATCGGATGCGTGTTGATTATGGGCTTACTTCAAACGACTACCCAACCTTAACGACACACCCAAACACTCCGAATAACATAAACATCAACCATATAAGGTTTTACATAGATTTGGCTTCAAAAATCAATATTTGGCAATTTCACCAAAGCAATCCAAATCGAAAGTAAATGAACATGTAGATATATTAGGAATTCATTCCTAATAACCCAAGATAGTTGTAGACATAAATGTGGGATAAAAATCTCACCTAACATCAATAATATCAAGAGAAGTAGATGTGAGTTCAAAACTCACCTTTTAATTCAAAACAAGAATAGAGAAGCTCAATAGCAAAGAAAACAACCAACCACTCTCCACTTCAACTCTACTAGCTTCAATCTAAGATCAAAACAAGTATTTTACTAAGTTAGGTTTTAGGAAATTTTCTGAAATTGAAGGAGAAAGAGTTGGAGAAGATGAAGAGGAGGTACCAATAGCTTCTCTTTGATTTTTGGAGCAAGAATTCAAGTATGCAAGGTAAACTAGGGCTTGAAATTTCTATTTCCTCTTCCCTTCCACCATTTTCAGTTTTTGCTTGAGTTTTATTAAATGAAAATGAGTGAATGAAAAGAGATGGGCTGAGTTAAGTTATTAAACTAACAAATTGGCTGAACCCAACCCAAAACCCAACTAGAAAAAGTTGCAAAATTCAACTTACTCCAAACATATCAAAGCTTATACTAAAAAAGATCGCAAACACCATTTTGGAACCAATGGAGGTGGTTTCGAGTCCTAACTCGACCATTTGCAAAAAGTAACATTTCGGACCTAAAAATCCGACTAACGACACTATATTTAAATAAAACATTCAAATATAAAATCGTTAAATATGCGGGTTGTTACAATATAGATTCTCATGCGAGTAGTCCAATAATTATAGTTCAAACCATTGAAAAATGGAGGTCGTGCAGTTGATTGACCTTCAATAAAACTAGTGTTAGCGGCAGTATTAGTGGTAGTGCTGGTGTAGTTTTCCATATTAGCAAGATATCAGATAACTGTGTAACGGTTATATGATGCCTTGCTCTGATACCAAATAAAAATGCAGTGGATCGTGCTATATGGAAATATTAAACTAGTGCGGAAATAAATTAAGTTACTAAAGTAATGAATAAGTAAAAAAACAAGCACATTAGGAATTTTTATACTGGTTCGAACTTCCCGTTCTACGTCCAGTTCCAGACTCCTTCTAGAATTTTAACTATAACAACCCTCACTTAACCTAGAGGAACAGGTTTACACTGCCTGAGCAACTGAAAATGACTTTACTCGCCTAAGCAACCGAATAGGACTTCAATACAAATAACAAATGTATCTGACTGTAGTGTGTTCTTGAATAACACTGATATGCCAATTGAGTACAATCTTTCTATAATCTTCTCCTTTATGATATATAGTGACGTGCTTTGAGAATTATGAAAGATAAAGTGATCAATGATCAAAGGATGTAAGCAATTTGAGTGCAATTTGAAAGTTTGAGAATAGATGATAATTCAAGAGTGCAAAAAGTAAATTCGGTGTATTGTTTGTTGAATTCTATAATCTATTTATAGTATATAAAGAGTTGCAACTATAGATGAAAAGTTATATTGAAAAGAACAGTTACAACCATTGATTTTGAAACGTTTCTCTTCGGTGAAGAGAAGTGACTTTTCAAGAAAATAGCTGTTAGAAATATTCAAACGTCTGAATAAAATAATTCATACTTCTAAATTGGATGAAAACGCAAACAACAAGCTATTAGGCAATTTTTGACCTTTTTCTATGTCTGAATATTTTCATTCAGATGTCTGAATATTGTGAAAACAATATTCATGTTCAGCATTCAGATGTTTGAATGAATTGTTTCAGACGTCTGAGTTTGAAATTTTGTTCATGTATGAGCATGCGTGTGCACATATTTATATATATATATATATATATATATATATATATATATATATCATTTCAAGAAAGATTTTATCAAATTTTTAAGTAAAGTGCAGACTCTGGATACACAATATACAACTTTAAACATTTGAAAAGAAATCTGCAATAAATCTCCTATAAAGATGGTTAGTATACACATCACATTTATATAGGTTGTCACAATCAAAATCGAGATTCCAACAAACTTGTCCTCACAAAACTGAATACACAGCGGAATATAAGTCAGATATGTGATATATGTCTCCGTCATCTAGCTCGTCTCCTGAGCTCCAAAGCATCCTATCCTATATGTGTAATACTCGGTCTGACGTGAGCGTTATAATAAAATAATACCCGAGTCAGTGTGAAAAACCAGTGTGAGAAAACACACTCAATTGGATTATTAAAATTTTAAAATCCTTTGAAATCAAAGGTATCTCGTAAGACCACGCCACAAATAAACATGCCGGGTTTTTACCTTACGATAACCAAAACATTTTATCAAATTCGTCTGATATTATAATAGTGTCTACAGAAAGTAAAATAGAATCTAGCTGAAATGCTTGCATCTCACGTTCTAGCACAGTTGGCCATAATCAAAATCGTACGGGCATTTATTGGAGATTAGATTCCATACAATGGCAGGGCTACTGGGGTACCGCCCGTCACAGTACCTAGCCTAGATCAGAGTATCGAGGACCACTCTCGATCTCCTGCGACACAAGACCGTAGCTACACCTTACTGGATAGTCCGAATAAGATCATCCCTCGGTTGGGATCAGCAATCGCCCACACAGCCGAGATCAAAAAGGGACTCTAGACAGGGATGACGTTACCCTAATTGGGTGCTACCCACTTAGCCTTGCTGCACCTCCCCTGTTTAAGCCATTCCCGATTGATGAGACTTGAGGCTATGCATTACCTTTTTAGAACACATTTCACTTAGAATTCTCATCGTCCTCTTGACAATGGTCTGATAGCATTCGTCCATACAAGTTGCCCTGGGTCTGGACAAACCGAATCACCGTCTTTATTATCTTTATGGTCTTAATTTGCAAACATTCAAACCGGATCGAAGTGATTTTCAGATAATGAAACCCGATCTAGGTCTCTTCAAAACGATCAGTGCATTGGCCAATATTGATAGTTGGTTATTTAACTATCAAATAACATTCATAAGCCAAATATTTTATTTCCACCGAAAAGTACCAAGTCTTATCAAAACTAATTTTCACATAAATTAAATCACTTTATCCAAAAATACAAACTTAAAACATTTAAAATAAAACTACTTAAATCGCTTTATTCAAAATAATAGTTATGGAATTCTATAATAATTTCCCAAGTAAAACTTAGCCAAAACAACTTTTAAAATAAAACTATTTTATAAGGTATAAATATTTAATAGTTATCCTTTACATCAAGATACTAATTTAGCCTTTTAAAATGTTTACTACTATAATTAATTTAAATAAATATTTACTTTAACAATTTTAAAACAACTAAATAATAATTTTTCTAAAGCATTCTTCCAAATACACTTTTAAAACTTCTAATTTATACTTAAAAATCTTCTTTGAAAATATACTTGCCTTTTTCAGGAAAATACACTTTCCATTCCAATACAGCACATTTAATCATTTGTAAATTCTTCTCAATTTATCCCAATTTAATCTACATTCCAATTCCGTAAATTTTCCTTTCCACACATTTTTTTGAAATAAAACCACTATTTATTTTTAAAATGATTTACTCTTTTCATACAAATTCCCACCGTGAATTTATACTTTCAAATTTATTCACTGATAAATATTTCACTTTATTTATAAACCTAGTTTATAATTTCCATACCCTCATTTTTCCTTTAAATCACAGTTTTCGAAACACTCAATCGATTTCCCAATCGATTCTCTGAATTAATTCCATTTTGAAATTTATTTTGATTTACCCAAATTTATTCCAAAATCCATTAATTTCATATTCACTCCTTTATTATGATTTAAAACCTTATTTAAATCTAAAATATCAATTCCCTATTCTACTTCAAAATTCCCTTTTTTATTTCTTTCCAAACATTTTAAAATCTGGAATTTTAAAAATAAAATCCTTTAATTCTTAAACAACATCGCTTAAGTCCTCAAAACTCCTTTATTTTCCATTTACTTAAAATTTCCATTTCTCCCATTTTTGGAATTTATTTAATAGGATTTAAAAATCAAGCTCTTTATTCTCTTCCAAATTCATTCTTTCAATTTATCCAAATTCACTATAATTCTTTTACTTAAAAATTTTCTTTTTTATTCCCCTTCAAGTATCCAATCTCTATCATTTTGATATCTCAATATACCCAAAATATATTCAGCAAACCAAGCAATCAATAACTTCAATTTTCAATATAATCTATCACGGATTATCAAATAAATCATATCACGGAATATGAAAATAAATTTCAATATTTTAAGAAATCCAATTGGATCCCTCCAACCTATTTCCCTGCATCCACAGATGTTTGCACAATATGAAAATACCAATCTCATTTCGAGGAGGATATCGCGGTATATAGGGTCATCCGCTATTATGCGGGGCGCATAGGGTCTCATCCGCTATATAATGCGGGAATATCAATCACTCCAATATATACACACACTACTATATATAATATCACAACCAGACTGATAACACATCATCATTCAAGCAATCAACCAATAATTTAATTTTAACTAATTTAAATTAGTTAATAATCCAATTTGAGCGAGATTAAGTCACCTTCAATTTTTTTAGTTTTGCAATCCACTTCAATCTCATCTTGATTTCACAATGACTTTAGACCTTGTATAAACATTTATCGGTTTATTAATATTCGAAGCAATCCAAAAATTAATTTTAATAAATTAGTTTACCTAATAATTTGGTTTTAAACTAATTTCCAATAATAAATAAGTTTTGTAACTAAAATAATTAAACAAGTTAATAAATCAAGTTAATCACTATAATACATTATACCAAAATTAAATAGTAGATTTAATATGTGTATAAGTATATTTATTTTATTTTATTTCCTTTGAAACTGCCTATATAAAAAAAGAGTCTATATACATATATTCCCTGTCTGCCTATATTAAGGTGAATTATGTATATATGTTTATCTTTATAAACAGAATTATTTCACCTTACTGAAAAATTAAATGCTGAGTTATATTTTCTTCCTTCAGTAATGCTGAGTTACAATCAAATGCTGAGTTATATATATATATATATATATATATATATATATATCAAATCAAAACCAAACTGCTACCTCACAGGACCTAGCTATTCCCGACCTCCCACTAGCTTCACCGTGCCGACGCCGCACTACGAGCCCCAAGCCCTAGCTCCGATCGACCCACCATCGCACCCAACCGAACTCCTTCAATCCTGACTTCACAAATGACTTCGACCGACATCGCGACCTCGAGCCCATAAACGGCCGCGACATCGAGCTCATCTACCAACTGCTCCGCTTCCCCATGCCATTATAACACACTCGAACACCACCCTAATTGAGACTCACACGCGACAAATCGAAACCCACATGCGAGAAATTTCGATCGACCTCGATCCTTGCCGCCCTCATCTCAAATTTTATTTTATATGTTTGCTTTTCTTTTCACCGAAGCTTGGCCACAACTATTTGAAATGCTCTTGACCTTTTCAATTTGAAATAGAAAAAAATGGAAAAGGAAGACATTGCTTTGAATTTAGCTTTGTTCAGAATTTCATATTTTTTTGGGAAAGAAGCTTGATTTCGATCGGCTTTGGTTTGAAGGTTTATTGCTCTGCCATTTCGAACAGCATAAAAAGAAAAGGGACAAGGAAGAAAAATGAAGACGCGATTCATATATGAATAATTTCTTTTCCTTGATACTTTGAAAAGCTTGGCTATGAAATGAAGCGAAGAGGGAAAAGATGTTTTGCATGTCAGCTGAGGTTTGTGTATACGATTTAAAGAGAAACGAAAAAGCTCTGATGTGAAATTTTGACTGGTCAATGAAATTATGTTATTTAAATTTTAATCGTCTCGAATTCGCAACTTAAAATCTCGACTTCCTATCAAGGCATGCCGCTAGGTGTTTATAATGCTATATCCCTATTTCGAATGCAATGGAAAAGATTTCGAGTCCTAATTCGATCGTATGGAGAAGATAGCATTTTGGACCCAGTTATTATATTGAATTTTGATATAAATTTCATTGCGTTTATATCCCGAACGATCACACGACAAATCCAAACACTATGAAATTTAAAATCTGATAATAATATACTATTATGGATCCAATGAAACTAGTTTCATCGAATTCCGAGACTGTGCCTCAGAAGGCTATTTTAAAATATCAATTTAAACGATATATATTTAAAACCGAACGAATCACTTTTAAATTCACTTTTAACACTTTTACTATCTTCAGTATTATCAACATAAATTTTATAAGCCTTCAAATTATTTTTAACAAGCCCGAATCCCCATTTTAATATTTTTCCCAATTTCCAATTGTTAAATTCAATAATTTAATTTCCCAATAAATATTTATATTTGAAATTCAAGTTAAAATTACCTTTTAAATATTTAAAATCAATTAAATATTCCAATGTCAAATATCCAAAATTCTGGGTCATTACATTCCCCCCTTAAAAGAATTTCGTCCTTGAAATTACTAGTTAAGAAGAATGGTCTAATATCCGTCAACTATTTTTCCCGAAGCCAAACAATTACTAATAACTCCCCAAAACAGTCTTTTTATTGAAGACACCCTATCACTATTTAGACTTGGTGATTTCCATTGGAAATAAACGATAGGGTGGAAACTTACTCTACGAAGAAAAGAGTAATTTGAAAATTGTTTCAAAGAGTTGAAGGGTGGAAAATTATTTTGTAAAGATATTTTGAAATAAATAATTTGGCAAATTATTTGAATCTGATGGTTGTTTATGGATGTTATTTGATAGTTAAATAGTCCACTATCAATATTGGCCAATGCAATAATCGTTTCGAAGAGGCCGGGATCGGGTTTGCCAAAATACCGCATGATAGGGGGTTCTCGCTTCATGTTTGGTGGCGAGCAGGAGACTCATACCCCTACATATCCCGGGGTGGGTTGGTTGCGAGTCGAGAGGTTGACCGTAAAAGCAAATTCGAGGTTATGCCACGGTGGGTCTGGGATGGTTGAAAAGCCTATCGGTCGCCACTGGCTCGATCGTTACATTTGGTATCAGAGCTGAAGGTAAGCGAGAACCTTGGCTCTGGTGGGGATTACTCATTAGAAATAGAGTCCGTAGCACTCTAGAATGAGTTTGAGAGTATTAATAGATATGAGCGCGTAGTTATTAGTGAATATAAAAATTGTTTTTTATGTTGTGTTGACTTATCGGTTGAGCATTTATAGATTCTAGTCGATATGTGGGACGTCATGTTATTGATAGGGGTTCCTAAACTCCTAAGCGAGATAAACCGACACAGTATTATTTTAAAATAGGGTAAATGAAATAATTTTACCCAAATTATTTTTGTATATAAAAGAAATAATTTTTCGTAAATTATTATAGTATATATATGGTTGCTTGATTGTTAGGAAGTGATAATATTAAATTATTGTCATTGTTGTGTAAAAATTGAATAAAAAATTGAAATCATAACTAAAAGCTAGGAAATAAATTCATATACAAATGGGATTTGTAAATGTATATTGTAAATGTGATTTATAATTTGAAATAAGATGCCAAAGTAATTTTTGAATATGGATTGAAAGGATTTAGGATTTGAAATTTTGAGAAATTTAATTCCCTTTGAGTTTGGAAACATTTTCAAAGGTTTTGGAGGAATAATGGTGATATTAATTCAGAAATATTTTTGAACTGGATTTGAATCTAGTGAGATTTGGAATTTGAAAATGTTTTTGAAGAGATAAAAGCAATAAACTCTCTTCGGTCGTTGGAAAATAACTTCGGCGATGACTGCAGCATCATCGATGTTCATTTTCGAGTTTCCAAAAAAGGAATTGCTGCCAAATTGTTTTAAATGGGAGTTGTTAGCAAAACTGGGTTTGGTTTTGAAATTCAAAGGTATACAAATGAATTATGTATATAATTGATTTTAAATATGATTTTGAAATATTTAAGCGATTGTTAAAAACTCTAGAATTTAATTAAAAATGTTTATAGCATATAAATGGGTTTAATGACTTATAAAAATTTGAAAAAAAAATTGGGATAAAAATTAACTTGAAGAAGAGTTAAATTAAAATAAGTGTGAAATGTAAATAAGTTGGGAAATGCGACGCCCCACCTCTATGCCCACGCTAGCCAAGAACATTACGGTGAATGTTGTCAACTAGCACGGAGAATAAGGCTGTTGGGGAGCGACCATCCGTGTAATTGCTTTGTGCGGGCATCGATATGTCAGATAGAATAGCATGTACTCTATTTCAAGTGGAAATCCGACATGCCGACACAAACTCAAAGCTACTACACAGTGGCTATAATATCTTCGGAGACAAATATAGAAATAAACATAACACAAATCAGTCACAGGCAATTCATATCACAAAGGCGGAAATAGATATGAATATTACACATAAAAGTGTACATCAGAGTAGTGGTCTAAAAAGATCCACGATAATACAAAAGAATAGCAACACGTGCTATGCAAAAGAATAAGTATATATCATATAGTCTGTATCTCAAGTGTATACAACAAAATAAACTACTAATCTAAGTAGCTTGCCCAAAAGTCAGAGAAATCAATCCCAAGAGAGAAGTCAAGCAGAAGCACCTGTAACATCTCGGTCTGACCCGAGTATTATTTAATAAGAAATTAATAAACGGATCAGTCTAACTATAGATATCAAATGAAGCGATATAGAATAAGAGTTATGACTAAACACATAATAATCACTATTCCAAGCTGTGATATATATAAGTAATTGAAACTCAACGAGAGATTAATCAATATCACCAAATCTACACAAGAATCAAAGAAATGCCATACTCTTATTTCGTTCATCAAACCACAAATATTGACGATTTTATCAATGTCAATCACAAAAGTCAATGACACACAAATTTACCAATGCACAAATATTGACAATAATATCAATGTCAATCACACAAGTCAATGACACACAAATTTACCAATGCACAAATATTGACAATAATATCAATGTCAATCACACAAGTCAATGACACACAAATTCACCAATGCACAAATATGGACAATAATATCAATGGAAATCACGAAAATTGGTGAAACACAAATTCTAGAAATCATCTCAAGAAATCCAGTAGATGACACACAAATTCACCTATACACAATAATTGATAAATTATATCAATAGAAATCACAAAAATAGGTGAAGAAGGAAATTCCATAATTCGACACACGAAAACCAGAAATCACACAAAATAGGGGGGAAGGCCTATCACACGAACGGGAGCATGAAAACTCTCCAACAGCCGTAACACACGAACGAGAGGCTATCTCGTGGTAGCTAGCCATTAATTTGACACACGAATGGTCCGAAGACCGTGGGTTGCTACCCCACCACTTTGAGTCGAAACTCCACAAAACGGGGTTTAGTCTCCCTTGCAGACAAAGAGACATCGCACATTGCTAGTCTAAATCATAAAAATGATCGTCATGATCATCAAGAAGTGTCAATTACAATAAGCTAGTAAATATATGAGCTTAGCTTCATGTCCCATAACCACTAGCTTAACTTAAATATTTACGAACAAATTGTAGATCTCCACTAGAAAATTGTCACAAGAGATTCAATCGAACAAGTCCAAGAATTAACCGACAAAGTGAACGCAAGCGTTTCATACCACTTCTTTTACTAAGTCGTTTAATTAGATTTCTCATACGAGTGAGGTAAGGTTTATATATACTAATAGATTGGAAAACAGTTTTATAAACGAATTTGGTATTAAAATAGTATTGAAATCGTTTGAGGAAAGAGTTTTGATATTTACTACTAGTATAGAAAACCTTTATATTTTTAAAGTGACAAAACACAAAGAAGATTGTAGGAACAATCAATCACTAAAATTCACATACGAAGATGTGAATAAAAATCCAACGAAACCGATAAAGAATCCATCAAAATGGATACTCAAAAATCCCTAAAAAGGAGTCATCAAAGTCATAACAAATGATAACAAGACATATGAAACAACACGAATCGATAAAAGTTGGAAACCACACAAAATAGGCGAAATAGGCAAAATAACATTAGGTCGGTCGGCCGGCAGCAGGGCTCGGTCGACCGAACCTTGATATGAAAAACCTCTCGGGCATCAGGTCGGTCGACCGAATCAGGGGGGTCGGTCGGCCGAACCAGAAACAGAGGCACTTATACTAGCAGGTCGGTCGACCGAACCAGGGGGGTCGGTCGACCGAACCTGTTTCTAGCTTCTTCCCTGCTTATTACAAATGAGGTTCAATCTTGACCAAATTGCATTCTCTCGAGCAACGGTGCTAAGGGATTATGCCAATCGACTACCCGACCCTATAAGCTCCTCGATGTATCACCAAAAACATGTTCAAACATCCAAGTTAGGATTTTTAACGAATTGAACTCAAAACACTAAAAATTGGAATATTCATCCAACCAATCCAAACCAAAAGCAAATGCACACACATAAGTGTTAGGAATTCATACCTAACAATCGAAGATAAATATAAGCGTAGATGTGAGATAAAAATCTCACCTTTTTACAAAATCGAACAAGAAGAAGCTTGAAAGCAAATGGAGAATCAACCTCTCTTCAACACAACCCAAATGAGCTTGAATCTAAGCTCAAAACAAGAACATTCCCAAAATTAGGTTTAGGAATTTCTGAAATTGGAAGAGAATAAGTTGGAGAAGAAGGAGAGAAGCTTACCAATGGGTTCTTCTTGAGTTTGGAGCTAGGAATTTGAAGTTGGAAGAGGAACTAGGGTTTTGGAGTTTTAATTTCCAATCTCTCCCACCATTAATACTTTAAAAACTGAAAAGAGAAGAGAATGAGGGTGAATGGGGAAGAGTGGCTCAGATTTGAGCATAAGTTAACATAGGGCTGAGCCCAAAACCAAACCCAAAGTGAAAAGTAGCAAAAATCAACTTTCTCCAAACATATCGAAGCTTATACTCAAAAAGGTCGCAAACGGCATTTTAAACTCAATGGGAGTGGTCCCGAGTCCTAATTCGACCGTATGCAAAAAGTAGCTTTTCGGACTAAAATCCGACTAACGATAAAATATTTAAATAAAATATTTAAATATAAAATCGACAAATATGCGGGTTGTTACAGACTCCCCTCCTTAAATAAATTGCGTCCTCGTAATATTTTAAGAAGAGAACATAAAGTAACAACCATAAAAGCATATTCAACACAAAAGAAAATTGAAATAAGAAGTTCACCTTAAAGAGCACGGGAAAGTAAGTCCGGATGTGTTCGCTCGATGAACTCTCTAGATTCCCAAGAACAATCCTTAGGATTTGAAGACCACTGAACTTTAACAAGCAGAACATCTTTATCTCGAAGTCGTTTGACCTCCGAAGCAATGATACGAATAGGATGTTGCTCATAAGTTAAATTAGGCGAAACTTCAATCTCTTCCACAACACCGGGCTCAAGAACTCGAAGACACTTCCGAAGTTGAGAAACGTGAAACACGTCATGGATAGCAGAAAATTGAGCCGGTAATAAAAGGCGATAAGCCATGGAACCAATAAGTTCAGTGATAGGAAATGGCCCAATATATCGAGGCGCTAATTTTCCCGATCAACTGAAACGTACAACACCTTTCATAGGTGACACACGAATGAACACAAGATCTCCCACAGAAAATTCTAACTTCCTTCTTCGGTTATCGGCATAGGATTTTTGTCTACTCTGGGCTTCTTTCATCCTATGACGTATAAAATCAATCTTTTCTGTGGAATCATGAATAAAATCTGGACCTAAAACCAGCTTCTCACCGGCCTCAAGCCAACAAGAAGGAGATCGGCATGGCCTTCCGTAGAGTGCCTCAAAAGGTGCCATACCAATACTAGATTGGAAGCTATTATTATAGGAAAATTCAACAAGCGAAATGTGATCTTCCCAACTTCCACCAAAATCAAGAACACAAGCACGAAGAAGATCTTCAAGAGTTTGATTCACACGCTCAGTTTGTCCATTGGACTGAGGATGATAAGCGGTGCTAAAATTAAGCTTCATTCCCAAAGCTTTTTGAAGACTCTTCCAAAATCCACTAGTAAACAATGGATCATGATCACTAACAATAGAAGTAGGAACTCCATGCAATTTAACAATCTCTTTGATAAAGAGCTTGGCCAAAAGAGGAACGGTTCGGTTAGACCGAACGGGAATAAAATGGGCGGATTTAGTAAGTCTATCAACAATTACCCATAAGCTATCATGACCCGAACGAGAACGGGGAAGGCCATCTATAAAATCCATGGAAATTTGGTCCCACTTACAAATTGGAATTTCTAAAGGTTGCAATAGCCCACCGGGCCTTTGATGTTCGGCCTTAACGAGTTGGCAAGTCATGCAACGCTTAACGAAGTTAGCGATGTCAAGTTTCATTCCCTCCCAATAATAAAGTCGCTTCATATCTGCGTACATTTTACTACTTCCGGGATGAATAGTAAATTTAGAATGATGAGAATCTTCTAAAATACCTTTACGAAGATCACAAATATTTGGCACGACAAGTCTACCAAATTTCCGAATGCCGCCACGAGAATCGATATCAAAGTCATTCAAACCTTCAATATCAATTTTATCCTTAATATTTTGGCCAAGAAGAGCCAATTCAGGATCTAGCCTTTGAGCTTCAAGAATGCGGTCTAAAAGAGATGGATGAGCCTCAAGGCTACATAACACAAGTGATGAACATAAATCGGAGACACGGTCTCGAATCTCACAAGAGGATAATATCTCGAGATCGTTCCATTCGGATATCATCATAGAAACAACAGCTTGTTGTTTACGGCTAAGAGCATCGGCGACACGATTACCCTTTCCGGGAGTATAAAGAATATCAAGTTCATATGGTGCAAGAAATTCGAGCCAACGCTGTTGACGCAAACTAAGTTCCTTTTGAGAGAATAAATACTTCAAGGACTTATGATCGGTATAAAGAACAAATTTCTCTCCTAAAAGATAATGACGCCAAATACGAAGGGCGAAAACAATAGCCGCGAGCTCTAAATCATGAGTGGCATATCTAGTCTCAGCAGGCTTCAATTGCCTAGAAGCATAAGCAATAACACGTTCTCTTTGCATAAGAACGGCACCCAAACCAACGCGATTAGCATCAGTATAAACAATGAAATCTTGATTCCCCTCGGGAATAACAAGAATAGGAGCATCAGAAAGGAGTTCTTTTAATTTCTGAAAAGAAGTTTCACATTTGTCCGACCAAATGTATTTAATGCCTTTCTTGGTCAAGCTAGTGAGAGGCACGGCAATCTTAGAAAAGTCTTTGATAAAACGACGGTAAAAGCCCGCCAATCCGAGAAAATTACGAATCTCTGTCACACTCTCCGGTCTCTTCCAATCTTGAATCGCTTCAATCTTTGAAGGATCCACGGAAATTCCGAATTCGGAAATAATATGACCGAGAAACTTCACACGAGATTGCCAAAAGTGGCATTTAGAAAATTTTGCCTTTAATTGGTTACTCCTAAGAGTTTCCAACACAATCCGAAGATGTTTTTCATGCTCCTCCTCGGTTTTAGAATACACAAGAATATCATCGATAAAGATGAGAACAAACCGGTCGAGGAAGTCTTTGAAAACTCTATTCATAAGGTCAACGAAATAAGCCGGAGCATTCGTTAGACCAAATGGCATAACGAGCCATTCATAAGATCCATAACGAGTACGGAACGATGTCAAAGGAATACTATCCTCTGCAATACGAAGCTGATGAAATCCAGTAGCTAAGTCTAATTATGAAAAGACTCTAGCACCACTAAGTTGATCGAATAGATCATCAATCCGAGGTAAAGGATATTTATTTTTGATAGTTAGATCATTAAGCTTGCGGTAGTCAACGCAAAGCCTAAGTGTACCATCGGATTTCTTCACAAAAATAGCCGAAGCTCCCTAAGGCGAAGAACTAGAGTGAATAAATTGCTTCGTCTCCAATTCAGATAATTGTTTACGCATCTCCACGTTTTCTTTATTGGACATACGATAAGGAGGACGAGTGATAGGTTGAGCTCCAGGAATAAGATTAATTCTGAACTCAATTGCTCGCTTAGGTGGTAATCCTAAAACGGGCTCGAATATATCGGAAAATTCACAAACAACGTGAATAAGAGAAGTAATATCACCCTCATCATCATCATCGTCATCACGAGGGTTTAAAGAATATAAAGATGCGACCAAGCTGGAATCTGAATCTTTAAAGATTAATAGAAATCTGCTTAATAGATTGAGGGTGTCGAAGATGAATAGTCCGCTCAGGACATAGGATATGAGCTTCATAACGGATAAGCCAATCCATTCCCAAAATCATTCCAAAGCCTAAATATCGCATGACATGCAAATCGGCTCGGAAAGAAAAATCACACAAGATAATCTCGACATCTTTACACAATAAACTGATTGTCGCGGATCCACCAACCGGATTCGCAATTCTCAAAGAAGTCATTAAACACAAAATATCCAAGGAAAAAGTATCAACAAGTTCTTTTGATATAAAAGAATGGGACGCACCCGTATCAAAAAGAACTCGAATAGGATGGTCACGAAATAAAATAATTTTATCCAGAATAGAATGAGAAATACCTTGGCCACGAGATGTGTTGCCAGGGGCTTGAGCAACATTAAGCTTTCCCTCCTTCCTATTTTGAAATTTGGGACATGCATGCATAAAATGGTCCGGGCTCTTGCAATAGCGACAAGTACGAGGCTTTGAACGCTTGTTCGCAAAATGGTTTCTCGAACCACAATTATAGCATTTCCCTTGAGTAGAGGAAAAGGTCTTTTCAGCTGGAGTTGCTTGCCTCCTTTTCTTATTGGGATAAGGGCCTTTAAATTTGTTTGGCCTCTTCTTGTTGTTGAAGTTTGGTTTAGCTCCCACCACTTCAACATCACCCTCCCTATCCGCCTCTTCAAGTCGAAGAGCGATGTCAACGAGTTGATCAAAGGAAACTTCTAACTTTAGAAGTAATGGCTTCTTGAGATTTTTGTTTAAGCCATAAACAAATCTCTGATTCTTCTTCAGAGGGGTGTTGATGTATTCAACCCCATACTTGGAAAGTGATTCAAAAGAAGCAACGTAGTCCGTCACGGAAGAATCGCCTTGAACAAGGTCAATGAAACGACGAGCCATCGTCACTTTCTCAGCTTCTGGTACGAATTTTAATTTGAAGCGTTCTCGGAATTGCTCCCAGGTGAGATCCGCTTCATTAATCTCAGAAATAAGAAGCTCGTACCGGTCCAATGCTCTTTCTCGGAGCATACTAGAGGCCACCTGGACTCGGTGAAGGTCAATAAGATTCATGCGAGAAAAGATTCGATCGCATGACCTTAGCCAGGCCTGTACTTCAATAACGGTTTCGGAACCTTTAAATGGCTCCCCACCCAAATTAGTGTAATCGCTACACAAGCATGCAAATCCCGACTTCGGGTGAGTAGGTTCCGGGTTAGTTCCAGCTGCTTGAGCATTCGTCACTAAATCAAGAAGCTGTTGAGCAGTCATAAAAACTCCATCCTGGGGTGGAGTGCTAGATGGTACGGCTCTGGGGCGGCCTGGTCTAGACATTTCTCTTCCTTTAGAAAGAAAGAAGAAGAAGAAAAAGGTTATTCACCAAATTGAATATCAAGCAATCTTGATAGATAAATAAGGGATCATAAGGAAAATAGGATGAATCGGTACGAAGACTCGAATTAAATCCTAAAGCACGACTCCTAAGATGGACTTAGGACGATGATCCTTGTTATAATATTCCATATTGTTCCGAAGTTTGGCTCTGATACCAAGCTGTGACGCCCCACCTCTATGCCCACGCTAGCCAAGAACATTGCGGTGAATGCTGTCAACTAGCACGGAGAATAAGGCTGTTGAGGAGCGACCATCCGTGTAATTGCTTTGTGCGAGCATCGATATGTCAGATAGAATAGCATGCACTCTATTTCAAGTGGAAATCCGACATGCCGACACAAACTCAAAGCTACTACACAGTGGCTATAATATCTTCGGAGACAAATATAGAAATAAACATAACACAAATCAGTCACATGCAATTCATATCACAAAGGCGGAAATAGATATGAATATTACACATAAAAGTGTGCATCAGAGTAGTGGTCTAAAAAGATCCACGATAATACAAAAGAATAGCAACACGTGCTATACAAAAGAATAAGTATACATCATAGAGTCTGTATCTCAAGTGTATACAACAAAATAAACTACTAATCTAAGTAGTTTGCCCAAAAGTCAGAGAAATCAATCCCAAGAGAGAAGTCAAGCAGAAGCACCTGTAACATCTCGTTCTGACCCGAGTATTATTTAATAAGAAAATAATAAACGGATCAGTCTAACTATAGATATCAGATGAAACGATATAGAATAAGAGTTATGACTAAACACATAATAATCACTATTCCAAGCTGCGATATATATAAGTAATTGAAACTCAACGAGAGATTAATCAATATCACCAAATCTACACAAGAATCAAAGAAATGCCATACTCTTATTTCATTCATCAAACCACAAATATTGACGATTTTATCAATGTCAATCACAAAAGTCAATGACACACAAATTTACCAATGCACAAATATTGACAATAATATCAATGTCAATCACACAAGTCAATGACACACAAATTTACCAATGCACAAATATTGACAATAATATCAATGTCAATCACACAAGTCAATGACACACAAATTCACCAATGCACAAATATTGACAATAATATCAATGGAAATCACGAAAATTGGTGAAACACAAATTCTAGAAATCATCTCAAGAAATCCAGTAAATGACACACAAATTCACCTATACACAATAATTGATAAATTATATCAATAGAAATCACAAAAATAGGTGAAGAAGGAAATTCCAGAATTCGACACACGAAAACTAGAAATCACACAAAATAGGGGGAAGGCCTATCACACGAACGGGAGCATGAAAACTCACCAACAGCTGTAACACACGAACGAGAGGCTATCTCGTGGTAGCTAGCCATTAATTTGACACACAAATGGTCCGAAGACCGTGGGTTGCTACCCCACCACTTTGAGTCGAAACTCCACAAAATGGGGTTTAGTCTCCCTTGCAGACAAAGAGACATCGCACATTGCTAGTCTAAATCATAAAAATGATCGTCATGATCATCAAGAAGTGTCAATTACAATAAGCTAGTAAATATATGAGCTTAGCTTCATGTCCCATAACCACTAGCTTAACTTAAATATTTACGAACAAATTGTAGATCTCCACTAGAAAATTGTCACAAGAGATTCAATCGAACAAGTCCAAGAATTAACCGACAAAGTGAACGCAAGCGTTTCATACCACTTGTTTTACTAAGTCGTTTAATTAGATTTCTCATACGAGTGAGGTAAGGTTTATATATACTAATAGATTGGAAAACAGTTTTATAAACGAATTTGGTATTAAAATAGTATTGAAATCGTTTGAGGAAAGAGTTTTGATATTTACTACTAGTATAGAAAACCTTTATATTTTTAAAGTGACAAAACACAAAGAAGATTGTAGGAACAATCAATCACTAAAATTCACATACGAAGATGTGAATAAAAATCCAACGAAACCGATAAAGAATCCATCAAAATGGATACTCAAAAATCCCTAAAAAGGAGTCATCAAAGTCATAACAAATGATAACAAGACATAGGAAACAACACGAATCGATAAAAGTTGGAAACCACACAAAATAGGCGAAATAGGCAAAATAACATCAGGTCGGTCGGCCGACAGCAGGGCTCGGTCGACCGAACCTTGATATGAAAAACCTCTCGGGCATCAGGTCGGTCGTCCGAACCAGGGGGGTCGGTCGGCCGAACCAGAAACAAAGGCACTTATACTAGCAGGTCGGTCGACCGAACCAGGGGGGTCGGTCGGCCGAACCTGTTTCCAGCCTCTTCCCTGCCTATTACAAATGAGGTTCAATCTTGACCAAATTGCATTCTCTCGAGCAACGGCGCTAAGGGATTATGCCAATCGACTACCCGGCCCTATAAGCTCCTCGATGCATCACCAAAAACATGTTCAAACATCCAAGTTAGGATTTTTAACGAATTGAACTCAAAACACTAAAAATTGGAATATTCACCCAACCAATCCAAACCAAAAACAAATGCACACACATAAGTGTTAGGAATTCATACCTAACAATCGAAGATAAATATAAGCATAGATGTGAGATAAAAATCTCACCTTTTTACAAAATCGAACAAGAAGAAGCTTGAAAGCAAATGGAGAATCAACCTCTCTTCAACACAACCCAAATGAGCTTGAATCTAAGCTCAAAACAAGAACATTCGCAAAATTAGGTTTAGGAATTCCTGAAATTGGTAAGAGAATAAGTTGGAGAAGAAGGAGAGAAGCTTACCAATGGGTTCTTCTTGAGTTTGGAGCTAGGAATTTGAAGTTGGAAGAGGAACTAGGGTTTTGGAGTTTTAATTTCCAATCTCTCCCACCATTAATACTTTAAAAACTGAAAAGAGAAGAGAATGAGGGTGAATGGGGAAGAGTGGCTCAGATTTGAGCATAAGTTAACATAGGGCTGAGCCCAAAACCAAACCCAAAGTGAAAAGTAGCAAAAATCAACTTTCTCCAAATATATCGAAGCTTATACTCAAAAAGGTCGCAAACGGCATTTTAAACTCAATGGGAGTGGTCCCGAGTCCTAATTCGACCGTATGCAAAAAGTAGCTTTTCGGACTAAAATCCGACTAACGATAAAATATTTAAATATAAAATCGACAAATATGCGGGTTGTTACAGGAAACTTATAGAAATTTAAAATTTGAATTTGATTGGAAGATAATTGAATTAAGTTAAATAAAGTAAAACATGAGGAAATGAATCTAAGTAAGCTAAATGGAATGGACATTGAAATAAAAATTTATTAAGTAGGAAATAAATTTGTGAATGAACAAATGAATTTACATTTGTAAATAAATGAATTGAAATTTAATATTAGAATGATACTTGGTTTAGATTGTATAAAGTGAAGTGTAGAGTTACTTCGTAGTAGACTAAAAATAATTTAAAGTTTGAAAATAAAATCCATTAAGATTTAAATAAATTAGTAAGTGGAACTAATTAGAAAAATGGTTAATTAAGTATGAGTTGAGATAATGTGAATAGAATTTAATATTTAAAATGAAAGGGAAATTGAATTCAAATGAATTTGAAAATGAAAATTTGAATAAAAGTATAGATAAACCAAAGAGATAAAGAAGAAAGAAATATAAGAAATTATATAAAATATTTATCGAACTTAAGAAATGAATGGTGAAATTCTTAGGTAAAATCTGGAATTGGGAAAATATACTAAGTAAGTATTTGAATGGAGTTAATAAAAGTATGGGAAAAGAAAATTTTGTATAGAAATCAATATAAATGTGAATAAAAGAGAATTGATTTAGCTAATAATCAATTGGGGAAAAATACATGGGATGTACGTGTATTACTTTATTCGCATAGCAATTTGATCCTGATTCGAGCACAGAATTTCGAGATAGTTATATCAATCCGAGTTGGGATTTTTCATTCGATTTTCAACGGCGAACCCTGGATATGGATTTTTGATTGATTTTGGAAAGTCTTTATCATAGTTGAAAATCTTTATCATAGTTTACGGCTATGCAAGGAGAATGACGGTTTCTGATCAAGAAACCAAATCTGAGTCCACACTAGGAAGTCGGGTGGACAATACTAGTTCAGAAGTGAAATTGTGTGATCGAGTGAGCGATCAGAATTGGTATTGCGTACGGATGACATATGTGTATCGTACGGGCTTGAATGAAATAAATATTGAAACTTTTGTAAAGAACTGTATAAAATGATTTTGAATACTATAATTGGATATTTTTACTGAGTAGTGTGTTGGTAATTAATAGCAAAGGATAAATTGATGTTTTCAAATTCAAAAGATAATTTGAATTGCCTGAAAAAAGGTATGTATTTAAATTCCTATATGAAATTTAATGATTTTTTGGTCTAGCTACTTGGCTTTTTGTTTCTTCTGAAATCTGGAGGACCGTAGAGGCATTTTGTAGTTAAAATCTGGGGGCCCGATCATCACCATTTCAATCCATTACTATTTTATTCGACCACATTCCCAAATATATTTAATTCGTTTACAATTAAGTCAGATTTTATTTATAACTCAAGTTCCACATTTAATTTATTCAATTCCATAATCCATTTTACTTAACCAAGTTAATATCCATTCCTATATTCAATTAACTAATTAATTATCTAATTAGTTCACTTCCATTTAACAATTTAATATTTGATTTTTATTTCAAAAATCACTTCATTTAATTTACTTGAGTTTTAATTTATTTTATAATCCACGTTTTAATTTTTATTTCTTCATCAAAATATCAAACCATTTTTTATTTTGCTTATTTCTATTCCATTTTCCAATTTATAAGTTTCACAATTTATTTTTCACATTATTGTAAACTCTATACATGAGTTGATTCCATTCAATAATTATAACCCATAGTTATACAATCATTTATAGCTTAGCTTGAATATGGACATTATTTCAACTCTAATTTGGCGTGCATTTCAATTAAATATTATTTATAATCCAATCAAATTTTATTTAACTTAGCTTAAGTTAAAATTCAATTCCTTCAATCAATTAAACTTACACAAGTTAAAATTTTAATTCCAGAATTCAAACACTTGGTTTTTATTTCAAATCATTTACAACCATAATATATATATATAGACCCTTTGGTTTGACAAACCATTTCTCTGGAATTTCAAAATCAACTTGATTTTATCCAAAACAATTCCTATGGAATTTCCAACGCAACACCTGTTTATCAAACAAAAATCTCCATGTCAAATCACTATAATAGCAAATCCGTCACTTAGAAACTCGAAAATGAATACTAATGATGCGGCTGTCATCACCAGAATTATTTTCCAACGATTGTAGCAAGTTTAGTGCTATATCACTCGTAAAATCCATTTTTAAATTCAGTTAAAGCATTTTCTATTCAAAAAAAAAATCTCCAAATAATACTCAATTATTTATTTCAAAAATATTTCCGAAATAACACTAATTTCATTTCCATAACACTTCTGGAAATATTTTCCAAACCTTCCGGGGTTTAAATTTTTGAATTCAAGTTCGAATCCATTTCAATTATAATTCATTTATATAATTCATACTTATACAATTTTCATTTGGTTATAAATAACCATTTTAAAATTTATAATCTTGTTAGGCTATAATATTATCACTCAAACACTCCAATATACTATCATAATTTTAGAAAATTATTTCCACCATATCAAAATATAATTTTAAGGTAAATTATCACATTTACCCCATTTCAAAACAATACTGTGTCAGTTTACCTTGTTTAAGAGTTTTGTAACCCATATTGGTATAGTTGGACTTCCTGCATCGGCCGGGATTCATAAACACTCAACCGATAAATTAATACAGTATAAAACATTTTATATTCACTAAAAAATACGCTCTCATATCTATTAACACACTCAACTCATTCTAGGTTACTAATGACCCTATCACTAATGAGTAATCTCCACCAAAGCCAAGGTTCTCGCTTAACCTTCAGCACTGATACCAAGTTAAATGAACTAGATTTTCGACCCATAAAAATCAACATCAATACGTTCATTGTATACCATACCGAGAAATCGAGTGCCAGAAATACCAGATCATTAGGGTGAAGTAGAAAGAGATAGGAGAAACCGAAACAACAACACAGAATCACACAATCGCAACGGAACAAAACATAATATATAATAATAGATTTTTATACAAAAGAAACTATAACTGTTAATATACATACAATTATCAGAGTACAACAATCAACAATCAAATTGGAGAGTTATAATAACTTGTCCTCACCAGTGCTGATTATATAGTCGACACACAGCGGAATATAATCAAATACGTGGTATACGCCTGAAATCCTCCGGCTCGTCTCCTGAGCTCCATAACATCCTAACCTAAATCTATAATACTCGTTCTAACGCGAACATTACAATAAAATAACAACCGAGTTAGTCTGGAAAACCAGCATGAGAAAAACACACTCAATTTGAATTACTAACGTTATCATAATCCTTTAGAAACAAAGGTATCTCGTAAGATCACATCACGCATAAATACGACGGGTTTTTCCCTTACGATAACCAAAACATTTGATATCAAAATCATTGTTTTCGGAAAAATCGAAGACAAAGAGAACCGGGCTTTTCCAATCAATCAATTATAATAATAGTGGCTATAGAAAGTAAATTAGAATATAGCCGAAATACTTGCATCTCACGTTTTAGCATAGTTGGGCACAATCAAAACTGTACGGCGCTTATTGGAGAATGGTTTCAAGACTGGGTTACTTGGGTATTTCCCGTCATAATACACCTCTTGTAAATGTAGCGAGGACCTCGCTGTGATCCACTGACAGCACAAGACCGGCCCACCCCTACTTAGATAGTACCGAATATGTTATCACCCCAGGTATCCCCACCCTTAATCGAGCGCTCACTTTTCCATGCACAACCATATCCGTAATTTTTATATATCCGAGGTTATCTAAAAAGGTGATAACACACCCTAATTGGGTGTGACCCACTTAACCTTGCTGCATCTCCCTTTTTTTAGTCACTCCCAGTTGATGAGGCATGAGGCGACGTTTTACCTTTAGAATAGCATTAATACTTGGAACGCTAACACTGCCTTCCAAGCAATAATGCAATGATAACATTCATCCATACAAGTTGCTCTGGGTCTAAACAAACGGAGTCACCATCTTCACGCTATCACCATTTGTAACACTAAAATCGGATCGAAGTGGTGTTTAGATAATTAAATTCGATCCCGGTCTATTCGAAACGATCAACGAATTTGGAAAAAATTGATAGTTGGTTATTCAACTATTAAATAACATCCATATGTAGTCACTAGACCATTTTTTATAATTCTTTAAAAAATCCATTTCAAAATATCTTTACAAAGATATATATTCAAATCTCTATCAAATTTTCATTATTTGAAAATAATTTCGAATACTTGTTTCCATAACAGGATATTTCCACCCGTACCTCACTTCAACACTTAGTGAAATATTTCCAATTTCAATTTATAATCCATTACTTAGAAAAATATATCGATATAAATTCTTCATCTCTAAATATTTTCAAAAACCTTCCATTTCAACACATACAAAAATACTCTAAGTCCATTTTCCGAAATCATTTCTAATATCAATACTTAGGAATTTCTTATATTATATCCTACAATTTCCAGAATTTATATTAAATTCTTTTACATCTTCTAAAATCGATTACACTCACTTATAATCTCATCTATTCATATACAACTTCTACAAATCATATCGGTTTTTAGATCTCGAGAGAGTTTATAAATAAATTAAATCATTTCCAAAACTGTATGCATGCATGATAAGTATTTTTAAAGAATGATAATTTATTTTTAAAAATACATTTAAGTAATTATTTAAAATTTTAAAATACTTTAATAAACATTGATACTTCATTCTTTATTTCATTTCCAAATAACAAACTGATTTACGAAGCTTACTATAAGTATTTGAATTCATCTCAATAAATAGTAAATATTTGAATAATCTACTTCCCAAAATATTTCACTATTAACAGCTTAAATATTCATAATTGGATAAGTAAAATTTTCCTTTCAAAAGAAACAACTTAACTTCTTAAAATTAAAAACATATTTTTAAAATCTCATTAACCAATTAGATTTATAAATTCCTCTTGATTCCCTACACACCGCTTTCATTCCGATGTCCTTAACTATTTCCACTTTTCAAAGATAGTACTCACTATTTTTCCTCAACCCTATTTCCATATCCTAGTATAAATTCACCCTATGAATTTTATATTCCCAAATTGTCATTTGATGTACATTTCCTTTATTTATAACATCGTTTATAAATTTATAACTTCTTTGAGTTTCGCTTTTTATAAAACTATTCTCATTTATAAAATTCCATTTTATAAATCCATTCCCGTATAATTCCATTTATTTTTCAGACCTATTGAAATATCGATTTTAACTTCTTTTCCATTTTCACCCCTAAATACCATTTTAAAATCCATTATTTCAAATCCCCTATATAAATTATTTTTAAAATATCTATTACAAATATTTTTCTTGAATAATTAAGTACAACCCAAAATCAATTATTGTTTTATCCAAATCAATTACTTTTAAAATAATCCAAATTTCATATGAATATTTTTATATTCAAAATTCCTTTTAATTCCTTGAAATTCAAAAATAATATTTAAGTTATTCAAAATACCAAAATTTAGGCCAGTACAACCATAGCATCCAATAATTCACATCACAACAATAATCTATAACAGATTATTCTAACACATCATATATTACTATATATGAAAAACTATGTGACAACCCACATATTTATCAATTGTATATTTAAATATTTTATTTAAATATTTTATCGTTCGTCGGATTTTGGTCTGAAAAGCTACTTGTTGCAAACAGTCGAATTGGGACTCGAGACCACCCCCATTGAGTTCAAAATGACGTTTGCGACCTTTTTGAGTATAAGCTTCGATATGTTTGGAGTAAGTCGAATTTTGACCTTTTTCACTTAGGGCCTTGGTTTGGGCTGAACCCATTAGCCACTTACTAACTCAGTCCCAAACCCCCTTCTCCTCTTCACTTCATTCTTAATTTCCTAATACATTCAAGCTTCATCAAAAATGGGGGAAGAGAAAAGGAATTAGAAACTCCAAGCCCTAGTTCCTCTTGCTAGCTCAAGTTCTTGCTCCAAAAATCAAAGAGAACCCATTGGTAAGCTTCTCTCCTTCTTCCCCAACTCATTCTCTCTTTGATTTCAGAAATTTCCTAAACCTAACTTAGGGAATGTTCTTCTTTTAAGCTTAGATTCAAGCTTCTTGTGTTGAGATTGAGGTGTGGTTGATCTTCCCTTGTATTCAAGCTTCTCATTCATTGATTCGGGTTCAAAGGTGAGATTTTTAATCTCACATCTATGCTTATAATTCTCTTCTATTGTTAGGTATGAATTCCTAAAACTTATTCATGTGCATTTGATTTTGATTTGGATTGCTTTTGTGAATATTCCAATTTTTAGTGTTTTGAGTTCAATTCGTTAAAAATCCTAACTTTGATGTTTGAACATGTTTTTGGTGATGCATCGAGGAGCATATAGTGCCGGGTAGTCGATTGGCATAAACCCTTAGCGCCGTTGCTCGTGCGATTGCAATTTGATCGAGAGTTGCACCTCTTTTGAAATACGGTAGGAAGTGCAAGCATACAGGTTCGGCCGACCGAGCCCCTGGGCCGGTCGACCGACCTGTAGTCCAGGCACTTCCTGCCTCTGTTTGGAAGTGCTGGTTACAGGCTTCGGCCGACCGAGCCCCCTGGGCCGGTTGACCGACCTGGTGCCCCGAGCACTTCCAACCTCTGGTTCGGTCGACCGACTCAGGGAGTCCGGTCGACCGACCTGCTACTATTTGCCAGATTAGCCTATATTGCTAATCCGTTTGAATATCCAACTTTAATTGATTCGTGTTGTCTCCCTTTTGTTGTTGTCATTTATTATCGACTTTGATGACCTTTTCTTTGGGAATTTTAGATATATCCACTTTGATGGATTTGATATCGATTTCTTTAGATTTTATTCACATCTTCGAATGTGAATTTTTATGCCGATTGTTTCTACAATCACTTCTATGATTTGTCACTTTAAAATATAAAGGTTTTCTATACTAGTAGTAAATATCAAAACTCTTTCTTCAAATGATTTCAACACTATTTTATTACAAAGCTCCTTTTCTCAAACCGATTTCCAATCTATTAGTATATACAAACCTTTACCTCACTCGTATGAGAAATCTAATTAAACGACTTAGTAAAACAAGTGGTATGAAACGCTTGCGTTTACTTCGTTGGTTAATTTTTGGACTTGTTCGATTGAACCACTTGTGACATTTTTCTAGTGGAGATTTACAGTTTGTTCGTAAATGTTTAAGTTAAGCAAGTGGTTATGGGACATGAAGCTAAACTTTTATATTTACTAGCTTAGTGTAATTGACACTTCTCTTTGATCATGACGATCATTTTATGTTTTAGACTAGCATTGAGCAATGTCTTACAGATTTTGGTTTATCGGATGTCTCGCTGTACGACGTCGTTGTTCCCTTTGATTGTGATTTGGTTCATCGGATGTCTCGCTGTATGACGTCGTTGTTCCCTTTGATTGTGTTTTGGTTCATCGGATGTCTCGCTGTACGACGTCGTTGTTCCCTTTGATTGTGATTTGGTTCATCGGATGTCTCGCTGTACGACGTCGTTGTTCCCTTTGATTGTGTTTTGGTTCATCGGATGTCTCGTTGTACGACGTCGTTGTTCCCTTTGATTGTGTTTTGGTTCATCGGATGTCTCGCTGTACGACGTCGTTGTTCCCTTTGATTGTGTTTTGGTTCATCGGATGTCTCGCTGTACGACGTCGTTGTTCCCTTTGATTGTGATTTCGTTCATCGGATGTCTCGCTGTACGACGTCGTTGTTCCCTTTGATTGTGTTTTGGTTCATCGGATGTCTCGCTGTACGACGTCGTTGTTCCCTTTGATTGTGTTTTGGTTCATCGGATGTCTCGCTGTACGACGTCGTTGTTCCCTTTGATTGTGTTTTGGTTCGTCGGATGTCTCGCTGTACGACGTCGTTGTTCCCTTTGATTGTGATTTGGTTCATCGGATGTCTCGCTGTACGACGTCGTTGTTCCCTTTGATTGTGTTTTGGTTCATCGGATGTCTCGTTGTACGACGTCGTTGTTCCCTTTGATTGTGATTTCTGGATTTCTTGTGTTGAATTCTGGAATTTATGTTTCACCAACTTTTACGATTGGCATTGCTATATATGTCATTTATTGTGGCTTGGTGAATGAAATTAGGAGTATGACATTCCTTTTTATCTTGAGTAGATTATTGTGATATTGATTAATCTCTTGTTGATTTTCAATTACTTATTTATCACAGCTTGGCATTGTGATTATTATATGTTTGTGTCATACCTCTTATTATATATCACTTCATTTGATATTTATAGCTAGACTGATCCGTTTATTATTTTCTTCTTAAATAATACTCGGGTCAGACCGAGATTTTACAGGTGCTTCTGCTTGACTCCTTATCCGTCTACATCTGTTCTTTTGGTTAACTACTTAGATTAGTAGTAGCTTTTGTTGTATACACTTGAGATATAGACTCATGGTTGTATTCTTTTGTATAGCACTTGTATCTATTCCTTTGTATTATTGTGGATCTTTTTGACCACTACTCCGATGAACACTTTCATGTGTTATATTCATATCTATTTCCGCCTTTGTGATATGAATTGTCTGTGACTGATTTATGTTATGTTTACTTCTATATTTGTTTCCGAAGATATTATAGCCACTGTGTAGTAGCTTTGAGTTTGTGTCGGCATGTCGGATTTCCACTTGAAAAGAATTGCATGCTATACTATCTGACATATCGATGCTCGCACAAAGCAATTACACGGATGGTCGCTCCTCAACAGCCTTATTCTCCGTGCTAGTTGACAGCATTCACCGTAATGTTCTTGGCTAGCGTGGGTATAGAGGTGGGGCGTCACAAACTATCAATATAAATTTGAGGAATCCAGTTGGATCCCTCCAATATGTTTCTCTGCATCTACAGATGTTAAAACAACATAAAAATACCAATCCCACTTCGAGGGGGACATCACAGTATATAGGGTCATCCGCTATTATGCGGGCACGTAGGGTCTCATCTTCTCCAACGGCGGAAAATATATCCAACTATTAATATATATATATATATATATATATATATATATATATATGCATGTACAATATCCAACTGATAATAATTTATAAATTTATCCATTCAACCAATAAATAATTTTAACTATTTAAATTAAAGCTAATTATCCAAATGAGTGAGATTTGCTCACCTTTATCCTTTGCTGTCACCGAAGCGTTCCAATTTGAATTAAAATTAAACGCGCATTTAATTTTGTTTCAAATCCCTTCCAGCTCCAATCAATTCAAATTTAGCTCAAATGCGTAGATTTCACAATAACGATCAAAATGCAACTTGTTTTGTTCGATTTCCGACCTCGTATGAAAACATATAATATTTATAGGATTTTGATTCACTAATACAATAAATTTTCAATTAATTACATAATAAATTTTAATTAACCTTAATCCTAGGTTTAGATGAAATCTGGGTTGCACGTCTTCCTTCTCCACCACGATGAACATAAGGTTCAAGGCTACATCATAATTAACTTAGGAAATCTCAAACATTGAGTTTTGAAGCTGACTGAGAACGTCACAACCCATCATCATAATGCATCTTGATAGACACTGCACACAACATCGTAAATCGAATTGCAAGGTCAACTCAACGATATAATGTCTTCGGTTCAGGCAAACACGGTAGCGCAGTTTCAATCATCTCAGGTAGTTGCGACAACTACGGCATCTTAGGCATACAATAAGCCTATTGTGAATAGCAAGCATGGCAGTGGAGAGCGTCAGACTCTAGGCATCATGAGTTTAAGTCGAGTTCAGGCTTCTGGTAGCCATCAAAATCTTCACCAATGCGAGCATCTGATCGCCACCCTTCGCTCGCGCATGCCACCTCCAGGTTCACATGACCATTGTGATTTCATTTTTTTTATTTTTTTATATGAATCGAATCGTTTTCCATTTTAGGAAGAAGGGGAAATATTCACGATTTAAAGATGATGGAGGGGGCGCTTTGTACGTACTAGGGTGGCTGGTAGGTAGGTTAGGTCGGCCCAATGTTTGACTTTGCAATTTATTTTATTATAAAATTTCCAAAATATTCGTTTAAGGCACCTTAAAATCCCAAACTCTTATGAAGGCATGCCGCCTGGTGTTCCTAATACTATACCCTATTCCGGACCTAAAGGAACTAGTCTCTAGGTCTAACTCGATCGTATGTGGAAGATAGTTTTTTTTTAATCCAATTATAATGTTAAATTTTCGATATTAATTTCAATGCGTTTCTATGCCGTACGACCAAACGGTAATTCCAAACGCTACGAAAATTGAAATTCAATAATAATACACTATTACGGATCTAATGGAACTAGTTTCGTCGAATTCTGAGAATGTGCCCCTGATCGCTATTTAACACGTCGATAAAAACGGTGATTTTTAAAATTTGGCGAAATCTCTTGAAATTTCGGTTTTAGAAACTTATTAACTCAAATTATAATTCAAATAGAATTTATATCAACATTAGAAATCATTTCAATTCAAATTCAACTCAAATTAAATTAATTACCATTTCTGTATTACGATAAATTGCTATACTCGAAATTTTAATCCTATTCCACTTATTCGATCGATAAATTTCATATTAAAAATCTAATTTACATTTCAAATCTAACATTTAAAATAAATTAAATGTTCAAAATCAAAGGAATAAAAATCTGGGTCGTTACAAAAGAGAGGACTTTTAAGGTTGTCTCAGATCCAAATAAATTGAAGAAATTAGCACCTGAATAGATTGAGGAATTGGAGGAGGATGCTCTTACTACCATCTAACTTAGCATTTTTGATGAAATACTTAGAAAGTTTTCTCATGTAAGGAATTATGGGATGCTCTTCAAAAAAAATTCTATGACAAGTCTCTCACCAACTATAATATCCTACAACAACAACTTTACTCTTTCAAGATGATGCCCGAAATCAATGTACTAGCTCATGTGGATGCCCTAAACACACTTTTTATGAATGTTCGAGCTGCTGAAGTAAAAATTAAGGATGAAGCACAAGCTGTCATTCTTTTGTTTTCTTTGCCTGCGGAGTATAACACGTTTGTTAACTCTATGATCTATGGGTACTCTTCTATTTTCTTGGAGGATGCGAAGACAAATTTGCATAACGAGATGTTGAGGAGAAAGTTAGCAAACATGAGCATGAAGAATGAGTCTGAAGGCTTTATTGCGCAAATGGGAAGAAGTAAAAGAGACCTAATTGTGGCAGAGATAGAGCCAAATCAAGATCTCAGTCAAAGGGAGCTCTGATGGAAGTTTCTCATTATTGTAGAAGACCTAGAGATTATATTGTAAGTTGCACCAAGTTGGAGAATAAAACAAAGTCGTTACCCAAAAAGCTTCAGCTACTACGGTGAATTCATCAGATTTAGAGAGTGATCTTGGCATTTTTACAGCTTCTGCCTCTTCTATGAAGAGTACCATGTGGATTATTGACTCTGGAGCATCCTATCATATGACACATGATAAACACTATTTTTTCACTTATCATCGGTTTGATGGAGGAGAGGTTTTCATGGGAAATAATGCTACTTGTCGCATGATTGGTATTGGAACGGTGTAGATCAGGATGTTTGATGGTGTTGTTCGTACTTTGTGTGATGTCAGGCAGTGCCTAATTTGAGGCTAGTTTGATCTCCGTTGGAGCACTGTGCAATCTTGGCTTGCAGTGTGTAAGGGAAAAGGATTCATTGAAAATTACAAATAGTTCATTAATAAAGATGAACGGGGTAAAAACTGGAAATCCATATTTGATGAAGGGTACCATTGTTGTTGAAGTGTCTTTTTTGGTTGTTCATTCTGTTGATTCTGAATCTACCAATTTGTGGCATTTTTGTATGAGACACGTTGGGAAGCGCGGTTTGGAAGTGTTAAGAAAGCGAGGTTTGATTGACTGTATTCATCATTTAAAACTTGGCTTTTGTAAAGGATGCGTACTTGGAAAGCAGACAAAGGTTTTTTTTGGCATTACATAGCATAAGTCTAAAGATGTTTTACAGTATGTTCATACTGATGTTTAGGGCTCTACACCATGCGTATCTTCTAGAGGAGCTAGGTATTTTGTGTCATTTGTTGACGACTTGTCTAGAAAGGTATGGGTTTACTTTATGAAGTCCAAAGATGAAACTTTTAATAGGTTTCAAAGTTGAAAATCCCTTGTTGAGAAGCAGTCTGGAAAGAAAGTAAAGATTTTCGTTCAGATAATGGTGGTGAATTTACTTCTCAAAAATTCACTAAATTGTGTGAGTCCAAGGGAATCAAAAGGCACCACACCACATCGGGAGACCCTTAGTCAAATGGAGTTGTAGAGAGGATGGATCGCAAAGAACCTGTTGCTTACATTTTACTGCTAGATTAAATAAGAGACTTTAGGTAGAAGCATTATCTACGACGGTTTTCCTCATCAACCGTACACCTTCTACCTCCATAGAGATGAAAATTCTTGAAAAAGTATGGAAAGGAGAGCTTGTTTCATATTCCTTTGTCAGGGTGTTTGGCTGTCCAGCTTATGTGCAAGAGAGAAAAGGGAAGTTGGATCCAAGATCACACAAGTGTACTTTTCTTGGCTATAGGAGAGGAGTTAAGGGTTATAGGTTGTGGTGTCCTACTATCCAAAAGATTGTTACTATCAGACATGTTACATTTGATGGAAATGCTATGTTGGAGGTGGAGCTTTCTTCTTCACTTAATGATGATGTTGAGAGGACAAATCCAGAGTACCGGACACAAAGAAGATCATTAGAATTCCTGTCACAACCCGAATTTCAGCGTTTGAAAATCGACACCCGTACTTGTACTCGAATGCCGCAGATTCAACCGTTGAAATCTGATTCATGTCAGAGCTTATAACACATTAAGTACAACAACACAGTGGAAGAAAATGAATAACTTTATTGATACACAGTAGATACAACATCTGATACAATGAATATCAATGCATATACCAGAGCTAGAATACAATAGCGGAACGAATCAACAGCAGAAGAAAAAAAGCTCAGCAACAGAAAAACAATGTCTTCAATGCCAAATCCCAAAAACACCAATCCAAGAAGCACGAACCACCACCAAGTTGTATTAAGCAAGGTCAGCCAGCAATGCAATTGCCAAGATCCAAAGATTCCAAAGAGTTCCAAATGGGAAGCTGAAGGCTATCGAATCTATATCTACTAGCTGATAATCTGAAAATCTAACTCTAGGCTGCCCGTGTGGAAAATTGTGGGCACCCAGAGTTTAGAAAGGGAACAATAAACTCTAGGTCGGTCATGGGACTGGTGTGAGCAAACAAAAATAGTTTTTCTTTAAACAAAAAAAAGAATTTTAAAAGAAATCCGCAATGCTTTTTGGAAAATGAAACTACCATAAGGCCTTCCCGCATACGAACACAATGCAAGCGCACAATTGGAGGAGATTTCTCCTTATGATAGTCAAACATGCTTGATATGTGAAATCCTTTTGATATTATTATTAGTGCATAGTGCAGAAAACATTTGCAAGCATAATATTAGTCTTAGCCAGCATACGTACCATTATAGTATGCCTACTATAGCTACCATATTAGATGGCAAGTTCTATAACTAAAACCGTACAAGGCGCGTATTGAAGATTGAATTTCCAACAATGGTCAGGCTAAGGAACTTCCTGGGCCACATGAGTACGCCTCTAGAGGGATGCCTCGAGAATCTAACCAGATCTCTACCAACACAAGGCCGGGTTACCTCTGTAACTAGGTAACTACTACACGAGTATGCCATTCCTCGGTCGTAACCAACCTTTATCCAAGGGCCCTCAACCACAAAGTAATAAATTTGCAGCAACTACATAAGTTAAGTATCTGGGATCCATACCATGATACCACTTCTATCCAAAAGGAAATGGACATACCCTCGGCGGGCGCTACCCCCAAATAACCTTGCCGCATCTTTCATGTTTCGACTATTCCGATTTGTGAGGTCCGACGAGGTCACGTCCATAAAGCTACACTTTACACAAAACCCATGCTTTGATCAACAAATGATCAACATCACTTCGTATGCCACATTACCAAATCGGAAATGTATCACTAGTAACCATCAACTACATAACCTCTGAGCTCATATGTCTTAGAGAAGGGTGTTAAGCTAAGAGAATAAATTCTCCGCTACCAAACAGAAATGTATTTGATAGAAACCAGTTTTACATCTCAAAATGTAATGCCAAACATACATCCATACAAGTCTGTTCCGGGTTCGAACAAAACTGAAGGCACTTCAAAAGAAGCCCTTGCAATTCGGGTATTCACAATACCGATCGGACTCCCCATCACATATGGAGATCTCTATACCGGCGCGACTCAGTGCAGAGACATTCCACGGGTAATCCTTTCATTCTCGAAAATATGCGGTCTTTACCAGCAGTCTTCAAATGTTATCCATATCGTCGTATCATTATTCGAAATGGATTATATGACACAAAGTCCTCTCCCGGCTAAACCGAGTAATGAGCGTAATATTTAGAAACATATGGATATTGGGATCTCAGTTAAGTCACAACTTATAACCCAAATCCTTTCTTCAAATGGTTTAAACGAATTACCATTTTCAAATCTTTAAACAAAAAGATTCACTTCACAAAGTTCAACAATCTTTCACAAAGATTCATTCATAGCTTTCAAAACTATTTTCAATTCCAAATCTTTTATATAAAAGATACACCTTTAAGACCCTCTTCAATTTCAAGACAAAGTTCAACAATCTTTCACAAAGATTCATTCATAGCTTTCGAAATTATTCCATTTCAAACTTGAAATCTTTTCAACACAAATTGGAAATCCTTTTTTTATTTGAAAGCTATTATCATTTGAAAACAAATACATTTTGTTTCGGAAAAATCCGATTTCATTTGCTCAAATTAAAGCCTTTTAAAGTGTAAACTTGGGTTCAAATTAAATTCCCAAAATAATACTTTTAATATACTTCAAAAGTGGTTAAAAATCCATATATATATATATATATATATATATATAGTATAACTTGTGCAACCCTTTCAAAACATAGTTTCCAAAATAATTTCAAATCTTAAATAAGATATATTATATTCAAGCTAAACTCCAATTTCAAAACTTCCCTTTCAAAGGCTTTTTATATTCAGTCCAATTCCATTTCCAAAACCATTTGGATTTAAGATTCAACTTTAAAAACCATATTGAATATATAAATATTAAATTCAAATATCTGCGACTTAACCGATTTCCTCGTGAAATCCATATTTGTATGTGTATGGTGTAGTCCAGGGGTTTTACACAATAGTGCAACATCATCAATCATCACAGATTCAAGTACATCAATATCGATAAGCGGTATAATCTTATAACGCTTATCCTCATTCTTAGATTCACAGATAAACAATATAAATTCGTCACAGATAAATAAATTATATTCATCACAGATCAATCAAAATAAAGCATCACACATCTGGGATATCAAACAATTCAATATTCAATAGAATCCAAACATCCAGAAGTAAGATCAATTAATTATCTAATTAATTTAAATCAGATTAATTACTTATGAATAAACTACTAATCCTGGTTAATTTATCGTTAATTAGTTATAAACCTTAATCATTAATTAACCTTTAATCATTTATTAATTAACCTTTGATTATTAAATCAACTTTAATTAATAAATTAATCAACCTTTAATCATTAAATAATTAACCTTTAATTGTTTAATTATCTTTTGATTAATTATCCTTATTTAATTACATTTAAGAAATTACAAATTAATCTACTTTTAATCATTAATTAATCCACCTTTAATTAATTTATTTACTTTTAATTAATTATTTTAATTAACTATTTAGTTAACCTTTAGTTAATTACATTAATTAGTTAATCACATTAAATAATTATCCTTAGATAAATTGAGTAATTGGCCTTTAAATCACTTCTTAATTCAAACTACATCTTATTTTGCTTTTAAAACCTTATGAATTTAATTACATAATTAAACTAATATGTAATTACTTTTTAAAACAAATTTAAAACATTTTTAATCTTTAAAAACACTTAGAAGTTAATTACAAAAGTATCCAATACATAATTATTTTTAAACAAAACAAATTTAAAGCATTTAACTCTAAAACTTAATAATATTTTTAATTTCCTTTCATTTTAAAAATCTTGTTTATTTAGCTTAAACAAAACCCAAGCCAATATGTAATTTTCCTGAGCCCAACATCTAAATTCCCGAGCAAACTCACGATCTCACATAACTTCGAGATAACTCACCCACGAACTCGAGCTTGAACCCAAGACCCCATCTTCTTCCACAATTTAAAAAAACAATCAGACATCAATGTGCACGGTGCACATGTACCCACGATCTGGTGAACTACGATCAACCTTGCGACCACTAATACATCGCCCGATGATCCCTCTGATCGTCCCCAACACCCAGCATTATCGAACATCACCGGAAACAAAATTGAGCACATCTGTTTCTTCTTGGAACCAACCCAAATCAGAAGAACCGATCATCGTCGACGATCTCGTCCACGATCATTCACGTCATTCCCGCTGGAGCTTCGTCAACCTTCCCAGCTTCGATTCCCACCGGAGCGATCAACTCGGGTGCTCTGATGTCACCACAGTAATTCGAAAACCAACCTCGACCAAAATATAGGTTTAAACCCTAAATCAACCACGTTCATCTTCCATGATCGATTAAAAATTTTGCGAATATTTTTACCATGCTCTCCTATACGTCAGATTCCTTCACCATTGATTCCGACGCCCAGTTCAACGTGGATCGTCAGAATTTTGCCCAAATACATTTTTCGTTCATTTCGATAATTCTCGACATTCACGAACTTAAAAATCATGAAATTACTTTTGAAAATCATCATTTAGCAAAACAAATCTGGTCCAATGACCGGAGTTTGGAATTAAGTTACTTGAATTTTCTGTTTTGAATGTTTTCTCTGTAATTTCTAAATTTTCGAATTATTTATCACATATTTTTACTTTATATTATCTTTTAAAAATAACTTTACATTGTTATAAACATTTTTTCTTCAGAAATCAAAGCCTAATACAATTTTTTTTTTGGGTGATATGGATTTTTAAACTTATTTTAAGGACCTGTAAACAAAACAGATGTAAATATACCTGTTTTACAGACATGCATATTCAACCTTGCATATTTATATGTATATACAACCATATTTGCATCCATTCAAACATCTTTCACCGTTTAACTTCAATATCAACCACAATATTAAGTCATATAAGCAAGTTCAAGGTTTAAAGATAAAAGTTTTCTCACCTGATATGTTTGAAATAGAGACAGTATATTTCCTTTTTTTCCATTTATTTGATCTGGATTTTTGTTTCAATCTGGAATCCTGCTTTTCCCTTGATCTCCTACTTTGCTTATTGATCTGTTTGTTGCATGCTTTGATCCAGCTTTAATTTATGCTTTGATCCATTACTTGTTTTTGATCTGGAATTGCTATTTGTTGAACCTGTTTTGATTTTTATTTGTTTCCAGGTTTTTTTTTGTTTTGTTTCTGTTTTCCAGGCTGAAGATTTCCTGGTTTGAGAGTTTTGTTTGAATTTCTTGAAGCCTGGATTTGTTTTTCAGGTTATTTGATTTTCTATCTTTTGTTTTTAATCTGGATTTGGTTTCCAGATTTGAAATGAATGAAAGAAATGTGAAGTTGAAGAAAAATTGAGGAATGAAGAGTTTTTAGAACTGAAATGATAACCGGGTTTTCTAATTATTTTTTAAAACATATCATTGTAATTAAATTTCAAAGGAGAAATAGTAATGCCACTTGTTAAATTTTACCAACACTTGTAAATTAATGTTGCCACTAATCTTACATTTGTTAATTACATAATCTTATTGTTTTTACAAATGTCACAAACAAAGATTTTGTATTCAAATCCTTTGCTTAATTTAATTTAAAAATTGTGTTTTAAACCCTTGTTTAGTATTATATTTACATATGTATATCTTAAAGAGAATGAATATTATTTCTTTATTAACATCTTATTCAAATCTTATAGAATTTTCAAAAGATATGTATACATGCATATTTTAAAACATTTATCCATTCTTGTTTTATACTTGTATTTGTATATTTAATTTATTATTTATACTAAATTCAAATCATAACTTTCAAATACATATACATATATATATATTAAAATTAGAAAACAATATTTATTAGTTTTAAATGAAGAGTTTACAAATTCAAATTATTTCTCAAAATGTTTACTTTTGAATTTCAATTCCAAAGTTCAATTTAAAAATCAATTTCATATACATACGTATATGAATAGAAAAACAAATATTTTATTTAATTTGGAAAAATTCAATTTGATTCACAATTTAATCCAAAATTTATATTAATTTTCAATTTTATTTTGGCCTAAAAACTGGGAATGTTACAGATTCCCCCCTTAAGAAAATTTCATCCTCAAAATTTGCTAGACAGGGAGACGACCAAAGAACGGATAAAGATATAGCTTTCCAGATCAAGTTGAAGTTTATTCTGCATTTGGCTTGCCAAATCAAAATATCATCAATAATTATGAGAACGAACTCATTCAATATCTCACGAAGTATTCATGTCATCCGGATCTACGAAATATGCAGGGGCATTGGTTAGTCCGATGGATAACTAACCATTCGTAGAATATATCTCGACCCAACAGTACAAACAATGGATACTCAATCTAGGTTGAAATATCCTAAAGTAGAAACCAACTTGTCCCTCTTTGGATTTTGATTCTCACAAGAAATTACAGCAAAAATTTCAAACTTCGGTTTTGACCGAAATCGTTTTATTGATACCATCCAGTTTAAATTTATATTTAATTAACCAATTTATTTCAAATAGAATTTCAAATTTGTTTAGAAGTGAAAAGTTGATAGAAACTAATGAAATAGGAACTTATCTATAACGATAGGCAGGGCCATCTTCACACTGACGCTCCTTCTTGTAGCTGCCGCGAAGCCATCAAAGAATTGAAAGTAATTGATGATCAAAGAGATTGATAGAAAAAGATTGCTTCTGTTGTTGCAAGGTATCGACCAATTGTAGTGGTACTTCCATGTCCCCTATCTCGTCCTCTTCTTGCACTCATACTTACTATTAGTGAATAGTAAGAGAATTTACTGAGGCATACAGACGGATATCTTAGGGATACTCATTCTAGGGTATACTTCACCCTATCTCCAATGAGTCACCTTGTGTTATACTCCAAAAGCTAAAGTTCAACCTTTATCTCTGATGCCAAATTGTAACAGTCTAGGCTTTTCAACCATCGACAACAGCCACTCTCGACTGGTAGGCTTTTCAACCATCCCAGCCCCGCTGTGGCATACAATGGTACCCTTCCCTTGCTTTTACAGCCAGCCTTTCGACTTCTTCACCTACCGGTTAACCAACCCCTCCCTGTGGACATGTAGGGGAAGAGTCTCCCGTTCGCCACCAAACGCGAAGTGAAAACCCCTTACCACGTTGTATTAAGCAAGGTCAATCATGGGACTGGTGTGAGCAAAAAAATAATATTTATTTAAACAAAAACAAAATAATTTTAAAAGAAATATGCAATGCTTTTTGGAAAATGAAACTACCATAAGGCCTCCCCGCACACGCACAATGTAAGCACACGATTGGAGGAGATTTCTCTTTATGATAGTCAAACATGCTTGATACGCGAAATCCTTTTGATATTATTATTAGTGCATAGTGCAGAAAACATTTGCAAGTATAATATTAATCTCAGCTAGCATACGTACTATTATAGTATGCCAACTATAGCTACCATATTAGATGGCGGGTTCTACAAATAAAACCGTACAAGGCGCGTATTGAAGATTGGATTTCCAACAACGGTCAGGCTAAGGAACTTCCTGGGCCACATGGGTACGCCTCTAGAGAGACGCCCCGAGAACCTAACCAGATCTCTGCCAACACAAGGTCGGGTTACCTCTGTAACTATGTAACTACTACACGAGTATGTCATCCCCTGGTCGTAACCAACCTTTATCCGAGGGCCCTCAACCATAAAGCAACAGCCACAAAGTAATAAATTTGCAACAACCACATAAGTTAAGTATCTGGGCCCATACCATGATACCACTTCTATCCAAAAGGAAATGGACATACCCTCGGGGGGCGCTACCCTCACATAACTTTGCCGCATCTTTCTTATTTCGACCATTCCGGTTTGTGAGGTCCGACGAGGTCACGTCCACAAAGCTACGCTTTACACAAAATCCATGCTTTGATCAACAAATGATCGGTAGCACTTCGTATGCCACATTACCAGATTGGGAATGTATCACTAGTAACTATCGACTACATAACCTTTGAGATTGTACGTCTCAGAGAAGGGTGTTAAGCTAAGAGAATAAATTCTCCGCCACCAAATAGAAATGTATTTTATAGAAACCAGTTTTACATCTCAAAGTGTAATGTCAGACATACATCCATATAAGTCTATTCCGGATTCGAACAGAACTGAAGGCACTTCAAAAGAAGCCCTTACAATTCGGGTATTCACAATCCCGATCGAACCCCCATCATATATGGAGATCTCTATACCGGCGCGACTCAGTGTTGAGACATTCGACGGGTAATCCTTTCATTCTCGAAAAATACTCGGTCTTCACCATCGGTCTTCAAATACTATCCATATCGTCGTATCATTATTCGGAATGGGTTATATGACACAAAGTCCTCTCCCGGCTAAACCGAATAGTGAACGCAATATTTAAAAACATATGGATATTGGGATCTCAGTTAAGTCACAACTTATTACCCAAAGCCTTTCTTCAAATGGTTTAAACAAATTACCATATTCAAATCTTTAAAAAAAAGATTCACTTCACAACGTTCAACAATCTTTCACAAAGATTCATTCATAGCTTTCAAAACTATTTTCAATTCCAGATCTTTTATATAAAAAATACACCTTTAAGACCCTCTTCAATTTCAAGACAAAGTTCAACAATCTTTCACAAAGATTCATTCATAGCTTTCGAAACAATACCATTTCAAACTTGAAATCTTTTCAACACATATTGGAAATCCTTTCTTTATTTGAAAGCTATTATCGTTTCAAAACAAATACATTTTGTTTTAGAAAAATCCGATTTCATTTGCTCAAATTAAAGCCTTTTAAAGTATAAACTTGGGTTCAATTTAAATTTCCAAAATAATACTTTTAATATACTTCAAAAGTGGTTAAAAATCCATATATATACATGGTATAACTTGTATAACCCTTTCAAAACATAATTTCCAAAATAATTTCAAATCTTAAATAAGATATATTATATTCAAGCTAAACTCCAATTTCAAAACTTCCCTTTCAAAGACTTTTCATATTCCATCCAATTCCATTTCCAAAACTATTTGGATTTAAAATTCAACTTTCAAAACCATTTTGAATATAATAATATTAAATTAAAATATCTACGACTTAACCAATTTCCGTGTGAAATCCATGTTTGTGTGTATATGGTGTAGTCCAGGGGTTTTACACAATAGTGCAACATCGTCAATCATCATAGATTCAAGTACATCAATTACGATAAGCGGTATAATCTTATAACGCTTATCCTCATTCATAGATTCACAGATAAACAATATAAATTCGTCACAGATAAATAAATTACATTCATCACGGATCAATCAAAACAGAGCATCACAAATCAGGGATATCAAACAAGTTAACATTCAACAGAATCCAAACATCCATAAGTAAGATCAACTAATTATCTGATTGATTTAAATCAGATTAATTACTTATGAATAAACTACTAATCCTAGTTAATTTATCATTAATTAGTTACAAACCTTAATCATTAATTAACCTTTAACCATTTATTAATTAGCTTTTATTAATTAACCTTTAATTATTAATTAATCAACTTTAATTAATAAATTAATCAACCTTTAATCATTAAATAATTAACCTTTAATTGTTTAATTATCCTTTAATTAATTATCTTTAATTAGTTACATTTAAGAAATTACAAATTAATCTACCTTTAATCATTAATTAATCTACCTTTAATTAATTTATTTACTTTTAATTAATTATATTAATTAACTACTTGGTTAACCTTTAGTTAATTACATTAATTAGTTAATCACATTAATTAATTATTCTTAGATAAATTATGTAATTAGCCTTTAAATCACTTCTTAATTCAAACTACATCTTATTTTTTTTAAACCTTATGAATTTAATTACATAATTAAACTAATATGTAGTTACTTTTTAAAACAAATTTAAAACAGGTTTAATCTTTAAAAACACTTAGAAGTTAATTACAAAAGTATCCGATACATAATTAATTTTAAACAATTTTTTTTAAAGCATTTAACTCTAAAACTTAATAATACTTTTAATTTCTTTTCATTTTAAAAATCCGGTTTATTTAGCTTAAACAAAACTCGAGCCTATTTGTAATTTTCCCGAGCCCAACATCTAAATTCCCGAGCAAACTCACGATCTCACATAACTTCAAGATAACTCACCCACGAACTCGAGCTTGAACCCGAGACCTCATCTTCTTCCACAATTTTAAAAAAACAATCAGACATCAATGTGCACGGTGCACATGTACCCACGATCTGGCGAATTACGATCGACCTTGCTACCACTAATACATCGCCGACGATCCCTCTGATCATCCCCAAAACCCAGCATTATTCAACATCACCGGAAACAAAATCGAGCACATCTGTTTGTTCCTAGAACCAACCCAGATCAGAAAAACCGATCATCGTCGACGATCTTGTCCCCGATCATCCACGCCATTCCGGCTGGAGCTTTGCCAACCTTCCCAGCTTCGATTCCCACCGAAGCGATCAACTCCGATGCATTGACGTCACCACAGTAATTTGAAAACCAACCTCGACCAAAATATAGGTTTAAACCCTAAATCAACCATGTTCATCTTCCATGATCGATTAAAAAATTTGTGAACATTTTTCCCATACTCTCCTATACGTCAAATTCCTTCACCATTGATTTCGACGCCCAGTTCGACGTGGATCACCGGAATTTTGCCCAAATACATTTTTCGTTCATTTCGATAATTCTCGACATTCATGAACTTAAATATCGTGAAATTACTTTTGAAAATCATCATTTAGAAAAACAAATCTGATCCAATGATCAGAATTTGGAATTAAGTTACTTGAATTTTCTGTTTTGAATGTTTTCTTTGTAATTTCTAAATTTTCGAATTATTTATCACATATTTTTACTTTATATTATTTTTTAAAAATAACTTTACAATGTTATATACATTTTTTCTTCAGAAATCAAAGCCTAATACAAATTTGTTTAGGTGATATTGATTTTTAAACTTGTTTTAAAGACCTGTAAACAAAACAGATGTAAATATACCTGTTTTACGGACATGCATATTCAACCTTTGCATATTTATATGTATATAGAACCATATTTGCATCCATTCAAACATCTTTCACCATTTAACTTCAATATCAACTACAATATTAAGTCATATAAGCAAGTTCAAGGTTTAAAGATAAAAGTCTACTCACCTGATATGTTTGAAATAGAGACAGTATATTTCCTTTTTATTTGATCTGGATTTTTTTTCAATTTGGAATCTTGCTTTGCCCTTGATCTCCTACTTTTCTTATTGATCTGTTTGTTGCATGCATTGATTCAGCTTTAATTTGTGCATTGATTCATTACTTGTTTTTGATCTGGAATTGCTACTTGTTGAAGCTATTTTGATTTTTATTTGTTTCCAGGTTTTTTTTGTTTCTGTTTTCCAGGCTGAAGATTTTCTGGTTTGAGATTTTTGTTTGAATTGCTTGAAGTCTGGGTTTGTTTTTCAGGTTATTTGATTTTCTATCTTTTGTTTTTAATCTGGATTTGGTTTCCAGATTTGAAATTAATGAAAGAAATGTGAAGTTGAAGAAAAATTAAGGAGTGAAGTGTTTTTAGAATTGAAATGATAACCAGGTTTTCTCATTTTTTTAAAAACATATCATTGTAATTAAATTTCAAAGGAGAAATTATAATGCCATTTGTTAAATTTTACTAACACTTGTAAATTAATGTTGCCACTAATCTTACATTTGTTAGTTACATAATCTTATTGTTTTACAAATGTCACAAACAAAGATTTTATGTTTAAATCCTTTGCTTAATTTAATTTAAAATTTGTGTTTTGAACCCTTGTTTAGTATTATATTTACATATGTATATTTTAAAGGGAAAGAATATTATTTCTTTATTAATATCTTATTAAAATCTTATAGAATTTTCAAAAGATATGTATACATGTATATTTTAAAACATTTATCCATTCTTGTTTTATATTTTGTATTTGTATATTTAATTTATTATTTATACTAAATTAAAATCATAACTTTCAAATACATATAAAACTAAAAAACAATTTTTATTAGTTTTAAATAAAGAGTTTACAAATTTAAATTATTTCTCAAAATATTTACTTTTGAATTTCAATTCCAAAGTTCAATTTAAAAATCAATTTTATATACATATATATATGAATAAACAAACAAATATTTTATTTAATTTGGAAAACTTCAATTTAATTCACAATTTAATCCAAAATTTATATTAATTTTCAATTTTATTTTGGCCTAAAAACCGGGAATGTTACACTTCCATACAAGTGAAAATGGTATTTCCGATGACACCATGGTTTCCCATGACACCATGGTTGTCAAGGTGGAGCTCAAATTCAAACTTGACCAATTAGACAGAGGAATAGACCTAGATGGCTTGATGATTTCATGGGATTAAGCATTGAGGACATTGACTTTGATGACATGACATCCTATGCATTAAGCATATTTCATGATGAGCCCAGAGACAATAGAGATGCCATTAGTTCAATTGATAGTTCAAGTTGGTTAGTAGATATGGAGGAGAAAATTAAGTCTTTGCACAAAAATCACAGTTGGGATTTAGTGCCGCTTCCTTCCGACAAGATGGCAATTGGATATAAGTGGATCTATATGGTGAAAGACGGCGGCAATGGTGACTTGAGGAGCAAGGCGAGATTAGTTGCGAAGGGTAATGTTCATAGAAAGGTGTGGAGTTTCATCATATTTTTTCTCCAGTTGTCAGACACACTTCCATTCACATTCTTTTGGCATTGGTTTCCCACTTCGACATGGAGTTGGAAAAATTAGATATCAAGACAGCATTCTTGCATGATGACATCGAGGAGGACATTTACCTGCAGCAGCCAGAGGGGTTCATTGACAGCACCAGGCCCAATCATGTTTGTAAGCTTAATAAATCGTTTTATGGTTTAAAACAATCTTCTCAACAGTGGTGTAAGAAATTTGATAAGTTTATGATCCCACATGATTACTCTAGAAGCTTTAAGGACCAATGTGTCTATTATAAGAAGTGTAATGAAGACTTCATCTACTTTTTGCTTCTTGTTGATGATATGTTGATAACTTTTAAGAGCATGACTAGGATTTCAGAGTTGAGTGTGGAGCTTAGCAAGGAGTTTGATATGAAAGATTTGGGAAATGCATAGAGAACTATAGAGATGGAGATTCAGAGGGAAAGAAAACAAAGAGTTTTGAGGTTGACTCAATCTCAGTATATTCAGAAAGTCCTATCTCGACTTGGTATGGAGAAAGCTAAACCGGTGGCTACTCCATTAGGCCCTCAATTTCGAATATACATAGATTATGTCCCATATTGCATGAAGACAAAAGGGATATGACTAATATTCCTTACTCTAGTGTAGTTGGAAGCTTTATGTTTGCTATTGTATGCACAAGCCTGATTTAGCTCATTTGGTTGGTGTTGCTAGCAAATACATATCTAACCCAGGCAAAACTCATTGGCAAATAGTAAAGTGGATTCTACGATATTTGAGACGCACTTCTGAAATTGGCTTGTTGTTTGGAGTAGCGACATAACTCTAAGGGGTTATTGTGATTTAGATTGTAACGACCCAGATTTTTCGTTGTTCGATTTTGAATATTTAAATGGTTTTAATATTGAATTTTGGATATATAATTATTTTTTAAGATTTAAAACTGGGATTTTAAGCGATTTCGCAAAATTTTGAAATCATCGATTTAATCGACGCGTTAAAATAGCGATCCGAGACACAGTCTCGGATTTCAAAAAACCTAGTTCCATTGGATCCTTAGTAGCGTATTATTATTGGATTTTAAATTTTTTAGCGTTTGGGATTATCGTTTGATCATATGGGATATTAACGCGTTGAAATTAATCGAAATTCAATATAATAATTGGGTCCAAAAAGCTATCTTCTCCATACGATCAAAGTAGGGCTTGAAACATTTTTCATTGCATTCGGAATAGGGGTATAACATTATAAGTGCCTAGCGGAATGCCTCAATAAGGGTTTGAGATTTTAAGTTACGTAAACGAGACGATTTGAAATTTTAAAAATATATAATTGATTTGACCTTTTAACCCACATCAGCTAGATTTATTCCTTTTCAAATCACTGTACATCTATTCTTACACGCTACCTTTCCCTTCTATCTTTCCCACCTTCTCTTTTAAAATTCCATCCGAAATCGAATCCTCGGAGAGCAAAACGAACGAAATCAAGCGAAATCGTTCAACAAAAAAATGGTGGACAAAATCAAATCGATTCTTTTATATATATATATATATATATATATATATATATATATATAGATCCATCTCGAGCGAAGAAAATTGGGAGGGGGGGACGTCGATGCCGAGAGGGGAGAGCTCGAACTCGAGCTTGGCTACGTCGTGATAAGTGGCGCTCATGATTGGAGGAGGAAACGGCGAGGCAGTGGTCACGATGTAAGGTGGAGGCATGATGCTAGGTTGAGCGATGAAGGGGAGTCGTGACCTGCTTGCGTGTGGCTGAAGCTAGGAAACTCGACTTGGGCTCGAGCGTTGCTGGGGATAGATAGGGATTGGATAGGGTTGCGGCCGTTAGCAAGTGACGAAGGCGGCGTTCTGGACGTTGGTGAAGGAGCTCGAAATATGGTCGTATGGGCGTGCGAATGCTGCTATGACATTGAAGGAGGGGAGCTCGGTACTGCAAAGGGTTGGGATTCTCTAGCATGGGATTGCTCGTGCATGAGAGGGGATTGAAGGCGAAGTCATGTTGATGCTTTGGGCACGATGGTGGGCAGAGTGGAGTCGAGCAGGGTGTGTTCAATCGAGTAAGGTAATTAATGTTTAAAATTGTTTAATAGAATTTAAATAAGTTACATTTGTTTAGTTAATCGTATGTTAATAAAATTTATTAAATATTAATTAATTTTTAGATTATTTCAAATGTTAATAAACTGTATAACTTTATACGAGGTCTAGAATCGTGAAGAAACAAGTCGGGTTAGGATCGAATTGCAAAATAAAAAAATCAAGATGAAAAAATTCTCACTCAATTGGATTGTCGGTTCTAATTTTAAATAGTTAAGATTAATTATTGGTTTCTTGGTTGAATTTAGAAATTTTTATCTGTTGAATGATATGTTGAATATAGATAGTAGTATGTACATATTAGTAGTTGGATTGATATTCCCCCACATTATAGCGGATGAGTCCCTATGCACCCCATATAATAGCGGATGACCTTATATACGACGATATTCCACTCGAAGTGGATTGATATTTTATATCGTCTAACATCTATGGATGCTGGGAGAACATGTTGGAGGGATCCAACTGGATTCCTCAAACATGTTCAGTGTGTTTCATGTATATAAAAATATATGATGTGATTGGATAATCTGCTGGATTTTTGTGCGTTGTAAATATTTAAAATGTTATAATAGCGTGGGAATTAATTTTGGTATATTAAATACCATAAATTCTATTTCGGATTCTTAAGGAATTAAAAGGAGATTTCTAATATATAAATCTGTATATCGAAATTTTGGACTATTTAAAAGAGATTGATTTGAATAAGCAATAATTGGTTTTAGATCATGCTAAATAATGCAAAAAATATATTTTCAATAGAGATTTTAAAAAAATTATATAAAGGAAATTTTAAGACTGGATTTTAAAATGATATTCGAAAAAGAATAAAGAAAGAAGTTGGAGTCGTTATTAAAAATAGATTGGCAAAAATAATGAAATTTATAAGGAATTGAATTTAAAAATGGAATTTTATAAATGAGGTTATTTTTAGTGGAACTAGAAGGAGTTATAAAAATTTATAAACGATGTTTTAAATAAAGGAAAGTGATATCGGATGATAAATTTGGAATATAAATTTACAGGAAGAATTTATATTTGAATATGGAAATAGGGTAAGGGAAAAATAGTGGATACTATTTTTGAAGTGAAAATGGTTAAGGAGACTGAAATGGAAGTGATGTGATGGAAATTGAGAGGGATTTATAAATTGAAATTTGGTTACTGAGATTTAAAAATATAGTTTTATTAATAAGTTAAATTTTATTTTAAAAAGAATTGTTTTTATTTATTAAACTTTTTAAATTTAGAGTTAGTTAGTATTGAAATACTTTCAGGAGTGAATTTTTCAAATACTTAATATTTATTTTAATAAATCTTAAATTTTTAAACCTGCTTTGGAAAGTGATGTTATAAAAAGTGTTCCAGTATTATAAATAATTATTTGAACATCTTAAAAATAAATTATTATTTCTTCTTCTTTTAAATACTTATTTTTATTTACATATGTATATATATGGAGTTTTGTAATGATTTAAATTTATTTATGAATCTTTTCGAGAGCTGGGAAAGGGTTATTGAGTAAATGAGACTTATAAGAGAATTCTCAAATGGAATTTTGGGAAAAGTAATAAAATTTCTGAAGAAGTTAAATAAAAGTGAACTTCGAAAAATGTAACAGAATTCATAAGAAGAAGTAAAAAGAGGAATTGGAATTATAAATAAGTACATTTGACTTTGGAAAACAGAAAAGGGAATTAATTAAAGAATTCCAGAATTTATAGAATTCGTTATAAACTAGTCAAGGAATTTACAAATAAAATTGTAAATGATTTTGAGAAAATAGGAAGTAGGGAATAAATGGAATACTTCCTAAGTGTTGGATAAAAATGTATTTGGAAAGATATTTTAAGTATTGGAATGGTTGGAAATATTCCGTTGAATATATATAATGATTTGAAATGGTTTCAAATGTTGGAATACTGGATGTAGTTTGAATACATATCTTAGTGACGATATTTTGAAAATAAATGTTTGAAGGATTTTAAAATAAGGCGTAGTGTCTGCTTATGGATTTTTTATTGATAGTGAAATAATTGGCTATTAATGTTGGCCAATTTCATTAATCGTTTCGAAGAGACCGGGATCGGATTTAATTACCTGAAACCAGATTGATCTGGTTTGAACATTATGAATGGATACTATGAAGATGGTGAAGACGGTGATCCGATTTGTCCAGACCCGGGACAACTTGTATGGACGAATACTATCGGAACATAGTCATTAAAGGACGATGAGAATTCTAAATAGAATTGTTTCTTGAAAGGTAACACTTTACCTCAAGCCTTATCGACCTAGAATGGCTAAAACAGGGAAGATGCAGCAAGGCTAAGTGGGTCGCACCCAATTAGGGTATGTTATCACTTTTCTAGATATCCTCGAAAACCTATATATTATGGATATGGTTGTGCATGAAAGTAGGAGCGCTAGGTTTTAAGGGTGGGAACACCTAAGGTGATAACATATTCAGTCTATCTAGGTTAGGGGTAGGCCGATCTTGTGTAGCTGGGGATCCCAACGAGGTCCTCCGTACATTTTTCTAGAGTTGTATTGTGCCAAATGGCCCAGTCATTGTATGGAATCCATTTTTCCAATATGAGCCTTACCATTTTATTCGTAGAGCCTAGTATGCTGAAATTTAATTAATGTAACAATTTCAGCTATTTGAATAAGTATTTGTATTTAGACACTATTATAATATCACTGGATTTTTCTATAAAATGGTTTTGGTTATCGTAAGGTAAAAACCCGTCATGTTATGTGCGACGTGGTCTTATGAGACACCTTTGTTTTTCAAAGGATTTTGATAACTTTAATAATTCAAATTGAGTGTGTTTTCTCATGCTGGTTTTCCAGACTGACTCGGGTGTTATTTTATTAGAATGCTTAGGTCAGATCGAGTATTACAGATTCAAGTTAGAATGCTATGGGGCTCAAGAGACGAGCTGGACGACGGAGACGTATCTCCGTGCTTGGTTATATTTCCGCTGCATGAGGACAAGTTATTATAACTGTCCACTTTGATGTATTAAATTGTTGTACTCTGATGATTGTAAGTATGTAAACTGTTACAGATTCTTTTGTATAATAATTGTTATTACATATTATATTTTGTTCTACTGCGACTGTGAGATTCTGTGTTGTTGTTTCTGTTTTTTTCCTACCTTTTCTTCTTCAACCTTAATGAACTGGTAATTTCCGGCACTCGATTTCTCGACATTCTATACAGTGGACGTATTAATGTCGATTTTCGAGGGTCGAAAACTCAGTCTGTTATAGTTGGTATCAGAGCTGAATGTTAAGCGAGAACCTTAGCTCTGGTGGAGAATTACTCATTAAAGATAGAGTCAGTAGTACCCTAGAATGAGTTTGAGTGTATTAATAGATATGAGCGCATATTTGCTAGTGAATATAAATTGTTTTATATTGTGTTGGTTGATATATTGAGTGGCTTATGAACTCTGGTCGGCACAGTCCGTACAACTATATCGATAGGGGTTTCTAAACACTTGAATAGTGTAATTCGACACAGTATTGTTTTTAAATGGGGTAAATGAAATAATTTTATCCAAAGATATATTTTTGTATAAATGAAATAATCTTATGAAATTATTATATATAATTGGAGTGTTTGGATGGTAATATGATAACCAAATAAGGTTATAAAATTGGAAATGGTTTATATAACCAAATGAAAATTTTACTAAGTATAAATTATGCAAATGAATTATAATTAAAATTGGATTCACACCAGAATCTGAAAATTTTAAATCCTGGAAAGTTTGGAAAAGTGTTTTTCAAAGTGTTGCGAAAATAATAATAATAAGAGTATTATTTTTGGGAATATTTTTAAAAGAAAATTGTTTTAAAATGGATTTTGGAAGAGATATAGCACTGAACTCACTTCAGTCGCTGGAAAATAATCCTAGTGATGACTGCAACATCATCAGTATTCATTTTCGAGTTTCTAAGTGACGAATTGCTACCATAGTAAATTGATATGGAAATTTTTCGGTTAAAACAAGTGTTGTTTTGAAAATTCTGAGGGAATTGTATAGGAAAAAAAATCAGGTTGATTTTAAAATTCAAAGGAAGTGGTTTGTTAAACCAAAACGAGTATATATGTATATATTTGATTTCAAAGTGATTTGAAATATATACCGGGTGTTTGAATTTTGGAATTTTAATATAAATGTTGGGAAAAAACCTCGGAAATAAGTTACGAACGTATAAAGAAGGGATGAGTTCAATGAGAAAGGAAGGTATGGAAATTGAGTTTTGAGAAGTAAATTTTAACTTAAGTAAGTTAATATAGATTGTGTGAATTGAATTTAACTTAAGGAAAGTTAAATAAATTTATTGGGAATTGAGACAATAGTAAATTGGAATGGTGAAATTATTGTATGAATATCAGTAAGGAAGTGGAAAATTTTGAAATTAGAATTTAATTCTTACTTGAATTAAATTGAATGGATTAAAAATAAATTTGTTTAGAGTGAAATTTAATTTAAGTATGAATAACTCGAATTTGGTTTTGAAATGTTGGTTAAAAAGAATTAAAATTTAAATAAAAAGGTGAATTGGATTTGAATCATATGGAATTTAATTAAAGATGAAAATGTGAATTATAAAGTGACTATATAACTATAAGTTATAAAATTTGAGTTAGATTAGAAATAATATCGAATTGAAGTAAATATAAATTTTAAGTTGTGAAATAATTATATAACCATAAGGTATAAATTTTGAATGAAATAAAATTTGGGTGAAAATCTAGAATTGTGAATAAATAAATTTGAATTGCTTATAAAACTTGAAACTAATGGAATAAAAGTATATTCAAGCTGCTATGTGATGTAAATCTTGAGTTAAAAATAAATGTGAATATGCTCGAGTATAAAATTGAGGGGAATGTGAGAAAATAAGTTGTGTAACATAAAATAAATAAAATTGGAAAGTGGAATAGAAAACCATAAATAAAAATGGTTTGATATTTTAGTGAAGGAAATAAAATCCAAACTTGAATTATAAAATTGAATTTGAACTCAAATAGATTAAATGGAGTGATTATTGAAATAAAATTAAATATTGGATCATAAAATGGAAGTGAACTAATTAGATATATTAATTAGTAATTGAATATGCAAAAATGGAACTTAATAAGGTTGAATAAATTTGATTGTGGATTAAAAGTGAATACTGGAAATAAAACTTGAGTTATAAATAAAAATTCGACTTCGAATTAAAAATATTTTGGAAACGTGTCGAATAAAATAGGAGTGGTTTGAAATGATGATGCCTTGAGTTATACATAAATTCAATTTAAGTGTAAATAAATTGAATATGGCCTTGAATATTATTCGAGAATGAACTTGAGTATGAAATTGAAATCTGATGTGGACATGAATGGAATGTAAATGAGTGGATTGAATTTGAAATGGGATAGAATTAAATATAAATTGATTGGAATCAATTTAAAATAGCTGTAAACTGAAAGGGTATTTTATAAAATGGATATCGCCGAATTTGCATGGCAGTTGGTTGTTTGGCCTAAACGAAAGCAAATAAAATTCTATGAATAAATAGAAGGTGGATAAATTGATTTTTAATCAATTTGAAATGGATATGAAATTGTTTGGTATAAATATGAATTGAATGCAATAAATTGAGTTGAAAATCATTTGAATTGAATGAAATGACGTATAAATTTAATTTGGATTGAATGACTAAATATTGGAACCCTGAAATTGCATGTACCTTCTAAAATACATGATATACCATGTTTGGTTATGAAAACCATGTGTTCCCACTGCTGAAATGGATGCAAAGTTGTTAAGTTCATGTTTGTGCTACTTATGTGGTTAAATTGAGTAAGTATAGGCACTTGGAGGCAATTGACCTAGAGTTGGGTTGCGTAATTGCATATCAAATAAGCAGCTTGCTTAAAAACGCTAAAATAAGATACATTTTCAGATTAAATACCACAAATATATAAATATTGATATCTATTTTTGTTTTCCGACCGTGTGGGTCGATGTATACATTTTTATCTCCCTTGTTATATTGCAAAGGCTCTCCGTACAAGGGAGATTCTGCCAAAAAAATTCGAAAATTTAGGGTGTCGGAAATTTTTGGAAATTTTGTTTACTAAAAAGGTTAATTTTTGAATTGCAACTGAAATAAAAGGTTTTTGAATTAGAAATGGAAACTAGAGTATTTGGAATGAAAATTGAAAGGTTTAAAAGGTGAATTTCGAGTTTAACTAAGTGGGTTTTGAATAAGTAATGGATTTGGAGCATTTTTCGTGCCTTGGCATTTTCAAGGACGAAATTCTTTAGGGGGAGGAATGTAACAACCCAGAGTTTTCGTTATTTGATTTTGAATATTTAAATGGTTTTAAATACTGAATTTGAGATTTATAATTTAGTTAATAAGATTTAAAACTGTGACTTTAACATATTTTGCAAAATTTTGAAATCGTCGATTTAATCGACGCGTCAAAATAACGATTCAGGACACAGTCTCGAAATTCAACGAAACCAATTCTATTGGATCCTGATAGTGTATTGTTTCGGATTTCAAATTTCATAGCGTTTGGAGTTATCGTTTGATCATATATGATATAAAAGCGTTGAAATTAATATCGAAATTCAATATAATAATTAGGTCCAAAAAGCTATCTTCTCCATACGATCAAATTAGGACTCGAAACCTTTTTCATTGCGTTTGAAATAGGGGCATAACATTATAAACACCTAGCAGCACGCCTCGGTAGGTGTTTTAGAATTTAACTTAACGTAGACGAGATGATTTGAATATATATATATATATATATATATATATATATAATTGGCATGACCTTTTAACTCACATCAGCTGAATTTCTTCCTTTTCAAATCACTTACATCCATCCTTACACATTACCTTTCCCTTCTATCTTTCCTCACTTCTCTTTTAAAATGCCAACCAAAATCGAATCTTCAAAGAGAGAAAAATAACAAACGAACGAAATCAGGCAAAATCGTTCAACAAAATAATGGTGGACAAAATCAAAATCAAATCAACTCATTATATATATATATATATTAAAAAAAAGATCGAGCTCGAGCGAAGCAAATTGGGGGGGACGTCGATGCCGAGAGGGGAGAGCTCGAACTCGAGCTTGGCGACGCCGCGATAAGTGGCGCTCATGATTGGAGGAGGAAACTGTGAGGGAGTGGTCGCAATGTAAGGTGGAGGCACGATGCTAGGCTAAGCGACGAAGGGGAGTCGTGACCTGCTTGCGTGCGGCTGAAGTTGGGAAACTCGACTTAGGCTTATGCGTTGCTGGAGATAGATGAGGATTGGACAGGGTTGCGGCAGTTAGCAAGTGACAGCGGCGTCATTCTAGACGTTGGTGGTGGAGCCGCAATGAAGGAGCTCGAAGCGTGGTCGTATGGGTGTGTGAGTGCTACTGCGACATTGAAGGGGAGGAGCTCGGTACTGCAAAGCATAGGGATTCTCTTGCATGGGATTGCTCGTGCGCGAGAGGGGATTGAAAGCAACGTCGTGTTGATGCTCTAGCAACGTCGTGTTGAAGTAAAAATGGTTAAGGAGACTGAAATGGAAGCAATGTAATGTATATAAATTGGGATTTGTAAATTGAAATTTGGTTATTGAGTTTTAAAAATATAGTTTTATTAATAATTTAAGCTTTATTTTAAAAAGAAATTTTTTATTTATTAAACTCTGTAAATTTAGAGTTAGTTAGTATTGGAATACTTTCAAGAGCGAATTTTTCAAATACTTAATATTTATTTTAATAAATCTTAAATTTTTAAACCTGCTCTAAAAAGTGATGTTATGAAAAGTGTTCCAATATTTTAAATAATTATTTGAACATGTCTTAAAAATAAATTATTTTTTCTTTTCTTTTAAATGCTTATTTTTATTTACATATGTATATATGTAGAGTTTTCTAATGGTTTAAATTTAATTATGAATCTTCTTGAGAGCTGGGAAAGGGTTACTTAGTAGATGGGACTTATAAGAGAATTCTCAAAATGGAATTTTGGGAAAATTTCCAAAGAAGTTAAATAAAAGTGAACTTCGAGAAATGGAACAGAATTCATAAGAAGAAGTAAAAAAGGGAATTGGAATTATAAGCAAGTAATTTTACTTTGGAAAATAGAAAAGGGAATTAATTAAAGAATTCCAGAATTTATAGAATTCGTTATAAACTAGTCAAGGAATTTACAAATAAAATTGTAAAAGATTTTGAGAAAGTAGGTAGTAGGGAATAAATGGAATACTTCCTAAGTGTTGAAAAAAAATGGATTTGGAAAGATATTCTAAGTATTGGAATGGTTGGAAATATTCCATCGAATATATATAATGATTTGAAATGGTTTCAAACGTTGGAATACTGGAAGTAGTTTGAATATATATCTTAGTAAAGATATTTTGAAAATAAATGTTTGAAAAGGTATAAAATAAGGCCTAGTGTCTGCTTGTGGATATTTTATTGATAGTTAAATAATCGACTATCAATGTTTGCCAATTTCGTTAATAGTTTCGAAGAGACCGAGATCGGATTTAATTATCTAAAACCATGTCGATCCGGTTTGAACATTACGAATAGATAGCATGAAGATAGTGAAGATAATGATCCGGTTTGTCCAGATCCAGGACAACTTGTATGGACGAATTCTATCAAAACATCGTCATTGGAGGACGGTGAGCATTCTAAGTAGAATTGTTTCTTAAAAGGTAACGCTTAGCCTCAAGCCTCATCAACCGGCAATGACTAAAATAGGGAAGATGCAGCAAGGCTAAGTGAGTCGTACCCAATTAGGGTATGCTATCACTTTTCTAAATATCCTTGGAAACCTATATATTACTGATATGGTTGTGCATGAAAGGAGCACTCAGTTTTAAGAATAGGAACACCCGGGGTGATAACATATTCGGCCTATCCAGGTTAGGGGTAGGCCGGTCTTGTGTAGCAGGGGATCCCGACGAGGTCCTCGGTACATTGTTCTATAGATGTATTGTGATGGACGAACCCCAGTGGCCCAGTCATTGTACGGAATCCATTTTTCCAATACGAGCCTTACGGTTTTATTTGTAAGCCTAGTATGCTGGAATTTAATTAATGTAACAATTTCAGCTATTTGAATAAGTATTTGTATTTAGACACTATTATAATATCACTTGATTTTTTTATAAAATGGTTATTGTTATCGTAAGGTAAAAACCCATCGTGTTATGTATGACGTGGTCTTACGAGATACCTTTGTTTTTCAAAGGATTTTGATAACTTTAATAATTTAAATTGAGTGTGTTTTCTCACGCTGGTTTTTCAGACTGACTCGGGTGTTATTTTATTATAATGCTTGGGTCAGACTGAGTATTATAGATTTATATTAGAATGTTATGGGGCTCAGGAGACGAGCTGGACGACAGAGACGTATCTTCCGTACTTAGTTATATTTCCGCCGTATGAGGACAAGTTATTATAGCTATCCATTTTGATGTATTGAATTATTGTACTCTGATGATTGTAAGTATATAAACTGGTACAGATTCTTTTGTACAAAAAATTGTTATTATATATTATATTTTGTTCCACTGCAATTGTGAATTCTGTATTGTTGTTTCTGTTTTTTCTTCTACCTTTTCTTCTTTACCCCTAATGAACTGGTAATTTTCGACACTCAGTTGCTCGGCATTCTATACAGTGGACGTATTAAACTTGATTTTCGAGGGTCGAAAACCCGGTTTGTTACATAGATTATGTTGGGGATAGAGATGGTAGGAAATCGATTTTTGGGCTATGTTTATACACTTAGCTTAGGCATGATTTCTTAGAGATCCAAGCTAGAATTCGTTGTAGCTTTATCAACCACTGCGGTAAAGCTTATTATTATTGTGAAAGCGACCAAGGAGTGATTTTATTTGTTGCAACTTTTGGAGGATTTATCAATGATGCAAAAGATGGTGGAGTTGTTTTCGGATAGTCAAAGTGTCATTTTTCTTGTTAAGAATCAAGCCTACAGCTTGTGGAAAAAGCACATAGATATTAGGAGTTTCTTTCTCTTGCTTGAAAATGAGAGAAATAAGATAAAACTATCAAGGATACACACAAAAGATAATCCAGCAGATATGTTGACAAAGTCCGTTCCAGATGACAACTCAAACTTGATTAGTGTGATACGAGATACTTAGCGCCATGGGACGCTTGCCTAAAAACCAATTTTTTTATTGATGAATATATTTAAATCGAGATGGAGTGTTAAATTTGGACGGTGTAAAGCTATTCCAAATTTATTAAGTAGAGGATATTAATTAATTTCCGCAATCAGTCAAATATGGAAAACAGATTAGAAAGAGAAACAATTAATATCATAAAAGATATTAATTGATTTGAGGAATCAATCAAATAAAGAAATATGTGAAAACAAACATAAATATGTTAGATTTGTGTTGAAATCAAATCAAGCAAATCCGAAAATATTTTATTCTTATCTCTAAGGTAATCTTCATTCTTGTTCCTATAAATATGAAGACTTTTGCTTAACTTTTATCAGCACACGACAACAAGAGAGTTCTCCATAAAATATCTTCAATAAGATCCATATTTTTGTATCTATTGCAGGGTGAGAAATTATATTGAGTGATGTATTTTCTTCTCATATTGTACTCCCTCTTGAAGTGAAGGAGTAACAATGGTTGCTGGGTCCGAGGATATAGGCATAACCGAACCTCGTTATATCGATGTGTTCTTTTCTTATTGTCTTTTATTTATAATTTGTGCTATTTGATTTTTTTTATTCTCTTTGTTGGATTGCAATTGTTGAGATTGTCGACAAAATAGATTATTTAGTGTTCTGCTTCCGCTGCCCAAAACTCTGATTTTTTTTCGCTACAAGATAAAATATTCATATATCTATGTGATGTTTGCACTTATTTTGGTGCAACCAATATGTTTGTTTTATTTAAAATATTTTATTTTTACATTCTAATTTGTTTGCAAATTTATAATATGAATTTTAAATCTTATAATTTTTGAATTTTGTGATAGAGTTAGTTTATAAAATTGATTTCGGATTTATTTAGTATATGTCGGTAATTTTAATTAATTTAATAGTAATAAATTCATTTCGAAATGATAATAGAAAGATTAATAACCTAAGATGTGGTCAATTTTATTTTGGAAAGATTGCATTTTAAAATGCGACCTATATTATCTTCTTAAATGTGAATAAGATATGGTGAAATCAATTTATTTTTGAAAGATTCCATTAAGTAAGATATATATTTTACTTGTATCATTTGGACTTGAATAAAATAATACCATAAATATATATCTTTGTTTTATAACATCTGAATTTAAACAAGTAAATTTTATCGAACAAATTTTTAGATTTTATGAAGGTCGAAACATTTAATGTACACACATCTATTCATCTATAATTGCATACATCACAAACACGCATGCTTATGTTCAATATGCATTTATATCGAATACCATACATATGCATGTATATTATTTGCTTATAACATGTATATATATGTAGGGCTAAATGACTTTGTACTAAATGCACATAGCGTTATCCCTATTTTGTTTATTTATGGACAAAAATACCCATAAAGATTGAAGTTCAAAGGGTTTATGGGGGTAAAATTATCTTTTCCAGTGGTGTAACTATGTTAAGGCAAATATGAGGGTGTAGACTCCTTATTTGATATACACACATTCACACGCTATAAACCTTAATCTTCATACACACACGTGCACACACTCTCTTTTTTATTTATACATTGTTGTGATATTTGTATACATACACACATATTAAATCTTTGGACATATCATGGTATGAACAAAATAAATTAATATTATCAACTAACATAATAATTTTAATTTAAATATAAGAAACGAATATGCAGTTATAATTAACATGTGCGTAATAAATAAAAAGGGAAAAGTAAATTCATTATTCATACTCATATAAGGAAATTATTAAATTTAATTTAATATTAACGTGATATATCACTCATAATCGCTCAAATAAATATGTTGTACAAAATATAATAAAAGATTTTCTTCTAAATTTTCCCCTTTTTACTTATTACGTAAAGCATCCAACACCTCAACTACAAGAACAACCACCCCTAAGATAGGGGTAGTGGTCAACAGTGGATGATCAATCACATCTGACTTGCCACTTATAGGACTCGGCAATGGAAGAGAAAAGGGTGCAATCTAGACGAGTCTTAATGGCTGTGAGAGGCGGATAACAACCACCCGCCATAAGAGAATGCCAGAGCGAAAGGAAGGAATCACAACACATAGATGTTGATTCAAATTTGGATCTAACAATAGGATGTGAAAGCAAGAAGGGTGCAAGAGAATTTGAAAAATCTAAAGCATGCAAAAGGGAGGGGTAAGGAGAAGATCACACAACGAACAAGAAGACAAGAGAGGTGACAGTTGTAATCGCTAGTATGTGGATCCAATATTTCATATATTTGGATTGTTGAGCTTAGAATGTACTAAGACAATAAACCCAAAATTGATGTTCACGTTGCATATAAGCATGTATTGTACGTATGATAATTTGTTAATGAGTGTTGATATGAGGATTATAGATGGAATTATACGAGTTGTTGATAGTTGGTTTGTGAATTTGGTTGTTGATTTGTAACTTCATATGGTATGTTGAAGATACATATGAGCTTATGGAAAGTTAGCCATGTTGTGAGAGATGATACTGCTAATGGGTGTTTTTGATGTGATTGATGGTTTTGAAACGAGAGATTAAATTGAGGAGTGTGGTTAAAGATAAGAATGTAGTTGCGACTATGAATATGGCTGGTTGTTTCAGAACTTCCTTGGTTATAGCTGTTTAGATTGTTGATACGGTGGATGGATGAGAACTAAAATAGTTATTGATTAATGTTAATGGAGTGATAGCGAGTGATGTTAGAGTGAAAATATTTTATTGTTTAATGAGTTAATGTTGGTTAGGTGTTTGCGATATTAATATATATGTATGTATATGTATATGTGTGTGTATACATATGTGTGTGTATGTATGTATATATACACACACACATATACATACATACATACATATATATATATATACACACACACACACACATTTGTATATATATGTATATTTTATTTGTTTGGTATTTCTTTAGTGGAATTGTTTGTTTGATATTTCATTCGGTGCTTGTAGTCGGTATTTGATTTGATGTTGACATTAGTTGTTTGGTCGATTTCTTTGACATTTGGTGCTACCATTCAATATTGTGTTAGTTCGTATGGTAAATTCTTGATGATCTGCATCATCACGATTTCGAGGGTGGTCTTCAATGTCGAGTTATCTGCATCATAACGAATTCGGATGTAGTATTCAGTGTCAAATTATCTACATCATGATTTTGTGAAGGGATGTCATAGAATACAAGTATTTGTTCATTTGGCATGTGCAAATAATAATTTTTCTTCTTTTATTGTTTAATGTTGTTGCTCTTTCATATCTCTTTACTCGATATTATTTTGTGGTGTGAGGCTAATGAAAATGCGGACGTTTTTACATTTGGTGTTTCTCCTTCTCGCTTGTACTATGCATTATCGAACTATTTTAACAGTCTAAATTTCTAATGAACTGCCAACTCGTTTTTCACTGAAAACCTCACCTCTTGGGTCACTCTTCACATCATTTGATTCATTAACATTTGTTGATCTTTCACCATCTACCATGTATTATTAGCAAGGAAAGGTAGCCATCTATCTGTTTTTATGTATTTGTTGACGTTCTGTATACAGAGCGAACCCGACAATAAAATTTTAATACATAGCCGAGAATAATGATACAGGAAGCACTTTTCATGACAATGAATCTTTCATTTTGGATGTCAAAAGACAACTCATAAATTGCAATACTAAAGCTTCCATTTATATAATTTCTGGTTTTATTTTCTTTTGAAAACAACTATGCCTCGGATAATACAGAGCAACCATACGTAACCCAAAGCACAAATAAAATGACTGCAATATTCAAAGACAGCTCAGAAAGTGGCTTTCAAATCCATAATTTCTTTTACTAATAGTTTTAAAAATTATCCATACATTTGTTTGTGCAGAGCACCAGTACACCCAATGACTTAAAATACAACAATGACCGTAAAATCACGAACTAGGTAAGAGATTAAAAGGAAGACAACAAGATCAGCAACGCTTCCACAACTGCACCAAATTAAGAACTGAAGCAGTGGGAGGTCAAGAGAGCTGATGATACCGACATTAGCATAATGGCCACATAACATAACATGACATTACCAAACAAAAGAAAATTCTACAATCCTTTTAAATAGGAAATATATTTTCTTTTTTATATTACTGTAGGACTAGCACTGTCCACCTGTACGGCAACCTAGGACACCAGCACCAGAAGTAATAGAGGCGACCATGGAAGATGGTTTTGCACCAAGGCTAGAAGCTCTCGCGTAACTTGCAGAGGCTCCAGCTCCTGATGGAGTGAAGTAGGCGCCATTTAATAGCAGGTCCCCTTCTGATCTCCAGTTCCAGCTCTTCCATACACTGCTTGCCACATCTACCCTTTTCGTTACCTTTATTGATTTTAACACAAACTATTAGATTGCTATAATACTGTTTTTTTTCTTTCGAATTAATCACTAAACTTATTCACTTTCTGAACAACTTATACAAATACATTAACTTTGAAAAAAAAATATATATATATATAGAAAACCTCCTTGGCCCAAGGATTAGCTGGAGCGAGGTATCTATTGCCTTGGCTATTAATAGTTGGTTCAGCACTGCCTCCAATTGCATACATCTCCCAATGTGTGTAGTCGTTGTTAACCACGTGGAAGTATCCATGTCGACATCTACGTTACGTACAAAATTACCATTCAACCAACCAATGCACTCTTTTTCCTAAAAGTTTATCTAGTTTTACGTACATACCTTGGCATTCTTTGAATTAGACCTTCACCAAAATGATTAAATGCGATGGTAACTTGCATAGCCTTGTCCCTAGCATACGAGTCACTATGACCTAACAGCATTACCTGCACCAAAACATCTCAAACATTAGTATTCAAATCGACAAAAACTTCAAAGAAAACAGACAAGCTACCTCATTATGGTGGGTGAAGTAATTGTTAGAGACAGTGATAGCGGTAGAGCCCATGACAGCATCAACAAGCCCATCAGCACAATTGGACAGCGAACAATGATCAACCCACACATGACTAGACCCAAATATAGACACCGCATCCCCATCGGCCATGGTTCTCCACCCATAATGGGAAGGCGAGCTCCTCACCATGGCATTTCCAGTGGGCTTACAGTCATGAATATGCAGCCCATGTATAATGATGTTAGTCACAAACTGAACCGTTATGCATGCACCGTTAGCAATGTGGACATTAGCTCCACGCCCATCTATGGTTTTGAAGCTGTTCATGATGAGCTCTTGCTTTAAGGTTATGACCATGTCCCGTTTGAATATGATCCACAAGGGCTCGTCTTGGATGACAGCATGGCGGAGGGTACCAGGTTTCGGGTTTACCGGGTCGTCGTCGGTTGGGTCGGTTACGACGTAGATGGACCCGTCTCGGCCACCGATGGCGTTGCGCCCGAACCCGATGCCGCAGTCGGCTAGACGCTTGCGGTTGTTGTGCCATTGCGGGTCGCACCGCCAGCAGTCGTCGATTGGGTTTCCCGTGCCGCAGGATAAGTAGCCTAGTGATCGACGGTTTGTGTGGTTGTTTATTGCCCTGTTAACAATTTACATATTTGTTAAGGATTTCTAAAACTCCTATAAACAAAATTATGCATGACAATACACTGTACAAGTAAAATGTTTTAATGAAATTTGACAAAAGGTTACATTAACAGCTGAATCGTTATCCTTAAGACAAAGAATTTGGAGATCTAGGAATAGATGCACGATGATTGGGGAATACATTGAGCACCCAATATTAAGTAAAGATATTTTTAGTTTTCCCTTGAAGAACAATACGAGGTGCAAAAGCCATCTCTGTTCCACTAATTAAAGGTTCAAGTTGAATTTTGTGGGTGAAATATGAATTATTTAGAGTATAATTGAAAGTGAAAAGCAAAATTGTTTACTTTTATTAAAAACGAGTTCGGATTTTAGCAACAAGATAGAAAAACATTTTGTTAGTATAGTATTTCTAGGATGTATTACACCAAATTTGAACTTATGTTCATATTCCAGTAAATTTTTGCTGGAGAGGGAAAATAAGATTTGAGCTGATTAACATAAAGTGATACTAAAACTCTAATTATTTGTTTATAGAAAGAATGTTTGTAAAGGTAAAATGGTAAATGACCTTGCATTGAAATTTTTAATTTTACTTAACAGGATATGTGTTAATCTTAATCAAGGGACTATCATATTGTTTCTCTTTGAGACCACGATCCTTTTATCAATCATTAACCAACCAAGTACCAGGATACCATAAATGAATTCAACTGGGATATCAAATATAGTAGATGAAAATCTGTCAACATACTAAAAATCGAATTTAGGAAAATAATTAGTCAACAGAACTACAGAAGTGACAAAATTAAATTCATTCATGTGGCACAGTAGGATTGCCCCATGTTACTTGGCAGCACATTAACTGGACATCGACTTAATGGTTAGATAATGTAATAAACACTAATTGTGACTTGTATCTACAAGAAAATTTTTGTACAAAAATACCAAAAGATTGCTTTCAGCATTAGAGAATACTTAGCATGTACATTGTGCATGGTGCATGCTCACTACAACCAACAACAAATAGAAAAAAGTACGAGCATTCATTAGGGAATGTTAAATTTTGATGAAACAAAATCACAAATAGAAGGAAACAAATATGCAAAAATGAAAGTAATTATGTTTACTAGTACGTGTTCGTGCTTCGAACACGGGCTGTTTTGTGTTATTGTATACGTTGATATTTTGTTTGAGCGCAAATATGTAAACGGAAAGCAAGGACATTTTTGAAATTTCAAAAAGACACCGAGTAAACTAGTTCAACGAATTTTCTTTATTAGTAGTAGAGATTATGGAAATGCATTATTATTGGATTGCATTTCCATTAAATGACAAGGAAATAAATGCATGCTTACGTTATGGAATAAAATATATACAAAATGATATGCATATTATTTTTTCTCGGTAATCACGTTGCTTTGGGATTATTTTCTTCCATCTTTGCTAATTAAAGAAATGAGTGAATTACTTACTATGTTTGCACCATTTGTTACCGTTGTAAGTTGTCTTTATTATTTTCTTACCATATCTTGGTAATTTAATCGATGACTCTTAAGGATTTGCAACGGCTGTATTATTGAGGGTAAACTTTATTGTAAAACCATCCTGATACTTAGCCAGCGATCTCCAAATAGAATGTCTCTTCTTGTATGTATGTGCGTGTGTGTATGTGTGTGTAGCTAGCGCATCGAAAAATGTTTGTCTTCCCTCTGGCAATATTTCATTATTGTAAATACAGTCAATTCTTATATTCTTGGGTTGAACTAACTGGGGGGAGTCACTTGCAAGAACTATTTGATACATCTACACATCTAACCAATATTGTTTGTAGTGGAAATTTTTTCCACTGGCCTCAACTTAGTACATATATGTCGTTGCTTGATGTCCAACAGTAGCAAAAAATTGTTAGTTGCAAGTTTCTGTTATACATGAACAAGGAAACAACAAAAAGCAAACTTCAATGACTACTGATAATAGTGTTAAAGATATTCGGTTTTTTAGTCAAAATGTTTGGGATTCTAAAAGAAAGAATACAAACAAAAATTATGTGGTATTTATGAAAACAGAACCTCGTAAACTATGAGCGGTTAGACTATATTCAATTTTGGTAGGCATACATCTCCATCTAATATTTGTAATAACAAAATCATATTGTAAACAGTGATGAATGAGCCTCAACGGCAGATTAATAACTACGTACAAGTTTCAATGCTAGATGATGTAGTTAATAGTTGCATTGTGGTGCATTAGGCAAACAAGTAAAGCCATCATCGAAAATGACAAATTAAGATGATATCATGTAGGTATACATACAAAGTGAACAGAAGTAAATTTTCTTGTGTTAGTGTTTGCATCTCAATATATAGCTAAAACCATTTAAAAATCAGACATTTCAATATTAAAATGACAGCAGAGTCTGGATTAAATTTAAATGATGGATTTAACCATTATTCGGCAACTATCGATGATCATTCATATGCCTGTTGAATGGACAAATATAAAGAAAAAAATGCGCTTACATGTGAACTTCAGCAGCAACCAGTTCTGGGTCCTCTACAGCTCCTAAAACCGTTTCACGCCCAACCCTAACGAAAATAAAGTATTTCGTTTTAATTGACAAACATGCCCTTACAAAGTTACAATAGCTGTAATATACATAGGATAATGTTTGGAAATAGGGAAAAAGTTGAGGTAAACAAACAGAAATAAAATATTCTTACAGTGTTTACCGCGCAAGACATTATTGTATTCTCTATTCGTCCTATGCTACGCATAATCAGTTTTTGCTAGAAAATAATATATCACAAAATTGCAACGTAGCACTAAAAAAATTACTAAAATAAACCCAAGCTATTCTGAATTCTTATAGTATCATTTATTATTATTCAAATTTGTTATAAAATGTTTAAATGATTTAACTGTGAAACCTTTAACTTGGTATATAAAGATAGAGCAAACTGTGTCAAAATTTTAGACTGAAGTCACAAACCAGTATAATGACAATTTGTACATCATTCTGGTCACTAACATGGATGTAAATGGATCGGACCGGATGAAGGTGTGTTAAGAGAAATGTAAATTTTATGTACCAATCATTCTCTCTTTATCAGTATTATTACTGTTATGGGCCTGGGCCTATATTTCAGCCAGCCCAAGTATCAAACAGTTTTGTATTATATGTAGTTAATAGTTGCATTGTGGTGCATTAGGCAAACAAGTAAAGCCATCATCGAAAATGACAAATTAAGATGATATCATGTAGGTATACATACAAAGTGAACAGAAGTAAATTTTCTTGTGTTAGTGTTTGCATCTCAATATATAGCTAAAACCATTTAAAAATCAGACATTTCAATATTAAAATGACAGCAGAGTCTGGATTAAATTTAAATGATGGATTTAACCATTATTCGGCAACTATCGATGATCATTCATATGCCTGTTGAATGGACAAATATAAAGAAAAAAATGCGCTTACATGTGAACTTCAGCAGCAACCAGTTCTGGGTCCTCTACAGCTCCTAAAACCGTTTCACGCCCAACCCTAACGAAAATAAAGTATTTCGTTTTAATTGACAAACATGCCCTTACAAAGTTACAATAGCTGTAATATACATAGGATAATGTTTGGAAATAGGGAAAAAGTTGAGGTAAACAAACAGAAATAAAATATTCTTACAGTGTTTACCGCGCAAGACATTATTGTATTCTCTATTCGTCCTATGCTACGCATAATCAGTTTTTGCTAGAAAATAATATATCACAAAATTGCAACGTAGCACTAAAAAAATTACTAAAATAAACCCAAGCTATTCTGAATTCTTATAGTATCATTTATTATTATTCAAATTTGTTATAAAATGTTTAAATGATTTAACTGTGAAACCTTTAACTTGGTATATAAAGATAGAGCAAACTGTGTCAAAATTTTAGACTGAAGTCACAAACCAGTATAATGACAATTTGTACATCATTCTGGTCACTAACATGGATGTAAATGGATCGGACCGGATGAAGGTGTGTTAAGAGAAATGTAAATTTTATGTACCAATCATTCTCTCTTTATCAGTATTATTACTGTTATGGGCCTGGGCCTATATTTCAGCCAGCCCAAGTATCAAACAGTTTTGTATTATAAATACATGTAACCGTAACTGCTGTATTTGTGTAATGAGCAATAATACAAATCATTATCTCTTTCAAAATTCTTTTCATGGTATCAGAGCATACAGCTTAACAGCAATCAAAGAAATCTCAATCTTTTTGAAATCAAGATAACACCATCAGAATTATCCTCATCATTTGGTGTCACCTACAACCCTCAGATCATTCTCATCATCGGGTTGTTTAAAGCTTTATCTCTAAGAATTTGTGCCCTGCCAAGAAGATCAAACAATCTTCGGCTGCTCAATATTTCTTAAAGAAAAAGACTTAAAGGAAAAATTCACATTTCAGAAAGCAGAAATCAAGAAGTTTATCAGATAGAAGAAAGAGGCAGTGCCTTGCCAAGAAAATCATCAGAAAAGTACTCATCACTTAATTTTCCGGTTGCAACATACCTGAATCATTCAGATTGTGATTCTTGCTTTCTGAAAGGAATCCTCTAGTTCTTTAAATCCCTTACTTTCTTAAAAATTCTTCATCATGGGTGATGAAAGCTCAGCCACATCATCAAATCCTCAGACTTTGTATCAAACTGCCACCGAAAGTCTTCTCAAAACAATAATTAGCCCACAGAGTCAACTCATCACAGCACAACTTGAAGAAGATAACTATCTTCTCTGGAAAGTTCAAGTCGAGACAGCAGTCAGAGGTTATGGTCTTGAAGGATTTCTTTTGGGTACAGTGTCAATCCCTCCAAGATTCATCACTAATCAAGAAAACAGAACTGTCAACAATGAAGAATACACAAAATTTCAGAGACAAGATAGTTTAATATGTTCATGGCTTTTATCTTCTATAAGCATAAAACTTCTGCCCCAAGTTATAGGAAGCAAAACAGCAAGAGGAATATGGACCACAGTTGAGAGAATCTTTAACTCCCAATCTGCAGCCAAGATAATGCATCATAAAAGAATTCTTCACAGTATCAAGAAGGACAATTTATCAATGGGAGAATATCTAGCAAAGATTAAAACCACTTGTGACTTGCTTGAAGCAGCTGGCCACAAAATTACTGAATCAGAACAGGTATTAATTATATTAAGTGGCTTAAACGATGAATATGAGTCAGTTGTTGCAGTCATATCATCTCAAAGATCAACACCTCCTATTGAAGATGTGCACTCAATATTACTTGCACATGAAGGAAGAATTGATTTCAAGAAACCAGTAGAGACAGATATGTCAATTAACTATGCAGCAAGCAATAAAGGCAAGAATCAGAATAATACCAAAGCAGATCAACAAAATCAAAGAAGTGGTCAGTCCTATAGAGGAAGGGGTAGAGGAAGATGGAGTGGCAATAATAAACCAAAATGTCAAATTTGTGAAAGGATTGGACATACAGCACCCAAATGTTACTTCAGATTAAATTTAAACTATGTTCCAGGGCAGAATTCAAACTATGTACAAGGACAGAGTTCGAGTAACCAAAGAAATAACAACTATACTGCAAATTTAGCACAAGTGCAAACTGGGGAAAGCAATCAGGTTGACAACAACAGAAATCAAAGAACAAGACCAGAGCATATACAAGATGATGCATGGTATCCAGATTCTGGAGCAACAAATCACATTACAAATAATCTTGACAACTTAAACTTAGGATGCAAGGAGTATAAAGGTACACAATCAATTTCAATGGGAAATGGTGAGTCCATAAATATCACTCATTCTGGGAAAGCACATATCAGAGGTGTTAGACAATTATTTCTAAATAACTTATTACGAGTACCAAAAATCAAAAGAAACTTAATCAGTGTTTCTCAGTTTGCTAGAGATAATAATGTTTATTTTGAGTTCTTTCCAAACTACTGTTTTGTCAGAGACATTCTAACTAAAGAAATATTATTGCAGGGTGATGCTGACAGGGGACTTTACTGTTTCAGAGTAGTTAAGCAAATCAATCATGGGAAAGATCATCAGAACTGTAATCTGTCAGAGACAACACAGATTGCTAATCTTAATAATGTTCTAGATCTATGGCATTATAAGCTTGGACATTCAAATATTGATGTTGTTAAACAAGTTCTCAATAATAATAGAATTGCTTTTGATAATAATGCATCACCGTATGTTTGCACCTACTGTCAGATGGGTAAAAGTCACAAGTTGGCATTTAATTCATCTGACACTGTTTATACAAAACCACTTGAACTTGTAGCTATGGATCTATGGGGTCCTGCTCCAGTATATTCAGATTATGGATACAAATACTATATATCATTTGTTGATTCTTACTCTAGATTTACCTGGATCTATTTTCTAAAGTCCAAGTCTGATACATATAATGCTGTGATACATTTTATATCAGTTGCTGAAAAACAGACTGGCTATTCAATTAAAACTGTACAATCAGATGGTGGTACAGAGTTTAAGACTCTCATCAACTATTTCAATAAAAAAGGCATAGTTCATAGAATAACATGTCCTTATACTTCAGAGCAGAATGGATTAGTAGAGAGGAAACATAGACACATTGTTGAGACTGGACTTACTCTTTTAGCTCATGCATCTTTGCCTTTAAAATTTTGGCCTGATGCATTTAATACAGCAGTTTATTTGATTAATAAACTGCCAACTAGAGTTCTAAAAGGAGTAAGTCCAATGGAAAAGTTGTATAACATAAAACCAGATTATCAAAGTTTAAAAACCTTTGGATGTCTATGTTTCCCCTACTTAAGGCCATATAACAGAAATAAACTTGAATTTAGATCCCAACCATGCACTTTTATAGGATATAGTACTAATCAGAAGGGATACAAGTGCTTGGATAACAAAGGGAGAATTTTTGTCAGTAGACATGTTATATTCAATGAACATGTATTCCCTTTTAGTGATGCTGATATAAAAACAACAAAGAAAGTTGTTAATCCAAGAAATTCTATACCTGGCTTACCTGTCTACTCTGATAACTGGGAATATAAGGAAACCAAAAGGACTATTGAAGATCCTGATTCACTCTCTTCAAAAAGTAATGAACCAGGAGAAGCTTCTAACTATCACAGTCAGTCTCCATCACAACCTGTCAGTCAAGATCAACAAGTTAATGAAGAAAATACAAGTTCTCAACAAAATACCATTGCAAATAACAGAGATCAAGCAAACAGAAGCATATGTCAGGACAGACCCAGTCATCCTATGATCACTAGGGCCAAGAGTGGGATATTCAAGCCAAAGCTTTATACAGCAACCACTATAACTGAAGAGCCAGAAAACTTTGATCAAGCTGTCAAAGACAAGAACTGGAAAGCAGCTATGGATGAGGAGTACAATGCTCTCATTAAAAATAAGACATGGGAATTAATTCAACCTCCAAGTAATAAAAACATAGTGGGTTGCAAATGGACATACAAACTCAAAAGGAATCCAGATGGATCTATTCATAGATATAAAGCAAGACTTGTTGCTAAAGGCTTCACACAACAATATGGATTTGACTTTAATGAGACCTTTTCTCCAGTAGTTAAGCCAACAACAGTGAGAATTATACTCACAATTGCCTTATACAATAACTGGTGTATTAGACAATTGGATGTTAACAATGCCTTTCTGAATGGTGTTCTACAGGAAGAAATATATATGGAGCAACCACAGGGATACAGGCAGAATGCAGACTGTGTGTGCAAATTAAATAAGGCTATATATGGGCTTAAACAAGCCCCAAGAGTTTGGTTTGATAGACTGAAACATACTTTAACAAAACTTGGCTTTCAATCTACCAAATCAGATAACTCTCTTTTTATAAGCAATAATAAGGATACAACAATGTACATTCTAATATATGTTGATGATCTTATTATTACAGGTAGCAATGGAGAAGATGTCAACAAACTTATTACATACTTGGATAAAAATTTCTCTGTCAAAGACCTCGGTGAAATTAACTATTTTCTGGGAATAGAGATAATTAAAAAGCCAGAATCAGAGATAATCCTCAGCCAAAAGAAATATTTAACTGAATTACTGATAAAGGCTAAAATGCATGAGGCAAATCATCAAACAACTCCCATGATAAGCAACTATCAACTTTCAAAAAGGAGGGGAGAACCAATATTTAATGTTAAGCAATACAGGAGTGTTGTTGGTGCATTACAATATGCAACAATAACCAGACCTGATATATCGTATAGTGTTAACAAAGTCTCTCAATTTATGCAGGAGCCATTAGATGAACATTGGAAGGCAGTAAAGAGAATCTTACGTTACTTAAAAGGGACTGTAAACTACGGGCTATCATTCAAAAAAGGCAGCAATCTTAACATCATAGGCTACTCAGATGCAGATTGGGGAACAGATCCAGATGACAGGAAGTCAGTGACTGGATACTGCATCTATTTTGGTGGAAATCTAGTGTCATGGTGTTCAAAAAAGCAGGCTACTATCTCTAGATCGAGCACAGAAGCCGAATACAGGAGTTTGGCTAGTGCCACAGCAGAAATCTTATGGATCAAATCTCTACTAAGTGAATTAAAAGTTGAATCAGATCATAAACCAGTTATATGGTGTGATAACCTTAGTACAGTTCATATGTCTGCAAATCCAATTCTTCATTCAAAGACAAAACATATAGAAATTGACTTGTACTTTGTACGAGAACAGATAATCAAGCAGAAACTTCAAGTCAATCACATACCAGCAACATATCAGAGGGCTGACGTGCTTACCAAGGCACTATCAGCAAAGAATTTTACCAGATTCAGAGATGAACTTAAGGTGAAGGCAAGCACCAGCTGATTCAACATGCTGGAAGGAAAGGGTCAGATCCAAAGAATATCAATGGATCTGAAAACTACGCTTCATCACAGTGTCGATCTCATCTTCCAAGTCATCTTTGCACTGTTCAGCAAGAGAATTCTGTGATGTATTCTCCCCCCCCCCAGCAGTTGATCTTGGGTTCAAAACCTCACTCTCACTGATGGACGTTGATACTCCTCTTAATTTCAAGCATGACAAAGCTACAGATCTGAAGATTGTCTCCAGATCTGCACCTTATATTGTGAATGCCTGATTTCTGCTTTACGAGAGAATCAGCTCCTATTGCTTCTCTCTTCTCTCTCCATACTTCTCCTAGATTACAGATTTGGGGCTTTCTTCATCACGCCGCCATAACCCTAGCTCGGTTTTGAGGGGGGATGTTAAGAGAAATGTAAATTTTATGTACCAATCATTCTCTCTTTATCAGTATTATTACTGTTATGGGCCTGGGCCTATATTTCAGCCAGCCCAAGTATCAAACAGTTTTGTATTATAAATACATGTAACCGTAACTGCTGTATTTGTGTAATGAGCAATAATACAAATCATTATCTCTTTCAAAATTCTTTTCAAGGTGTGTCCGTGTCCTGTTCTATAAGAGAATTGGACGCACATGGACCGACCAAGGTCTAAGTTCTGACATGGTTCTTACGAACTGAACAAACTCGGACCGAGCCATTGGACAATGGTACAAAATTTACACCCTGTGCCCTAAACTGCCCAACGCAATGCTTTTACACAATAACATTCGTAGTCAGTTTTGGAAAACAGCAACAGAAATGCAACTGTAACAAAATGCAAGTACTATACAATTAACGTGAAAACGCAAATTTGAAAAGTTATCGGGGCAAAATACAATATCTCAAAAGCAGTGCGTGAAGCGGCGCCAAAAAGGAAAATTTCTGCAGCTTTATTTGCAGATTTGGTATGTTAAATGACTAACATGCCCTACATTATACAATAAAATAAACAGTGTCATTTAATAAACATCTGAAAACCTTCCAACCAAATAATATTGACAGTTGAGATTTTATAGAATAAAAAACGAACGGTCAAGAATGACTTATAACTGACCTATGCTCTGTTGCTACAGCCATTGACGAAGCTTCATTTGCTTTAAGAATCCTTCTTGTTCCACTTGACTTATTGCTGTAATTATATGACATAATAACAAAGATTTTATGTTTTTTCTCAGAAAAACATTACCGAATGTTCTGACTTTTCAGAAACGCATAAGAGTGAAATAAATTATAAACAAGAAAGCAAAAAAGAAAAACGCTCTGTATTGCTAAATTATAGAATTAGCGTAAATTTTATCCAGCACAATATCAAACTTCAGTGTTCTGCAAAGTGCAAACAATGCATTCTATAAAAAGAAAACTACTTATTATTTTTGCAAAACAAGATACAAAACAATACCTCTGAATCAAACCTCTATCTCTCCCAATCCAACCGAATCCACAAACTAAAATCCCAAAAAATACAAGCGAAATCCATTTCATAAAGTTCGCCATTGCCATTTCTTACTCGAAACCCTGGCTTTACCTCTTTAAAAATCAAATTGGTTCGGAAGTGCAATAAAAAGAAGAGAAAGAGAGAGAGAGAAAAGGGCACGCAGTGTTCTTATTTTAATTTTGCTTCTTTTGCTTTGTATTGATTTGTAAACAAAGCTCTAAAGATGCCGCCATAATATAGAAACATGATTTGAGCTAGGTCGTAACTGCCCTTGTTTTTGATGTTATTTACACTGTTAACCTATAACTGAATTTTAACGGATTAGCGTATTAGTGGGTCCTCTTCTCGTTGTGCTTTTCGTGGGAAATAGTTTGGAAGACGCTGTACAAGAATTATTTATTATTTTTCTTTTAAACATAACGAGCTTAATTCTGTGGGTTGCCTCCGTAGTCAAGAGGCACGCAGTTCGATGCGAAGAAAAACGTAGACATTTGGGGTCTTGAATATTACCTTATCACTCAATCGGCTTAATTTATTTTATACATGTTTTCAACATTTGTAATAACCACTTTAATCTAAAGTTTCGTTTCTTACTACTTTTTCCTCGTTGATTCGCAGTTGTATTGGCGTGCTACTGATGAATGAGATTATGAAAATGCTATTTATTTTCCTGTTTTACGGTGATATTCTTGAATAAAAATGAGACACCATATGACGTTTTAAAAACATCAACTTATTCTAGATTCAAATAGGCTAAATAAATATTTTCTGACAGAGGTTCAATTTGTTTTACCTTTAGGAGGAGTTGGACACAATGCGAAAAATAGAAAAAAAAAAAAATCATCAATCAATTCATGAATGGACGCGATTTGGTACTTTTCTTAAAATCAAACTAATGCTCTAAATGAAAATAACATAGGTAGTCCAACAGGGATTGAAAAAATGAATAAAATATACATCCATTCTTTATGGTGGAGGTGAACTTGGATTGATATGGTTCAAACTAGTTTTGAGTCCAAACCGTTTCCATATCGCATTCTGCCACTAGTAAAAATCAATAATCGTAATATAATTTTTTTATAAGGTTCGATTTCGGTCCGATTTAATGATCTTATAATCCGGTTTCAGCCCGATTCGATTTAAATTCATATTACATTTATTTGAAAATAATTAGATAGTAAGAATATTAGTAAAAAAACTCTAACGAATTCAAATAAAAGACCCATTCTTAAATAATGTGTATGGTGTGTGTCTTTATGTACATCGGATACTAAAATGGCTCATTATCCAACCGTATGAAATTCAAACCGGATCATTTAGACCTCAATTGTACCGTATTAAACTGTATCGGTCCAGTTTTATATATTTTGTTTGATTAGAAAATACGATGCGATTTAAAGGACCGTTTTAGTGGTTCAGTGTGCTCGGTTTACATATGTTGGTACGGTTTATGTCCACCTACACTCTATAGAGGTCTCAACCATTGTTAAATAAGATTTAACTTTGCTTCATGATTATGTATGTACAATCTTTTTTTTTTAACATACACAGAAGAACCCGGCGGCCTGGTAAACTTTTGAAGAAAATTAAGTTGTGCATGTCCGCTTTAACTCATGACACCAATAACTTCTGGATACTGGGTTCAATCTATGTTTGAGAAGAAACGTCAAAGGTTATCGTAAAGAGTTAGTTTTATTTTCTTTTTCAAATCATGACATGAAGAGATTTGAAATATGGCATAATAAAATCATAAGCCTTTGTGTTTTGATGTTTAATCTTTGTTGATTATTCGGCATTTCATTTTATGGACGAACACTAAAATGTCTAAACTTTATTTCATGTAATACAGTTTATTTTAAATATGTAAGTAGATATGTTAGCGAGACGGGTCTAAGGTCTAAACCCCGTAGACCCGTTCCTATTTTGATCCTATGACCCGCCTTATTGTGTCATCGAGGCGTGTGGATCCATGATCCGTTGATAAAGGCTTCGAGTTTATGATCGGATCGACGCTTGGTTGACCTGCCTCAACCAAACATGCACTACCGAGTTCTCATAAAATTGTTTTATTACTATAACGATGATTTGTTGATCCTTTTATACATAACGATTCGTTAATAAAGGCTCATAGTTTAGGATCGGGTCGGGGCTTGGTTGACCCGCCTTAACCAAACACGCACTACCGAGTTCTCATAAAATCGTTTTATTATTATAACGATGATTTGTAATCCTTCTATACATAAGCTGTTATAATATGGACATTCTACCGTTAAATTCAACAAGTTATATGATTTTTATGTCATTAAGTTGCATCATTAAATATTATATAATTATATATGCATGTTTTTCTTGAACCGTTATCATACACCTTATTTTTATTACCTTACTTATCACCGTAAACACGTTAATCTCTATATTTGTATCATTTAGTTACAACCCCGCTTACAAATAAAATAAGTAAATATATTTATACTAATACATAATTTTGAATAAATATGTAAAGTCTCACTGGGTATTGGGGCGGGAGGGATCTACCTTGACCCGTATAAGTTTCGGATGCGAAGTGAAAAATCAGACCCGCGTTGGAACTACACGGCGGGTCTGGAGCGCAAAAAAAAAAAAAAAAAAAAAAAAAAAAAAATCCCCAACCCAACCTGCCTCATTGTCATCCATGTATGTAAGTCTTGTTCACATGTTAATGACATTAGATTATTTTGACACTTGTTGAATAAGCAAGTTTTAGAAATAATCTTTCCACTAATAGAGATAAATCACGTGTATTTTACGTCTTCAATCATGTTTAAGCGGGAGCCTCATGAGGAATTAATATAGTCACACCCATATAAATTTAATTATTGCCGTATCAGCTTTTAATGGTATTATTTGATAAAACGCTCAGAATTCAAAAAACTCAAAATAAATTCTTAAAGGTCAATTTATCCATCAATTCATTTTTTTCCTCTTCCTTAACAGATTTTCTCATGAGTTTGGTCATAAATAAATAATGTATAAAAAAGCCGGAAAAAATGATATTATATGTAGAAGTTCAATAAAGTTGCATAAAAAAGTCGCACAAAGTAGTTTGTGTGTCCATGCATCTAATATGTAAGGATATTTTTTTATTTAATAAAATAATAGTAGGCGAATGTGTCCTATAAGTGTAAAAATTTGACAGTCACGACATTTTTATTTTAGAATATTTTGTTGGTGGTATCGGCGACAAATTTATAGTAAAATTACGTCGATAAGTGGTTGGAAAAGAGATAGTGGTGAAGTTTGCAAATCGATGGTGAGATTCGATTGATAAATTGAACTAGTTTTGAAATTTAAAAAAGTCACTGTAAAAATCAGGTTTATTGAATTCTCTATGTTAAACATGTGTGCTTATAGCACAAGTTGTTATTGTTAAGCAACAAGGAGCAGCTGGATAATAGTAATATACTATAGTTGATGGGGACAAAATGATTTTCTTTGATAATAACGCAAAATAAGGATTTGTAGCCAAAATTGTGGACCATAAAACATGAATCGTTTGAGTAGAAATAAACGGAGGAATGGGGGTAGAACAAGCATGCTACCAAGCGCATGCGTAGCGGCGAGCGTTAAGGCCTGATTGACGCCATGTTTTTGCTCAATTTAAACTCCAACTGTATTATCACCGGTAAGCAATACAGACACGACAAAACAGCTATTACACTTACACACGAATACTAATAGCGCCCCCTATTGCTGTTGAGTGTACATGTTAAAATTTTACATGTTTTACGTGCTTTTTTTCCATACCAGATAAATATATACCAGGTGTATAGTTCTATTATAATCAGGTGATTTTAGATGGTCCTGTGTCGCCTGTTATTTGATTTTTATATCGTGGCATTTTCAGTGTAAAATTCATTAAATGTTCATCGCGAATGTTTGTTTTCAACATATTAAAAGGTGGAATTTATTCAGCCAAATTTGCTGCCTATGGAATTTCGTTTGAAAAATGAATGAGATTTTCCAGTTTTAAACTCAACAAGCAATAAAAGTTCAACCTTAAATTCCACTTTGGTCTATATAACATAGTTTTTCGACAATACGTTGCTGCCTTTTGCAGTGTGTAATTGTTGGTTACAAAGGTAGAATTTTTGCTCCTGTTGAACCAACTCATGGTGGCTTTCAAATCAATCATTCAATTACTCACGAACCTTCAAAGATGATTACTATTTTTCATCCAACTCAACTACGCATCTCCGTCATGTAGTAAACAAATAACGTTTCTTCCGTTCTACTTAAATCAAAACCATATGAACGCAAAGTTTGAAAAATTATCACGTTGAATTAGAGTTCAATGCATTTATCCCTATTTTTACCTCCACGTGCCAACAACATTACAATATTTTGATTAATAACGGAGATCCACCATTTCATACATATGACTAACCACGTACAAATTAAACATTGAAATGTGTTCGGAGCCACGAGGATAAAGAAATTAAAGACAACTGATCTTCTCCATCAAAGCATATATATCAAATTAAATAGTAGATCGAATGTTTTGCAATGAAAAAACGTAAAGTCAATCTTGTTTACCAATCAAAAGTCAATGGGTTTATTGTTCTTGTATGTCGAATTTCTACTTTATTTATGGATTTCAAACTTCATATTCGAAACGATGTTGATTTATTGACTCGTGACTTAACGTTGTAGCTGAGTGTTTGGTATAGATTTTTTTTTAGGGGCTTAGTTACGTTCTTCGAGTGGTTCCTCACCAAGTACTAAAGAGTAGCGTCATCCAACTATCTATTGCTTCATTATGGATTTCCATGGTCGTCACCCTATGGTCGATGCATATGCGCTTCAAACTTCTACTATGACCCCAAGATTAATCTGCACTGGGTCGCCTAGCCAAATTTTCAACCTTTGCATTCTTCTCCTTAATGTTAACTCAAGTTCGAAGTCAGAGAAAGTGTTGATCGACTTCTTAAACTCGACAACAAACTGAGCAAACGTCATTTCCTTCATTTGAAAGCACTCGCTGATCTAGTTGACCATGAGTTAGGTGTCGTTTTATACTTGAGGGATTCAATTATGAAGTAGGTCGGAGCTTGAATTTTATTAATTTGTTGGCCATGCAGTTAAAGCGTTTGGCAGTTTTATAGCTGTGAAGTTACAGAAAACTATAGCATGGATTAAACAGAGATACTATTAGAGATAAACTAAAATTTCCAAAGTTGATTTATTCTATTTGTCACACCGTTTGTGTAGAAAAAAAGAAACAATATTCACTCATATATATAACAAAACTGAAAAATGCCATGATCCATATAGTTCAAACTTGGTGAATGAAATCAAGTTCTAACTTATTAAGTGCTTAGGACGTGAAATTAGGCCTATACCATAAATTTATTGATTTAATTTATAAAAGAACTGGTCAAATTAACCATCTTGTATTAAAGTTGCTAAAAAACCTCTGATTTAGCAAACGTAGTGAAGATAGTGGGACGTAAAGTGGATCTACTATTTAGCAGTGCTAAATTGAAAAAGCATAATGGTCAAAATGTGCTAAACACTTTAGCGGGGAATTAACAGGTTTTTAACCGGTCTTTAACTACATAGGTTACAAGGGTGGAAGGTGATGTGATGTTAGCCGAGTTCTACAGATCATTTTAGGAGGCGACCAGTTGTTGGATTAGATGCATTGGCAGTCAAGTAAATAAAGGAAATTTGAAAAAACAAATACTTTATTAATTTGTATTAGTTCTTATTTTATGTTTATCTGACAATATATTTACACGAAATCATATGTCGTAAGTATTAATAAAGGAGTTTGGGTTTAATTTTAGTTTAATCAATTTACATTAAAACCTTTATGTTTGTATATTATGATTTCTCTTTATTAAAATAATATATGTTGCTAATTTAATTTAACTTTTTATTTTAATTTGTATTACGTTTGCACACATAATGCAAATGCTATAAGTATAGTATATAAAATAGCCTAACATGTCATATACATAAATGAATAGATGTGTTTATAAATAACCGATCCTAGAAAACTCCTCACATCCGTAGCATTCTTGGGCTGGTTCCAATCTTGAAACGCTGTTACTTCGTAGGATCCACTGTTATACCCTATCTGAAACGATATGACCTAAGAATCTCAATTCTTCTCTCCAAAAGCGACACATAGAGAACTTCGTTCTCAACTTATGCTTCCTCAACATCTCTAGCACAATCCTCAAGCGCGTCTTGCGCTCCTCTTTAGTTATGGAATAGATCAGAGTATCATCCACGAACATAACCATGAACTTGTTCAACTTGTCTCTGAAAATCCAATTCATGAGATCCACAAAGTATGTCGAAGCGTTGGTCAATCCAAATGGCATCACCAACCACTCATAAAAACCCGATGGCGCATGAAACGCAATAATGGGCACACTCTCATTCGCTGCTCTCAACTAGTGAAATCCCACTGCCAAATTCATTTTGAGAGAACATCTTCGTACCGTGAAGCTGATCAAACAAGTCATCAATACCAAAGAGTGGATATTACACACAACCTCAAAAAACCATCTGCCTTTGTCGCAAATACTATAGGTGCACCCCACTCAGATATACTCCTTCGAATGAACCCTCTCCTTAATAGGTCATTCACTTGCACTTATACTTCCTTCTACTCTCTGGATGTCATACACCTCAAAGGCATAACTATAGGTCTGGCTTCCTTCACTAAGACTACCCGAAACTCAATCTCTTTATGTCACGGCAATCCAGTCACATCCTCAAAGACATCTGAATACTCTCTAGTGATAGGCACAGATGAAAACCCCTCCGTGGACCTTTAGCGAATATAGAAATTTAACCATCACCTCATCCTCTAGTAGGAAGCTAGTTACTACTGTTCGCCCTTTCACATCTCCAATTGTCACCAACAGCTTCTCGCCCACTACAGCCGCATAGCTCTTTAGACAGTCCACTCCCAAGATAATCTTGAACCCAATAAATTCAAAACAAAGCAATAACGAACAAAATAACATCCATGAATCGATAACACTATGCCACGAAAAACCATGAAAAGGCCAGTAAAGCCTCCAACATGGTTCTTCACGATCAAGGTTGGTCTACTATCTCGGGTCTTAATTACAATCTATCTACTAAGTCACTACATATAAATGAATGTGAAGCCCCAGTATCAAATAAAACTTGAACATGAACATCACTAAAAAAAATCATACCTTGAATGACAACTCCCTTCCCCTTCTCCTTCGCCGATGTAGCAATCAACGATGTCGGGACTACGTCCAAAGCATACGCATTCGCAACTTGCTTATCCTTAACCAGTTCCAACCAATCTTTCTTCAAATGCCTAGATTTATCACGGTTGCAGCACTTCTTCTTATCACTCACTTTGCAATTCTTGATAAAAATGATCTTTATCCTTACATCCATAGCAAGTAGGTTTCCATTTACCCTTTTTTCTGACCATTCTTTCCTTGAAACCGCTTTCTCTTTCCATTGCACTTCTTCTTACCTCCATCTGTAGCTGCCTTAGCCTTAGGATATACATTCTTACGGCGAAGTGCTTTCTTAACTAGCTTCTCGAATGGCTCATCAATGTGGTCTACCAATTTCTCTCCAAAATAGTCATCTAGACTAATGACGAACTTTTCATTCTTCCTCAATGGAATGTCGATGAATGACATCCCATACTTTAACAAAGCATCAAACTCTGCCACATACTCAAAAACTGACATCTCTCTTTGCTTGTAATCGACAAACTTCCTGAACAACACCGGCTTCTAGTCAGCAGGAATGAATGTCTCCCTAAATCTTATCTTAAATGGTTCCCGACTGAATTGACCTTCAGGCGAAGCAATAGTCACAACGTTCCACCAATTCATGGCCTGCCCTTGAAGTTATCTAGAAGCCTACTTTCTCTTCATAGAATCATCCACTTCCATATCACTAAAGATATGCTTACAAGTATCAATCCAATCTTGCACTTCTATAGCCGATTCTGCTCCATGGAATGGCTTTCCTTTCAAAGTAGAGTAATCTTTGCTCAACTTAGAGAAATCAGCCTTAGGGGCTTGCAGGGGACCACCTTTACCAACAGCCATACTAGGAGCATTCCTCACCATCATTGCTATTATAGCATTGAACATAGCTTGAAAATCAGGCATAGCTGCTCCGGATCCTGCTCCTTCTTCAACTCCTGAAGCAGATCTCAGATTATTCCTTATATGTCGGATCATTCTTATTTGTAACAAGAATGATCAGTCTCTCATAAAGAAAACCGTGTCTATAGTTCCCATGTGCATGCGACTTGTACTATATAATATATTATCATATAGTTTTGAAAACCAAAGTACATAACAAGTGCGCACACTCTCGTTTATATATTCTCTCCATGTAGTCTAAAGAGATAACACATTCTCAATCTCTACCAGATCACGGTATCAACTCCTGTTAATCATGTAACCAAAGCTTTGATACCAAATGTGAAAACCACCTTGTACCATCGACACCAATAGTATACAATAGTGCACTGCAGTCGCGCTCGGTCGATATAAGGCGATCATCAAGATGAATAACAACAAACACATCATATAACATGTTGTATATTTCATAGCGCATGGACAAAATATATATTGCATATAAAAAAGAAGAGACGGCAATAACAATGTAAACTAATCTTAGAGTATAATATCCATAGAGTTATACATCAAATGTTATAGAGCATACAACAATAAACTATCTCAACAAATAGAAATAAGTAAACATTGTCATGGGCTCCACAGTGTTACTCAAAGGAAAAGCGTAGAAATCCATATATGTATATAATACGAGATAACTCTATCCAGCTCATCCTCCAAACAACTACTGCATCACCTAGACCAATTATCTAGTCTACTCATCTAAGAGTACCGAAGATAATAAGAAGCAAATCATAAAAATTTGGATCGGACAACAGTCTGGTGTGAGCGCTAAATGAATCTCAAAATAATATACATATAAATATAGTAAGGAATAAGAGTGCACGAACGATACCTGACATGTTCCTGCAACCAAAGAATTAGCACATAACACTATAATATGCTACTCTATAATATCATACACGTGCCATACAAATTACAATAGTGGATGTCCAGATATCCTTCTCTTTAATACCTACTCCTAATGATATCCGAGAGCGATAGCCCATCGAAGAAAGCAACCAAAGCAACCATAACATCCATCAAATAATATTCACTATCACTCATCCCTTTGCTCTGTATATGATAACTAGTATAGCCATCTTACTGCAAGGGACTAACGAAAATCCCTATTTTCGTTGTACACTCATATCATGCAGACCAAAGCTTAATACATATCTCGTAGCCCAAAAGCTAGACACTAGACCCAAAGCCATTGGTGCAGAGTATACAAATCCTTACATGCTTCGAGTATAACAAAAAACACTCCAAGTATCAACGATTCCTTAGCACAAATATCTGTGCCCTCCTTTCTACCCAATCTAGTTTCCATTATCCAAGAACCCACCATGTTCCCCATTTTATGGCTCTCTCCTTTATCGAGCTGCCATCTTCGGTACGTATCCCATTACGAGTCAAGAACCGAAGGTACAAAGCTTTTATCATGTTTTTACATCGCCATCCACCTTGAAGCGAACGAGCCAATACCTCCAACACATTCTATAGAACCTCTACTTCATTTCCTAGAAGGTCCACCTCAAACCCATGCATAAAAATGACTCGACACCGAGTCAAAATGACTTGGCATCGAGTCATATACTTAGTCAATTGACTAAGTTATCCCTTATGCTTATAGAATTCCATCCTTGGTTGCGTTAGACCCTGGCCCATCCATCAAAACAACTAGACCCCCAATCCAAAGCACTCAACTCCAAATTATAGAAACAACTCGACATCTCATCCAACACTTAACCAATCTTTTGCATCTTGCCATAGACCACCTCCACAAGCCATGCTCTAAAGATCCCTAAAGTCGCCAAACCAAATGAGCAAAAGAAATGACTAGGTAACGATGTGAAATGACTTGGTACCGAGTGGTGTACTTAACCATTCTAGACATATGACTTGAGCTACATGCTCCGTCCATGCTCTAGAGCCTCTCCTACAAGTTTCGTCCAATTCCGACTAACTTTGCATCTAATTTACCAAATTCTCTAACCTATCTTACTAAACGTCCAAAACACTAATAAATCATATCAAAGCACAACATACAATTACATAATAACATGCATACATATCCAATCACTTAAGGAATACATATAATTATGGAAATCAAACAATCTCTAATCCAAATCTAAGCAATCAATGAACACATTGTCGGAACTGGGCCAGCCCGCAGCGGAAGAAATGAGTGAATTTCAAAAAATTTACCATTTTGGATCATTAATGTGCCTATGAAGTCTAAATATATTTAGATCTTATCTAAATTTCTTTTAAATAAAATTAGTATTTTATTTAATACCATATTTTGTTTTATTAATTTGATTCTAAAACAATAAAGAATGGGATATAAAAACAAGGATTGAATATATCAAATATATTCATTCTTTAATTATGTGACAGAATAGTTAAACATAAGGCAAGTATGATCAGTTGATAACATGATGTATATGAATAAATAAGAATAAATTTAAAGGCAATCACATAAGCGAAAAAAAGGAAAGAAATAATAGATGACGAAGATGAATGATCCATTTTTCCTTTTTTGACAAACTTGATTTATGCAACATTCAATTAGCAATCAATGAATATTATGACATAAGATTAGGAATAGCCAACAATAATTCATATGCATAAACTACTGCCTCATTTAAAATTGTTTAATTTTAATAAAGCGTTTAAACTAAACAATTTGAAATATACACATTAAGTTTTATATGTACATATATATACTTATTTCTATATAAAGCCAACAATAATTCATATGCATAAACTACTGCCTCGTTTAAAATTATTTGATATTAATAAATCATTTAAACTATACAATTTGAAATATACACATTAAGTTTTATATGTACATATATATAATTATTTCTATATAAAGATAAACCCAAAACTTCTTAATTAATTCAAAAAATATATATGTATACAATTAAATCAAAAGATTCAACCTATATGATTTTTTTTTTACAAAAGTGAAATATACTAAACTGACCAATATATTAACAATCCATTTAATACTTAAAAAGTATTAGTTGTGTAAAATAGGGTAACATATTTATAAGTTTATTGTAATCAATTTACTATTAAAACACCCTTTAATCATACGTGGGTTTCAATTACAATAAAATGCAGATAATAAGAACAAATAAACTTTCAAATCTAAAGAGATTCAACCTATCTAAATAATTTTTTAAAACAAAAGTGAAACACACTAATCTGAGCAATATATTAACAATCCTTTGAATACTTATAGAAAGATATAAGTCATGTCAAACAGGGTAACAAATTTATAAATATATTGCAATCAATTTATTAACCAAACATCCTTTAGGTTTCAATTATAATAAGATGCAGATAATAAGAACAAGTAAATTTTCAAATCTAAGGAGATTCAACCTATATGAATAAATAATTATAAAACAAAAGGTGATACACACTGAACTAGCAATATGTTAAAATCCTTTGAATAGTTAAAGAAGGATAATTGTGATGTCAAATAGGGTAACAAATTAAGAGGTTAATTGTAATCAATTTATTATCAAAACATCATTTAATCATATGTAATTTTCTATAACAGTAAAAATGCAAACAATAAGAACATCTAAACATTCAAATAATTTTTTTTTACCTCAGATCTAAAATTAAAATATTGTCTAATCATATACAAGTTTCGGTTTCGATTTATCTAAATAAAAAAAACCAATCAATTCATATAATAAACAATTTGAAATACATAAACTATTTTCAAATCAAATGAGACAATATTATACACATATAAATTAAGATATTCAATTTTTTTCACTAAAACATTATATCAAAATTATTAGAATAAAAAGATCATACCTTAATTCCAAAGCCTTGAAGTACTACTTGATACACCGAATTTTTCTTCTAGATGTAGCCAATGAATCATATCTTGAATGATGAATCAAATCTCCTAGATTCAGAAATCAGCCTCCAGATGTTGCAAGGATCAAAATAAATAAACCACTTTTCATAATTGATTTTATTTGTGTCTGATTTTAGGAATAATTGAAGCCAAAGAAGATCTCATATTTTCAGCCATTAGAGAAGGAGAAAACTAGAAAAGTTACAGAAAGAAGAATGTAAAATGAGAAACTCAATTGTACGTATAGAATAAATTAGAAAATATGTTTTATTTGAAAGAATGAAACATTTTCCATTATTTAATTAAAACTTCTCTAATTAATTCTCTTTATTAACTTTCTCTTTTCACTCATATTTCTTTACATGGCATGGATGAAAATTATGTGCCATCAAATGACATAAGATTCCATAAATTAATGCATGTAATTACTTTTATTTAATTATAGTGATATCATATATCAATGCGCGCAAATATAACTTTTATAAATGCATTCAGATAATTACAAAGAACTCCCAAACATCAAATAAAATAAATAATAATTAGTACTTCTCAAATACTAATTAATTTAATTTATTTACAACTTTTTACAAATTAATTAAATCATGTGGTTTTTCGAAGAATTCATCATTACGGTTGTGCAACTCAAATGTGTAAATTCAGTCAGCGATTAATATTGAACAATTCAAATATTAACGTTCACACGTCACTTAGCAGGTGGTGTGACATTTTGGCTAAATTCACCGTTTATATACCTTTTGGTAAAATCCAATTTTACTTATTATAAGCGGTACATAATAGTGACAATTATTTAAACCAATTATCTTCAAAACTATATCACTTTGGATTTATGGAATTTGGTAATGGTCAAAATTTCAATATCATCCACATTTAACTTTATAGTCCAAACCCAAAGTCTTTTATCCAATAATAATAATTATTATTAACCGGAATGCTCTGGCCAGAGACTTTGACTTTGAGTTGACTTCAATTGACTGTGAAACTAACTCATATAACTAAGAAGACGAATCCTCTCTGGAATAGTGTTTCACTTCCAATGCTTCCACTTGACCCAACTATCTTAGTTCGATGGACGTCATATCATGATTTAACTATAATCAAAGCGGAGCATCCACATTGAAGATCAACAGTATTCGCAAGTTGAGAGAACCGTGTAAATTAGTCACATCGATATTCTCTACTTGACCTTAATTATATTAACCAACAGAAAACTATCTAGTTAGTCATTCCATAGTTATCCATTAACTATCAGTACGTAACCACTTGGTGCCCCCAACAGTTATAAGTAATACACTACCCAACATTTGGAGACTGCTACGTACTCTAGTCTCAATGGGTACATCGATATCCAGTCTCGATGCATCTTGAGTAGGAACATTTAAAATGGTATATTTGTTTCGTTGTGATAAATTACTCATGCTTAAAACACTTTATAACTACTATCACAAAACAAACCATTTATAGATTTTCTGTTAAATATACTTTTAATTAAATTGATTAAGTAGTATAACCACATTATATCAAGTATATAATAGAAAGAAAGCACCATTATTTCAAACAAGATTGGTCAACGAGTTAGATATATGTAACAGATTACATAATTGCCCCTAGGGCCTACCCTAACTCTATCAATCTCCCACTTTCACTTGAAGTCAATTATGAAATCTTATTCCAACTTCTTCGATCGGTTTTCTCAAAACCAATTAGGCCAATCCCTTTGTGAACGGATATGCTATTATGTTTTAATTATCGACCTGTCAATCAACTCTCTCTGATGGTGATAAACTGTTTTATCGTGTGGAACAATTCAGAGTATGTCTCTCGACTTCAAGTGAGCTCTAGGTTCCGTTACGAACTATATTATGACATTGTTATCATATAACTATGTCATGAGATTCTCAACATTTGGAATCGAGAATTTGTTCGGTTATAAATTTGTACACTTATTTTTTATATACATTGTTTTTGTTGCGGCGCTATTCTCGACGATGTACCTAGCCTTTTACATTGCATCAACCATGGTATTTCATTTGGAACATTTCCAAATTAAAGATTTGATATTGACATATTATACTCAATATTACTTGTGAAAGTTTGAGTCTGAATGTTGTTTCATAAGGAATTTATTGTTTCTGTAAACAATTTTCTAGTATTACATAAATACATGAGAACACTTCAAACAACCTTTTGGTGATATCAATTTGGATTTGATATTTGCTTCATGTATCAAATACATAAACAAATCTTGATAACATAAACAACAACATGTATGATAATTCATATTGCCAATGCAAAGGAATCAATCTTACATGTTCCGTATTAAACATTTTAATAAGACGTTCTTGTATATCATTTGGGACATTCTCGACATCTTTTATACTTACTATAAAAGGCATTATTTATTAATCCAATGCCGAGTATTCAAACAACTAAGATTGATTTCGACACAAGTACATTGTTAAAATCAACAATGTGTTGTTTACTTATAGTTTAGAAATATTAATGTACCTTTTAACGTTCTTTCTTATGAACACATGCTTCCTCTGCACTTTGATTGAAAATCAAACTATTTGATATTTCTATCAATGTACTTATTCAATCTTGATGCTTATAAAATGATACTTTATCATTTCTTGGATCATATCCAAAGACTCACAAACTCAATATCGCTTCCATTGACTTTGAGATATTTTAGGTTAATATGTATAAACAGCTTACTCTATATCATTATATAAAATTTTCTATTTCAATATGTACCAAAACACATGGACTTATCAAGCGATAATTTTGTGAGCAATTCCGAATTGGCTTGAACATGTTGAATATCGAATCTATTACGCTAATTCAATAATTAGAATTTGCGATATTATTCTTATCAAATCCCATTTAATCCAACCGCATTAGTCTTACTCATAAAGACACAGTCATGGTCGATGGACCTTAACCCTTAAGTTACAACCACGAAAATCTATATTACAATAGCGTACTTGGAATTCTTTCGAATATGCGCATCATACCATATAGAGCCAACACTCTCAATGGTTTAATTAAACAATCTAGGATTATATATTTCGACATTAATAAGAAACTCATAGTTTTTCTTCGATGTGGGAGAATACTTATTAGACGTTCTAATGCCATGTGTTCGTTTAGGTTAGTAATTTCATTTCATCTCATATAATTGATTCTATCTATGGATCATATCCAATTCCATTTTACTACTGATAATTCCTCAAAGAAATTTTTTCACATTGAAGTTGGTATATCTTGAAACAACAATTGCTTCTCAATGCAATAGAATAGGTACTCATAAACATTTTATGAATTTCTTTATTTATAAAACTGATTTGGTTTTAGTTTACAAAAATTATATTCGAAACATAAATATGTCATCTGATGACAGTCTTTTCAAAATCCTTTTGGGGAGGTTCATACAAGATTCCTCATGAATAATTTTACGTGCAATCTTTCGACTCGCACAACCTGCCAATTCCTTGGATTAGGTTATGTTAGAGTTTCTTATAAACCCTTATCTTGTAAAATTTTATAAATTGTTATTCAGATGAAATAATATTAACCTTGTGTAATACTCTTAAATACATTACCTTATAGAAAGAAACTAACTCAACTTCACTCACAATTAATCATACATTGTCCAACAAAGTTCGATTACTCAATATCGATGCATCATTATATATCATATGGAGGAGTAATTTTGAGATTGAATCTTTATTCTTTTTAGGTACGTTCGTAACATTTTCCAATATACTCACTCATCCGAACAAATCAAATCATTTCTATCGCATGTTATTTTATTTATTTCTGTTTTATATTCTATAAGTTTACCATATATGTACTACATGTGTATCAAATACACGTGTCTACGTTGACGGTAACTCATCAATGAATATGACGAAGTACATGGAACCGTTTTGGTATTTATAGAATTATGATTACATACGTCTTTATGTATCAATCCAAAAAGTTCATCAACTCTTATGATACTCCTACTAAATGGGTGCATAGCCCTTTATTGTTTGAGATGTAATTAACAAGTATCATATGATTCAAAATCATACAATAAAATTATTTCTCAAAACTACGGCTTAGTCTATAATTCCAAAACAACCATAAATAATATTAAATACTTTTGTTTTTTCCAATGCATCACTTCTATTATAATTTTTTTACCACGTTATAGTTTTATTTCACAAAGAATATTCATAATGAAATATAGCTATGTCTATTTTTTTCATTCGATACCAAAAAATAATCATTATTTCATAACAGTGCATGGTAAGTTTTACAGAAACAATTTTCGTACTATGATGCAATTAATAAAAGTTATATGGAATGCTCCCGCTGTTTCCACCATCACTATAATAGCATACTAAATTTGAAGGTTCGTCATTCACTTAATACAATTTGTTTATTTCATACATTGCAGCTATTTACAGTTGAGAGTTCGTTGATTAAATATCTTGAGCTTAAAGAAATAAATCTCATAGAATACAATTTTCTATATGAAAATACGTTTATGGATAGAAATCATATTTCTTATTCCAATATTAAGTATCAATTATTATTACAATTCCCATTTCTAATGTTTCTCTATGAATCAGAAATGGATATTCATTCTCTTCATAGCAACTGTATCTTAAATTACATCTATCTTATACATTCGTTTTCCTTTAAATAGTCAAACAATATAAAAGAAAACCTTACTACATATCATAACAAACTCTTTGCAAAAGCGCATTTGATTATCCTTAACATTTAAGGATATCAAATATATTGCACTTTACATAAACCGATCAAAATGACATTTCAGCGATCGAGTTCTTAAATCTATCTTATAGTTTTTTTTGTCTTATCTTACATTAACACAATATGATCCCTTTTGTAATCAATCAAGTTGAAAAAATGATCTCAAAATATTATTTATTGGATTATTTCCAATAAGCTATATTCATTGAAGTATCGTACATTAGGAACTGTGACTGTTCACCATATAACATTTATAAATGAAGGAATATGGATCAATTATCCATTGTCTTGTATTGCTTTTAGAGTTTGAAACTCATATAGTGCAATACACGGTCTCAACCAAATAAGAACGTAAGCGACCATTTTACGAATGTATTAAGTAGTTGTAAAATTAGACACTTGCATGGGTATAGAAAACATTAACATGCAATGGGCATTTAATAGTGGGCATAATATTTCCATTTGTCAACTTTCAATTCAATTCATTTTTATATATTAATTGATAACCATTTTATCAATCATATTAAATGCACAAATTTATCATTGTAGATAATTATAACGTTATTTGACATATGTTCTTACAATATTAGGAAGATTAAATATTACCATTTTATTTTTCTAATAAGGCTCCCACTAGTCTTTTATGTTTCTCCAAATCCTAAAATGAAACATAGAAGTCTTTTGAATTCACAAGTTGGTGTTAGGACTCGTTTGTCTTGGTATTTTGACCTTGAGTTTGCTCGACAAATCAGAGCCCCACAAACGATGGATAACTCCTTGTCGGCTGTATCACGTACAACTCCTAACCTATTTTTCCTTGTTCTAATCTTATTTCGACCTTGAGTTTGTTCAATAAATCGAAAGAGATTATTCGCTCATACCTACTATACCACGACAGCCTAAGTATAGTATACGTACCTTGAGTTTGCTCAACAAATACATATAGTTATCTTACCTCGTCTATTCAATATATTAATAAACTCTACATAACATCCCTAGCTTGAGTTTGCTCAAAAATTAAGGAGTATGTAAGTAATTTGTATACATATATATATATATATATATATATATATATATATATGGTAGAGGACAACATTATATTGAAGATTCATAATCTTCAGTATATTATATTAAGTAATATCAACTTATGGAATAATGTATTTCTTATTAAATATCATCGTGATTCAAGTGTCAAACACATCAAAAATCGTAGTATATGTATATAAACGTATGTATTATTCTTTAAGTCTTTTTGGGTTTTTTAATGTTCCACCTTTAGTTTATACACTCATATTATATAAGTATCATTATTATATAACTTTTATATTTTAATTAACTTATATAATAATCTTACGTATAACATTTTATCAATTAAATATTATTTAATTAATTTAATTAATTAACTCTTTAATGAATTTTAAATTAGTATTTCAATACAACTTTCATACTGGACATATCTATTATAACTTTTATAGAGTATACTATAACCTTATAGTATAACACATATAACTTATATATGCGTATTTTTTATTTAACTAATTAACCTTTAATTAATTTATTTAATTAAACAGTTTTAATTAATTTATATCATTTTCAAAATTTATCTTACACACATGTGAAAAGACTGTTCGGATCGTGCTATATGGAATAATATTAAACTAGTGCAGAAATAAACTATTGCAATGTAAAATAAGTAAAAATAAAACAAGTACACCAGAAATTTTTATACTGGTTTGAACTTCCTGTTCTACGTCCAGTCCCAGACTCCTTTCTGGAATTTCATTAACAACAATCCTCACTTAACCCGGAAAAAATAGGTTTATACAACCCTTGAACAGCCGAACAAGGGACCTGAGCAGCAGAACATGATTTCGCCTCAACAGCCGAAGAGGACTTCAACTTATACAGAATGTATGTGACACAATGTGGTCTTAATAACACGAATTTGTCTCTTGATAATACAAACTTCCTATAATTTTTCTCCTTTATGATATATGTGTGAATGCGTGAAGATTAAGAAAGTAGGAAATTGAATTTGAATGATGTTGAAAGCACAAATATATTAGAATCAAGAATTTCAAGAATAGAATAATAATCAATAGAATTGGTGTTTTGAAAACTTGATTCTAATGTGTTTATATAGATAATAAATAGTTGCAATTGTTCAAGAAGAGTTATCATCAAGAGTTATGATTATCTGTTGGATTAAAGATTGCATCTCTTCATGAATGGAAATGCCTTTTCAGAAAAGTAGCCGTTGTAAATATTCGGACTTCTGAAATTAAAAATTCAGACTTCTGAAATGCAACAAAATCAAACCAGAAAGAAAATAGGCAAAAAGTTGTCATATTCAGACGTCTGATTTATACCCTTTAGACGTCTAAATACTGTATTTTACAACATTCAAATTTCCAGAATCAGACGTTTGGATTGAAGCATTCAGACGTCTGAATGTAACATAAAAATGAGATTTTTCTTTTAAACCATATATATGAAATGATAATGTAGTATATAACATATGGGAGAGATTTTAACATATTTTAACTTCTGGATAAGGATATAAAATTATATGTAGTTGTCATAGATCAACTCCTGCAAAATAAACAAGTTAGTATATGAATGATTATATAGTTGTCATAGTCAAAATATCACGAAGGTTTCAACATTGTCCCCCTTTTTGACGATGACAATTATAAAAAATTATAGTAAGATCATATAAAAGCAAGAAAAAAATACTCCCCCTTAATATAAACTCCCCATGTCGATATAAATATATCTCCCCCTTTGACATCGACAAAAAGAAAAGTTAAAATATCATGCATATCATAGAGGTAACAAAATATAAATAAGAATAGGAGAACAAAGAAGCATCAGAATCATCATAAGATACAAAGAGCCAAACAGTTGTAGCATATGTTTTAGTTACATACCAAAAGAAACGTCGGTAATTTATAAAAAAAAAACAGTGCAAAAAGATTTGTTATGAAATATTGAAGTGAAAGTTCCGTAGCACCACCATTTTAGAAAGATGAACTAGGAAAATCATCACCTTCTTCATCATCGTCATCATTATCTTCCTCATTGTTAGTACCGGAGCTAGACGACCATTGAAAGGATGCGAGATTAAAGACCTTGGCAGAAGTGGAAGATGAGCTACCAATACGTTCCCAAATTTGTTTAGGAAGCCACAAATAGAATTAAAATTCTTATTGGTTTGCTTTTCTAATCTATCAATCTTGGTATTGAGCTTAGCATTGCTGACATCGTCTTTTCCAATTATATATCCTTTGGAATTGTCTCCAAAAGTGACCGAGCCTCCATCTGAGTAAGTAATGTTTGATAGCATATTTTTGTCTCCGGTCATATGTTTTGAGCAATCGCTGTCGAGTATCCATTTTCCTCTCTTTTTAAGTGGGTCCTGTAAAAAATAATAATAACATTGGTACCCACTTTGTGATAAGGTCCTAAGAGTTAGGTCTTAGGAAACCAAACCCAAGTAGGTTCAGTATCCCCCTTAAAAATATAATCTTCATTTTTATGAACTATTTCCAAAAATATATTTGTATATTTATTTCTAATCAAACTATTGTTTGTTTTAGGAACCCATATTTTTATGGTTTTTGAAATATTATTTCTTTTCGGACGAGTAGTAGGATTAAAAATATTTTTCCTAATCTCCTTTTTTAAATGAAGTCTTTGATTTCTTAGGGTATCCTAATCCTTTTTTATTAGAAGTAGATTGAGAATTTTCAAGAATATTGGATAAATTTTCTCGTCCTTTATTAAAGTTAGAAATATTTCTAGTAATATTGTTTAACTTGGTTTTGAGGCAAGCATTATCTGATTCTATCATTTTGATTTTAGTTTTTAGCTCATGATTTTCTAAGACAAGAGAATCATTCTTTTCTTTTTGAGTTTCAATTTCTTGACTCAATAAAGTAAGTTGAGAGTTATCATTAGAGAAGGTATCTTGAAATTTTCCAAGTTCTTCTTCTAATATTTTCTTTTCATCGTTTAGCATATCTCTCTCGAATTCTGCTTTTCTCTGATTTTCTAGAGCCTCTTTATATTTTCTTTTGATACTTTTTAAAGTATCAAGAAGTTCTGAATTAATTTCAATCGTATCATCAAAAGTAAGACCATTTACCTCATTCTCTGTGGCCATAAAACAGACATTTGCTTGTTCTTTTTCACTATCAGTGTTGCTTTCTGAAGAGGAAGAATCCGAGTCATCTCATGTTACTAAAAATGCTTTTCTTTTAGACTTATCCTTTCGATTTTTATTGTGATATGTCTTCTTTTGTTCTGGACAATCTTTTTGCATGTACCCTTTCTTGTGACAATTAAAGCATTCTAATATAGATGAAGATGGCTTATTTGTATTATTGTTGAAGTTTCTTTTCCCGTTGTTTCGATTTCCTTTTCTGTACTTCAAAAACTTTTTAAAGTTTTTAGTAATGAATGCTAACTCTTCTTCATCCGAGTCTTATTCTTCTTTCTCTGCATGAAATGCCATATTCTTTTTGTCTTGTGCTTGTATCTTTTAGCCTGCAAATTTACTTCGTAGGACACTAGATTTCCTATCAACTCTTCTGGTTTCATGGTAGAAAGATCATTAGCTTCTTCAATGGCTAAGACTTTTCTTTCCCATTCATCAGTTAAAGAGTTAAGGATTTTTGAAACAATATCAAAATCAGAGTATGTTTCTCCTAGTCCTAGTAAAGAATGATGAATATCTTGAAATCTGGAGTACATATCATTTATAGATTCATCTTGCTTCATCCTGAAATTTTGAAATTGATTCTTAAACATAGAGATTTTACTCTGTTTAACCTTGTTAGTGCCTTCATGAGTTACTTTATGTGTTCTCCATATTTCATATGCAGTGTTACATATACTAACTCGGTTAAATTCATTTTTATCTAATGCACAAAACAACATATTCATAGCTTTAGCATTAGCAGAAGCATCTTGTTTCTGTGCAACTGTCCATGTATTATATTCAGTAGTAGGTGTAGTGTATTCTGCTTGTGTAACATTCCATGCATCAAAACTACTGGCTTGCATATAAATACACATTCATGTTGCCCAGTAATTGTAATTCATGCCATTGAATAGTGGAGTTCGTGCAGTAGATTGACCTTCAATAAAACTAGTGACAGTGTTAGTGGTAGTGCTGGTGTTGTTTTCCATATTAACAAGATATCAGATAACTGTGTAACGGTTATGAGATGCCTTGCTCTGATACCAAATGAAAAGACTGTTCGGATCGTGCTATATGGAATAATATTAAACTAGTGCAGAAATAAACTATAGCAATGTAAAATAAGTAAAAATAAAACAAGTACACCAGAAATTTTTATACTGGTTTGAATTTCTCATTCTACGTCCAGTCCCATACTCCTTTCTGGAATTTCACTAACAACAATCCTCACTTAACCCGGAGGAATAAGTTTATACAACCCTTGAAAAGCCGAACAAGGGAGCTGAGCAGCAGAACAGGATTTCGCCTCAACAGCCGAAGAGGACTTCAACTTATACAGAATGTATGTGACACAGTGTGTTCTTAATAACACGAATTTGTCTCTTGATAATACAAACTTCCTATAATCTTTCTCCTTTATGATATATGTGTGAATGCGTGAAGATTAAGAAAGTAGGAGATTGAATTTGAATGATGTTGAAAGCACCAATATATTAGAATCAAGAATTTCAAGAATAGAATAATAATCAATAGAATTGGTGTTTTGAAAACTTGATTCTAATGTGTTTATATAGATAATAAATAGTTGCAATTGTTCATGTGTGGGTTTCAATTACAGTAAAATGCGGATAATAAGAACAAATAAACTTTTAAATCTAAAGAGATTCAACCTATTTGATAATTTTTTATAACAAAAGTGAAACATACTAAATTGATCTATATATTAACAATTCTTTGAATACTTAAAGAAAGATATTAGTCATGTCAACCAAGGTAACAGATTTATAAATTTATTATTATAAATTTATTATCTAAACATCTTTAGTCATGTGTGAGTTTCAATTACAATAAGATGCAGATAATAAGAATAGGTAAACTTTCAAATCTAAGGAGATTCAACCTTATGAATAAATAATTATAAAACAAAAGGTGATGCATACTGAACTAAGCAATATGTTAAAATCATTTGAATAGTTAAAGAAGGATAATTGTGATGTCAAATAGGGTAACAAATTCAGAAATTAATTGTAATCAATTTAGTATCAAAACATCATTTAATCATATGTAAGTTTCTATTACAGTAAAAATGCAAACAATAAGAACATGTAAACATTTAAATCAAAAAAAATTACGTTTTGATTCGAATGTTTAAACATAGATCTAAAATTAAAATATTGTCTAATCATATACAAGTTTCGATTTTGATTTATCAAAATAAAAAAAACCAATCAATTCATATAATAAACAATTTGAAATACATAAACCATTTTCAAATCAAATGAAATAATATTATACACATATAAATTTAAATATTCAATTTTATTCATTAAAACATTGTATCAAAATTAGTAGAATAGAAAGATCATACATTAATTCCAAAGCCTTGAAGTACGCCTTGAAACATCGATATTTTCCTCTAGATGTCGCAAATGAATCGTACCTTGAATGATGAATCTAATCTCCTAGATTTAGAAATCAGCCTCCAGATGTTGCAAAGATCAAAAGGAAAAAACCACTTTTCATGATTGATTTTATTTGTGTTTGATTTTAGGGATAATTAAAGCCCTAGATTTCATATTTTCAACCATTAGAGAAGGGAGAAACCAAAAAGTTACAGAAAGAAGAATGTAAAATGAGAAACTCAATTGTACATACAGAATGAATTAGAGAATATGTTTTATTTGAAAGAAGAAAACCATTCCCATTCTTTAGCTAAAACTTCTCTAATTAATTCTCTTGATTAACTTTCTCTTTTCACTCCTATTACTTTACATGGTATGGTTGAAAATTACATGCCATCAAATGACATAAGATTCCATAAATTAACGCATGTAATTATCTTTTATTTAATTGCAATGATATCATATATCAACGCGCGCAAATACAACTTTTATAAATGCATTAAAATAATTACAAATAACTCTCACACATCAGATAAAATAAAATAATAATTAATATTTCTCAAATACTAATTAATTTAATTAATTTAAAACTTTTTATAAATTAATTAAATCGTGTAGTTTTTTTGGAGAATTCATCATTACGGTTGTGCGACTCGAAGGTGTAAATTCAATCAATGATTATTATTGAATAATTCAAATACTAACGTTTGCATGTCACTTAGTAGATGGTGTGAAATTTTGGCTGAATTCATCGCTTACACATCTTTTGGTAAAATCCAATTTTACTTATTATAAGCAGTACCTAATAGTGATAATTATTTACACTAATTCTCTTCGTCAAAACTATATCACTTTGGATTGATGGAATTTGGTAACGGTCAAAATTCCAATATCATCCTTATTCAACTTTATAGTCCAAACACAAGGTCTTTTGTTCAATAATTACAATTATTTTTAACCAAAATGCTCTGGCTAGAGACTTTGACTTTGAGTGACTTTAGTTGATCGTGATACTAACCTCATATGACCGAGGAGACGAATCCTCTCTTGAATAGCATTTCACTTCCAATGCTTCCACTCGACCCAACTACAGTCGTTCAATGGACGTCATGCCATGATTTAACTATAATTAAAGTGAAGCTTCCATATTGAAGATCAACAGTATTCTCGAGTCGAGAGAACTATGTAAATTAGTCACATCGATATTCTCTGCTTCACCTTATTATATTAACCAACTGCAAAACTATCTAGTGAATCATTCCGTAGTTATCAATTAAGTATCAGTACGCAACCTCTTGGTTCCCCCAATAGTCATGGGTAATACACTGACCAACATTTGGAGAGCGCTACATACTCTGGTCTCAACGGGTACATCGATATCTTGTCTCGATGCATCTTGACTAGGAACATTTGAAATGGTATATATGTTTCATTGTGAAAAATTACTCACGGTTTTAACACTTTGCAACTACTATCACAATACGTACCATTTATGGATTTTCTATTATATATACTTTTAATTAAATTGTTAATTAATATAACCACATTATATCAATTATATAATAGAAAGAAAATACCTTTATTTCAACAAGATTGGTCAATGAGTTAGATATATGTAACAAATTACATAATTGCTCCTAGGGCATTCCCCTAACTCTATCACATATGAATATAAATGATGTAAATTATGAAGCTATTCCTACGAATCGTGACATATTCTTTGAAAGTTCTACCTCATCAAAGATTCATTGAGAAGTAAGAGGCCGCGATAACAAATAATAGATACCAAGGACAACATCGCATGTCCATTTATGATAGGTCCAACTCCATTGATTCTCGTCAAGTCGATCGAAGGGATTAGATTGAGATTCTATGATAGGCCCAAATGCAAGTGGGAGATTAATAAAGTTAGAGGAATGCCTTTATGGCAATTCTATAATTAACTTTAAATTATTAAACTTGTAATAAAATCTCGTTCGTTATATATTGTGTTTTCTTTATATTATGTACTTATTATAATGTGTTATAATTAATTAATTAATTTAAGTATATATATAATCCATAAATGGTGTGCTTTATGATAGTAATTACAATTGTTCTATTCATAGGTAATTTATAACAATTTAATAAACATATCATTTTAAATATTCGTAATCAAGATGTATCTAGACTAGGTATCGATGCATCTATTGTGACTAGAGTATGTAATACTTTCCAATGTTGGATAAAGGATTACTCATGACTGTTGGTGGACACATATGCACTAATAGTTATTGGATAATAGGAAATGACTTACTCGATAGTTTTTTGTTTGTTATTATAACTAAGGTCAAATAGAAAATATCGATGTAACCATATTACATGGTTTTCTAGACTCGAGAATACTGTTGATCTTCAGTATGGAAGCTTCACTTTGATTATAGTTAAATCGTGAAACGAGCCCATAAAATGACTGTAGTTGGATCAAGTGGAAGCATTGGAAGTGAAATACTATTCAAGAGAGGATTCGTCTTCGCAATTATATGAGGTTATTATCACGGCCAAGTCAATTCAAAGTCAAAATCTCTTTCCAGAGCAGTTTGATTAATAATAGTTGTTATTATTGGACCAAAAACTTTGTGTTTAGACTATAAAGTTGTATATGGATGATATTTGAATTTTGACCATTACAAATTCCATAAGTCCTAATGTGGTATAGTTTTGACAAAGAGAATTAGTGTAAATAATAGTCACTACCCATTAACGCTTAAATTTTGTAAATTGGATTTCACCGAAGCTATGTAAGCGATGTTTTAGCTATAATATTGTACCACTGCTAATTGACGTATGAAAATTAATATTCGATTTGTTTGATATTAATTGCTGACCCAATTTATACCTAAGAGTCACACAACCGACATGTTGAATACTCCTACTATCACCTGATTTAGTTAATTATAATTGTTATAAATTAATTAATATTTATGAAACACTAATTATAAAATTTTATTTAATTTATCTTGATCAATATTTAATAATGTGTGTATATAATAGTTATAGACACACGTATCACGATATCAATGTTCGTTTGAATTGGATTTAAATGCATGTTTATTTAATAGGGCTTGAAGCAGTTAGGAGGTCCAAATAGAGGCTCTTATGGCCGGTCATAGGAGGGAACAAAGTGGCTTGAATTTTGATTCAAAATGAGATGAAATGGTAAGAGAAAAAGATGGATCTGGATCCCCTTTTTTCTTATAGTATCTTTCTTTATACTCTTCTCTAGCCTCACTTTATTTCAACTTTTTTTGCTCCTCCTAAGACCAGAATAGGATGACCCCTATTCTTGCCCTTCTCCGCATTTTGAAGCTTTCACATACACAAATTACATACATGTCAAAGAATGGTGGTTGATTCTTTCAATTTAATAGTTTTTTAAGGTTTGGATACATATTCAAGGAGTAAACAGATTCAATATTTCAAGATGTTTCATCTAGGCTTCGAACAAGGCAATAATTCAGTTTCTATTTGTATATTATTTGTCATGTTATTATGCTGCTCTTATTTATGTGTGCTATATCATGAATTCATATATGTTTATGCTGTTAACAATGGATGAATATGTTTGTATATATGCGTGTTAAATAATTTTTCTGTATATATAATTGCATATATATATATATATATATCATTCGATAATATATTTTTTGTATATTTTAACTTTTGAAAATAATTTAAAACATTTAATAATTTTCTTAAACTAGTTTTATTTAAAATATATGTACATATGATATAAAAAATATAGTTTTATTTAAAATATATGTACATATTATATAAAAAATATACATATAAATTTTAGCACCATATACATATCTAATATGTTTTCAAAATGTTTTTATAAACCATGTGTGTGTGCGTATATATTATATGATTATTTTAAATATAAAACTCTAACTTTTACAATATATATATATATAAAAAATATATAATATGTAAACATAATATATATAATAAATTTTGTACATGTCTTCGCTTTCGAAATTTAAACCAAATTTAAACCACAAGATTATTGTTTTCCTGCTCGAATATATGTGTGTAATTATTTATTTACATCAAAACACACACACACACACACATATATATATAATCATATATAGAATTCTTAACATTAATTTAATATGCAATATATGATTATGTTTAAATAATTGTTTTTACAAGTTTTGAAATATATATACATAATATATGTATTTAAAATTAATATGCTAATTTAAATTTGAAATGCTAGATATTTACTATGCAGATCTAAATCTAAGACTTAGAATTTGAATTTGAATTTATAACTATTTAAGTTAGATTTACAGTCATTACATATTATAAATTAACTGTTTATGCATACACACAACCCCCTAAATATATTTTACAAATATCATTTTGTAATTTATATATGTATACACACATGCCTTTTATATTGCACGTGCATGCACACACACATATAAACACATATACTACACATATAATAAAATTTAATTTTAAATTAAATAAAATATTGATTTTATTTAAAATAAATTTAGATAAGATCTAAATAAATTTAGACTTTACGGGCCAAACAAGATCCGAATGGAATAAAAAAATTGAAATTTACCCGTTTATCCTACTGCGTACTGGCCCAGATCCAACACATTCAACTAGATCAATGGCCATGCGTGCTTCATGTCTGTCTTGCAGCATGATCTTAGTCGTCCAAGGATCAGTTCAACTACTTAAAAAACCCCATGCATGGCCACTTCCAAGAGGTTGGTTGGGCCCTAGGTGATGGGGATCCTAGGTTGGTTGGAACCCACGATCTGCTACTCAATGCTCCCTAAGGTCAGCAGCTCTCGAATTCAGCAGCTCCTTGAGATTAACAGCTACATTAGTCTTAGGCGTATCATCTTTTGTTATTATTCTCTTGTAATTCGGTATGATTATAAGAGAACTTCGTAGTGGACGTAAGAAGTTTGGTGAACCACTTCACTATCATTTACCTTTGAATGTTATTTTTCCTTTATTTTTCCATCATTAAGCCTAATGATTGGCAAGTAATCTTTACTCTTCATAACATATTATCATTAGCAGGAATTAGAAAAAAGACAAACTTTATTGGTATTACAAGAGAAATATCATCAGTGGTTTTATTTTATATATTTTTAAGAAATCAGTCTTGATTTTTAAAAAATTCATTGGTCTATACCAAATTAAAACACACTCAAAGTCATGATGCATAACACAAATGATGGTAGAACTATATAACTCCAACCAAAACTAAGAAAACATAAAACAATTCGATCGGCCATGAAAGGCAATTTTTTTAGAAGATGTTAGTATATGAGGATTTAAGATTTTGATTTAGACGGAGAAGATGAGATAAAGAAAGTTAATAGGTATATTGAAAGCGGAGAATATATATGTATATATATATTCAAATAAATGAAATATAAGGTGAAAGAGTATATAATAACAAAATTATAATGATTTAATTTGAGATGTGAAATGATAAATAATTATTAGAAGGAAAACCAAAAAAATTTCCTAAAAATAAGAAGAGAAGGAGACTCTAAGAGCATCTCCAACTGATCTAGAAATATCAAATCCACACCGAAAAACAACTACAACAAGGTGCAGATTATCACATAGTGTGGAAATGGAGGGCCGAAGGCTGGGGATTCTGGATCAGACAAGGCGCCTATTAAACAGGCACCTAGATACTAGACGCCTGTTAAACAGGCACCTCACATTGAGGTGCTTGTTAACCAGGCGCCTGGTATCTAGGCGCCTGTTTAACACGCACCTTTAATTCTCCCCTCCTAATGGCTCTCTCCAACAGCCATATTCCACCTTCAAATACAACTTCTCTCATCTTCTTTCCTTTACAACCAATTTCCTTCATCCATCATAATTTTTTACTCTCACTAATCTCAACCGAACATGTACTCCGATTTCGACGTCGATACTGCAAGGTCCAGTTTTAAAGACTACGACTTATAAGACGTTACGGTTCTGATTGGGGGAGAGGTAACTAATGCAAGTTGGAGCGCTGTGGAAGACTATGATCTTTGCTACTTTTGCTATGCACTCTCAGTCGATCCTATTTGAGGGGCCGATCATAGTGGTGAGACTTTTTGGGGCAAAATTACTAATTGCTACAATCGGAAGAACATCGATCGAAAAAGAACGTTATCTTCAATCAAAGGTCGAAAATCAATCGTCAAGTGTAAACATTAGATTCTCACATTTTCAAGCTAAAGCAAACAAATCCTAGTGGATTTGGAAATGAAATGCATTTGGTAAGATTTTATATAATTTCATTGTTCTACTTTTTATCGTAGTTCTCTAGTTATACTAGTTATTTTATTACAGAGAATGGTCGCGAACAAGTTGTTCAAACAAATCCATAAACCTGATAGTAAACAAGCATCACATTTTTATCAGTTCATGCATGTTTATGACATGTTGGTGAGCACATTAAATGGAAATCATCGCTTCAGAAAACTGTTCAACAAGTCCAATCAAACAGTGATCGTGGTAAAACGCCTAGAGTTGGAGAAAGCTATAGTCCTAGGGAATCGCTAGAAAGCTACGGCTTAGGATCAAAAGAAGACCCAACCCCTACCGAAGATCATTTTGTTAGGCCACAAGGAGAAAAAGCGGCCAAAAAGAAGCCGACTGTTGGAACGGATCAGGTAGAAATTAAAAAACTCCTACTTGAATCTGAAGATAGATTTAACCGGGCAATGGAAACTCGAGCAATTCAACACAAAGAAAAGTTGTCAAGAATGGATCAACTTCTTGCTGGAAACTGACAAAGAGATGAAGATTCAATAATGTTCATGGATTCGTCACACATGTCTGTAGAATAACTGGAGTATACGGAGCAAAGAGGGTAAGAAATTATGAGACGTAGACTTGAAGAGGGTCATTAACTGAATTACCATTTCTACAACCTTTGTATCTTTTAATTACCGTTAGTTGTATTGTGTTCTGAATGCAAGAAATTATTAATATAAGTATTTTCATTTAAATTGCATTACATTAAAAAAAGATTATAACAACTTTACGTTAATTAAACATTTACATATTATAATAACAATTATAAGTAACAACAACATAAACAACAGTAGGAAAAGTAACAGCAGAAATATAGTTTCATTGATTTCCAGAAAAGTTCCAAAGATGATCGATGAGATCATTTTGCAGTCTTCGATGCAGTTGAACACTATGGTAGGACATTTGGCTTTCTACATAAAACTCGAGTTCTAGTGTGCTTCCAATCATATCGTTGCGCCAAACAGGCGGTGGTGTTGGAGCACCCTCGTAAAAGTAATCTTCTTCCATGTCTCTTTCATCCTGTATAATCATATTATGTAATATAACACAAGTGTATATTATTTAGTTCATTTTAACTGGTGACCAAAGTCTGCATGGATTACTGACGATGGCAAATCTAGATTGAAGAACCCCAAATGCTCTTTCAACGTCCTTCCTCTGACCTTCTTGCATCGCTACAGACTTTGATTGTTTATTGTTTTGTGGGTTAGGAATGGTATTGACAATGGTACTTCATTTAGGATATATACCATTGCCAAGTTAATATCCATGATCGTACGTGTTACCTCCTAAAGTAAAAGTACAAGGAGTTGATCTACCGTTTGCTAAATTATTGAACAACGTGGACCATTCGACTACATTAAGATCATCGTTCGAACCCGACATTCCAAAAAATGCATGCCATATCCATAAGTCATACGATGCTATGGCTTCAAGAATAATAGAGGACCTAAGAGATTTACCCTGACAAGCTCCAGCATACGCCTTTGGAAAATTCTTCCACTTCCAATGCATGCAGTCTATACTTCCTAACATTCCAGGCCAACCTCTACTACCATGCATATTTAATAACATTGCTATATCCACCTCGTCCAGTCTGCGTAAGTATTGACCATCGTAAATGTCCACGACAGCTTGATAGAAATGCTCCAAACATTCTAATACCGTGCTTTCTGCCATTTTCAAATTGTCATCAACCGTCTGTCGGTCCGGCATATGCAAGCATTCTTAGTGCAGCTGTCATTTTTTAAATTCCAGTCAATCCCATTGTACAAGATGCATTGGGTTTGAAGATAAAATATTTTTCATGCTGCTTGATACATTATAGGGTTCTAAAAGTAGAGGTCGCTGCATGCGGAATCTTCTTCTAAAACCAGCATCCGTGTAAGTAGGATTTGGAACAAAGTAGTCTTCCCTCAGTCTGCCATTGTGCCATGAATGTCTATGATTTTTATACCGACGACCAACAACAGATCCACTATGTTGCCCGCTTGATTGACCAATCTGTAGTGCAGCCATACTTATTAGTTCCCTTTCGCTACGAAAATGATCTTCCATCATTTCATCAAATTCGTCGTCGCTACCATCGAAAAATATTTAATCTTCGGCAGCCATTAGTTATATTTGAAATTGTTTGAAATAAGAATGAGCAATAATACTTATAGAATCTAACAAGCTTTTTATAGCTTAAATCACATGCTGGCTTTCATAACAAAACAAACAATCATTACTAGTTGGCGGGTAGCATTAATTCAATTCAACCACTATCTATAAAGTAGTTTCCATTAATGTCACGTCTGTAGTATCCCGTCCTATCTAAACACTATAGCCACGTCCTCACAAGCCAACAAGGAGATTTGACAGGTGTAGTATCTTGTCCCATTTACATACTGTTGCCTGTTGGTCCAGTGTCACGTCCCCTCCATACACTATTGACTATTGATGCAGTGTCTCGTCCCATCATACAAACGTAGCCATGTTCTTAACAAGTTTATGCCACCACCAAACAATGGTACAGTTAAAAATTTCTACGGCAATAATACAAAGAAATAAGACAATGTTACCGAAACACCCAAACATTAATATAGTCAACGATAATACATATACAAACAATAATACACTCCACAATAATACACTCCACAATAATATAACCAACAAAAATGCCCTGACTAGGACTTAGAACTGACACTAAGAAACTACTTGTTACGGTCAAACTGTAAGTTTTGCACGATATTTCGAAGACATCTTATTTCTCATTCCAGCTCGTTGGCATATATTATGGCCCTTGGACACAGCCGTTCATCAATCCATTCTGCATAATTGCACCCTTCAGGCCAGAAAGGACACAACTGGATTCAACGACCAATATCTTCGCCATCAGGTCTAACCACAACTTCAACCTTATAACCACAGTAGCAACATAGTGCGTAAGAGTCAACCTCTTGTTTAACCGAAGGTTGCAAATTTGGTACTTGATCAACCTCCTGTTCTTGTGATTGTTGGTGAACCAACTGTTCGTGTATAGGTTGGACAACCGTACGTTCATACAAAGGTTGAACATCTTCTTGAAGTGTGAATTGGTCAACATTTGGGAATTCACGAGCAACGTCCTCGTAATGCTGGTCTTGGTAATTGATATTCCAATCTTCATCAGTGTGTTCGCTTTCCATTGGAACATAGCAGAAACCAGAGTCAATAGATGATGACCAGGAAGGCATTGATATGAGGATTAGAAAATTGAAGGAGCGGAGACCGAATTATGTGTTTGAGAAGAAAAGCACTTACGTATATATTGAAGCGTGTGAATGCTAAAAATTATTTATGTGTAAATATGAGCACTGTATTTTGATTTGACAGTACAATAGAAAGTGAAATTACTCATAAATAAGATAATAATAAATATGCATACACATAAATAATACACTCAACAATAATACACTAAAATTATGGATATCCAAATTGTTCAAGCCAATTTTGACATATGATATAAGCCTCATGTCCAGTGAATGTGCTGTGATATTTGAGAAAGCAACGACCTTCAAATGTGGAACTAGTTGGTTCAAACAAATTTTCAAATATAACCTCATTGATAACCATACTGTACTGCGTACAGGCGTTGTAGAAGTTCGCATAAGCAGTCCTCAACTCTACCTTCGTACGTCTACTGCTACACTCAACATTGCTATTGTAAAGTTCAGCAATAGTGTCCCGAATCTGAGTTTCCATTATCTCCTCATCGTCGCACATCTGATCGGTTTGTAAAAAAAAAAATACTAGCAGTTTCAATTCTGTAGCCGAAAATATTATGTTAGACATTGATTGAATTTACCTAACTTTTAAATGTTGTGACATTTGAATATAACACTTTATCTTAAATAAAGAGGTCGTAATCCGCATCAAAAAAAATGAAGCATGTGATTAACGTCCACGTGTCAAACATCCATAAACTTTTTGACAAACAAACACAATTGTGTTTGTTACTTCAACATTTTGACTTCATATATGCTTAATAATAAACAAGCATAAATTAATCAACACAATGCCATACTCAACATACAATATAATCGACACAATGCCATAACATATAGACAATCACATATAACAGTAGCATCATCACCAACATAATATGCAACAAACTATTGTAATGTGTGAAAAATAATAACATAATTTAAAACATCTATATGCAGCACATTGAAAGTGTGCCATGGATCGTGTAATATGGATATATGACAATACAGAGTATAGTGACGATAGAAATACAGTAGATAGTGCGGAATATAAAAGCAGTATAACAAAATGACACCAGAGATTTTTATACTGGTTCGGAGCATCGTCCTACCTCCAGTCTCAGACTCCTTATGAAATTTCGCTAAAATAACAACCCCCACTTAACCCGGAGGAACAGGTCTATACAACCCTTGAGCAGCCGAACAAGGACCTGAGCGGCATAACAGGATTTTGCCTCAGCGGTCGAAGAGGACTTCACACGCCTAAGCAGCAGAATATGACTTCAACAAATACAAAAGTTTGTTTTGACTTTGTGTGTTCTAATAACACGGATTTGTCACTTGTAGTACACCCTTCCTATAATCTTTTCCTCGAGTATGAATATATATATTTGAAGTTTATGAAGAATAGAAAGGTATAATATTGCTTTAATGCATAATAATTGAAAGTATTATAGCAAATGGATTCACGAGAGATAGATTAGAAAGATAAGAAAATTCGACGATTTGGAATCAAGTTAGAATATATATTTATAGAGGTTAGAAAGCAGCGAATGTCGATGAAGAGTTTTGATTGAAGTGTTGCGTCCAAATATTTTCATAGAGGTTCGTAACTCTTCACAAATAGTCATTTCTTTTCAAAAAGTAGCTGTTGTAGAAATTCAGTCTACTGAGCTTCTGCGCCAGTCGACTGAATATTCAAACGGATTTTTAAATATATATTTGTATATCTACGCACCTGTGCAAGTTGCATAGAATTTTCAGGGTCAGTCGACTGAACCTCTGGGTTAGTCGACTGACCTGGTAAAATCTATGCAACTTTACACAGGTATAGTAATATATACAACTTTAAACACTTTTATATATTTTATATGCTTATATATGCATAAAATATTTGGGAATAAGATGATTAAATATATAAGCTAATATACACATAATCGAGGAGAGATTTTAACAAAATTGACCTAAGTCTCAAAACTAAAATAATATAATTGATGCACCAGTTTTGAAGTCTTGTCTCCTTGTAGTATATATTCTCTTTTTGTCATAGCAGTCGTTAAATCTGTATGTCGTAGTGATAGCTTTGTGTCATGAATCAAACCAAGTCTCAACATTCTCCCCCTTTTTGATTGATGACAACCTGTAAATAAATATAGATTTCAACTGTATATATAATATAAATTATTACTCCCCCTGAATCTTTGACACTCTATATCCTGCATTCTCAATGTTAGTAATAATATTTCACCCCCTTTGCCGTCGAAAAAAGAAATAAGTGATATTAAAGTATGAAGCCATAATGTCATAGATATTATGAAGGAAACAACCATCCATACATTAAAATTCCATAAACAAGAGTCTTGAAATATGAAAAAGAGTGAATGTTTTAATACAAGCCATAAAATAAAGACTAATATTTGCATAATACATAATAACAACTCATGCCATCCTTTGCTTACCCCTATCATCATGTGATGTTTGACCACCACTATCGCCTCTATCTCCACCATTGTCACTGCTACTTGCTTGATCATCGGAAGAGGATGACCAAGTGAAGACGGGTTGCTTACCCGGATCGCCTATTATAGGCGTGGAAGTGCCGGATGAACATGAAATAGATTACCATAACTTCGTAAAAAATCCTTTAACCTTATCAAGCTTTTTGTCTACTTTAGTGATATGAGATTGAAGAATTTGTTGGTTATGGCATATCATAGAAATCAACTCATGTGGAGGTAGTCCCGAATTAGGAATCAAAATTTCGTCTTGTTGGCGACTAGTTTTCTTTGGCAAGATGGATGTGAGATGCTTCACCATGTTGTTGTGGTTGATCTTGAGATAATTGTCGTAGAGCCCATTCTTCGAAAGTAATGATAGGAGGTGGTCGAGCAACCGGTAGGTACATTAACGCTAAAGTGCGAGAATTTAAATATCCAACGGTAGAAACCGGTGAGTCAGGTTCTGGAATCTCACAAGCCTTTAGTAGTCGCATAATATTTTCACCGTAGTAGATGACATTCATTCGACCGTTGTTGAAGCTTAAGAATTCATCAAGAATTAATCGTAGCCAATTGACTTTAATGTTTCCAAAGATAGCGTACAAGGCTTTAAAGTTATGTTCATAAACAAGTTTATAACTCCCGGTTCGCGGAGTTACGGTTTTCATCAACGCACGATGTATAATTCTTGTTTTTGGTCTTAAGGACATGGACTTGAGTTGGTGCATGTCGTCTTCTAAAAACAAATAACTTATATGGTCACGAACGACCATATCACAATCGACATTGTTCAATTCTATACCTTCATTTTCGGATCTCAAAATGTGCGCCATTCGATCTAAGGAGAAAAAGACGAGTTTTCCACAAACTAGACTCCATACACAATCTTCTCGATTTTGAACGATTTGGTGACCCAAGTTAAGATTTGCATAAAATAGTTTGACCATTATTTGATTAATTTTGTGCTTATTATCGTCAATGTCGAATAAAGATTCCAAATTGCTCCTACGAGCCAATTCTTGTATATGGTATGGAGAGAAATCGAAAAACTTTACAGATGAACCTTCAAATATACGAGAATCTTGCATTCTTCTCCATCTCCTAATTGCGGTATCATCAAATAGCCATTGTTGGATTTGCTTGTTTGAAGGAGGTTGAGAAGTTGAAGAAGCTTGTACTTTTCTCTTAGGAGCCATTAATTTGAATGTTTGGAGGAATAAAAATTGAGTTTTTGAAAAGCTAGGGTTTTGGAAAACTTTGCAATCTGAGAGAAAAGTACAAGCTAGGGTTTTGGAAAAATTTGCAATGTTTTCACTGATTCAGTCGACTGAATCTGAAAATCGAAAATTTTGATCCTTCTGCTCCTGTCGACTGACCATGGATTTAAAAACATTTTGTTTCTGTATCAGTCGACTGACCCCCTGGTTCAGTCGAATACATGGATGAATTCATATAGTCAATGTTTTCTTTAATATAACCATTTAAAAATGCACTTTTAATATCCATTTGATAGAGTTTAAAGTTATTAAAACATGCGTATGCCAACAGGATTCGTATTGCTTCTAGTCTAGCGACTGGAGCAAACGTTTCTTCATAGTCTATTCCTTCTTCCTGGTTATATCCTTGTGTTACTAGTCTCGCTTTGTTTCTAGTTATATTTCCTAATTCGTCTGCTTTATTTTTACAAACCCATTTAGTTCCTATAACGGTTTGATTGGTCGGTCTGGGTACTAGTTTCCAAACTTCATTTCGTTCAAACTGATTTAGTTCTTCTTGCATAGCAATAATCCAATATTCATCAGATGATGCTTTCTTAGCATTTTTAGGTTCTATAGTAGAGAGAAAAGCTACATTACCCATTAAATTTAGTTGACTTCTAGTTCGAACATTTAAATTTATTTCTCCAATTATACTTTCTGTAGGATGATTTCATAAGATTCTTCGAGGAGATCTTATTGTATTAGTAATATTTCTATTTTCTAAATTATTAACAATGTTTTCATCTTCTCTAGAATTATAAACAATATCATCATCATCTCTTGAATTGTTTATTATTATATTTGTTTTATTATAATTAAGTCAATCATTGTCATTATTTATTTTTGAAATAAGCTTAGAGTTCTCATCAAAAGATACATGGAGTGTTTCTTTAATAGTATTAGTTCGTTTATTGAAAATTCGATAAGCTTTGCTTCGATTCGAATATCCAAGAAATATACCTTCGTCACATTTTGAATCAAATTTGCCAAGCCGACCTTTGGTATTTAATACAAAACATTTTGAACCAAATATTTTAAAATAAGATATATTTGGTTTTCTACCAATTAAAAAGTTCATAAGGTGTATTCTTAGTGAGGGATCTAATAGAAACACGATTTAAAACATAACAGGCAGTTGCAACAGCTTCTGCCCAAAAATATTTGGTAACATGCTTTCATTTAGTAAAGTTCTTGCACATTCTTATAGAGTTCGATTCTTTCATTCTAAAACTCCATTTTGTTGTGGAGTTATAGGAAACAAAAAATTATGAAATATTCCTTTCTTTTTACAAAAATCATCAAACTATTCATTTTCAAATTCACCTCCATGTTCACTTCTTATATTTTTAATTCTAGTATCTTTTAAATTTTGAATTTGTTTTTAAAAGTATCACTTTTATTTTTCATAAGAGTTGTCCATGTATATCTAGAAAAATCATCAACTATTACAAATACATATTTATTGTGATTTATAGATTGAATTTGAGTAGGTCCAAATAAATTCATATGAAGTGATTCGAGTGGTTGTAATGTCGAAATGAATTTCTTAGATTTAAACGAGGATTTAGTTAATTTACCTAATTGACATGAGTCACATAAATTATTCACTTTAAAATCCATCTTTAGTAATCCTTTTACAAGATTATTTTTAGAAATTTTATTTATATTTTTGAAATTGATATGACAGAATCGTTTGTGCCATATCTAGGGATCATTTTCTTTGGCTATTAAACACATGTCTGAGTTATGATTAACTTTCATATTCAAAACGTAGATGTTTTTATCTCTATTTCCTTCGAAAATAAGATTTTGATTTTGATCAAAGATACTACATTTATTTTCAGAGAAGGATATTTTAAAACCTTTGTCGCATAATTGACTTATACTTAATAGATTATGTTTTAGATTCTTAACTAATAAAACGTTTGTAGTAAGAGGTAAATTAGATGTACCGTAATTGGTCAAATTGCCTTTGCCAATGATGTAGCCCTTGGAATTATCTCTAAAAGTGACAGAACCTCCATCTGAGTATGTAATATTTATCAGCATATATTTGTCCCTGTCATGTGTTTTGAGCAACCACTGTCGAGTATCCATTTTCCTCTTTTCTTAAGTGGGACCTGCAAAAAATATGAGATAACATTGGTACCCACCTTTTCTAACAGGGTCCTAAGAGTTAGGCTTAGGAAACCAAACCCAAGTGGGTATCCCTTTTATAAATATAATTTTTATCATTATGAACATTTCTATAAATGAACCAATATACTTTTTCCTTATTAACTTGTTATTAGTTTAGGTACCCATATATTTATAGTTTTAGAAACTAGTCTTGAAGATGTGGATGTTTTATTAGATTTAATTTTTGAATTACTAGATTGTGAATTCTTGACTTTCTTCTAATAACCTAAACCATTTTTATTGTTAACGGGTTGTGAATTCTCAATAATTCTAGATAAATTTTCTCTTTATTTATTTAAAATTTGAAACATTTTTAATGATTTCTTCTAGTTTGGTCTTTAGGCTTGAATTTTCTAGTTCTACCATTTTAATATTGGTTTTTAAAACTTGTTTTCAGAAACAAGAACATCATTCTTTTATTTTTGAGTTTCAATTTCTTGACTTAATAATATAAGTTGAGAATTAACATTTGAAAGAGATTCTTGAGTTTTCTCAAGTTCTTCTTTCAGTATTTTCTTCTCGTCTTTAAGCATACCTCTTTCGAATTCTGTCTTGTTCTGATTTTCTACTGCCTCTACCTCTTTGTATTTTCTTTTGAGACCTTTTAAACTATCTAATAATTCAGAATTTATCTCTATCATATCATCAAAAGTTAAATCACTAACCTCATTATCTTTGGTCATAAAGCATATGTTGGCTTCTTCATTATCGCTGTCACTCTCACTTCCAGAAGAAGAGGAGGAATCTGAATCGTCCCATGTAAATGAAAAGGCTTTTCTTTTAAATTTGTTCTTCCTTTTCTTTCGATATTATTTCTTTTGATCTGGACAATCCTTCTATATATGCCTATTTTTGTGACAGTTAAAACACTCCATAATTGATGAAGACGGTGGTTTATTGTTGTTTGAGCTTCTCTTGCCATTATTTTTGTTTCCATTTCTATATTTCAAGAATTTCTTGAAGTTTTTGGCAATAAAGGCTAGGTCGTCTTTTTCTGAATCTGATTCTTCTTATTCTGTATGGAATGCTATATTCTTTTTATTTTGGGATTGAACTCGTTTAGCCTCAAATTCACTTCATAGGACATTAGATTTCCTATTAACTCTTCTAGAGTTATTTTGAAAATATCATTCGCTTCTTCAATAGCGAGAACTTTTCTTTCCCATTCTTCTATTAAAGAGTTGAGGATTTTGGATACAATATCAAAGTCTAAATATTTTTCTCCTAGTCCTACTAATGAACGAAAGATATCTTGAAATCTTGAGTACATATCATTTAAAGATTCATTTTCTTTCATTCTAAAGTTTTGAAACTGACTTTTGAGAATGGATATTTTGCTTTGTTTTACCTTGTTGGTTCCTTCGTGTGTAACTTTGAGTGTACGTCATATTTCATATGCAGTATTGCACATGCTAACACGGTTAAACTCATTTTAATCTAAGGCACAAACAACATATTCATGGCTTTTGCATTAGATGTGGCATCTAATTTCTGTGTATTTGACCAAGTAGAATACTCTTCAGTAGGAAGAGTTATATTCCATGAATCAAAACCATTTGCTTGCATATATATTCTCATTCGTGTGGCCCAATAGTTATAATTTATGTCATTAAATAGTGGTAGACGTGCAGTGGATTGTCCTTCAATGAAGCTAGTGTTGATGCTAGTGCTAGTGTTAGTGTCCATATTATTAGATTATCAGATAATTGTGTTAGGTTATATGATGACCTGTCTTTGATACCAAATGAAAGTGTGTTATAGATCGTGCAATATGAATATATGACAATACAGAGTATAGTGACGATAGTAATACAGTAAATAGTGCGGAATATAAAAGCAGTATAATAAAATGACACCAAAGATTTTTATACTGGTTCGGAGCACCGTCCTACGTCCAGTCCCAGACTCCTTCTGGAATTTCACTAAAACAACAATCCTCACTTAACCTGGAGGAACAAGTCTATACAATCCTTGAGCAGTCGAACAACAACAGAATAGGATTTCGCCTCAGCAGCCGAAGAGGACTTCACATGCCTGAGCGGTAGAACAGGACTTCAACAAATACAAAAGTTTGTTTTGACTTTGTGTGTTCTAATAACACGGATTTGTCACTTGTAGTACACCCTTCCTATAATCTTCTCCTCGAGTATAAATATATATATTTGAAGTTTATGAATAATAGAAAGGTATAATATTGCTTTAATGCAGAATAATTGAAAGTATTATAGCAAATGGATTCAAGAGAGATAGATTAGAACGATAAGAAAATTCGGTGATTTCAAATCAAGTTAGAGTATGTATTTATAGACGTTAGAAAGCAGCGACTGTCGATGAAGAGTTTCGATTGAAGTGTTGCATCCAAATCTTTTCGTAGAGGTTCGTAACTCTTCATAAATAGTCATGTCTTTTCAAAAAGTAGCCGTTGTAGAAATTTAGTCAACTGAGCTTCTTGGTCGGTCGATAGAATATTTAAATGAATTTTTAAATATATATTTGTATATCTGCGCACCTGTTCATGTTGCACAGAATTTCCAGGGTCAGTCGACTGAACCTCTGGGTCAGTCGACTGACCTGGTAAAATCTGTGCAACTTGCACAGTTTACACAGGTATAGTAATATATATAAATTTAAACACTTTTATATATTTTATACACTTATATATGTATAAAATATTTGAGAATAAGATGATTAAATATATAAGCTAATATATACATAATCGAGGAGAGATTTTAACAAAATTGACCTAAGACTCAAAACTAAAATAATATAATTGATGCACCGGTTTTGAAGTCTTATCTCCTTGTAGTATATATTTTCTTTTTGTCATAGTAGTCGTCAAATCTGTATGTCATAGTGATAGCTTTGTGTCATGAATCAAAACCAAGTCTCAACACACACCAGTATATGTGATCGGAACCGCGATCAATCTCCTCATCATCTCCACTATCGTCGTCACTGTCATCGTTGATGTCATCAAAGTCGTAAGGCTCAGGTCCGACATGGAGCTGCTCCTAAAGCAGCTGAATCTGGGTCTGTAATCCCTGTATCTGCGCATCATACCGAGTCTGTTGCTGCTGGACTGCAGTCTGGTAACTCTGATACATCATCTGTATAACCGAGTGTCATATGCTCAAATGAAGCAATCATCCATGTTTCATAATCCATGTACTGAGAAAACTAATATGTGCACAAGAAAAATTATACATAGGTGGGGAATATAATGATAAGCAATTTAAAGAAAATTTAAAATTCGTACAAACCTGATGAGGCTGATACAATCCGGCGAATGGTACACTCATAATAGAGTCATCTGTAAGAAACAGCAAGGGATACTCTACCACCTAACCATGTACATCATACGCTCTAAACGAATGATGGGTGTCGAAAGTAGGAAGCTGCGTTTACTGAGACGATGTAGGCTCAAAAGTGGCAGACAGTAGTGGAATTCTACTAGAAGAGGTACGCGGATCAATATGATTGGAGTTCAAACGCCGACTATAATAAGGCAACGCGTAAGCACGTGTGGCTACTCGAGCCCAATATGAATCAAAGTCTCCCGAAACTGTAAAAGGCTCACCATCCACCCATCCCGCACACCTCATCGCAAGAATATAAGCTGGTCCAACCCTAATATCCCCATGCATATCATCCCATGGTAGCGGATCTGATGGAATGCGAACTATACCGTACAACTGTAGCCAACACCGCTCCCCTAAATACCATATGAATGGACATGTAGGAACCTGAAAGCAAACCCTTCGTCGTGACATGGAAAACTAAAAGTGAGTGGATGATCAGGACCAGGCTCTAGGAACTGTAAGTATTGATCCCATGAACGAACGATAATGTTACCGCACCGACTCATATCTATCTGCTGTCTAGCCTCCATCAGCTCATTGTGCACCCCATGTGCAACACGGGACAAATGCATAGGAGGACCCTAACGACGCAATCTAGGAAAGTAAATATAAGGTGTGACATTCGCCTCTACAATAAGTCGGGGGTGCATATTGGCAATATACTCGTAGCACCAAAATGGAAGAATGTACCAAAATCCATACATCTGTCTAGACTGCTGAAGCTCATTAGTAACCAATGCTACGTACAAATAAGCAATAATAACGGTACCGTAATCATATATATGCAGTCCATCCACATCTACTTATCCAATCAAAAAGACAAGCCTAATAGTACCCTTATTGTTACTAAAAAATGTAGATCCAAAAAGGTATAATACAAAGGCATGGATAACCGGAGTGTGCATATCCTCAACGGCCATGTACTATACTCTATATCGCTGTAGACAAGTGAGAGTAACAGTTCCTTCTCTAACCTCCTCATCGGCCAAAGCCGGTAAATAAGCTGAATATGACTCGAACTCCTCAAATGAACTATCAAATGGAACAGGGAAACGGTCTGGTCGACCAACCTCTATGCCTGTGAGCATATAAAAATCTAGAGGAGTCTGTTCTAGCTCAAAATCAGGGAAATGAAACGTGTGAATGGTAGGTCACCATCTCTCGGTGAGGGCCTCTACCAGGCAGTGATCTACATGCACAAATGTATGTAAATCTAGAAATTCCTCAAAAGGTGACGCATGTAGCATATCCAAAATCGGCTATGGTAACTGATTAAAATACTCAGACATACATCTATATCAACTATCTCGCATCGCTATGTGACGAACCTAAATATATGATTATTTAATGTTAAAATAAACAAACAATTATCATACATATACAGTTGCACGGTTGTTCATCAAGCAATAAAGAAATAAACGTATAAATGTGGCGTCGCTGAAGCTGCGGTAAGTCGATGCGAAATAGTAGGAGGCAAGTCGTGCATGGATCGAAGATCGTCTGGAGTTATAGTAGCATCAAGAGGGACACAAGCATGTCCGATATTGGCGTCTGACATATCGAACGGTCCGTCTACCAGTTTTGAACGAACGAGACGGTATTTGGACGCAAAGTAAAATAAAAAAAATTAACTGAAAAGAATGTGAAAGAGATGGAAATGAAGGGAAAGAGGGAGGGGGGGGTGTGCCTGATATAGGCGCTGACATCAGACGCCTGTTGGACGGGCGCCTAAAGACCACGCGCCTGGCCTCATTTCCGTTGAAGAAATGATGCCTCCAACATTTTGAAGTGTGGAAAAATTTAATTTTCGTATTCCGAACTGCTGGAGATGCCCTAAGATTTTGAAAGTGAATAAACGAGAGAGAAAATGTAACGAGTACAATATCTATTATTTATATAATAAAATAAATTAGATGAAGAAACAAATGACTCTATAGCTTATCTATAGGCAAAAAACAGTTACTTATTCTCACACCAATTTTTTCATCTCTTCACGGCAAACAATTTGCTATGCATAAATCCGAAAAGGCTGATAAATTTTGTGAGAAAAATAGATGAATAGAAAATAAAATAAAATGGAAATTACTTAAAATTGAGATCATTTGTATTCAAAAGGCCATTGTACTATCAACATTAACATAGATTTCTATTTTTCTGGTGAGGTCACACTGTACATGGTACATTTGACTATATGAGTAAAAAAGATTGGATTCCACTTTCATAGTTTCAAAGGACAATTTGACTAGTGGAATCGAATCCATATATCCAACCTAACCAAATACTCCAATCTCAGTCATTTAAATCTTCTTTCCTTCTTTCCCTTTTTACTTACTTACTAATTCAGGCAACATACGCAGAAATTTGGTATTTGGATATTCGTGTTTTTATGACACAGAATTATCTCATATGGATTGTTAATTACTAATCAGAGTTTGAGAATGGTTCAGGAAATAACAGCTCATGAACAAAGCTAAAAGCAGCTATGTAGTCTTGACTTAACTTTTGAACAATTATCTTTTTTCTTTTTGACACCTATAAAGTAGACTTAGTCACAATTACTATATTACAAAACAAATACGTTTATTCAGAAAGAACTAAAAGTTTTCTTTTCAAAGTTATCTATTTCTACATCTGTAAAATGAACAATGTTTCCAAATGGATGTACGCAATCTTTTGCTCCAAATAAAATCACTATTTAAATAAAGAAAAAGAAAGCTCAACAGATCAAAGCACTAAGATGCATTGTGTGTATGTATGTATCTGTCTGTATTAAAATTCTTTTTATTACAATTATTTTGAAATTTTGATTGTTGATTTACTTGTTCAGTAGGATGTGCTGGTCCTATCAAACTTTAAGACAAATCATTGAAAAAGTGTGTTCTATACGTATAAAGTTGTTGGTTATGAGTTGTAGTGCAATCTCTTAAAGATAGGTTTAATACAACCAGTTATTCCTATCAGCCTGCCTTAGTCAATGAATCCATATATATCTCTAAATTCTATCTAGTAGCGATTTGAGTTGTCAGAATATTACAAATGTCTACGAATAATACTGAAGGGAACATGACTTAAAGTGCACATGGAACAATCTATCAAAGCCGAACAATGAGTTTGGCTTCCTACCACACCTTAACCATCTTTACCACATATTGTTAAGTACTATTCATGCTCAACTGCATGAGTATTCCACTATTAAATGTTTGTGTTATTTCTTTCATTTTCTTCTATGCTGCCTTTGGTCTTTGTTCTGTGGCCATATCATTAATGGGAACATATTTATTCTCTGTTGTATTCTTGTCTGACTTCCTAACGACTTACCGGCAAGCCTAATTAATGATCGTATTAATACTATACACAAAAATGTGTGTTTAGCTCATTAGCTGGCTTCACACTTTAACAAATAGGTGAAACGTTGCACTTTGATTAACTCATGTTAAAAAGACAAAACAACGCGTATTCCGTCACATTTCTGAAGAATATATAATACGACTAGCAGTTCATCCTGCTAAAATAGGTGAAACGTTGCACGCCTTCGTAGCTTTATTCTTCATCCTACGAAAATTTGCAAAGATCAACCTCAACCCACTCAAATCAATTTCGGACACACGAGAGTTTAAGGGAAAAATATAAATTCGAGCCAGATACAAAGTCCGGTGTGAATAATACTATACATCTCGGTTATTTAATGTTAAGTGAGACCACGCCGCTCAGCGGAACAGGTTTATCCTCACTGGCATCCTTTTAAAATATATCTTTTGTAAATCTTTTCCTACAACCAAAACTGATTAAAAATGTAAAACAACATTATATAAACATACATATCAGGTAATAAATGAACTATCTGTTCGAACACTATAGTTTTGTTTGGCTAACTACCAACCTTTGGCTGACTCGGGCCTACTAGACAATAGAACAAATTAATCTAACATCTGTTGGACATTCCTCTTCTGGACGGTATATATTTGACCATATGTTAAATACTTCTCTTCTAGACGGTCTGTCCCTAACTTAAAATCTACCAGTATTACCTGATTCTAATGGTTTTGCGGGCTCACTAATAACCTATCTATATACAAATATATGTTACATTTTGTATGCACTCATAATTTTAATCTTACCCGTGACAAAGCCTTACACACTGGAATTTTGAACTAAATTAACTAGGGCTAATAGCTAATTTATATGACGCGACCCTGTACCAGTCACATCTGGTATTTTAACATCTGAGTCATTTTACTTGGGGATCATTTCCCTTAAATTTTACTTGAAAATCTTTTCAAATTGATTAAAAACCTTTAAATCAAACTCACACAAGGAAAATACATATATACTCTGTGATTTACTCAAATCATCTTGCCATGTTATATATATATATATATAGACACACACACACACACACACACACACACACACACACACACACACACACACACACACACACACACCCCACACACACACACACACTTTACTCAAATCTTTATTGATGGTAACATTTAACTTTTGAAAGTACCCCTTTCGAATCCATTAAAAGTATCACTTTCAAAACCATTGAAAGCACCTCTTTCGAAACCAAGTAAAACCCAATTCTTAACTTAGGCCGAAAGGCCAAAGCCTTCCTTTCGAAACCATTCATAGAAACCTTTCGAAACCATTGAAAAACCTTCATTTCGAAAGCTTTAGAAATCTTATATATCTTTCTCTTAAAACCTTTAATCATTGCCTTTCGAAACCTTTAGAAAACCTTTCATTTTCAAACCTTCCGTAACTCTTGGGGAACCACTCCTTCGAAACCATTCTTTAAAACCTTTCGAAAACATGAATGTAACGAACCATAATTTTAACTTTTTTAAATTATAGAGTTTGATATAATTATTGAATAAAAATGGTTAGAGATAAAATTTAATGACTTATTATTGTAATTTATTGAATCTGAGTTTGGCTAAAATTTTGAAATAACCACTTCCGATGATTTTGGCAATAACAGTATTGAAATGGAATTATACGTATTGAATGTATTTATAATCAATAGTTGGATTGCATAATAAATGTTAACTTATTCAGTTGAAAATAAAATAATTGTTGATAACTAAAATTCATTAGGATTTTAGTATTGGATAATTAAACTATTCAAATTTTTATATTGGGATTATTTAAATAATCGAATTCTTGGTTTAATATGAATGAAAATGGTATCGAAAGTTGAATTAAATTTTATTTAAACAATAAAGAAGACTATTAAACTTGAAAATGGAATTAAAGTGATTGAATTAATTTTTTGAAAATTTCTTATTTTAAGTAACGAGTAAAAATAACCATTTCGACCACTGTTTCGGATTTCAATGAAACCAGTTTCATCGGATACGTAATAATGAATTATTATAGGATTTCAATTTTCGTAGCGATCAGACTTGTTGTTTGGCCGTGCGAGTTTGAAACGCGTTGGAATTAATTTCAAAATTTAATTAAAATTAATTGATTTCGGAAAGGTATCTTCCGCATATGATCAAATTAGATCTCGAAACTAGTTCCATTGTGTTCCGAATGGGGGTAAAACATTATAAATGCCAGGTGGCATGCTTTGTTTGGAGCTCGAGAAATTTTAGACGTTAAACGTCGGATATTTTCAAATTAATTAATAGTATAAATATCTACGTCCAAGCCACGTTTTCCCTATTGACCCGTACTCGCTCCCTCCCTCTTTTCATCTAATCAAAATCGCAGACTAAAAAAGTGCAACTGCTCAAAAAGGAAAAAAAGAGCGAAAGAAAATAGAGCTTGATTCAATATATATATATATATATATATATATATATATATATATATATGCATGTATGTATGTATGCATGTATGTATGTATGTAAGTCTATAGATATATATGTATGTGTATGTGTGTGTGTACATATGCGTGTTGTGTGTGTGTGTATACACAATCGATCGAATGATTGACCGGGTAGGTGTTGGAGGCGAAGTCGATCGATTTAGGGTTGCGTGGTGCCGCGCATAAGCAGCTGGAGGACGAGTCGACAGCGGCTCTATTGTAGCGAGCGGCGGTTGGAGGCTCGGTGATAGTTTGATCGGCGGATGGTCTTGGGTAGAGGCGAAAGCGCGATGAAGCTTGATCGACGATGATAAAAGATGATACGAACGAAGATGGCTGCAAAAAAAGGGAGCCTGGAACGATGGAGTGAGAAAGGAGAGGATTAGGAAATTTTAAATTTTATTTGATTTTAATTAAGTTAAATTTTATGTTAATTAATCATTATACTGATCATCGAATTATGCTTCCATACGAGGTCCGATTCGGGCGAGAAAAATTGCGTTTGGATCGTATCGAAGTTATCTTCGACTTGAAGTGGAACTGGAATTTATTTGAAGCTGAAATTATTTTCAATTTCAAATTAAGGTGGGTGTTTTAAATGCTCACAAATGACTAGATTATTTTTAATGTTAAATTGAAGTTGTGGAATAATTTAAATTTATCAATAGTTGTTTGAAAATTTTAATCGACATGAAAATAGATGTAGAAATTTATATGTCATGAATTTTGAATTTACGATTAAATTGAATTAGAATTAACTACTAGTAAAAACTCCCGATTTTTGATGAATGGTTAATTGCTGTGATTATCGACTGTTTTGGATGTTGCTTGTGATGGATGAAAGTTGATTGATATTTTGAATGACTGGATGTTTATTTATGATATATATATATATATATATATCTTGTTACCATCTTGTATATTATTTACATTATATAAAAGTGTAAATTGAATTATTTTGAATAAATTAAGAGATAGGTTGAAATGATATATACCTATGACATTTCTTTTGGAGTGAAATGATAGACATCCATTCCTGAATTAAATTGAAATAACTGATTCACTTGGCCTAGGATAGAACATTATATACGGACACTGGATTGGTTAAATTAAATAATTTTAAAAGACTTGATTACGAAATTATTTAAATGATTTGATTTAAAGAAATAAAAATTGAATTTATGGAAATCAAATTTTTTTTGAACTTGAGCTTGGAATTTTGAAATTGAAAATTGATAACAGGACTTGTTTAAATAATCGAAGTTGAGATTTTGAAGTTATAATCGAAATATGATTTGAATTTCAAAAATTTATTTGTTTTAAAAAATTGGACTTTTATTCGAACTTCGAATATTGCTAAATAAAAGTAATATAAAACGATATTTCAAAACAGAACTCGGAATTGAAATTAAAATTAATTTGGAATTGAAATTAAAGTTAATTTGGAATTGAAATTTATTTAGTATTGAAATTTGAAATTAATTTGGAATTGAAATTAATTTGAAATTGAAATTGAAATTAATTTGGTATTGAAATTTAATTGGGATTGAATTAAAATTTATTCAAATTGGAATATGAATTGATATTAATTGAAATTGAAAGAAAAATTGAATTAATTAGAAACTGAATCGAATTTATTTGAATTGAAATTGGAATCGAAGTAAAAGTCGACTTGAAATCGGAATTGAATCGACTAAGTTGAAATGGAAATTGAAACCGATTTGAATTGGAAAATTTTGGAAAGTGAACCGATTTGACATTGAAACTATTTTCAAATGAATTATTCTAGTATAAACTGTTCAAAATCTATCATCTTTAAATATTCAAATTATTTTGACTTTCTAAACTATTTTACTATATACACCATTTTTAATACTCAAACTATTTTCTATTAAACTATATTAACTATTGAACTATTTTAAAAACTATTTAAACTATTTCTAAAAATTCAAACTGGTCAAATGGGTGGAATGTTTATATTTAAATCTTGGATTTAAATGTGAATTTGGTTAAAACGAAGTTATAACCTAAATTGTAATTTGAATCAAATTTTGAAGCGAAATCGATATATCGAACTGAATTGACATTTTGAAGCAAAAATATGATTTTTGAAGCGAATATGGTAATTTGAAGTGAAATTGATTTTGAAGCGAATATGATATTTTGATATCAAGGATGAATTGTTTTCGAAATGTAAAAGTACCAACCAGTGTGTAAAATAATGTTTGGTTGTTAAAGAGATCGGACCTCTTATTGGCATACTCTGTATCAATATTGGAACCATTTTAACGACCGTATGCAATGGATGATACCCAGAATGTAGTAGTTGAATTGGTGAGCATTTATTAGAATGAAGAGAACGATGATGGATAGCCTTGACACTTGTGTCATAATTAAAATGATTAAACATGAGCCTATGTCTGGCCAATGAAGTTAGCTACCTCTAGCGACGTTGCTTCCTCGTATTACTACTGTGATTTCATACTCGATGGGTGCACCCTTTTTGTTTGGATTGATGTCGCGGTCAGCCACGTATGAGTTACGACCAGGTAAAAAGGGTAAACTGGTAGAATCCTACCTTAGGCATTGCCTCACCTGCGTTGTCGTGCTTATTCTTATATGATTCCATTACGACTTTGGTTTAGTATTGTACCTATAGGGGACTCACTGGCTACCGACGTTACTGGTTGTATAACATGACCTTCATAGACTACATGCTATAAAGATGTTTTAAGGTGGATCAATGTAAAGCCTTAACGCTATTTTGATATTTATTATACTGATAGACATTACCTATTATAACGCATACTATTATGTATAAATTGTTAACGGACCCTTAGGAGATGAAAAATCCTGTAACAGCTTCTAAGTTACTTACACTCATATTTATTGATACTGATATTGATTTGACTTACCTAAGAGTATTTTAGTCCTGACTCGAGTGTTTTGTCTTTTCATTACGCTCGGGTCAGTCCTGAGTTTTTTCAACGTATTAAAGATTATTCTCTAAAGGACGAAGATGAAGATTTGTTATATTACTATTATTATTATTGCCTGCATCATGCTATTCTACTGCATTGATTACATATCCCTGGTTTTTATATATAACTCCGATAAGCGTTGTATATATAATAATCAAATGTATAGTAATCAGCTTTATGAACTGATTATTTGACTATTATATTTTATCATTCCACTGTGAGATTCTGCGTTTGTTTTCTTCTACTTTCCTTATTTTTCTTAATTATGCCCATTGATTATTTATGTTCCAGATTGTTTAAGTTGGACATGTGTGAATTATTGTCGATTAAAATCTTTCGAAATGTGGATCATAACGTTCAAACCTTTATAAACTCAAACCTTTCAAAAACACTTGGGTTTAATTTAAAACACGTGGAAATACACTTTTCAGAGCTATTTAAACCATCTCGTTCGAAAGCATTTGGATTATACTTCAATAGAGCAAAAGGGTCTTTAAAAACATTTAAGTCGAAAGCCATTCTTTCAAAAGCATTCCTAAGCAAATAAAAGTTAGTGGCGAAATCAAGCTTCCGAAAGCATTGGAGAAGTGCCAAGTTTAAAAACGAAATATACCTTCCGAAACCATTGACTTTGAAAGGTAGGAATAGAAGCAACTAAGGGTTTCAACCCCTTCGAAAGAATCATTTAAAACAAAAGAGTGCAACCCATTTGAAACTATTTCTTTGAAAACATTTGACAAGGTCGGAAGCCAACCCAGTTGAAAGTAGTTCCTTCGAAAGTAAAGCATGCGCTATTTCAATTAAACCAAAGACATGCTTTGACCCTATCGGAACCCAACGTTTCGACCCAGTACCTCCACCTCTATCTGATTCGCTACGTATCATGTATAATGATACAATGCGCATTGGTTTTGAAAGTAATGGTGGTGGAATACCTTGGTCAGAACCCTTGGTGTTAAAAGGGACAAAACATGCTAAAATCAAGTAAAATTTGTTTTTAACTTATAAGATAAATACCTTTCAACTTACCTGCTATTTTTGTAAAATTCTCATTGGTTGCTAAATTTCTTTTTAAAAAGTTCTGCTAAAATTAAAAAAATAAACAAGAATTTTATTTTACAAAATACCCCTTCTCTTTTTATAAATATATATAACATTTAAGTCTCATACCATAAATACATAAAACACTTAGGAAATTCTATAAAAATTCCAGAAAATCTATTTTAATATGTTTTCTAACATATATTAATTTTAGACCCAAAATAATAATTATTTAGTCGTAAATAATTTTATACTCAAATAATCACTTTCTTCACTAGAAAATTAATATAAAATCCACATTAATTTGAAAAATTATGAAAATGGAAATCCACCTTTAAAATATAATTTTCGATCTATATCTAAAATTGCAAGGCATTTAGATGTCATTTAACTGGGTTTTTATATCAAAACATATCATAAAATTTGTATGAATAAGCATAAATCATCAACAAGTATACGTAAACATTTAATCATTCAAAACATGGCAGAATCTTGCAAAATAAGTTTGGATTATCCTTAAAACCGAAAACCACAGGAAAATGAGATGTAGTAATTATTAACCTTAGCTTGAGATTAAAGAGTTTGAGATTTGAACGAATTAGATGTTGATTAAGCTTCCCCTTTATTTTTCTTTCTCTTGCTCTTTAAAATGGTGGTCGGCCTCTAAATTTTAGTTTTGCATGAGAATGAATGAGAGAATACACGGCTAAGGAGTTTAGGGTATAGAATGCTTATTTTCCTATTTTACCCTCCTCTATTTTATTTTAGTTTATCTTAGTTCATTCATTTTATAAGGCTCGGCTAACCCTTGTTTTAATATCAAATTTCCATCCCCTAATCAACACATTATTTGATTTAATTTAGCTAATTAAATTCTCTAAATAATGTTACTAAAAATATGAGGTGTTGCAGACTCCCCTCCTTAAAGAATTTCGTCCTCAAAATTATGGTAAGGTACACAAAAAATCAATCAAAAAGTAAAACATTCCATAAAAAAAAATCAGGATAAGCATCTCTAATCCTGCTCTCAGTCTCCAAGTACAGTCTCTCTCATCATAGCTCCACTAGACTTTCGCTAGTTTGACTGTCTTGTTCCTTAGCTTCTTCTTATCTCTCGCGACTATGCCAACTGGCTTTCTAACTATAGTCAAGTCTGGTTCTACTACTAAATCCTTTAACACAGTTGGTGCTATAGTAGTCTCTGAGTCTCTAACGCACTTCCATAGATGAGAAACATGGAAAAATCATGGACTCCTGCAAACTACTCGGTAACTCTACTCCATATATGAGTTTCCCGATCCTCTTAATAATACATAAAGGTCCAACGAATCTCGGTGCCAACTTTTCTGATCTTCCGAATCTAATCACACCCTACATCGGTTAAACCTTAACAAACACATGATCTCCAAAAGAGAACTCTAAGTCCTTTCTTCTTCTGTCTGCATAACTTTTTTGCCTAGATTGATCTTTCTTCAGCTTAGCTTGTATCAGCTTAATCTTCTCTACATCTTCTCTCACTAAACCTGGACCAAGAACCAACCCATTCTTGACCTCTAACCAACAAACGAGAGATTTAGATGGCCTACTATTCAAAGCTTCAAACAGTGCCATCCTTATACTAGTTTGATAACTATTGTTATACGAAAACTCGACTAAATGCAGAGGTAGTAATGACCCAGAATTTCAGGCATTCGATATTAAGATATTTAATTGATTTTAAATATTCAAAAATTAATTTTATAAGCTGAATAAATAATATTTCGAATATCGTGATTTAAATGGATAATTAAATTGTTAATTTAATATTTGAAATTGTGTAAATAATTGAAATTTGAATTTAAGGAGAATGAAAATGATTTATAAAGTTGAATTAAATTCTATTTGAATTAGAATGATGATAAAGAATTTTTAAAATTAAATTAAAAGTTAAATTACAGAAATTGAATATTTTAATATTTAATTAACGTGTAAAAATAGCCATTTTTCATATAGTCTCAGATTTCGATGGAACCAGTTTCATTGGATCCGTAATGTTATATTATTATAGGATTTCAAATTTTATGCCAATTGGATTTACGGTCTGTTCGGGGGAAGCTAAAACGCTTAGAAATCTATTTAAGCGAATTTTAAATTTAAATAATTCGATTCAAGAACCTATCTTCCAAATACGATCAAATTGGCTTCCAATATATGTTTCATTGTGTTCGGAATAGGGGTAAAATATTATAAACACCAGGTGGCATGCTTCGTTTCGAGTTTGAAAATTCTAAAGATGAATAGTATCGTCAAATTTTTATAAAAGGATGTTATTATTTTTTATTTGCATCAAACCCTAGCTAGGGTTGTAGCAGCCGCCATTTTCGTTTAATGGCCAAAAATGCTTCGATTATTCTCACTTAATTTCTTCGAATCCATAAATCTTCGATAAACTTCCAACACGAGAAACGTAGAGCACACCGATATCTTTATATCCACAGGTGATGATTGAGTTTCGTGGAGAGAATCAATGGAAATTTTCATTCAAAGCCATGCGTTTCTTGCACGATTTCTAGGGCATAGATTGGGCCGAGTTCATCGACGGTTTGACCGGTGATGGTGCTCGCGTCGAGCTTTTGATTGGTGGTCCTGGATCGAGCTCGATGGTTATAAATGACGAGCGGCGATCGATTTATGGCAACGGTGATGGTTCGTGAGGCCTGGAACAAGATGCGGGGAAGAAGAAGCAAATCGAACGACCTAGGAAAAAAGCTAGGTTATAAAAATAAAAAGAAATTATGAATTAATTATATTAAAAATCGTGTAAACTTCTAAATGCTGTAACTTTGCCATACCAGGTCCGTTTTTGATGAAACGAATTGCGTTGGGTCCGTATTGACGAGCACTACATTTTTGAGCTAGTTTGAATTGATTGGAACTAGAGTAAATTTTGGATAAAATTAAATGCCTGTTTAATTTTATTCGAAACTAGTGTGATGATTGATGCTATATATTGATTGGTATTTGGATATGTTCTTGCCTATTGGAGCAGATAAGACCCTATACGTTCCCGTGTATGAGCGGATGACCATTTATACGCGCTCTGCCTCGAAGCAGACATTGTATATATTTTCTAATATGTATATTTGTTGTAGGTGATAGGTTGGAGGGATTTAACCGGATTCCTAACCAGTATTGGTTTTATTTACAAAAATTGTGATATATTCTGTTATCATATGATATATGATGATGCCGTGATTGACGTATTTAGTGATGTTGCAACATTGAGCCTATTTTTGGAAATTTAAAAATGTTAAAGTGATGATTTTCATATTTAAAAGGATTTCAAATTTGACTTTTGAAAATAGATGTTTCGTTAACTTTTCAATTGTTAAAGGAATGGATTTATTTTGAATAAATAAAAGTTATAATTTTTATGTTATAAAAATTATGTTTTTTGTGAAATATAGTCAAAAGGTGATTTTTGAAATACGGATTTAACTATTTTGTAAATAGTTTAAATTGAGTTTTTCGATTTATTGTAAACGGTTTATATATAAGGTTTATAAATTTGAAATTTTATAAATAAAAATAATGGAATTATAAAGGCGTTTTGAAAGTGTTAAAATAAAGTTATATATGTTTTTTTTAATTAAATAAGATTTATAGATTTATGAATTTGTAAAGTTATAAAATAAATGAATTTGTAAATAGATGATTTATACATAATTAACTTATAATTTGGATTTTGGTATATAAATGGGATTTTTTAGAAAATGGGATTTATGAATTGAAGTTTTTATAAAATGTAAATGTGAATTTATAAACATTGTTTTATAAATCCGAAATCAATTGAATTTGATAAGTTAATTATTATAGTTTATTAAAGGGATTTCATCCACGATTTTGGACAGTGGATAATCCTTTAAATATAATGTTGCAAAAATAAAGAATTTGGTTGGGAATTATATCGACAATTTTGGACACTGGATAATCCTTGAATTAAATGTGTAGAAGCTTTAATTTGGTAAACGATTTATATTCACGATTTTGGACAGTGAATAATGTATTAAATTAAATGGATATATTTTAGGAAGTGATATTTTACATGGAGTTAAATGGTTTGAAGATGTTTTAAAATGTGTTAATTATCGAAAACATAGATTTCAATATTCAATTGTTGAAATAGACGTTTTCGAGAAGTATAAGAAATAAGGGAGGATAACACTATTGTTATAGTAAATGATTATCGAAAGGAAATCTTTTACATATTATATAGGATTTATTTATCTATCTAATTTTTGAAACCCTATACTATTGATTTTGGGTTGTCGTAACGATGTTTTACGCAACATTCGTTTTGACCCAAATGAATGTGTTTAAAGGGAATGTTTTTCTTAAAGAATTAAATATATACTTAATCGTGATTTAAGTATACGAGATAGTTTCTAAGTATTGAAAATAAATTGAATTGTGAATTACTTATTATTAATAAGTATATGGAAATGTTTTCCAATATTGAAATGGTTTGAAAATATATCTTTTAAAGATAATTTGAAGTGAATATTTAACAAATGATTTAACTAATAAATGATTAATTAAAAGGGCCTAGTGATTATTATGGTGCTGAATATTTGTTTGTTTGCTTTGATAGTTAAATAACCGACTATCAAATTTGGCCAATTTTAGTTCCTCAACTTGATGTGGGAGTATGCAGCCTTTTGTATAGGCTTGATTATCATTTATGTTAAGGATGTTGATTCGTATAGTGCAGAGTATTACTCCAATCCATCGAGCTTCCTTCTTGGCCCGGAGGATAGCAATTCGAAAGTTGGAGACGTGATAAGTCTATGAGACTTAGTGTTTGTGTGAGGTTGAGAAACGCTTTTGCATTGTTGGTGTGAAGATACTGGGATCATATTTATCTGAAATCCACTTCGGACCAACGTATGTGCGACGTTATGCAGGTTTCTTGTGATGATATTGATATTTTAGATTTTCATAGTGGGGGACCGCTTGTTGATCGTTTGGGGTTAAAATCCCAATATACATATAGTAGCAGTGGTCTTTTCATTATGAAATATCCAGTGCGAGGACTATTCACTACTAATCCTAGGGATTTCCCGACAGGATGTGGTAGGAAGTACCTTCGGTTTGTCATGTTCTTGAACAACTTTTATGGATGTTTGTCTCACGTTGCATTTCTTAAGATTACATACATTGATTTTTACAAGCGTACATCAGTGGTGGCGGAGAAGGCAACATCTCTTAGCTTAACACCCTCCTTGAGACGTATGAGCTTAATGGTTGTATTTTTATGAAAGGCAATTAGTAGTCAACGGAAATGCCCATATGGCATTCAAAGTGATATGATATGTGATTGTGAAAGGTAATCATTACCTTAGGTCTCATCAACCGGAAATAACCAAAACATGGTTAGATGCGGCAAGGCTAAGTGGGTCATTCCCAAGTTGGATATGATCATCCTCTTCTAGATATATCTTTACATGCTATGATGTCGTTTATCTTATTATTGTGGTTTGTATGCTATGAGGTCCCTCGGCAAAGGTCGGTAACGACCGAAGGATGATATATTCGGTACCATCTAGTTATAGAGGTGGGCCGGTCTTGTGTTGGTAGATGATCCTTTGTAATGGTCCTCGGTACATTCTTCTAGAGGTGTACTGCCGGAAGGTAGTCCTTTTACCTGGTCATTTGCATGGAAATCCGAACTCTACTATGTCCCTGCCATTTTATTTGTAGAGCCTAGTATGTTAGAATTTAATAATGGTAACAATTTCGGCTAGTTTGAATATTATTTGTATATTGGACACTAGTATAGTATAAGAGGATTTGATATGAAATGTTTTTGTTATCGTAAGGTAAAAACATGTCTGTGTATGTGTGTGGAATTGTCTTACGAGATACTTTTGTTTTGATAAGGAAAAGTTTGGTAATTTAATAAATTCAATTAAGTGTGTTTCTCATGCTGGTTTACCAGACTGATCCAGGCATTCTTCCCTTTCAATGCTCGGGTCAGACTGAGTGTATTTACAGATTTGGTGCTTTTGGAGCTTCAGTGGGAGAGCTGGAGATCTTCATTTCGTATACACGTATCTGTTTTGATTATCCACTGCATTGTTGCTTGGTTGTTGTATATTATCGGTAATTGTGAGGACATGTTATTATAACTGTCCAGTTCTGATGATTATTGATTGATTAGTGAACTCTGATTGATGTATGTATATACAGTTTCTATTTTGCAAAGATCATTGATACGATATTATATGTTTTCCGCTGCGATGTGAGATTCTGTATTGTTCTGTTTGGTTCTATCTTCTCTCTTTCTTCTCTTCTTATCTCTTCTTTTCTTTTTCTTGACTTTCCATTAGTCGGTGCTTTTTGGGTCGGACATGTTTGGATTATTGTCGATTCAAAGAGGATGGATTTGCAGGTTGTCATAGCTGGTACCATAGCTTAGATTTTGTATATTCCTAAGCTTTGGTGTGTACTCAGTATAGATAGGGACAATAACACCCTAGATTGAATTTGAGTGTGTTATATATATGAGCGTGTATTTGTTAGTGATTATAAAATGTTTTATATTGTGTTTTCTTATCCGTTGAGTTGTTTGTGAATTCTAGTCGGTATGTGGGACGCCATTTTATCTGTGGGGATTTCCAAACACTTAAACGAGGCAAATCAACATAATATTATTTTAAATTGGGTAAATGGTATAATTTTACCCCGACTATATTTTATATATAAAGGAACAATTTTTTTCGAGAATCATTAAAGTGTATATAAATTGATTGTTTGATTGATGTAAAAAAAAAATAAGTTAATAAAAGCTGTTTGAGTAATCTAAATAAAAATAATGATCGTAGAAAGAATAAATTGTATAAGCAAATGAATTATAGGTATGGAATTATAATTAATATGATTTACAATTATGAAATGATCATATATATATATAAGAAGTGAAACTATATGAATATATTTATAGGTATGAATTATAAATAAAAATGGATTTAAACTAAGAATTTGAAAATTTGACTCCCGTTGATTTTGATAGTTATTTTTCAAATTTAAAGAGAATATATTATTATAAATCTAGATAAGGTAAATAAATTTGGAATGAATCTTATATAAGTAAAGTAAAATAGTGAAATTGTATAAGTATAGATTTTATAAATGTGATTTATAAATAAAAGGATTAAAAAAAAGAATATAAAGCACTGAATTCACTAATGTTGTTGAGAAATAATAAGGGTGATGATTGTAGCATCATCAGTATCATTTTCGAGTTTCCATGTGATTGATTTGCTACCAATAGTAAATTGAAAAATTGAAGTTTTTATGTGATAAACATATTTGAATTTAATTTTGGTAAAGTTGAAATAAATGTGAATTATTATAATAAATATATGATTTGAAATTTAACTAAATGTAAAGTTAAGTAAAGGGAATTGGATTTTAACTGGGTTATATAAGTTATTGAAATAGAAATTAAACTTAAAAGATAAGTGATTATATAACATGAATTAGAAAGTTTGAATAAGTAAGTTATATAACTTGTAAAGTGAGAAAAAGTAAGTAAACCAATTTTTAAAATGGTTAAACAATTTTGTTAAGTAAAACTAAATCTGAATTTGAATAGTGATATGAATTTGACTTAAGTAAGAGTTAAATAAAATAGAACTTGAATTTGGTGAGTATGAAATGAAACGTAACTTAAGTGATGTTGAATGAAGTTGATTTTGGTATCGAAGTAAATTAATAAAGTAATGAATATGAACTTGGGTTATATAAATGAAATTCAACTTTTGTGGTAAAATGAATAAGCATTGGAATGTCGTTGTTAAGAATTTGAATAAAACTTAAGTTAAGTAGTTCTAAATATAGTGAATATTAGAATTCGATCCAAATTGAATGTTAAATCAAACTGAGTGTAATTAAAGTAGATTAATTTGGTAATGTCGGTTATACATTGGTTGTTAAATGGATGTTAGTTGATTGAATAGAAATTCATATGAAATTGAATTGATAAAATTGGAGATAAATAATTGAATTCAAATTGGTGATAAGTGAATATAAATATAATTTAATTTAATTTGAATTAGAAGTGAGCCAACTTGAATGTAAATTAGTGAACGTAAACTAATTGAATTCGAATAAATGAATGTTAGTAAAGTCCAATGTTAATGAATCAAATGTGATTTAAATTGAAAACCAATTCAATGGATATCAACAAGAAGTGAATGTATATTGATTTGGTTATGGATTGCCTGGATATATATTGATTTGTTGGATGTTTATTGGATGATAGTTGTTTGATGATTGAATTTGTTGTTGTTGATTGCATTTGCTATATTGGCATATATAATTGTTGTATTGGTATATGTTGTATATTCACATTCATATGTACATGTTTCTTATTGTTTGTTGAGTGTTTAGTAGGTGCGAATGGCGCTTGCTTCACATTTGGAGCTCGCTTTCACGCCATATCAGTCGTATATGCTCGGTAATAATATATAAAGTACATATCTCGGATTACATATCGTACTTTTATACTTTTTTCCCTACGGGATGCCTCATCCTCAAAGATGAGATGTATATTTGTGACATATTTATGTTGTGATCCTATTACGATCGAACCACGCTAAGGAGACGCTGGCGAATTTTTTTGAAATTTAAGGTGTTGGAAATTTTTTGAAAAATTTGCGATAACTACAATTTTGATTTTGAGTTATAAAGTTAAACGATATTTATTGGTTGTGAAAAGATAACTAGTATGATTTGTAAACTTAGAAAAGTTTTTGTAAGATGTTTAACTAAATGATTTTGAAAAAGTTAAAATGTTTAACTGATTTTGGTAATCTAATTTAAACAAATTTGTTTTGAAAAGTAAATGGATTTGTTGACTTTTTCTTACTTGGTAATTTCGAGGACAAAATTCTTTTAAGTAGGGGAGAATAAAACGACCCAGAATTTTAGTCATTCGATATTCGGATATTTAATTGATTTTAAATATTCAAAAGTTAATTTTATAAGATGAATAAATAATATTTCGAATATCATGATTTAAATGGACAATTAAGTTGTTAATTTAAAATTTGAAATTGTGTAAATAATTGAAATTTGAATTTAATTGGAGTGAAAACGATTTATAAAGTTGAATTAAATTCTATTTGAATTAGAATAATGATAGAGAACTTTTAAAATTAAATTAAAACACAAAAATTGAATATTTTAATATTTAAATTAACGTGTAAAAATAGCCATTTTTTGTACAGTCTCGGATTTCGATGAAACAAGTTTCATTGGATCCGTAATGTTATATTATTGTAAGATTTCAAATTTCGTGTCAATTGGATTTACGGTTTGTCCAGGGAAAGCTAAAATGCTTAGAAATCTATTTAAGCGAATTTTAAATTTAAATAATTTGATTCAAAAACCTATCTTCCAAATACGATCGAATTGGCTTCCGATATATATTTCATTGTGTTCAGAATAGGTGTATAACATTATAAACACTAGGAAACGCGCTTTGTTTTGAGTTCGAAAAAGTTGGAGATGAATAGGGTCGTCAAATTTTCTATAAAAGGACGTTATTATTTTCTATTTGCATCAAAACCCTAGCTAGGGTTATAACAGCCGCCATTTTCTTTTAATGGCCAAAAATGCTTCGATATTTCTCCCTTAATTTCTTCCAATTCATAAACATATTTGATAAACTTCCAACACGAGAAACATAGAGCGCATCGATATCTTTAAGTCCATATGGTCATGATCGAGTTTCATAGAGAGAATGAACAGCAATTTTCATTCAAAGCTGTGCGTTTCGTGCGTGATTTCCAGGGCATAGATTGGGCCGAGTTCATCGGCGTTGTGGCATGTGATGCTGCTCATGTCGAGCTTTTGATTGGTGGTCTTGGATCGAGCTTGATGGTTATAAATGACGAGCGGCGATCGATTTGTGGAAATGGTGATGATGCAAGAGGACTGGAACAAGATGCTGGGAAAAATGCTACGTTATAAAAGTAAAAATAAATTATAAATCAATTATATAAAAATCGTATAAACTTCTAAATGTAACTTTGTCATATGTTGTCTATTTTTGACGAAATGAATTGCGTTGGGTCCATATTGACGAGCACTACATTTTAGAGCTGGTTTGGAGTTGATTGGAGCTACTTTAAATTTTGGATAAAATTAAACGCCTGTTTAATTTTATTCAGAACAAAACAGTGCAACTGCTATTGTAATCAATGTGAGTACAACTCATTCTTTCTGACTCACTGATATTTTTATATAAGTGAGAATAAATTTATTCTGTGATGATTGATGATTGTTTGGATGATAAATGATATATTATCTATATATTGATTAGTATTTGCATATATTCCTGCTTATTGGAGTAGATGAGACTATATACGTTTATGGGCGGATGACCTTTTGTACACGCGTCTCCCTCGAAGCGGACATTGTACATATTTTCTAATATGTATATTTATTGCAGGCGACATGTTGGAGGGATCTAACTGGATTCCTCACCAGTATTGGTTTTATTTATAGATATTGTGATATATTCTGTTATATGATGTTTGGATGCCGTGATTGTTTTATTTAGTGCTGTTGCAGCGTTGGGCCTATTTTTGAAATTTAAATATGTTAAAATGATGATTTTCAAATTTAAAAGGATTTTAAATTTGATTTTTGAAAATAGATGTTTCATTAAGTTTTGAATTGTTAAAGGAATGGATTTATTTTGAATAAATAAAAGCTATAAATTTTATGTTATAAAAATTATGTTTTTTGTGAAATATATTCGAAAGATGAATTTTGAAATATGGAGTTAACTATTTTGTAAATAGTTTAAATTGAGTTTTTTGATTTATTATAAACGGTTTATATATAAGATTTATAAAATTGAAATTTTATAAATAAAAATAATGGAATTATAAAGAAGTTTTGAAAGTGTTAAAATGAAGTTATAAATGGGTTTTTATTAAGTAAATAAGATTTATAGATTTATGAATTTGTGAATTTATAAAATGAATGAATTTGTAAATAGATGATTTATAAGTAACTAACTTATAATTTGGATTTTGGTATATAAATGAGATAAATAGGATTTGTTAGAAAAGCTGATTTATGAATTGAAGTTTCTATAAAATATAAATGTGAATTTATAAACATTGTTTTATAAATCCAAAATCAAATGAATTTGATAAGTTAATTATTATAGCTTATTAAAGGAATTTCATCCATGATTTTGGACAGTGGATAATCCTTTAAATTTAATGTTGCAAAAATAAAGAATTTGGTTGGGAATTATATCCACGATTTTGGACAGTGGATAATCCTTAAATTAAATGTGTAAAAGCTTTAATTTGGTAAACGATTTATATTCACGATTTTGGACAGTGAATAATGTATTAAATAAAATGGATATAGTTCGAGAAGTGATATTTTAAACAGAGTTAAATGGTTTGAAGATGTTTTAAAATGTGTTAAGTATCGAAACCATAGATTTCAACATTCATTGTTGAAATAGATGTTTTTGAGCAATACAGGAAATGAGGAACTATAATACTGTTGTTATAGTAGATGATTTTTGAAAGGAAATGTTTTATATATTATATGGGATTTATATATCTATCTAATTTTTGAATCTCTATATTATTGATTTCGGGTTGTCATAACCATGTTTTACGCAACATTTGTTTTGACCCAAATAAACGTGTTTAAAGAGAATGTTTTTCTTAAAGAATTAAATATATACTTAATCGTGATTTAAGTATACGGTATATTTTCTAAGTGTTGAAAATAAATTGAATTGCGAATTATTTATTATTAATAAGTATATGGAAATGTTTTCCAACATTGAAATAGTTTGGAAATATATCTTTTTAAAGATAATTTGAAGTGAATATTTGGCAAATGATTTAACTAATAAAAGAAAAATTAAAAGGGCCTAGTGATTGTTATAGTGCTGAATATTTGTTTGTTTGCTTTGATAGTTAAATAACCGACTATAAAATTTGACCAATTTTGGTTCCTCGACTTGATGTGGGAACTATTTAGTCATATACTTAGTACGTAGCTTTTATGTAGGCTTGATTATCGTTTGTGTTGAGGATGTTGATTTGTATAGTGTGGAATATTACTCCAATCTATCGGGCTTCCTTCTTGGCCCGAAGGATAGCAAGTTGAAAGTTGGAGATGTGATAAGTCTATGAGACTTAGTTTCTGTGTGAGGTGGAGAAACGCTTTTGCGTTGTCAGTGCGAAGAGACCGGGATCAGATTTAACTGAAAACCACTTCGGACCAACGTATATGCGACGATTGTGCAGGTTGCTTGTGATGATATTGATATTCCGGATTTTCATAGTGGGGGACTGCTTGTTGATCATTTGGGGTTAAAATCCTAATATACGTATAATAGAAGTGGTCTTTTCATTATGAAATATCTAATGCGAGGACTATTCGCTACTAATCCTAGGGATTTCTCGACAGAATGTGGTAGGAAAGTACCTTTGGTTTGTCGTGTTTTTGGACAACTTGTATGGATGTTTGTCTGACATTGCATTTCTAAAGATTACGTACATTGGTTTTTACAAACATACATCACTGGTGGCGGAGAAGGCAACTTCTTTTAGCTTAACACCCTCCTTGAGACATATGAGCTTAAGTGTTGTATTTTTATGGAAGGCAATTAGTAGTCAACAGAAATGGCCATGTGGCATTCAAAGTGATGTGACATGTGATTGTGAAAGATAATCCTTACCCCGGGTCTCATCAACCGGAAATGACCAAAACAGGGTTAGATGCAGCAAGGGTAAGTGGGCCATTCCCAAATGGGATATGATCATCCTCTTCTAGATATATCTTTACACGCTATGACGTTGTGTATCTGATTGTTGTGGTTTGTATGCTATAAGGGCCCTCGGTAAAGGTCAGTAACGACCGAAGGATGATATATTCAGTACATCTATTTGTAGAGGTGGGCTGGTCTTATGTTCATAGAGGATCCTTTGTGATGGTCCTCGGTACATTCTTCTAGAGATGTAATGCCGAAAGGTAGTCTCTTCACCTGGTCATTTGTATGGAAATCCAACTCCATTAAGTAACTGCCATTTTATTTGTAGATCTTAATATACTGGAATTTAATAATGGTAACAATTTTGGCTATTTTGAATATTATTTGTATACTAGACACTAATATAATATTAGAGGATTTGATATGAAATATTTTAGTTATCGTAAGATGAAAACATATCCATGTTTATGTGTGGAATTGTCTTACGAGATACTTTTGTTTTGATAAGGAAAAGTTTGGTAATTTAATAAATTTAGTTGAGTGTGTTTCTCACGTTGGTTTGCCAGACTGATCCGGGCGATCTTCCTTTTCAATGCTCGGGCCAGACCGAGTATATTTACAGGTTCAGATTTAGTGTTATTGGAGCTTCAGCAGGAGAGTTGGAGATCTTCATTTCGTATATACATATATGTTTTGATTATCCGCTGCATTGTTTCTTGGTTGTTGTATATTATCGGAAATTGTAAGGACAGGTTATTATAACTGTCGAGGCTGATGATTATTGATTGATTAGTGAACTCTGATTGATGTATGTATATACAGTTTCTGTTTTGTAAAGATCATTGATATGATATTATATGTTTTTCGCCGCGATGTGAGATTCTATATTGTTTTGTTTGGTTCTACCTTCTATCTTTCTTCTCTTCTTCTCTCTACCTTTCTTTCTCTTGACTTTCCGTCAGTCGGTGCTTTTTGGGTCAGACATGTATGGATTAGTGTCGATTCAAAGGGTGCGGATTTGTGAGTTGTCACAATGGTCTTCCTATGATCCCCTAAAATCTAACACACAAGCTCTTAAAAAATTCTCCAAGACTTTGTTAACTCTTTCCGTTTTCTAATCGGTCTGTGGATGGTAAGTGATACTCATCTTAAGCTTGGTTCCTAAAATCTCTTGTAGACTCTTCCAGAACTCACTAGTGAACAAGGAATCTCTATTGCTTATTATGCCAGTAGGAATTTCGTGCAGTCTAACCACATTCTTCATAAACAACTTCGCTAAAATAGATGTCCTTCTAGTTGACTTGATTAGAATGAAATGAGCATTCTTGATCAGTCTATCCACTATGATCCATATACTTTCATTTCCTCTACTAGATCTTCGCAACTCATCAATAAAGCACATAGAAATAGAATCCCATTTCCATACCGGAATATTCAATAGTTGAAGCAATCCACTTGGCTTCTGATGTTCAACCTTTACATATTGGCAATTCAAGCATTACTTTACCCATAAGCCAACATCCCACTTCATAATTTCCTAGAAGAAACTTCTCTTCATATTCCAATACATCTTAGTTCCTCATGGATGGATAGTGAACTTCGAATGACGGCATTCCTTCGAAACTTCTTTCCTAATGCCTCCTACATTCGGAACACATAACCTCCATTTCTTTTTCAACCACCCTTCTGGTCAAGATTGAGATCCTTCAAGTCATCGCTTTTCGTTCCATCTCTTAACTTCCTGATCCGTTCAACTAAAAATGGGTCCTCCTCCTATTTAGAAGCCATCCTTTTGATCATTACCGGTCGAACTTCTAAAAAAGGCAACAGCGTGGTTTCTCCACCAGACATAACCTCAGACCTATACTGCATTCTACAAGCTGTCGATGCTTCCAAATCCTTCCGCTCAAAATCATCGCCAATATTGCATTCTGATGCTTCCTGCTAAGTGCGTCTGCCACCTTATTCCCTTTCCCGTGTATACTCAATCCTAAAATCATAAGCGGTAATAAACTCCAGTAACCTACGTTGTCTCATGTTCAGCTCCTTCAGAGTGAATAAATAATTCAATGACTTATGTTCCACATATAACACAAATCGCTCTCCCAAAAGGTAATATCTCTCCACCTTCAAAGCGAAAATCACTGCAGCTAATTCCAAATCATGCATCGGATATCTAACATCATGCGGTCTATGCTGTCAAGAAGCATAGGAAATCATTTTACCTCTTTGCATCGACACAGCTCCTAATCCAATTCCACACACATCTGTACAAACTATAAAATCCTAATTTCCCTTTGGAAAACTAACACAGGTGCATGGGTTAATAAGTGTTTCAAGCTCTGAAATGCTTAATAACACTTACCAGTCCACATAAACCTCACATCCTTTCACGTTAGCTTGGTGATCGGTGCTGCTATCCACGAAAAGCCCTTTATAAACCTCCGTTAATAACTAGCTAATCCAAGGAAACTCTATATCGCAGTCATCTTCTTGGCCTCTTCCAATTATTTAGTGCATCAATCTTAGTCGGATCTACCAATAACCCTTTCTCTAAGACTATATGACTCAAAAACTTCACTTCTGTCTTCTAGAAATGGCACTTCAAAAACTTCGCCTTCAACTGATGCTGTCTCAGCGTCCCAAACACAACTCTAAGATGAATTTCATGCTCCTTCTCATCCTCATAGTATATCAAGATATCATCAGTGAAAATCAACATGAATCTATCCAAATGATCTCGGAAAACCCGGTTCATCAAATCCACAAAGAATGTTGGCGCATTAGTTAGTCCGAATGGAATAATAACCATTCGTACAAACCATATCTTACGTAAATGTCGTCAAAGGTATATTATCCTCTACTATTCTAAGATGATAGAAACATGTTGCCAAATCCAACTGAGAAAATACCTTGGCTCTACTCAGCTGATCGAACAATTTGTCAATTCTCACAATGGATATCGACTCTTTATCATCCTCTCAATTAACTTACGATAGTCAATACATAGCCTCAATGATCCATTCGGCTTCTTAGCAAACACTGCGGCTACTCCCCAAGGTGAACTACTCGGCCTAATAAAACTGTTGCCTTCTAAATCCGCTAACTACACCTTCAACTCCCTTATCTCTATAGGTGTCATCCTGCTTGGCGGCCTGCTCACCAGTTCTGCTCTAGCTATTAAATCTATCCGAAACTCAATAGCTCGTTTCGGTGGCAATCCAACTACCGGTTCGAAGACATCCGTAAATTGTCTAACCACAAAAACTCGACTAAACTCGTCTTCCAACTCAACAACGCCCAATAAAGCATTCACCACACAACTAGGGTTTTCTACGGTATAAACTATCCGACCACTGCAGACAGGGTGTCTAAGTGCTATTTTCTTATCATAGAAAAATATCCTAGCATCATACTCACTTAACCAATCCATACCCAATATAATTTTGAACCATATAAAGTCAAACACATGCAAATAATAAACAAAGGTATAACGTAACAGATCAAACTTTAGGTGGTCACACTTTATCCAATGTCACATACCCTCTTATTAGATTTGCAACCCTTAAGGAAGTAACTAAATATGAGAGTTCTAGGTTAAAATTATCTACAAACATCTAGATATAAAAAAATGCGATGCACCGGTATCAAAATGAAAGCTAACAGGCATACCATGAATCTGAAGTGTACATCCCAAAACCGCCTCTCCTTTCTCCTACACCGTTGGCTTCGAAATAGCAGGCTCCAATGCATACACCTTGTCTTTTCCATCCTTAGCGGGCTCTTAACATTGATTCTTATAGTGACCTATCTGATCGTAGTTGAAGCATCTGATGTTCTTCTTCCCGATCACTTCCTTAGCCTTTTCAATACGACACTCAATAGCAAAATGTCCCTTCTTGTCGCACTTAAAACGGACCACTTAAAACTTTCCTCTCTTCGCTGCTTCTTCCTTCTGATCACCCTTCTTATGAAAAAATTTCCTCTTTTGGCTCTGCCCAACCTGGACCTCCTTCTTCTTTCCCAAACAAGCAAACATCTCCCCTTGTCTTAAGGCTATTTTCACTGCAACATCATAGGGATCTCTAATATGAGGTAAAATAGCCCTGGCCAATTCAGGCTTCAACCCTCTGATAAACTTCTCATTCCTCTTCATCACTGTATCAACAATGACATAACCATATCTAGCGAACTCTTCAACCTACTAACACACTCTAAAACAATCGCCTCTCCTTGCTCTAGCCCAGCAATATTTCGAATCAAAATAGACTACGCCATCACCGACATGAATTAATCCTGACACCTCCTTTTAAACTCTGCCCATGTCATTATCTCCTCATCCACACCATCCATCACACTATTCCACCAAAACAAAGTGGCTCCTTGATGTTGTCTCGAAGCAATCCTCGTCTTCTGCTCATCATTAAGCCCTAAGTCAGCAAAAATCTTCTCACATTGCAACAACCAATTCTTTACCTCTATAGCATCTTCAGCTCTAATAAACGGCTTCTCTCCATGCCTTGCGTAATCTTTGCTCAAGTTATCAAAATGGTTGACCATCAGAGCTTCTTGAACTCTACCTCCAGCAGCATTCGCACCAACAACTCCAGCAGTAATTCTAGCTTGCATCATGTTCACAAAAACTGATACATAACTCAAATATCCACTAGTGGGACCTCAACGCTAACATTCTCAGCCTGATCCTGACCTTGGTTCCTCTCGTATTTGGTGAGGTATTTTCATCTGTGGTGGTGATGTCCCCTCCTAGGTTAACTCTGCCTCTTCTAGCGTCCTATCTATATTCAAGCCTCGTGAGATACAAAAGAATATCCTAAGAGAGATAATGGAATAAAGATATAGGATATACTTATATGTAGCAAAAGCAAATATGGTACTATAACGTTATCCCATAGCCCAACCTTAACTCTAATTCTTTAGGATTATATTTTCAAAAATTATTTTTTGTTTAAGTATTTCATAAACCTATGCTCTGATACCAAGTTTTAACATCCTTTATCTAGAAACCCAAAGCTAAGCGCTATGGATGCTACAGTCGTCTATAGTATTAACTTCCGGTGACTAAATATGGCTATGTTAATCGTATTCATAATATCAGAAGGACTTGAAAATGAAACAAATCACATATTTCAAAACAAAATTATCCATTACATTTCAAAACACATGTTCCATATTCAAATTACATAATCTCCAAAACGTTTCCCAAGTAATGATCAAATATAATTATAACATAAATACGCCAAGAGCAACATATGATGATGCCCCTTTGGTTGACCAGAGTAATATACAGTCATAACTAACATAATACACAAATAGAGGAAATAAATAACAAAATGAATTAAAACTTCTAAACAGCTATCCGTCAGCCTCTTGCTCGTCTTCGGTAGCTTTATTCGACATCCTACTAAAACCTATAAACCTCAACCCTCAGCCTACCCAAATCAATTTTGAGCGCCCAAGAGTTTAAGGGGAAAACATAAATTTCGAGTCAAACATAAATCCTGGTGTGAATAATACTATACATCTCGGTTATTTAATGTAAAGTGAGACCATGCCGCTTAGCGGAATGAGCTTCTCCTCATGAACGTCCTTTTAAAACGTATCTTTTGGAAATCTTTTCCTTCAACCAAAACTGGTTAAAACTGTAAAGCAACATTATGTAAACATACATATCGGGTAATAAATATACTATCTATTCGAACACTATAGTTTTATTTGGCTACCTACTAAACTTTGGCTGACTCGGGCCTACCTGACAATATAATAAAATAATCTAATATCTCTTAGACACTCCTCTTATGGATGGTCTATCCTTGACTATCTCTTAAATACTTCCCTTCCAAATGGTCTATCCCAAACTTAACATCTCCCAGGGTCACTTGATCCTAATGGTTTTGCTCATCAATAACCTATCCGTATACAAATATATATTCCCTTATGTGTGCACTCATAATTTTAGTCTTACCCATGAAAAAGCTCTACACACTGGAATTTTGGACTAAATTAGTTGGGGCTAATAGCTAATGTTAGTGTGTGACCCTATACTAGTCCCATTTGGTATTCTAACATTTGAATCATTTTACTCAGGGATCCTTTCCTTTAAATTTTCCTTGAAAACATTTTCAAACTGATTTAAAACCTTTAAATCAAATAGTCATAAGAAAAATACATACACTCTATGCTTTACTCAAATCACCTTGCCATGTTATATACATATACATACTTTACTCAAATCTTTGTTGATGGAAACATTTAACTTTTGGAAGTACTGTAACATCCCTCAACTTGGAGGCCCAAAACTAACGGCTATGGAAGCTGCAGTCATCCATGTTATTAATCATTGGCGACCAAATACGGCGGTGCTAGATACATTGACACGCAAATCACAGAAATATGGAAAAAATTTAAGAAAACATATTTCCACATTCAAATCAAGACATTTGATGTTCATTGCAGAACACCAAAAACGTTAACCACTTTTAGCAAAATATAATTATTACAAATACGCCAAGAGCGACATATGAAGATGCCCTCTTAGTGGATCAGAGTGTACAGTAAGGCTAATAAATATGCCTTTATAAACAAAACACACAGCGGAAAAGTCAACACTAAATAACTATCTGCCTCCTGCATGCCCCTGGAAGCTTTATTCGTCAAAGAAGAAAACATGAAAACCTTAAATTTCAGACTACTCAAAAATCAATTGAGTACCCGAGAGTTTAAAGGGAAAACAAAAAATTCGAGTTAGACATAAAGTCTGGTATGAATAATAATCTAATATCTCAATCCTATTTAGATATCTAGTGAGACAACGCCGCTTAGTAGAACGGGTTTTCCCCTTATTAGTATCCTAAAACCCTTATAAAACCATATACTGTGCTTCAGCACCCACAATGGTTAAAACATACATTTTTAAAATATTATGATGATATGCATACTTAAGACAATTAGGATTTCCCATCCCCAGTTTAATCTGACACCCTGTCAAAATTATAGTTTCTAGGTTTGCTATTAACCTTTTAGTTTTCATAGATTTACTAATAACCTTTATATAATCAACGAACACACTATGCTATTCATAGTTTTCATGGGGTCATTAAGAACCTATAGGCTCCTTCCAGTTAACTTAATTAATTCATGGGCTCCCCTGAACCTATTAGTCATTCCAATAACTAATCACCTTATCCTAGTTTTCATGGGTTGACTAAGAACCTATGGATTTATCCAGTAACTCACTTCACATCTTAGTTTGCACGGGTTGACTAGGAACCTACTGGTACTTCCATCAGCTACTTTCTTATCCTAGTTTTCATGGGTTTACCAGAAACCTATTGAATGAAATCAATTCTTAATCCTAATATAGTTTTTATAGGTTCACTACAAACCAATTAACCCTTGCTAACTGTCCTTAGTACATAGTTTTCATGGGTTTACTATGAACCTTTTGGTTACTTCCAATAACTACATAATCATAGTTTTCATGGATTTACTATGAACATTTTGGTTACCTCTAATAACTACAAAGTTTAGGCATCCTATTTTTTTGGTCACCCTGACTCCTTGGATGTAGTTCTACTCATTCAGAAGTTTAAGCAATTTATACTCATAATTAAATTAACCAAGCTGGTTCTTCTACCATTTTTTTTCCCAAAATACAGTTATGGGTTATTGTGTGAATATATTCATATTTGAAGAAGCAAAAGAACAATTTAACAATACCACTCTTGTGGGTGTAAGGTCCTTGAAATACATTTCATATAAAACACATTTAACACGTTTAGCTTATATTTTTATCAAGGCAGTACTTCTTCAAAATTACATACTTAAAATCATTACAAAACTCCTTTATATAAGCCGTGGGTTTTCCTTTAAAAAATTTGAGCTTAGGTCTTAAAACCTTTTGAAAATATCAAATGCAAATCTTTCGAAAGCTTCTGTTTTTGACCCCTTCAAAAGCATAAATCATATCTTTTAGAACAATAGGCTCCAAACTTTTTTAGTACTTTAAAACACTTCTTTCAAAATCTTTCTACCATGTTGAAGTATTATTATATAAGTGTAAAAGTATAGCTTCGAAACCACTTGAAAATACCCTTTCAAAACAAGTGAATGTTACCCTTCAAAACCATTGAAAATCCACCCTTTCGAAAGCATTGGGTTTACACTTAAAACATTACTTTGGTTCAAAGTGAAAATAGATCAAATAAAAGAAACAAATTACTGTTATTCGCGGTTAATGGTCATTCCTCTCTCTATTTCATGATTGACGGCGATTCCTCTCTCCGTTCTGTCTGCTTTCTTTTCTCTCACTTCTTGCTCCTCCGTCCTCTTCGTGTCTCTGCACCTTGCCTAATCTACCCATGCCAAAGAAGAAATGGATCAAATCTATTACAATTAATTCTCAAGTTTCAGATCTTGGTTCCGATTCAATGACGCGTTTTGGTTGCAACTTCCAATCCTTGCTAGTTCGCGAATCTGCTGTGTCTTCTACTGGTGTCCATCCCTTAGCTAATTCGCATGTTTCCTTTGCGGCAGCGGCTTTGCCCATGTCTTCATCCAGTCAAAATCCTAATTCATAGAATCTTTATGCTAGTGCGATTTCATAGTCTCCAGATAATGCTCCAGTTTCTATGGAAAATCCAATGTCTGCTTTGTTCTTAGAGATTGATAGTAGTCTTCAAGTTTCTTGATTCATCCCCTCTGTCTTGGTTGAGCACCATTTATCCAACATGCTTAACTCTGCTTCGACTGCTTCTTGTTGGATTGATTTGGCTATTGGGGGTGAATTTTGGTGACGATACAACTGAAACCATTAGTTGGGATAGTGCATTTAGGGCTGGAATTTCTACTAATCGTCTGTGCCCTCATGTTATTTGTGATAATGTCGTATCTTCAATCAGCTCTCTTGCTCCTTTGGAACAATAATGTAATGCAGTTACTAAGCAAACTCATGTGAATGGGAACTATCTCCACGATCGAGATGAAGCCAATACACAAAATTTGCAGCAAATTCCAACAGCAAGTGCTGAATGTACACCCAGGTCCGATTGGTCATCTTTATTTAAATCCTTGCCCAGAAATGCTAGTTCTTTCTCTCCAAGAACCTTTGACACGGTTGTGATTGACGGTGTTAGTTTTCCGTCGGCTGAGGTAATCCAAGAAGGTGTAAATTATTGGTCAGATTATTTGGTTGGCTTCTTCTTGGATTCCTCTGCTCCTTACCAGGTAGTACATGAACAATGCAAGCAATTTGGAAGTTGAAAGGTAGTCTTCGTATTCCATTTTTCAATTCTATGTTTTATTTCAAATTCGCGTATAACGATGACAAGCTTAGAGCGCTTGAGACAAGTCCAATTATCATAGATGGGAAATCATTTATTGTTATACCTTGGAATATTAGTGTTAACAGAGCTAGGGAGCAGGTACTTTCAATTCCTATTTAGGCCACCTTTACCCATATTCCGTCTTCACTGTAACCTTTGTTAAGCTTAAATTGGATTGTCAGTATCATTGGCGACCTGAAGTTTTTTGATTCAAATACCGTAACCTGAAAATCTTCGCACTATACTAGAGCTTTCGTTGAGATAGCACCGTCTAAGCCTTTGCTGTCGAAACTTAAAGTTTGAATTACAGAAGGTCATGATGTAGAGAGAGATGGGCAATAGCAATGGAAATCTGATATTTGCTCATCCTATTGGTCTTTTGGTCATACTACTGAAACATGCTCTATTGGTCCCGCTACCCATCCTCCCCCGTAAAGGTTCTGCTCCAACGTTCGGTTTTGAAATGGATTCCTAAGGCTAAGATTCTGGCTCGACCATCCATTGCTCCTATTATTCCGATTGAGTCTGAAGCTCCGGTCACCTTTCAATCCCCAATCGAGGAGAAAATTTCTCGGAGCTAGGAAGAGAATTGTTGGATTCATAACGATTCAAAAATGCGATATGATTCGAAAATGGATAATTATCATATGGGGGTTGGAGAGAATGGTAAACCTTGGCGATTGTTTTATCGTGTGGATGGTGAAGGTTTGTCTATGACGAAAGAAGGTAATAATGGACTGTGCAATTGGCAATTGTTTATGGATGAATCTTGGGATCGACGATATCTCTATTCCCCCATCTCTCCATTATTTATTTCTGATCTAACGACCTTGTTCTTTAGGTTTCTGCTTACGCATGGGCCTACTACTGACCCTATGGTCGGTAATACCCAGGAGGGTTAGTTTTCCTTTGTTTAGTAGTCTAGACATGTCTGTCTAGCTCCTGTACTTTCGTTGTCATTGCATTAGCTGATTTGGAGACTGTTCCGATCACCTGTTCTATAAAAATTTTGAGTTATAAATGTAGATGGCACACATTAAATGTCGGCTATCCTTGCTATAAAAAAGTAAAAAAAGATGAAAGCATCATCTGGAAAAATAATTGACGGTTATCTTTGAAACCCCTTTCGAAACTATTGCCTTCGACCCCTTCGAAAGCTTAGCTTTCGACCCCTTCGAAAGCTTTGAGAAGCGGCTTGCATTAATAAAAACAATTGAACCCTTCGATAACATCTTGCCTTCGTTGGCATCAGAAGGTTACAAATTCTCAGAAGGGTTTCGACTTGGTCGACAACTACCCCTTCGAAGGCTTTAAACAAAACTAAGTAACTCCTTCGGAAGCTACTTCTTTAAAACAAAGGCGATATCTCTCTTTCGCAAACCCCTTTGAATCACCCTTTCGAGAACATAGCTTTTGACTGTGTCGAAAGCTCTTTATAAACAATCCTTTCAAAATCATAGCTTTCAACAGTGTCGAAAGCTCTTTATAAACTATCCTTTCAAAAGCATAGCTTTCGACAGTGTCGTAAGCATAGCTTTTGACAATGCCGAAAGCTATTCATAAACAGGCAAGTGTTTTTCTTTTAAAACAAAAAATAACTAAGAAACCAAGTCCTTCAAAAGCAATCCTTCGAAAACCTACCTTCCATCTTGGTCTAATTCACACATACCACCTAAATGATATCATGTGCATTGGTTTCGACCTTGTTGGGTTCAATGAAGTCGAAAGGTCTTGGTCGAAAGGTCCTTCAAAAGAAGGCGGAACCACCTTTTCCTGAACAAAAGATGTTTTGCCAAATTACGTAAACTTTTTGTAACAAACTTGCCTATTTGTAAACATTTGACTGTCTTTTACAAACTTTTAAATAATTTAGATAATATTTGCCGCACTTTCTTAGACGTAAAATCAAGATAGCTTTTAACAAATAAGCCCTTCTAATAATCAAAACAATTAAATCATTTAGGTCCTCGTTTCGAAATAATTTAATTTCCATATTAAATCACTTAGTAAAAATCTCCAAAATTTCCGAAAATTCACTTTAATCATGTTATCTAACATATCAAAATTCCAGACCCAAATTCTTAATATTCTCCCAAATAAATTTATAAAACCAAATAACTATATTTTCCTTTAAAAATACATAACTAATTCTCCATGGCCTAGAAAATTATAAAATTGATACCCAACTCCAAAATTAAGTTTTATATAACGTATAATTTTCCCATGGCATTTGAAAATTATTTAATCTCGGTTTTACCCTAAAACCGTGTACATTTCCTTTAAACAACCTTGTTTAAACCATATAAATCATAAATCAAGCATATCATCATTCAATATATCATAAAAATAGATTTACTCTTAAATCCGAAACCATATGATTATAAATCCAAAATAGAGATGTTGAAATTATTTTTCACCTTAGATTGGATAAGAAAATTGAAGATTGATGGAGGCTGATTTCTTCTAGCTTGAATCCTATGCTTAACTTTGATTTTCTCTTCTTTACTATCAACCTAATGTACGGCCTTGCTCTTCCTCTTACGATTATAATTTTACATGTAATTGAATGAATGTATGGTCTAATGAAAATGCTATAAAGGGGAGAACATGGACGGCTATTTACCCTATTGCCCTTGTGTTTAATTACTCAACCATTTATAAATTCATTTGATTTAAATAAGCATGACCACTTAGTTTATTAATCAAACTCAACCTCTTTATCTACATTATTCTATTTAATTTATTCTAGTTAAATCTCATGTATAATGTTATCATTAACATAAGGGGTGTTATAGGCTCCCCTCAAAGAATTTCTTTCCTCGAAATTCAATAAGGACTAACTAGCAAACATAGCAATCATATGTAACATCTCCTGACAACCATATTAGCCTACCCGACTAGCAACCAATCTATATAGATCTAATATCGACATACCCTGAAAGAAGATCAGAAAAGCCTCTCGAATCCTGTCCTTAGTTTCCCAAGTGCAGTCTTTCTCGTTGTCGCTCCATTGAACTTACACCAACTTGATTATCTTGGTCCTCAATCTCTTCTCGTCTCTCACTACAACTCAAACTGGTTTTCTAATCAAAGTCAAATTAGGCTCCACTACAAAATCCTCTAACTCTGTCCGAGGAATAGTAGTCTCTAGATCATGCACAAACTTGCAAAGATGAAGCACATGGAACACATTATGGACACCTGCCATACTTCTCGCCAACTCTACCCTGTAAGCGAGCTTTCCAATCCTTTCTAAAATCTGGAATGGACCAACAAATCTCGGGGCCAACTTTCCTGACTTTCCAAACCATACCACACCCTTTGTTGGTGATACTTTAATGAAAACCCTTTCTCCCACTGAGAGCTCTAGGTCTTTACGCCTCTTATCTGTGCAACTCTTCTTTCTGGATTGAGCTTCCTTCATCCATCCTCGGATTAACTCAATATTGTTGACGTCTCTCTAACCAAATCTGGACCTAAAACTAACCTTTCTCCAGTCTGTAACCAACATGCTGGTGATTTGCATGGCCTTTCATATAAAGCTTCAATAGGAGCCATTTCTATAATAGTCTGATAACTATTATTATAGAAAATATCAATCAAAGTCCAATGGGCAAGCTCTAAATAAATCATCGAGTACTTTATTGACTCTCTATATCTACCCATATATATGTGGGTGATATGCTGTACTCATCTTGAGCTTGGTACCTAATACCTCTTGTAGACTCCTCCAAAATTCTCTAGTGAATAATGCATCTCTATCGCTAGCAATGCTACTTGGAATCCCATGAAGTCTAACTATGTTCTTCATGATCAATTTAGCCAAGACAAGTGCTGTTTTGGTTGACTTTATCAGAATGAAATGGGCACACTTGGTCAACCAGTTTACAATGACCATATGCTTTCATTTCCTAGATTCGACCTTGGCAACCCATCTATAAAATCCATCGACGTCGAATCTCATTTCCCGACTGGAAAATCTAAAGGCTGAAGCAATCCATCTGGCTTCTGATGTTCACCCTTCACTTGTTGATAGTTAACACACTGCCTAACCCACAAGCCATCACCCTCTTCATGCATTCCAAATAGAATCTCCTCTTTATATCTTGATACATTTTGGTTCCTCCAGGATGAATCTTAAACTTTGGTCGATGACATTCCTCTAGAGCTTCTCTCCTTAAGTTCTCTACATTCGTAGCGCATAATTGTCTCTTCTTTCTCAACCATTCTCTTTGGTTAACACTAAAATCTTTTAGGTCATCGATCTGTGATCCTACCACAAGCTTCTAATCCTTTCGGCTAAAACTGGATCTTCTCTCTGCTTAGAAGCTATCCTCTCGATCAGTACTGATCGAGCTTCTAAATAAGACAACAAGGCAGAATTCTGACTAGAGCTAGCGGTCGATCTTAACTGCACACCTCAACTGGCTAAATCTTCTAGATCATTCCATTCTGCTAATATTGCTAACACCTCATTCTGATCTTTTCTACTAAGAGCATCTACCACCTTATTTCCTTTCCCAGGAGTATACTTCATATCGAAATCATAAGAAGCCAAAAACTCCATCCATCTTTGCTGCCTCATATTTAACTCCTTCCGAGGGAATAAATATCTTAATGACTTATGATCGGTATACAACTCAAATCTCTCCCCCAAAAGATAATGCCTCCAAATCTTCAAGGCAAAGATCACCGCAGCCAACTCTATGTCATGAATAGGACATCTTACTTCGTACGGTCTAAGCTGCTTAGATGCCTAAGCAATAACTTTGGCCCTCTACGTTAATACTGCTCCCAATCCAGTTCCACATGCATCATTATATACTACCAACCCTTCGTTACCATTGGGAATTACTGATACTGGTGCATTGGTTAACCAATGCTTTAACTTAAGGAACTCTTCCTCACATTTGTCAGACCAAACAAATTTCACATCCTTCCTAGTCAACTTAGTCAAAGGTGCTGCTATTCGTAAGAAATCCTTAATGAATCTCTGGTAATAGCTTGCAAGTTCAATAAAACTTCTATTCTCAGTTGCCTTCTCGGGTCTCTTCCAATTGTTAACAGGTTCGATCTTAACTGAATTGACTGACAATCCCTTCTTCGAAACCACATGACCAAGAAACTTAACCTTTTCCTTCCAAAAATGACACTTGGAAATTTTCGCATTTAGCTGATTCCGTCTAAGCACCTCCAACACCACTCTAAGATGAATCTCATGCTCTCTTTCATCTTTAGAGTATACCAAAATATCATCTATAAATACCAACACGAACCTATCCAAGTGCTCTTGGGAAACCCGGTTCATCAAGTCAATGAAGAAAGCACGTGCATTTGTCAATCCAAATGGTATCACCAACTGCTCATATGAACCATACCTAGTCTGAGATGCCGTCAAAGGAATGCTATCCTATGTCACTCTCAACTGATGGTTCGCCAAATCCAATTGTTAAAATACTTACGCTCCACTTAACTGATCAAAAAGATCATTTATCCTCGACAAAGGGTGCCTATTTTTGATCGTCCTTTTGTTTAACTTATGATAGTCGATGCACATTCTTAACAACCCATCGGGTTTCTTCACGAACATCGTAGATGCTCCCCTAGGCAAACTTCTTGGTTTGATAAAATTCCTTCCCTCAAGATCCACTAGTTGCACCTTTAATTCCTTCACCTCTGTCAATGTCATCCTACTAGGTGGTCTACTGACAGGTTCAGCTCCTGGTACAAGGTCTATCCGAAACTCAACATCTTGTTTCAGGGGTAATCTAGTGAACAGCTCAAAGATATCTACAAACTCTCTAGTCACACGAACCTGACAAAGCTCATCTCTAGCCTCCATGGTACTCAACAAAGCACAAACACTCTTACTGGAATTCTCCACCGAGAAGATGATTCGGTTATGACTATCTAGGTGACTCAATGATATTTTTCGATCTTGGCAATATATCCTCGCCTCCTACTTACCAAATAAATCCATACCCAAAATGATCTCGAAATCTATGAAATCAAAACATACAAACTACATGCAAACTTATGACCCAACAAATCAAGTTCTAACTGGTCACATCTCATCCCAGGAGCTGCATGCCGTCATATTGGACTTGCAACCCTTAAGGAAGTAACAAGGTATATGGGTTCTATACATAACCTATCAATCAAATACTGTGATATAAATGAATACGATGCATAAGGTATCAAAAAGTACTATAATTGGTATACTCTGAATCAAAAGTATACCTTCTATCATAGTTTTCTCTTTCTCTACTGCAGTAGGTCTAGAGGAAGATAGTGGTCCAATAGAAAACACCTTCCCTCTATCCACCCTAACTGGCTCTGGACACTGGATCTTATAATGCCCAACTTGGTCACTATTGAAGCATTTCACATTGTTCTTCTCTACGGGCTTCTTTCCTTTACCAGTTCTGCACTCATAGACATACCTCCTTATAAAATATCCATGAACTTCCTCATCAATGCCGATTTGGCAACCTCGGACAAGAACCTCTGCTCGAATCTTCTTCTAAAATCAACCCATGTCAGCTCTTGCTATGGAACTCCGACCGTCACACTGTTCCACCAGTGAAGCGCTAAACCTTACAACTATCTAGAGGCTAGCCTTCTCTTCTCTCCATCATCCAAGCCTAAATCTGCAAAGATCCTTTCACAGTTCCATAGCTAGTTCTCAACTTCAACTGCATCCTCTGTTCCAACAAACAGCTTCCCACCAAGACTGGTGTAGTCCCTGCTCATCCTAGCAAAGTTATATCCAACTGGAACTACATGATTAGCTCCACCAACATTACCAACAGCTCTCGCTTGCAAAAGATTAGCCAACAACTGATACACCATGCCTTCATCTATTGGGGAATTTCCAGCACCTACATTGGCCTCAGCATTTTTATTAGCATTAGCTTGTCAATCTTGGTTTCTTCGGGTATTACGTCGAGAATTTTCGTTGGTTGTGGTGCTTCCTCCACCTAGATTACCTCTTCCTTTTCCTGCTTCCATATCCATTTTCTCCTAAATCTGCATACGAGCCTTAGTAAGATACAATAGAACGGTTTAAGAGAGAAGGGAACACGTACTTAGACATACCTATATATCAAATACAAGTACATTACTATAGCGTTAACCCAAACCCCGATCATATTTTTAAATTCGTTGGATTATGTTTCAAAAAGCTTTTAGGTTTAATTTTTCTTTAAAAGTTTCATAAACCTATGCTCCGATACCAACTTTTTTAATACCTCCTGCTTGGAGGCTAGTCATCCATAGTTATTAATCTTTAGCGACCAAATACAGCGGTGCTTGATACATTGATACGCAGATCATAGAAACATAGAAAAATTTTAACAATTCAAAAACAATTTTCATATTCAAATCAAAACATTTGATGTTCATTACATAATCCCAAAAATGTTAACCACGTTCAGCAAAATATAATTATTACAAATACGCCAAGAGCAACATGTGAAATGCCCTCCCAATTAATCAGAGTATGTAGTAACGCTAATAAATCTGCCATTACAAACAAAACACATAGTGGAAAAAGACAACACGAAATAACTATCTGCCTCTTGCAAGCCTCTGGAAGCTTTATTCCTTAAAGAAGAAAACCTAAAATCCTTAAATCGCAGAATACTCAAAAATTAATTGAGTACACGAGAGTTCAAGAGGAAACCAAAAACTTTGAGTCAGACATAAAGCCTGGTATGAATAATAATCTAACATCTCAATCCTTTTTGATATCTTGTGAGACCATACCGCTTAGCGAACGAGTTTACCCCTCACTAGTATCCTAAAATCTTTATAAAACCATATAATATGCTTCTGCATCCACAATGTTTAAAACATACATTTTCAAAAGATTATGATGATATGCATACCTAAAACAATTAGGATTTCCCATCCCCGGTTTAATCTGACACCCTATCATAATTATAGTTTCTTAGTTCATTATTAACCTTCTATTTTTCATGGGTTTACTAATAACCTTTATATAATTAACGAACACCCTATCATATTCATAGTTTTCATAGGTTCACTAAGAACCTATCAGCTCCTACTAGTTAACTTAATTGATTCATGGGTCCCCATGAACCTATTAGTCATTCCAATAACTAATCACCGTATCTTAGTTTTCATAGGTAGACTAGGAACGTATGGATTTATCCAGTAACTCACTTCACATCCTAGTTTTCATGACTTGACTAGGAACCTATTGCTGCTTCCATTAGCAACTTTTTAATTCTAGTTTTCATGGGTTTACCAGGAACCTATTAACTGATGCCAATTCTTAATCCGGATATAGTTTTCATTGGTTCACTAGAAACCAATTAGCCATTGCTACATAATCATTATTTTCATAGGTTCACTAGAAACCAATTAGCCATTGCTGCATAATCATTATTTTCATAGGTTCACTAGAAACTAATTAGTTTTGATGGGTTTACTATGAACCTGTTAGTTACCTCTAATAACTACATAATCATTGTTTTCATAGGTTTACCATGAACCTTCTGGTTACCCCCAATAACTACATAATCATATTTTTCATGGGTTTACTATGAACCTTTTGCTTACGTCCGATAACTACAATGTTTAGGCTTCCTATATTTTTGATCACCCTGACTCCTTGGATGCAATTCTACTCATCCAAGAGTTTAAGCGATTTATATTTACTATTGAGTTAACCTGGCTGGTCCTTCTAGCCCTTTTTCCCCAAAATACAATTATGTGTTATCATGTGAATACATTTATATTTGAAGAAGAAATACAACAATTTTACAATACCACTCCCGTGGGTGTAAAGTCCTTGAAATACATTTCACATAAAACATAGTTAACACCTTTAACTTATATTTTTATCAAGGTAATACATCTTCAAAATTACATACTTAAAGTCATTACAAAACACCTTTGTATAATCCATGGATTTCCTTTAAAAATTTGGGTTTGGGTCTTAAAACCTTTCGACAATTTCGAAAGCTTCTTCTTTTGACCCCTTTAAAAGCATAAATCATATCTTTTATAAAAAAAACAGGCTCCAGCCTTTTTTAATACTTTAAAACACTTCTTTCGAAACCTTTCGACCATATTAATGTATTATTATATAAGAGTATCATTTAAAAACACCCTTCGAAACCAATGAAGGTAATCTTTTGAAACCATTGGAAATCCACCCTTTCGAAAGCATTGGGTTTACACTTAAAACATTACTTTGGGTCAAAGTGAAAATAGATGAAAGAGTTGAAACATTTAGGAAAACAATTGAAGCACCCCTTTTGAAACCCCTTTTGAAACCATTGCCTTTGACTACTTCGAGAGCTTGGCTCTCGACCCTCGACCGCTTCAAAATCTTAGCTTTCGACCCCTTCGAAAGCTTTGAGAAGCAGCTTGCATTTATAGAAACAATTGAACCCTTCGACAACATCGATGCATTTGATGCCACTGGAAGGTCATAAATTCTCAAAAGGGTTCCCCCCTGGTCGATAACTACCCTTTGAAGGCTTAAACAAAACTAACTCCTTCGGAAGCTACTTCTTTAAAACAATAGCGGAACTCTCTTTTGGAAGCCCCTTTGAAATACTCTTTCGAAAACATAGCTTTTGACTATGTCGAAAGCTCTTTATAACCTATCCATTCGAAAGCATAGCTTTCGACTGTGTCGAAAGCTCTTCAAAAACAGGCAAGCGATTTTCTTTTAAAACCAAAAATAACTAAGGAACCACTCCTTCAAAAGCAACCCTTTGACACCCTACCTTCCGCCTTGGTCCAGTTCACTACATACCACCTAAATGATATCATATGCATTGGTTTCGACCTTATTGGGTTCAACGAAGTCGAAAGGTCCTCGTCGAAAGGTCTTAGTCAAAAGGTCCTCCCAAAGAAGGTGGAACCACCTTTTTTTAAAACAAAAGCTATTTTACCAAATTGGCTTTTACAAAATTTTAAATAATTTGGATAATATTTGCAAAACCATTCAGGGTAAGTTGCATCTCGAATGAAGCCATTGGCCATCAGTTTATCTACTTCCTCTCTCAATGCCTTGGACTGTTTAGGGCCCAAGCTGCTCCTTTTTTGCTTCACTGGTGTAAATTGGGCTTAATATTGAGTGCATGGCTGGCCATTTTGGTGATATCCCACATATATCGGAGTGTGTTCGAGCAAATACAACCAAACTGGTGCGGATGAATTTGGTTCGTTTCGATTGCATCTTGTTTCCCAAGTGCGATTCAATCTTCAAAACCTGCGTTGGGTCATCCATACAGACTGGGAAAGACATCGTCAATTCCATCGGTGCTGCCCAACCCTCTCCTGAACTCTTCTTCCTAGGGTCCACAGCATTGTCGAATCGATTATGTTCCCCAAGCCAGGGGCGGCTAGTTGCTATTCGGAGGGTTCACGGATGTGGGGGGTTTTCTCCACATCCTTTCCTTTTTCCTTTCTTCTCGACTCGCCCAATTCCATGATGTAACATTCCCGGCGATGCTTTGGACTCCTTTCACAATTCCAACTCCATGCTCGGTAGGGAAATTCATTGTAGGGCACCATTGGGCCAACTCTATTTTGAAGTCGTCTAATGCGGGCCGTCCCAAGAATGCATTGTATGCTAATGTTTCATCCACGATCACAAAAGTCTGAATGAGGGTGACCCTTCGCTCACCCTCTCCAAGCTCCATAGATAGGTCAATTGTTTCCACCGATCGTTTGGGTTCATCAGTAAACCCCTGAATCTTTGTTTGGTATGTAGATATGCTTTTTATGCCAGTCTTCATTTGATCAAAAGTACATTTGAAAAGTATGTTAACTAAACTGTCACTATCAACCAGCTCTGGTCGGACTATGACGGGCCCGATTCCTACAATCACCGCCATTGGGTTAAGAATTGGAGCTTCAATCCCTTTGGTGTCCCGATTGCAGAACACTTTGTATCGCTCAAAATCTTTTGTAGCTTGACCGGACTTTCATCCTCTATTGCAAAACATGATTCCTTCAGGGCGTGCTTTTATGAACCATCTCTCCCTAACTTCTTTGCGTGGGATGTAGTCCCCCAGCTATTGTTCTATAGTAAGCCTTTGGTCGGCTCGTTTTGACCATTCTTCACTAGTTCTAGCTTGATTTCTTTGTTCTTTAGGGGGTTGAGGGACTGCAGGTTGATTGGGTTTTAATGGTTTTTTCATGTATTGTTGAAATTTATTGTCTCAGATCAACCCTTCGATGAGGTCCTTAAGGTGGCGGCACTCGTTTGTATTATGGCCGTGTATCTCGTGGAAGCGGCAAAAGTTCCCTGAGCGCTTTTGCAATTCTATTAACTCTTTTCTAAGAGATTTTTTATATCTTCAGTCTCTTGTGTTGCGAGATAAATATGCTTCGGAGTGTCATTTAGAGGGGTATAATCTTCCTGTCTAAACTCTCTAAACCTTTATAGCTTCCACTGTTATTTCTATTATTGGAGTTATGGTTCCTTCTCTTTTGATTCCCACTCTTCCCTGTGACTCCTTGAATACCTCCTTGATCGCGTGTATTTTGATTTGTCGCCATGCCACTCTTTCTAGTGTTCATTTGTTGTATACCAACAGACTTTTTTCCATCTCCTGTGCTTTCTTCAATCTCAAGTACTGGCTTGCTTTACAAGTCTTTCCTGTTGGTAGGTTTCTTCATCTTAATCCACTTCCCAAACTCCGTTTCCAGGTGAATAGCGCAGATTAACGCCATAAAAACCACATTCTCATAGGGTTGCTTACTTCTGTCACTACGGTGTTAAATCTATTCATGAATGATCTCAATGGCTCATTGCGCCTTTGGACCAATCCGGATAAGGATATGACGTCCTTTGGTTGCACGGTATGGAGCCTAAACTGGTCAAGGAATTTTGTTGCAAGTTGGTCAAAAGTAGAAATGGATCTTAGGGTAGTTTGGTGAACCACATAGACACAACTCCTTCTAGAAAAATAGGGAAACATCGGCAGCGAACAGTCTCTGGAGCATTGGCTCCATCTATATACAGACTGTGCTTGTAAAAATGGGGTTTGGGTCCTTCATTCCATCATAGGAGGGGATAGTTGGCATAATGAATTTTTCTGGTATCTTTCATTCAAGATTTCGTCGTTAGAAGGGGTCCTAATCAGGGCAGATCCCCATTCATCATTCTTTCGATCTTTACTCTCATCCATCAACCGTTTGACCATGTTTGCTATGTATGCCTCTGATGTTCGATTGTCCTAGGGGTGGCAATCAGTCACTGTGCCAAGTATTTGGTTCTGAAAATGGTCTTGACGCGTGGGTTGAAGCCTAGGCTCTCCTATCTTCGGGAGAGCCACTCCCTTGGGACCCCGTTAGCTTACAATTGGCCTAACTGGGGCAGTTTGGACGTTTCCAGCATCGTTGAATGCATTGACATTATCCTCCACCTAACTTCCTCTCCACCTTCTGAATCGGAGAGATTCACAGCTATATCTTCCTGTGTGATTTTGGTGTCTTGATTCAAATTCAAGATCGGTTGCCTTGAGTCAGGTAGAGGATTCTCATTCTTGTCCACATTACTTACTTCTATTACCCTTCTTTATGGTTATTTTCTGTTTCTTCCATGCAGGCCGAAAATGGAGGAATTCTCTTGTTCTACAGCAATCACTGGTTCGGGCATAGTCCTTGGAGTGGGGTTTGATTGTAGGGTTAGCAGATCTTTGAGCTTGTCCATTAGATCCTTTTGACTATTTTCCATTCTTTGGTTGATCTCCTTAGCCATCTTATTTAGCTTATCATTGGTGACAAATTTAGGCTGGCTGGATGACGTTGGTGCTTGATCCCGAAATTAGCACCATTTACTTCCGTTTGTTGGAGACTAACACCTTCTCCGGCTATTTCCACCTCTACGGTTCTCCCAGAGGTAGTTCTTCTTCTTTCTAGAGTCATTGATTCTAAAACAGTGAGTTTCTTAAGCAGAGATTGGGGATCTAACTACTGGACCTATGAGATCCAAAGTAGATAGCTAGATTTGGATTCTGAGTTGGGTTCTAAGTGAAAACACCAAAATTTTGACCTAAAAATGTACCAACACCCTGGTTTGAGTTTGAAAGCACCAGCCTTGTTATGACAGAGCAATATCACAGATAATAGATACAGAAAAAGATCAGTAAAAGAAAGAAGACTGATAATTTTTTAGTGGTTCGGCTGTTAATGAAGCCTACGTCTACTTTATAGTTTTATTATAGACTGATTGCTGTTACAATAGATATTTGATTACAAGGCTTTGGTTATCTTAAAGTGAGTTGAATCCTTAGAGTTGGATTCCATTGGAGAATCATAGTGAATTCCTTTGGGAGATTGTTGTGAGGGAGGTAGAGAGTGAGGAATAGTTCCAACAGAGCTTCAGCAACCAGTCTGGAAAAGATCTCGTTCATATTGCAGGTAGGATGGTATTTATATAGATCGAAGAGCTTATGGACTAGGGTACTTCATTAACTGCTCGCAAGTAGGTAGGGAACGACCTAGGGTGGTTTGGCTTGCAAACTGTGGCAAATACATGGTTTGCTGGAGACCCGTGGTCTATGGGTCGCTAACGACCATAGACTTGGCTCGTTTGCGAGCCAATGCCTTCGCCTCTTTTCATTGCATCCTTAATTAGCTCATTTGAAGATTCGAGGAGAGGCATGGGTCGCCGATGATCTAAGCACATAGGATTTTTATGGAGTTTGGAATTGGAGATATTCCATGGTCTTTTGTCGTCGTTGTTCCGTTTTGATGACAATTTACTAGTTGTTTGCGCTTAGTTGCTGATTGGGCTTAAAGAATGCTGATCTCTTGGTTTAGTTGATCCCATTCGTTGCCATAATCATATAGCTTGGCCCTTGTTAATCTCTTGTCTTAGCATTTCTGCTTAAGTTCTGAACCATCCTGTTAACACGAGGTTGTTCTGTTTTCTATTTGTTCTTGCTCGGTTAATAACCCGGATAACATCAGTCAAACTATATTAATTGTGTGGACTCGTCGACGATGGGAGATGTACAAGTTATGGTATGATACCTTACACTTAAGTTGGATTTACTTTACTTGTTTATGGTAGTTTGGTTTTTCTCTAAGCCACATTTATGGAGAGGACTAGCTATACTCCAACGGTCTCTTATTTATTCGCATATGGTTTTGATATATAGTATTTTGAGATAGTTCTCCATTTTTCACGCTTTATATCTAACCTACGTCTTGTGTTTATCTTTTGTGTCACAACAATTGTTTGGTACTTGATTGAATAGTTTGGGAGCCAGACGCATTTTAGGATATGATTTTAGGATAGTTGGAGCACTTTGGAGGCTAAATCGATGTTATTATCATAATACATGATAACTATGCTATTTATATATGAGATTTGTCGTATCAGATATTATATTCTTACCAACATGTATTTATCAGTTACTTACGTCAATATAATCACTTATATATTATTTATCATGTTATGCGAATGTGTATTCATTATATTATATATTATTATTTCATTGTGAGATTCTAAGGTTGTTCCTTAGTATGATGTTTAGTATTTTCTTACTTTACCTCGACAGATTGTTATTTGTGGTATTCAAGACTCAGACATTGTCACTCAACATTGATTCAAGGTATCATGAAGGGTGACTCATCACAGTCATTACCCTCCATTTACCAACTGTTGTTGTTTTGGGACCTACCACATAGGAACAGAGGGAGCGCTCGGATTTTTGACGTACCGCACTAACTTCGTTTTCCATATGTATTCCTCTATAATGTCTTGCAAATGGTGGTAGTCATTAGTGTCATGCCCATGAGATTCATGTAATCTACAATATTTTCCTGTATTTATGCCATCTTTAGTTTCCTTTCTTAGTGAAAGCCTATTGTATTTAAGTTCTACATATACTACAAAGTGGATGTTTTCCACTGTATTGGTTAGGTCAATATAAGCATTGAACCTTAGCTAGGTCCGAACCTTCCTCGTTCCATGTTCTTTCCACCAAAACCACTTTGATTATTATCCTTATTCCTTTTAACAAACCTCATCTACTGCCCTTAGCCATATCATTTAGGATATTAAATGCCTCTAATAACTTGACAACCGCTCCAGTCTGTCACCCTATCATGGCTTCCTCTAATCGCATATACTTTGCTGCCTTAATGAAGAAATCATGCAAAATGGTTGGATTTTCCTTAGTAAATCTCCGGGACATCTTCGTGACCATAATATTTAGTTGTTCATCAGCATTTTAGATGCTAGTCGTTGCGGCATTGAAACAAGTTAAGTATTGTCGTAATGTTTCATCTTCTTTAAGTTTCAAGTCTAATAGTGAATATGGATCCTTGGGTTGCTCCACATGCACCCGAAATTGGCTGATGAACTTTTCCTTTAGCATCACCCATGAATGGATTGAGCTAGGAGTAAGGCAACAGAACCGCATCATCGTTAAGTCTGTCATGAATAAAGGAAAACACTTGCAAAAGACTTCTTCTATTGCTCCACTCATTAGCATATGCTATGTATATAATCACAAATGTACTACTAGTCAGTCGGGCATTCAGAACTCGTAGGTCTTTGGGTAGTTTCTATCTCCATAAAGAATGGACTACCAACTCTCATCCAATTCTTCATTATACTTGTTTGCAACGCGTGCATTTTCTTAGAATTTATGCCATTCGATCCTTCGGTTCAAACGAAGAGAAAAGCTGGGTCGACCTCTCTTTGTTGCGTAAAAGACTTCTTTCACTTCTTCTACGACGACTTTTCATAGGATCCTTGTAATACCCCATATATTAAAAGGGAACCAATTAATAAGTAATTATTAAAGCCCAAAAATAGAATTTTTGTAAACAGTAGAGTTTGGCTATGAAACTTACACCACTAGGTTCATGGCGATATTCTGATTAATTATCATATATAAAGTTTTATGATTGGAGTTTAAACGAAAAAATTATTAATGTTTGAAATTTTTGGATTGGAAACAATTAAAGACCAATTAGAAAGTAAATTCTAATAACATAACGTTAAAATGGGCATTAAGTATAAATGCTTATGTTAAATATAAATTTCAATCAAGGGTGCTCAATAAAACTAAATATGATTACGAAAGCGTGTAAGTAAATAAATTGGGCGAAAAAGTAATTAAGTATTAATAACTTATGTTAATGTAAACCTTAGATGTAGGTCTTATCATTCAAGTAATTATCCATGTTAAACCTAATCAAATAAGAAACTAGAAGGAAATAATCGAAGGATCAATGTTAAATTAAATGAGATCCGTGCTAAAAGTATGTGAACAAATCAACATCAAAGCATAGAATCACAAAGTGATACATCGAATATAGTAGAGTTTATACAACAGAAGTAAAATCAAATAAATTGTCTCAATAAATAGAAATAAGCAAGCACTATTACATTCTCCACAGTTTGCTCAATAGAATAATTGTAGACTCCATGTATGTATATAATGTGAGATAGTTCCATCTAGCTCGTCCTTCGAACAGCTACTATGTCACCTAGATCTGCTATCTATTCCACTCATTTAAGAGTATCCAAGATAATAAGAAGCAAAGCATAAAACCTTGGGTCAAACAATTGTCTACTGTGAGTGGCAAATAAGTCTCAAAATACTAAACAAGTAAATATAGTAAGGAACAAGAGTATACGAACCATACCTGCCCTGTCCCTGCAACCAAAGAGATAGTGTATAACATTGTGATATGCTACTCTACAATATCATAAAGATATACCATAAACCAAATAAAGGATATCAATCTTCCTGTTATTCCTGTCTCTAATACTTACTTTTCTCGATACCTATCATAGATAACTACCAAAGAAAGAAACCATAGTACCCGTTAAGTAATCCTAATTATCCCTCTATATGCCCTAAATATATGATAACTCATATGAGACCAAGCTAATTGACTGTTGGAGATCTCGGTTTTTCGTTGTACTCTCGTATGTCACAACCAAAAGTTGGACACTAGACCCAAAGCTACAGGTCCATGGTATATAGGTCCCTTCATTAACTTATGGATGTCCCCACTTATAATAACCCTGCTTCGAGTACAACTGAAAACTCTCAGAGTCATCAATGATTACTTAGCACATACACCCAAGCCTAACTTGGCTCCATTGGGGTACCTGAGCCCACCTGATTATGCTTCACTTGTTCTGGAAAATTCTTCTTCAAATACCTAGGCTTTTAATAGTTGTAACATTTTGTCTTCTCACTTATCTTGCAATCTTTAATCAAATGACCCTTTTCGTTGCATCCAAAGCAAGTAGCTTCCCATTTACCCTTCTTCTTATAACCCTTTCCTTAGGATACTTTCTTTTTCAATTCCACTTCTTCTTGCCTTCACCTCCTTGCCGTGGCTTTGAATCTTCTTTCTCGGTAGAAATAATAATAGCACTTTTAGCTATAGGGTACAAGCTCTAAGGGCGAAGCGCCTTCTCAAGCAGCTTCTCAAATGGCTCATATGTATGATCCACTAGCTTTATCCCCAAGTAGTCATCCAAATCAATAATGAATTTCACATTCTTCCTCAATGGAGTTTCAATGAATGACATCCCATACTTAAACAAAGCATGAAATTCTGCGACATATTCCGAAATTGTCGTCTCCCCCTGTTTAAGATCGGCAAAATTTCTGAACAGAACCGATTTATGATCAGCCAGAAAAACTTCTCCTTAAACCTTGCCTTGAACTGATCCTAGCTAAACTGGCCCTCTGGAATAGCAATAATAATAGCATTCCACTATTCATGGCTTGGCCCTGAAGATGCCTCGAAGCCAGCTTCCTCTTCATAGCATCTTCCCCCTCCATATCACTAAAGACACGCTCATAAGTATCTTACCAATCTTTCACTTCTATGGTTGACCCTATTCCATAAAATGTGTTCTCTCAAGAGTAGAATAATCTTTTTTCAGCTTGGTAAAATCAGCTCTATGCGCTTGCATGGGAGCACCTCCACTTATCACCACTCTAGGAGCATTGGCCATCATAGCATTGAACATGGCTGGACATCAGTCGTAGCAGCCCCTAATCCCACTCCATCCTCTACTGCTGAAGCAGAATTTCTCATAGCATTCCTTATATGCTGGCTCATTCTTATCTACAATAAGAATGATCAGTCTCTAATAAAGAAAACTGTGACTATAATGCTTATATGCATGCGGCTTATACTATATAATACATTAATAAATAGTTTTGAAAATAAAATTATAACAAGTATGCAATCTCTCACACAAATACATACTCTCGATCCAATCTAAGGCGATAACACCTTCCCTACTGCTACTGGATCATAGTATCAACTCTAGTTAATCATGTAAACATGTCTCTCATATCATATGTGATGACCGCCCTATACTACCTGCATTAATAGTATATAAATAGTGTGATGTCCTTGCCCGGCTGATATAAGACAATGATCAGGGTTAAGATAAACCAACATAACCTATAACTATCATATCTCATAACGCATGGATAAAATATAACATCACATATATAATAGTAGAGACAAATAATAATGTGAACAAATCATCATCAGAGCAATAGATCCATAAAGTTATACATCAAACGCAGTAGAGTTTATACAACATAAGTAAACTCAAACAAAATGTTTCAATTAATAGAAATATCAAAGCACTGTCATGGGCTCCATAACATTGCTCAGCAAAATAAGCGTAGACTCCGTATATGTGTATAAACAAGATAGCTCTATCCATCTTATCCTCCGAACAGCTACTGTGTACCTAAACTGGTTATCCAGTCTACTTATTTTAGAGTACCCAAGATAATAAGAGGCAAACCGTAAAACCTTGGCTCAGACAACAGTTTGGTATGAGTGGTAAATGAATCTCAAAATAGTAAACAGGTAAATATGGTAAGGAACAAGAGTGCACAAACCATGCGTGCCATGTCCCTACAGCTAAAGAGTTAGCACATAACATTGTAATATGCTACTCTATAATATCATAAGTATATACTATAATCCAAATAGAGGATATCAGTCTTTCAGGTATTCCTATCCAAAATACCTACTTTCCTGATACCTATGAGTGATAGCCTACCAAAGAAGTAACCATAACACCATCAATCAGTCCTAACTATCACTTCATGTGCTCTAGATATATGATAACTCGTATGACCTCTAAGCCTGGAACTAATGGGAATCCTGATTCTCTATTGTACTCTTGTTTCTCGCATCCCAAAGCTGAATACATGTCTCATAGCCTAAAGATGGACATTAGACCCAAAGCTATAGGTCCTTTCATTGACCTATAAGAATCCCCCTTATAATAACCCTGCTTTGAGTACAACTGAAAACTCTCCGAGTCACCAATGATGCCTTAGCACATACATCCAAGCCCATCTTTGCTCCATTTGGATACCGACCCCTTCTTAGTCAATCCAGTTTCCATTACTTATGAGGAACTCTTCTGCATTCTCCAATTACATGGCTCACCTTTTTACGAGCCCTCATCTTCAGACCCTACTCCCAACATGATCCAATATCCGAAGGTCATAGCTTTTCATCATGCTGTTATATCGCCATCCAATGGTGATGCGAACGAGCTAACACCTCCAGCATGGTCTACAGGACCTCTACTTCACCTTCCATAAGTTTTCTTCCATTTAGACTCAACCTAAGAATTTAGTATCGACCTCCTAACTCGGTGCCAAGCTCTCTAGTTAGCCAACGTATGGCGAAGTTTTCTTCCAGTCCTTCCTTGCTTCTAGGACTCCATGCCCAGTTGCTTTAACCCTGACTTCTCTACACAAATAAAGTCATCATCGAACAGATCCTCTCTTCAAAGCACCCTACTTTATATTTCAAAAATATATCATCATAGCCTTCAACACTTAGCCAATCATCTATCCATCACCTTAGGCAATCTTTACTAGCAACACACTTGCTCTCCTGAAAGTCACCACCACCATGGACCAAACAACATATACTGGTGTCGATTTCTCAACTTGATGCTGACGTATGTAGATAAAAAATTCAAACTTGTGCCTTAAACCACAAGCTCTTCTAATACTTCGGAGCCTCCCCTCTAGGTTTCGGCTAATTCTGAGCAACTTCGCCTCCGATTTGCTCAATCTCCATCCTAACTTTCTATGCAATCACAACACTAGCAAACAACATTATATCATATCGTCGAACATCGAATAACAAGTAGTCTCATCCAATCAAACATGCAATCTATTAAAATAAGACAAACAAGTCAATTTCTAACATAGATCTACATATATGAGCAAGATCAAGGATGATTTCTAATCAATCTAGATCATATACATTGTTTAACATGTAATTAGAGCTAAAAAAAAATTTGTGGCCAAAAATCAACTTTAAACATGTTAAATCCTATGATTCTACCATATCAACATGCATAGTATAGTGATAAGGCATAAACCACTCATCAATTACCAAATTTAACCAATATGAATGTAGATCCAATTCGAGAAGCAGTGGAATGCATTTCAAATCAAGCAAATCCATGTTCTTTATCTTTAGTTGATGATCTAATCTCTAATCTACAATCTAGTTTGATTTAGAAAGAAATTTGAGTGATTTTGGATGAAATTAGGATGGATCTAAGGCAAATTAGGGTTTAGATCTGATTTAGAATGAGAGGAAAAAAATTTAATTTAATAATTCAACCCTCTATTTATAGTACTATCTAATTAGATTGATGGACTCACTAATGTGTTTAATTAATTATACACTAATCCAAACCACCAGCTTTATAAACTTAAAATAGGAATAACTTTCTAAATGTAAGTCTATTATTTTGTTATAACCACTTTAAGAAATTAAAACCATCATCTGAACCCATAAAACTTATTTAGGACCGTACTTCAACTCCTATTAAAAGTTACAACCCAAACAAGATTTCTAGGTCAAAATGATGACATAGAAATTCAGGAAAAATCATTGGTGTGTAAAATATCCTTAAGGGTCATATCCCCACATTATAGAATCATACAAATAAAATAAAAATATTTTACGATCTACCAATATACGAGCCATTGTACTTAACGTGCTAATAAGACTAACGTTAATCAGATTAGAACCAAAATGGTATGTAATACAGGAATTTTTTTTTAAAGAAATGAACATACATTAATTAAGACAAATGCTACTAGTCAACATCTCGGGCGCAACCGGTGAAAGCCTAGCAATCGATTGGTTAGGTAGCAACTACAGATTAAACTAGGATGAATGGCTCAGATTTAATAAATTAAAATCTAAAGCATGGAACCGATTCATGCAGCTATAAATACAAGCTTAAACCTCACTTTTCTTCTCATTTTCTGAATTAAAGAGCAAAGCTCTGCCATTTTATTTTCTTCCCAAATTCTAGAAAACATATAAATTGTAAATTACTATATTATATATACTTGTGCAGAGAATAGAGGAAAATAAAAAAGAAGAAGAAAAAAAGGGTGATTCAATTCTACAAAAAAGGTAAATCGAAATCCAAATCTAATTTTAACTAAAATCTCTTCTCAAATCTAAATTTCTATTACGTATATATATGCTTGCAGTACATATTCCATTAGGGAGAAAAAGCGAGTCAAACAGAAATAACAGGATTTTGATCTGGATTTTTGAAAAGCTCAAAGGTAAGTGAGAAATTATATATTTTTAAATAATAGTGGACTTATATCGTTGTAACTCTTTTCATGTAGGCCTGAAAGTAACTTGGAGTAATAGGCATAAATATGTTCATGTAATGAATTGATAAATCATCCCTAAATATTCTATGAATGATTAATTTTGATTTAATATTGCATATATATGAATATGGAAAAGAGGGTGAAAGTAGTCCCTGAATTAATAAGGTTGTGTAGTAATTCTAGGTTTGTTGGTTAAACAATACTTGTGAGTAAATGTGAATTGGAAGTTATTATAAATTTGATCAGGATTTAAGTTGTATTTTGATTCATTAGAATGAAATGTGTTATAATGTATATTTCTATAAATTATCTAGTTTTATAAATAAACAAATGTGTAACTTTTGAAATAACAAGGAATATATCTAAAAGGAAGAAATGTATACAATAACGATATTTACCTTATTTTGTAAAGTCCATTTCAAAATGATAGAAAAGATAATTCCTCATAATTCATACATAACACAGGTCTTCTTTCAAATAAGTTATGGAAATTTATTGTGACAATATTTCCTTTTGGAGGATGTCATTCGAACACATTAAAATATAGAAATCCCTAAGTATAACTAAAGTATTGTAAGTAGAAATAATAACAATAATTCAATTATTAATCGTGATAAGTTACAAAATTAAACCAAAGGTGATGAGACATATGGCGAGACAATGAAATGGTGAAGTAAGAATATTGTAGTTATCTAAGATGAGGAGTAGGAGCTGTTTACATAGGTCGAGATTGTCATTGATCCAGAGCGATCAGTGGAAAGACAAGGATTATGCTTAAATGGACTACACCTTCTACTAGTGTAGATCTTGTTTAGGACATGCACTATCTCGTAGTTATTTGCGAGTTTGTTTGTTATTAGGAAGCAAGTCAAAATTACCATTTTTTGGAGGTCTTTAAAAAAAATATGGTCGAACAATTGTAACACCATTATTAGGTACTGTGGGAGTTCCTTAATACGTACGGCGACGAGAACGTGGTACTGCATTGATGATAGATCCTGACGAGGTGTTTGTGTTACAAATACCAGCGGGGAAAGTATCTTTGTCTTAAGGGGGGCTATGGTACATACATGCATGCATGCATGCATGCATGCATGTAGTTATTGTCCACTTTGAGTAGATTAGGTATGTTGTATATGTACATGATGTCAAGATGACTAAGTAAAACAATTAAGCATAACATAATGGAAGGCAATCAACACCGGTGTAATGTATAAAATGTGTGATTTACCAATCACCAGAATGTTGTTCCGACCCCCTTCTCATTACAACCCACAAGCTTAAGAGGTACAAGTATTAGTACAAGACATTAATAGTGGAGGATAGATTTTCTTACGCATGCTCGACACTGACAAGGGCACTAAAGATTAAATGTGTCGGCCTTGCTTAGTAATCATATGTTTCATTGTACTTCACTATTCCACCATATATTTATATTGATAGTGCTTCGATATACTTTTTTTATTTGTAGAATACCAAACACCAATGATTTGTACTTTGGTGGACTTGGGTTATTTATTTAGCGAAAATTTGGACCCACCAAGGTGCGAGTTGTTACATTTAAAATTAGAGCTTAGATTAGTCGATCTTAAAAATTAGGATGCGTTGAGTAAACGTTTTTTAATCTTGCTATAATTATATATATGTACATAAAATGCCAAATTCTAAAAATTTCGACTATAGAAGTAGTTGCAACCATATTCTATAAAGATGGATAATGCGACTATGAGTTGGAAAAATAAATGAAGTTGAAGATTGACACAATCTTGATTACCCCATGATAAGTAGGTTGTACTGGAAGGCAATGACTTAAGAAAAGCATAAGTATAGCATACAAAAGGACCCTTGAAGTTGATGGTACTTGACTCCCTTGTTCGGACCGGATTGCCCAATGGTTTTAGATCCTCGTAGGATTGCTTGTTGATGATGTACATTATGGCAGATAAATAAGAAGTGAATAATCTATATGTTGTAGATATCCTAAAGTAAGAATTAAATAAGTTCCCAAACGAAGGTGTGTAGTAATCACCCCTAGATGGTAGCCATATTTTAATATTCTAAAAGATGACAAGTCAAAAGTTAGTAGAAAATATGAAAAGTCCAAAAGTAGGAACAAGTGAAACTCACTCCGAGTCCTACCCCATATGAAAGAATACAAATTACAAAGTTTTAAGAAAAATATATAAATAAAATATTTAAAATGATTTTCAAAGGATTTATTTAAAAGTAGAAGATGTTATTTTTGAAAAGTAGGTAAATATTAATTTTTCCGTAGAAGGAAATATTCTTTTATATTTAAACAAAAAGAACTTACAGTAGAAGTTAAAGAATTTTAGACCCAGAATTTCAGTAAATGGGTTTTTAATAAAGTGATATTCTTTTGCTAAAAAATATATATATAGCGTGTGTATAACTCATCAATTTTTCTGATATGAAGATTTTTAGGTTGTGATATTCATTTTACAGGTGGACAATAGGAAGTGGTACAAGTTTAAAATGAGGTAATAGAAGGGAGAAAGAAGATTAAAATCCAAAATAAAGTAGTGGACGAACGTAGTGCGATGGTTCAAAAAAGAAAACAGTCAATTAGGGGAAAGGTTATATAAAGTGAAGCAATTTAAATAAGAGTAGTTCTAGTAAAAGATAACTAAATCATTGTAACATTATGAAATATAAATAGAAACAATGTTAGAAATTTATATAACATAATGTTAGTAATTAGAAATAATATAGGAATATAAAAGAAAGAAAAATGGATGGTTTCCATAATATATGCAGTAATTGAATATACCTTTTAAGAAGTCCCTTTTATATACTATTAGAACCTCTACTGAAGTAGCATGAGTATTAGGTAAATAATAGAATGAAAGTTGTCCTTGGATCTCCAGTTTTTAGTAAAAGTTATAAAGGATGTTTTAAAAACAGTGTAAAATGTATTTTTAAAAAATGATATAGTATAAAAATTAAAGAATAAAAAACCTAATAAATATTTTGAGTTAAAAATCCCACTTTTATGAAGTAAAATCTTCATTATTAAAAGGTTTTAAAAGAAAAGTTGATTCGAATAACCATTCCTATAATAAAATTTTACCCTTGTTAGAAAAGAAAGAGAGGATCTTTTAAAAATTTAATTACTAATATTTCCTTTTAAAATTAATAAGTAAACTTAATTAATAAATTCTAAATTATAGTTTTGAAAGTTAATACCATTAGAATTGGTTAAAATAAGGGGATTTTCATGGTTCCTTTTCTTGAAACCAAACAATTGAAGGATTTAATTAAAAGTTTCCAAGTTTATATAGTTAAATATAAAAGTTTTGAAATTAAATACTTTATAATTGTTAAGTTTTAATTTTAGAAAAAGTAGCAAAAAACAAACCAAATTTAATATGAAGTAGATAGAGATGATTGCCTAGATAAAACAGGGTAAAAGTTAAATTTATGAATAAAATAGCGATGAGTGGTCGTAAAGTAGCAATAATAGATCCTCATGGAATATAAGGAAGATTAGTATGAGCCTAGGAATGTTTCATGAAATACTTACGAAGACCATAAAGTAGAACCCATAAGGAAATGGAAAATGTCATCGAAGTACATTTATGCAAGTTCAAAAGTATTCCTACATGAAAGATTAAAAATAAAGAAAACATGTACTAAGGTTTTAGGGGTGATCATTCGGTCGTTCGGTCGGTTTTGAGCTAAAAAATGTCAAACCAAATTGAAACCGAAAAAAATCAAAACCGAACTGAATTAATTTTGGTTAATTTGGTTGGTAACTTATTTAACCGAACTAAGAAAGCAAGCAAGAGAATTTATTATATACAATTAGTCAAATGATTGATTTGGTCAATGAAAGCATATATTTATGTTTATATAAACTATTTTGAGTGTTTATTTTAAGAAAAATTAACCTATTTTTAATTGATAAGGTTTGTTTTTTATTACTAAACCAATTGCTAAGAGTATTACAACGTCATGAATTTGGATAATATAACAAAAGTTCGATTAATTCGGCTAAAACGATAACCAAAATAAAATTAGTTTACAAACCGAATTCAAACAGATATAATTTCAAAACCGAATCGAATCGACCGAAATGAACCTATTTAGTCCGTTAATTCGGTTCTAATTGAATATTGCTCACGCTTATATGGTTTGAGATCCCTATCATGAGATTTGGATTAAAAGAAGATAGTAATATCATTGGTTGTGATAATGAAAGTAATGGATGGTCCTTATTTATTAGTAGCCAAAAAGGAAAGTTTAAGATATATGTGTTACAGTAGAATGACATGTTAGAAAGGTTCATTTAATTTAAGCAAGAAGTAATAAGGTCAGAACATCAATAATGTAAGTTGATGTTGAAGGACAACTTCTAGAAAGTGTTTCTTTTAGGTTTAGGTTGTAAGAATTAATTGTTTCTATTATATGGAATACGTGCGATATTGTGAGAAAAGTTCCTTTTAAATTGGTTTTATGGATTGACCACTATATTTATTTGAAAATTGTGTAATTAAGGAAATCTCACATGGACACTTAACTAATGCAAAGTAAAATTTGAAGTTCATAAAATAAATTAGAAAATTTATTAGCTACTAAATGTAAGATAAAGTTAAGTCCCAAAAATTTTAAAATTTTGGAAAGGTAAATTTTAGCAAGCTAAGAACAGGGAAATTTTGTTGTAATACCATGGGTCGTTATCCATATGTCTTGAATGTTAAAATCTATAAATGAACATATGTGTTGATTGTTATTCTAATTTAAAAGAAAAGGTTTCAGAAAGTTGAAAATTTACCTCTCATAGAAAACAGACAATCAAGAGCATCAATTCATTGACTAAATTTTGACTACATAAGATTTGGCTTAGTTTATTTGGAGAAGATAAAAACAAACACTTTTGAGAGAAAAATTGTTCAAAAACCTTTGATTTTTAATAGAAAGTGTTTTTCTAAAAGTTTTGAAAAGAAGTTTATTTTTAAATTTTCTAACCATTTCTATAGTTTAATTTGAAAAGATTCTGAACAAAAAAAAGGGAAATTTTTATATTTGAAATACCACATTCGTAGCATGTTGAAAAGTTGATCAGTCGACAAATTTGAATTTTACTATGCAATGGAAGTAACAATAAAGTAAAAAGTAATTGGTGATAGGAGAAAAAGTTGTTTTAGCCTTGGGAATTCTTTTTCCATACCTTATCGATTGGTAAACCGAACTTGTTTTAAAATAACTATATTTTAAAGTTTTAAAAATTTTGAATTAAATTTTCTTATGTGAACCGTATTTGAAAAAGTCGAAAAAAATAGAGGCAGAAGAGATGGTTCTAAGATACAGAAGAGTAAGTACACAACAGAATGAAGGAAATAGAGAATTCTCCCTCTAAACCCTTTTCCAGCATAAGAATATAGGTTTAGAAAATGGGATTTTCCTAAATTTTAGATTTCGGGAATGTGCTAAGATTTTGGATTGTAGGGATTTAATGCAAATATTAGTTGAACTATACTTCTAGTCGAAGAAGTGTGGGAAAATTAGGTGAAAAAACAAAATTTTTAATTTTCAAAATTAGCATACATATAGAACTGCCAGTATATATAGGTTGTTTGCACCATGTTTTTCAAACTTATTTAAAAAGAATGCATTTATGTTGGATTCAACGGTTTAGTATTATACGGAATATATATCGTATATGTTGTGACACACCATGCACTTGTACACTATTGGCTACATAATTGGTTGCACACTAATTATTGGATAACTTAAATTGGTCGCACGCTATGTTATATGATTCAGTCCTTAAGGAATTTTTGAAACGAAATTATTTTGAGGATGAAGAATGTAACCCCCTAAAAATAAATAGAAAATTAATTAATAAATAATTATTAAAGTCTGAAAAAAGCATTCTATAAATATAAGAACTCGGTTATAGAAATTACACCATTGGGTTCGTGGTGATTTTCAGATGAATTTTCATACATAAAGTTTTAGGATCGTAGTTAAAATGAAAAATTCATTAATGTTTGAAGTTTTTTGTTTGGTAACAATTCAAAACAATAAGGAAGTAATTGTTAATAACTCAACATTAAAATGCGCATTCAATATAAATGCTTACGTTAAGTATAAATATTAATTAAGGGCACACAATCAAATTAAAACTGATTAAGAAGGCACGTAAAAGTAAATAAATGAAGCGCAAAGTATATAAGTATTAGTAACTTAGGTTAATTTAAATCTTAGATATAAATATTAGTATTTAAGTAATTGGCCATGTTAAATCTAATCAAGTCAGAGACTAGAATGAAGTAATCAAAGGAGATTAGTCTTAAATCAAATTAAATCAATGCTAAGAAGGAAGTAAATAAATGAGGATTAATTATCGTTAAAATAAATGCGTTAGCATTGAAGGAAAGAACTTGAGATAAAAATAGTAATAATATAACGTTAATTCATGTTAGCGGATACTTAACGAGTATGTAAGACTAATTTTAATTGGACTAGAAAAAAATATTATGAAATAAAAGGAAACGGAATTAAATAAAAGAACGTATATTAGTTAACACAAACACTATGACCGATCGACAATAAATGCTTAAGCGGTGAAAGCCAAGGGGTCTACCGACGTAGGTGGTGACTGCAGGTTAAACCTAAGCTGAACGACCCAAATTTAATGAACTAAAATTTTGATGGATGGAATTGAATTTTTCACTTGTAAATACAGGTCTAAACTCTCACTTTTCTTCTCATATTTTCTAAATTAAAAAGCGAAGTTTTGCTATTTTCTTTTGTCCACAAATTGTAGGAAATATAGAATTATAAAAATTAGTATATGATATATGTATCTATATGGTTAATAGTGGAAAATAAAAGAGATGAAGAATAATGGGTGAATCAATTCTAGGAAGAAAAAGAAAATCCAAATCCACAATTTAACTCAAATTTCTTTTTAGATCTGAATTTCTAATATGTATGTATACGCTTGTCGTACATATTCCATTAGGGAGAAAAAGGGAGTTAAATAGAAATAATAAAGTTTAGATCTGAAGATTTGGAAAGCTTAAAGGTGGATGAGAAATTATGTGTTTTTATATAATATTTTACTTATATCATTGTAAATCTATTCATGTTTGTCTAAAAGTAATTTTGGAGTTGTAGGCTTAAATATATGCATGTAATGAATTGATAAATCATGCTTACGTATCTTGTAAATGAGTAACTTTGATTTGATGTTGCATATATTTTAATCTAGAAAACAAAGGTGAAAGAAGTCCCTAAACTAAGTTATGTTGTATTTCCAAGTTTGTTGGTTAAATGATATATGTGATTAAATGTTAATTGTAAATTATTATAAATTTGATTGGGATTTAAGTTGTATTTTAATTCATTGGAATGAAGTATGTTAAAATGCAATTTCAATAAATTATCTTGTTTTATAAATAATCAAACGTGTAACATTTGAAATAACAAGAGATGCACAAAATGTTGATATTTACCTTATTTTGTATTGTCTATTTCAATAATAACAGAAAACATAGTTCCTCGTAATTTCAAACATAACAAAAGTCCTCTTTTTGGAAAGTTACAGAAATTTACAGTGTCAACATTTTTTTTGGAGTTTGTAATTCTAACGCATTAAATTACAAAAATCTCAAAGTATAACTAATGTATTATAAGTAGAAATATAACAATAATTCAGTTATTAATCTAATATGTGATAAGTTATAAAATAAACCAAAGGCGATAAAGTATATGCAAGAAAATGAAATTATTAACTAAGAAGTTATAGTAATCAAAAAATGATAGTTATAGTTAAAAGGGGATGATAGAATATCTTAATAATATGAAATACAAGTTAAGAAATAAAAGGTAATTAATCTACTAAATTAGAAGTAAGGGATAAATAACATTAGAATGACATTAATAAAACAAGAAGTAAGTTATGTGAAAACAACTAAATTTTAGCAGTTGAACATTGGAGTAGTAAATAAACAAGTATGAATATCTATATAACCCCAAGTATGCATTTATGAAGGTTTTGAATTATTGAATGTAGCCAATAACTTAGATTTAGTAAGAATGGCATAATCATTAAAAAGGATTGGAACGCGAGGTCAACAATGTTATACAACTGAAGTATATCTAACATAAGAGGCTACCGGTAGCTTTGAATGCATTATAGTGATGTGGGGGCATATCCAACTATAAGACCTGTGGAGTTACATGTTCGTGTATATATGAAGGAAATAACAAATTAGGTAGGTCCGCCCCGGTCGTAGTGTCAAAGGATAAGTAGAGTCGTACGTATTAAGTAACCAAATGAGAATTTCCTAAATTGCATTAGGCAATCTAAATAGAACGGTGGGTTAGGCTCGGCACTATGACAATGTGATTGGTACCTAATATCAGGATTAGGAACTGTTTACATAAGTCAATATCATAATTAGTCCTGAGTGGTCAGCGAAATGATGGAAGTTACACCTAAACAGACTACATTTGTAACACCTCTAATTTTAAGTAGTATTATCCAAAAGATTTAATTAGGTAAATATAATGGGATAATGTAGAGATTAGAGTGATAACGTAATTGAGACTTGAGATCTAATTAAGGTAGATGGATTTATAAAAATAGAGTATAAGTTAAACACCTAAGAGAATAAAGCAAGAGCAATATGGGAATGGCCGAATCCCATAATTCCAAAACCCATTACCTCATTATCATTTACATTTTCATAAATTAAAAAACATAAATAAAAGAAAACAAGGATGGCCATAACCCTAGGAGAAGAGGAGCTCAAAATCAATCAGAGGCTAAGATTCAAGTTAGGAAGATAAAGTGAAGAACTAATCTCAAGTTCCTTATCCAATCAAGGTGAATAATGTTCTAAACCATCTCATATAGAACTTTTTGAACAATTAATTTTATTTTTTAAGGTTTAAAATTGTTTTGATGGATGGATGATGATATGCTTTGATTTATATCGCATGTTATAATTTAAACAAAGAGTTTTGTGGGTTAATAAATTCGAATTTTAGGTTGAAATCACGCGACTTGATTTCCAAAAGCCATGATGTTTGAATATGGTATCCAAAACATTATTTTGGAGATGGGTTTAAATTTTCATAATATTGCAAGATATGGACAATTTATTATGAATTTTTAATGGAAGAAATAGATTAATTTTGGATTTAAATTATTTAAGGCAATCAAATATTGTTTTCGGATCTAAAATTTATATATGTTATAAAACATATTGAAAGTGAATAATTCTGATTTTGGGGTTTTTTCCTTAGATTTTTTTTTTCAATGGTTATTAAATTTTTTAAGATAAATGACTTTAATGTTTTAATTGTTTTGTTAAAGGGAAGAGCTTATCTGTTAAAATGGTTTTATTTGTTAATTGTGAATTTGGCAGCCTTTTAAAAAAGAATTTTGATGAAAAATTGGCAACCAATCATATTTTGACAAATTAAGCAAGTTAGGTGAAAATGATTTACGACGAAAGGCATAAAAACGGTTTTGTTTCAAATTACAACTTTAACACTTCCCTAGCTTGCTTCCGTCACCATGCCCAATTAAACCTTTCGCACCTATTTGAAACCAATGCATATGGCATCAAGCTACTGATACATAGTATATTGGAGAAAGGTGGAAGGGACTATGTCGAAAGCATGCTTTCGAAAGGGTAGAAGCCCTTTTTATAAGCTTTTGAATTAATCCAACTTACATTTGTTTTTAAAGAAGCTTTCAAAAGAGTTGCCACATTTTGAACTCATTCGATACCTAGCTGCCGCATTCATACCTTTCGAATTAGTTAAGACCGCTTTCTTTATAGCCTCAAAACAATGTATTCGTAAGGGGTGCTTTTTCTTTTTACTTAGAAGTCGCTTCCTCAATGCTTTCGAAAGGGTTGTTTTAGCCGCTTTTATTAATGGTTTCGGACGCAATGGTTTCGAAAGAATAGTTTAGAAGCTATCCTCTTCCCCAATACTTTTTCCTAAGATTAATGCATTCGAAAGCAAAGCTTTTAATTTATTTCTCTTTGACCTAGAATTCATAATTAATGTTAAACCCGACAATTTTGAAAATGATATTTTCAAATTGTTTTGAATATATGCTTCCATAAATTCTTGATTGTACTAAATGCTTTTGAAAGATTTGTTTTAGGTGTTCGAAAGTTATCTCTTTATGTGTTTCAAAAGAAAGGTTTCAATGCTTTTGAAAGGTATGTTTTGAGTACTTTGAAAGTTATAACGGTAACTGTTCCGAAAGGAATGGTTCCAAGTATTCCAAAAATATGATGGATGGTCTTGAATGTGAACATATAAGGTTTTAAGTAATGATACAAAATATATAGTCGAAAGCCTTAATTTTCAAATTCGAGAACCCAATATCGTTTTTAAAGTAAATACATGGCAATTTGAAAGTGTGACGACCCGGAATTTTTGAGCATTTAAAATCGGAATATTTAATTGATTTTTAAATATTTAAAAGTTAATTTTAACTTGAATTAAAATATCACTATTTATTTGATAATTAAATTATTGAATTAAACAATTTGAAGTTGAATAAAAAAAATTTGAATTTGGAATTTTAAGCTTGTTAAAAATAATTTGAAGGCTTATAAAATTTATACTGATAATACTAAGGATAACAGAAACTTTAAAATTGAATTTAACACTGATTTGTTCAGTTTTAAAAATATATCGTTTAAATTGAATTTAAAAATAGCCTTCTGAGGCACAGTCTCTAAATTCGACGAAATCAGTTCCATTTGATCCGTAATATTGTATTGTTATCGGATTTCAAATTTCATAGTGATTGGAGTTGTTGTGTGAGCGTACGATATATAAACGCGTTGACATAGCATTGCGTACTGTAGCTAGCATCACGTACTCTGTCTTCCCTCAGAAGCTAATGCCTTCATTTTAAAGTCGAGCCTTCGTTGTAACGACCCGTAAATTTAACCGGTTTTAATAACGTTACTAACTAAAATTTTGGAATTTCAAACGATAAAATTTTGAAATATAAAATTGATATTTGGAATGCGTCTAGTTAAACATAACAACCGGTAAATTTTCGTCCGAAAATATGAAAGTTTATTTCGCGAGTAAATTTACTTCAATCTAATCAGTTAAAAAGCGATGAAAATAAAACGTTTTCAAAACCAAAATATTTTTACATAGAAAAATTCTAAACCATCTTCTGAGTAAGATGTCAGTTTGTCGTTTTCCCAAATTCGGAAATCTTTGGCTCCGTCGATCTTAATCTTCTGCGATTTTTATGCATTTTCCGCAAGTAGAAATTTCAAATTTTTATAATTCAATCATAACACTGATACCTGTATACTGTTTTAATCGTCTCGAGGTGCCGATCTCTGTGGTATATTTATTTCTGTATTTTAAGGTCCGATACACGACGGAACAATAAATTGTTTGTTGTAACGGCACCAATGTTTGACCGTTAACTTTCCCCTGCTTTTCAAACTTCTACGTGCATCCCACGCAACAAAATAAATGGTTTAATAGCTCCTCAATCAGTGTGAAACCGTAGCCTATTTATTTCCCTTGAACGTGCCCATTTATTTCCTTGAAAATGAAAGCTAATTCTTTGGTTTCTGTGAAGGCTGTTCACTCTTAAATTTTGTTTTCCTTCCTGAACGTGTGTCCCTCTTTCTTCTAAAACTTTAAAATAGAAGATTCATATTTAATCTTAATCTTGCTCCTCTTGAAAACTTAAACACATCTCCCTCTCTCCCTCATCACTTATTCCCTTCCTCCAACAACCTACTGCCGAGATCCATACGTATGTGACCTTCTCCACTTCGCCGCCCCTCTTTCCTGTCCAACCGAACTCGAGCTCCTCCCCTTTCCCCTATTGCCGAGCAGCCCTTGATCTTCTGCTCCTTCACTTGAAATTCCACGTCACCATCTGACCTTCCAACCGACCACCAATGTCCGTCACCGCCTAGTGTTTTCGGCCACCACCCAAGCACGCCACTACTGCCTCGATCCGCCTACTCCACCCCTTCTCTTGCCGTGCATTTCTCCTTCAGCTAGCTCAAGTTATATATACATACATACATACATACATACATACATATATATATATATATATATATATTGAGGTAGATTCTTTGTATATTTCTGTTAGTTTCAAATGTTATTAAGTTGTGAACAATTTTTATATATGAACAGTTATTTTATTTTGGTTGGAAACTGTTGGATTTATGCGTATATAACCTGTTAACAAACGTATATATATCTAACTAAGTTATATATTTAGCAGTTTTAAAATATATTTTAGTAGAATTTATATTTTCGTATAGTTGTAGTTACATTTGTGTAAACTATTTTATAGCATGAAATTTGAGAAAAACTATATTGAACCTGGTTGTATACTTATGAATATATTACGTATATTATTGTTTATAATACGATAGTGTAATATCTTAGCCTGTGAACAAAGTGTGTGTGTGTGTGTGTGTATATATATATATATGTTCATTTTAATAGTAGTTAAAACTAGTATTACAAAGTGTATGGTATACAGTTAGTTATATATTGTTTAGTTTAAGTGTTATGGTTGTATATATTTCATAAGTTTTATTAGTTGCCTGAGTTTGAAAGGCTGTGTATTTGGCGTGTGTTTGGATTGAAAATGAAGTAAGCATCTTTATATTTGCGTGTGTACCTAAAGGTATAAATGTTTGCAGTACTATATATATTTATATCAACATATATAACTCTATAAATTATATAATGGTTTCGGCTGTTAAGTGGTATATGTTTTGTAGTCTAGTTGTATAGCGCTGCGATGATAATGTTGCAGAAAATAAAATATATGGTAAATTAAATTCGTGTTTTTTTTTGTATAATTTATTTTTAAGTATTTATTTCAATTTATGTAAGTATTTTGATAGATAAAGTGATAACTCTAAATTTATATACTATGTTTAAACATTTGTTTGGAAATTTTAAAAGGGAAAACATATGAGCTTATAATTAGTGACTTAAGATATATGCGTAATTTTAAATTTAATATATAGATATTCTGATTTATACGTTTCTATTAACAGTTGACTTTAACTATAATATGGATTTGAAATATATGTTTTGAAACTATTTAATGAAAACGAATAATATAATAAAATAATATATAACATAATAATAATGTATATAATAATGTATATTTTCAGTATATATCAAAACTGATTATCTTGTTCTCATCGATTCTTATATGTCAGCTTTGTCGTCAATTCGTGTCGGTCTAGCCTTGCTCTGGGATTCGTATTTGCATTTCGAAACTCAACTTCATTGTCTATCCTCTAACCCGAAAGGTGAGTAATCACTCACGATTAATATTCTTTTATTATTAAATTTGATTTCAATTGGAACGACAATTGAAATATACTGCTGTTATTTATTGCACTGTTATTTATGTATCAGTTCACCTTTGACATCTGACACCGTTATCTGTTATGTATGCAATAACAATCCAGTTTGGTTGATAATTGATTGATTGTTTGCTGTAAATATTGGATGTAAATTGTAATGTACAAAGTGATAAATATTATGCAATTGAATTTGACATAGGATAGTTTAAAAATTGTGAATCGACATATGTGTTGAATTTGATTAGTTAAATTGAATAATATGACCCCTTGTAATTGTTAAGTTAATTGACACGTAGAATTTGATAAATTATATTTTGAACCTTTGAACGAATATTGGATAAACTATTGTAGTATTAAAATTTAAACTTGAATTGAATGACAAGTGAAACCGTAATTTAACAATCTTTAATCTACATGAAATGATAGTGTAGATACTAGAAATAATTATATTAATTCGCACAAACAACAATGTGAATTAATACGATTGTTTCGGGATTATTTGAATTGATTATTGGATTGTGTTTGATTGTTGTTATTGCATGTTTATTTACTTTGACACCATCCCTGTTATCACACTGCAAGTTCCCTTTGCTATGTTTGATTTTGAATTGAATTGGAATCGGGTTCAAATGATAAATACCCAAAATGAACTTGACTTAGGATAGAGAACTTAATAACCCGATTGGTCAGTAATTTGATTTGAAATAAAATAAAGATTTTATTTGAATAATAAGGTTTTGAAATAAAATTGGAACGTAAATTTTGATGAATGGAAAATGTTAATATTGAAATCTGAACAAAATATTAATGTAATAACTGATGAAAGAACGTTGTCTTGAATTGAATTATTTAACAATTGAATTTGGAATTAGTCATTGAATTAAGTTTGAAATGATCTAATAATTAAGTTTGAATTTATAATTAAGTTGAAATTATTAAGTTTTGAAATTTTTTATAATTAAGATTGAAATTATATAATAATTGAATGAGATTTAATTATTTGATAATTGGATAAAAATTTAATTCTTTGATAAGAGAAATTGAACTATTGAATAAGTGGATTTAAACTTTGTTAATAAATGAAATTGAGTTTCTTTATTTACTAAAGTTTGGAAAATTATTTAAGTAAGTTAATAAGTGAAATTGAACTTCTTGAATACGTGAAATTTAGTCTCTTTATTTATTGAGTTTCAAAATTTGTAATTAAGTCAATAAATAAGTAAAAAAAAATTGAATTTCTTTAACAAGAAACAAAATGTGATTTATTGAAATGAATGGGATTTATTGAAATTAACGTAAGACTTGGAATTTAAAGAATTGATTTGACGAATTTGATTTATTTCAATTTGATGTTTTGAATTAATGAAGTTGAACGTAAGTAATTGATTTAAATGAATTGGAATTTAAATAGAAGTTGTTGTGAATGATAAACTTACTTAATGAATATGGAATGAAATCGATAAATGAATTTAAAAATAAATTGAAATGGTAATTTGAACTGTTTAAAAATAAATTGAAATTGAATCAATATTTGAACTTGAATCAATATTTGAACTGTTTAAAAATAAATTGAAATTGAATCAATATTTGAACTGTTTAAAAATAAATTGAAATTGAATTATAAGATTTTGAAATGGTAATTTGGAAGTTTTGAAACGTAAACTTTGGAAATTGATTTAGAAAGACAAACGAAATGTTGATTTACGAATTGAAATTGAAATTGAATTCGATTTGGTTTGAAATTTACTAAACGACCAATCGCTGTAATAATTACGTAAGTTATTAAAGAAACCGGAATTGGTTATGGATATACTCTCTATCTAAACTGAAAACCACTTTAATAACTATACGCGGAGTGATGATCCAGAATGAAGTGGTTGGAACGATGTACGTGCTGACTGAAGAAAGTGAACGATAATGGATAGCCTTGACACTTATGTCAAATATGGAAATGACTAAAATCAGGAGCCGTGCCGGGCCAAATGGGGTTAGCCACCTCGAGCGGACACACTTCTTCGTAACTATTACTCATTACTTGTGATTGATTGGTGCACCCTTGGAATTTCAGGAGTGTTGTTTCGCGGTGTTGCGATCGCTGCGGCGATGCGTTCTCACCAGTCCGGATCAGGCGAACGGTAGTTTCACTACCTTGGGTATTGCCTCATGTGCCTTGTCATACTTGTATCCCTATATACGCGACCACTACGAATTTGTTTTGTGTTATACCTATGGAGTACTCTCTGATATCCCACTAGTTTACGGTGGAGTTTACAGTGCTGTATAGACTATGATGCTTATAAAATGTGTTAAGGGGGATAATGGTAACGCCTTAACACTATTTTGATATTTTATATTACTGATAGACATTATCTATTTAGCGTATATTACTACATAGTAGATAGTTTAACGGATCCTTAGAGGATGGTGATTCCAACATCCTTTGAGTTACTTGTATTTCGATTGCTATTTCACTTGAGTTGGATTTATTGATATAAGAATATTAATCCTGACTCGAGTGTTTTGTGTTTTGCTTTACGCTCGGGTCAGACTGAGTGGTTCAGCTTGTGAGACTCACCTTTGGAGTTGGAGATTTGCTTGAAGATCCAGCCATCTATTCTGCTTTCAGTATTCGATGATTCCAGTGATGTATTCTGATTTGTACTTGATGTATCATATTTCTCTTCTGTTGTAAACTCTGATGTATCTTATATATTTATATAGTAGCTTCATGAACTACTATTTTTCTTTTACTTCCGCTGCATATTATTACTCTGTGTCTGTGATTCCGTGATTATTTATTTACTGTATATCTGAGTTTTGCCAAATTTTAAAATAACAATTCGGTATTTTGAATTATTCAAGTCCGACAAGTGCGGAAGCGAATAGTCCAAAATAGCGGGTCGTTACATTCGTCGAGAATCCACGCATTCGGTTATATAAAAAAAGGGCCGAAGCCTTCATCTTCAATCAGTATAAACCGAAAAAGGGGGAAAATCACGAGATTCTCGCTATCTTCGTTTAAACTAAAAATAATAAAAGCCAGATCTATCTCCTCTCACTTCAGTTCGAAAAGGATTATTTGCCGTTCGAATTCGATTTTCACTCCTCTGTTTTTCCGAACTCGAGCAGGCGATCGATTCGATAGGAGGATATTGTGAGTACTTTCGAGGCAACGTCGACGTTGAAGGCGGTGGCTCGTTTGGGTTATGAGCTGATGGAGGAGTGGCCACGCGTGGTTGATCTGCACGGGACTCGAGGCGATGACAGAGGACATTTTGGGGGCAGTGGCGGTTCAAGCAACTCGAGGGGGCGGCGCTTGCTGAAGGGTGGAGGCGCGGCAAGGATCGAAGACGAGGTGAGGGGAAGGCGATGTCTGGTCTTCGGCGACGTGTCTGAGTCGAGGTGAGGTTTTTACTGTTGATTCCTTGATAATTATTCGTTAAATCGCATATATGATTTCTTGTAAATTTTAAAAGAAGAAATGTAGAAAAATATATTTTAAATTTCAGTAAGTTTTAAAATTTTAGATTTTAAATGTATACATGTTGTACACTTTCAGATTTGAAGTTATTCAGGAAGAAATATATATAGGATTGGTTCAGATTTATATATATATTTTACTTACTGTTTAACTCTAATTTAAGCAAGTTTAAACTTTAATTCATTTTGTTGGTCAGTGAGTATGGCTAACTATTTTATCTTAAATAAGAGATTAAGGTGATTCACTTGTTTAAAATTAACTTATTTTATTTTTGTTACTAGAGATTTCAAAGGGAAAATTGGTTTAATCAAATTATAAGTTAAAATTTAATCTATTAAGCAGTGATTAATTTATCTAATAAACCTGGTTAATTATTTGTCGATAAAGATAATTTTATTTAAAAGGAAACAGTTTAAATTAAATTATTGACTTATTAAATCTATTAAATGGTAATTAATCATTCAATTATTCCAAATGTTAATAAATTATATAAATTGTTTATACAAGGTCAAAACCAGGAAACCAAGCCGAATGGAAGTAGGTTGCAAAACAAAAGCAAAGGTGAGTTAATCTCACTCAGTTAAATTTAAATTTAAATAATTAAATTTAAATAATTGTTTGAATGGTTGAATTGATTGATGTGCTATAGTATGGAATATTTTGAAATTTGCATTTTATATTATGCTAACGTCTATGGATGCAGGGAAAACAGGTTGGAGGGATCCAACAGGACTCCTCAACATTTATTTAAATTATTTAATACCCTCTGTTGTGATTATTTGATATTCTATGATGGGTTGTATTGGAATATTGAATGCTTTGGTTTGATTGAATATATTTGGGTATAATGAGCTACCAAAAATATATAAATTGGATTATGGGAAGAAAATAAAGGAAGTAAATTTGTAAGCGAAATAATTATAGAAAATTTGAATAAATTAAGAATGAATTGAAAAGAAATTGAAGTAATATGAAAATAATAATAAATAACTTCGAGTATGAAAAGAAAAGGAATTTTGAATAAAACGAAATTAATGAATTGTAAACTTAAGTTATATCAATTAAAGAATAAAAAATTATTTTAAAATTCAAAGTTTAAATTTATTTAAAAGGATAAAGAAGTAATTGAGAAATCTAAAAATTGGAATTTTCAGTTAAAGTATTTTAAATCATAATAAAGAAATAAAATTTGAAATTATTAGATTTTGAATAAAAAGGGAGTAAATTGGAAATCAATTTGGAAATCAGTTTGGAAATTGATTCAAGTGTTTGAAATTGAAAATTTAAAGAAGAATGTGAAGAGAAGTATATTTCTCTGGATAGCCAAGTACGTTCAAAGTAAATTTTTAAATAGAAGTTAAAAGCTTTAATATTGTTTTAAAAAAAAGCATGTTTTAGAAAATTTATTATTTCTAATCTTTTAAATTCTAAAGTAAATATCTTTCAAATCTATTATCGTAGTAGTTATTTAAAAGGTGACTTAGTAATTATGTTTTAAAAAGTGAAAACCTTGTTTTCTATTTTATAAAGTAACCTTATTTTCAAATATTCATATAGTATTTTTTTTGCCAATTATTGAAGTAGTCTTAACTTGAGTGTTTTAAAGTAAATTCCAAAGTAAGTATTTTATTTTAATCTATTATCGTAATAATTATTTAAAGAATGATTTGGTATTTTAAAGAAGAAAATCTAATGTATAGTTATAAGGTAACCTTATTTCAGTTATTTCTAGAGTATTATTTTAAATTAAGTATTGAAGTAATTTTTCTAAATTAAATGTTAACTATATTTTACAATAAAGTGTTTTTAAATTATTTTAAAAATCTAAAGTTTTATGTTGGTGATTCCAGTGGAAATAGAAATACTTGGAATTTATTCTGAGAAAGGAAGATAGTTTTGAAAACTGTTTTTCAAAGGGGTTTGAAAAGTGAAAATATATCTTGTGAAGATATTTTTGAGATTAATAAATAATTTGAGAAATTATTTACTGGTTGATGGTTGTTTGTGAATATTAATTGATAGTTAAATAACCGACTATCAATATTGGCCAACTGCGTTGATCGTTTCGAAGAGACCGGGATCGAGATTTATTTCTCGAAAACCACTTCGATCCGGTTTTTACGTTTCATGGAAAACGAGTTTGGATTCGAAGATGGAGTAGTGAAGTGCAAGGGCTAGTCGCTACTAATCCTGAGGATATTTCCAAAATGGATGTAGTAGGAGTAGTGCCTTCGGTTCCGTTCGAACCCGGGACGGACTTGTATGGATGAATGCTTTCGGAACATTGTTAGGGGGACGATGGGCATTCTAAGGGATATATTCTAAAAAGGTATCGCTTAGCCTCAAGCCTCATCAACCGGGAATGACTGAAAATCAGGGGTCATGCAGTAAAGCTAGATGGGTAGCACCCAAGCAGGGTGAGGTCATCCCTGCCTAGATGTCCCTTTTATTTCGGCTTAGTGGGCGGTTGCTGATCCCAACCGCGGGGTGATCTCACTCGGGATTATCCAGTAAGGGGTAGTCCCGGCCTTGTGTTGCAGGTGAGCGGGCGTACTCCTCGGTACTGTGATCTAGGCCACGTACTGTGACAGGTGGTACCCCAGTGCCTAGTCATTAGTTGGAAATCCATTTTCCCTACGAGCCTTGTACGAGTTTTGTTTGTATTACCCACTCTGTGGCTAGTACCTGGAATTTAATAGATGTAACAATTTCGGCTATTTTATAAGTATTTGCATATAGACCCTACTATAATATCAGAGGATTTCTATAAAAATTGTTTTAGCTGTCGTAGGGTAAAAACCCGACATGTTTATTTGTGGCATGGTCTTACGAGATGCTTTTGTTTTCAAAGGATTTTTGAAAACTTTAATAATCAATTGGGTGTGATTTTCTCACGCTGGTATTCCAGACTGACTCGGGTGTTATTTAACTGTAATGCTTGGGTCTGACCGAGTATTATAGGATACAGGATATGATGCCGTGGAGCTCAGGAGACGAGCTGGATGACGATACGTACTTCCGTACTTGTTTATATATATATTCCGCTGTATTGGGTTGCTGTGTATCCAGTTGTATGTTATGAGATGTTGAACTGTGATTGATGTACTCTGATGATGTAATATATAAACAGAGATATTTGATTTCGAGTAAAGATCAATTATTATCTATTATATTTTATTTCGCTGCGATGGTTTGATTCTGTTTTTGTTTTCTATTTTCTTCTTCTACCACTTCTTCTTTAACCCAAATGGTTCGTATTTTTGTACAACTTGAGTTGATTTAAGTAGAATAGTGTTGACTCTAGGGGTACAGATTTGCGGGTCATTACAGAAAGAATTTGAAAATAACATTTAACTTTATTTTTAAGGGAGTTTTCCTTGATAAAAATAGTGGGTTGAAGGTGTTAACCATATTTCATTAGAAAGATGATTACAAGGAATTTAACCATGAATTTTATATGTTTATATTATTTGATCAGTTATCATTAATGCTTCTGTAAACATATTTACTTCATAATTAAGACATAACTGCATTTTGGAGGGCAAAATAACCAGCTAGGTTGACCCAGTAGAGAATGTACATTTAGTTAACTCTTGAGTTAGTTAAATTGCATCTAGGAGGTCAGACAGACCAGAATATAGGATGCCCAAAGACTGATCAAAGAATTATTGATTAAGGCAGGTTCTTAGTAAGCCCATGATAACTATATATGGAGATTGTTATTGGCAGGGGTCAATTGGTTCTTATTAATCCCATGAAACTATGTCCGAATAAGTTACCAAAAGAGGTCAATAGGTTTATAGTGATCCCATACATGGGAGATGTTATTGGAGAATCCAATAGGTTCATAGTGACCGATGAAAACTATGATTCGATGATGTTATTGGTAGATACCAATAGATTCTTAGTGATCCCATGAAAAATATATAACCAAAAAGATAATATGTAAGCTTGGAACAGGTTATTAGTTAGCCATGAAACTAATAGATTATTAGTGACCCTAGAAACTATAACTTAAGATGGATAGCTAAGTAAATGGAGATGGGAAACAGAGCATATTGCATGTTTTCATATCATCGGGATACATTTTATTATGTTATATCTTAATCATAGTGGATGCAGGTGCATAGTATATCATTATTATAAATTGGGTTTAGATACTAGTGAGGGAAAACCCGTTCCGCTAAGCGGCATGGTCTCACTAGATGTCTATATGGTTCGATATGGTAGGATATTATCCACACAGGACTTTTTGTCTGACTGGAAGTTTATGTTTTTCCCTTAAACTTGCAGTGCCCAATTAATTTTGAAATGCTTAAGAGTTAAGGTTTTCAGGTTCTCCTTTAGACGAATAAGCTTTTGGAGATATGTAGGAGGCAAGCTAGCTATTAGGAGTTCTTTTTGTTAAATTCTAATGTTTTTTGGATGTAGTGGAAAAACTGTTTAATGCTTATATTTGGACTCTGATCAACCAAGGGGGCATCTTTATTTGTCGCTCTTAGCATATTTTGTAATAAATTAAGATTTCTCCGAACGTGGCTTATGTATGGGATTATGTAATGAATCTAAATGCTATCTGTAATGAAATGAGAAATTTGTTTTAAATTGATTTGCATTTTTTTTCATATTCATGTGTTTTTGATATATCATTGTATCTAATATTACCATGTTTGGTCATTGAGAATTAATAACAATGGATGACTACACCATCCATAGTAGTTAGTTTTGGGCCTCCAAATGAGGGATGTTACAAGCTGGTATTATGTTTATGTAAATTTAAAAGAAATTTGAGCTTAAAAGTTTTTCAAAACATAATCCAAAAGAATCAGAACATGAGCCCGGGGGTTTGGGTTAACGCTATAGTAACGTACTTGCATTTGATATATATATATATATATATATATATATTAGTATGTATTCTCGCTCTCTATTAGACCATTTTATGTATCTTACTATGGCTCGTATGTGGATTTACGAGAAAGGAAGATATGGAGGCAGGAAACAGAAGAGGAAATCTAGATGAAGGAAGCGCCACAACTAAAGGAAATGCTCGACCCAACACAAGGAAGAATCTGGGCCGATAGATAAATGCTAATCCAAACGCAAATGCCGACGTAGGTGTTGGAACCTCATCAGTAGATATAGGGATGATGTATCAATTCTTTGTCAATCTGATGCAAGCAGGAGTAGCTGGAGGAAATGTTGTAAATGTTGGAAGAGCTAATCCTATGGCCCCAGTTGGCAATAACTATGCCAAGCCAAGCTGAGATTATATCAGTCCTGGTGGGATGTCGTTTTTAGAAACGGAAGATACTGTTGAAGTAGAAAAATGGTTTTTGCACTGTGAAAGAATTTTTGCTGACTTAGGATTAGATGATGAGTAGAAGAGAAGACTTGCTTCTAGAAAGTTGCAGGGAGCAGCACTTTATTAGCGGAATAGTGTTACCGTGGGAGTTACTAAGGAAGAGTCGACTTGGGCTGAGTTTTGAAGGATGTTCGAAGAGAGGTCCTTATCTGAAGTTGTCGAGTCATTATTGCTAAGAAAGTTCATGGACTTAGTGCAAAGTGAAATGTCGATGATTGAGTATGCTATGAAATTTGATGAGTTATCCAGATAAGGATATGCTACCATTGACATAGTCATTAAATGGAACAAGAAATTTATTTTAGGGTTAAGATACGTGATTGCTTGGCTACTATGCCCCACCTCTACGATGCAAGTACTATTGCAGTGAAGATGGCTATCAGGATAAAGAGATGCTTTCTACTTATGGAAAGGAGAAATCATTTAGAACCTAGGATCCTCTAGGCAAGAAGAGGAAATTCTTTAAGAAGAAAGGAGCTCAGAAAGGATGAGCTGCTAAGAAAGGGAAGGCCGATCTAGTTTGCAACCAGTGCGACAAGAAAGGACATTATACCCATGAATGGTGAACTGAAAAAGGGAAATGGTTACCGATAAGAAAGGAGTGAAGTGCTTCAATTGTGGCCAGATTGGGTACTACAAGAATCAGTGTCAAGAACTAGTAAGAGCAGACAAAGGAAAGGTTTTTGCTTTGGAACCATCTTAATCTAGGCCAACTACTGCTAGTAAGGGAAAGACTATGATGGAAGGTAGACGTTTGATTCATGGTATACCAGTTAGGGTACTATTTGATACCGATGCATCACATTCATTTATATCTCAGTGTTTGGTAGATAAATTATGTTTAGAACTCTCATATCTTGTTACTTCCTTGAGGGTTGTGAACCCAACAGGAAGGTATGCAACTCTGGCAATGAGATGTGACAGTTAGAACTTGAATTGTTAGTTTATAAATTTGCATGTAATTTGTATGTTTTTTTATTTCGTAGGCTTCGAACATTTTGGGTATGGATTGGTTAGAAAAATATAATGCCAGAATATTTTGCCAAGGTTAGGTAATATCGTTAAGACACCCCAATAGTCATAACAGAATTGTATACTCGGTAGAGAAGTTAGACTCAAGTGCTTATGTTTTGCTAAATACAATGGAAGTAGAAGAAGAGTTGAATCAGGTTTTAATAGCAAAAGTGTTTGTAGATTTTTTTTAGCCAGTCATAGGACTACCACCGAAGCAAGCCATTGAATTTCAGATAGATCTTGTGCCAGGAGCAGAACCTATAAGTAGCCCACCTAGTAGGATGACACCTACCAAGATGAAGGAGTTGAAGGGTGTAGCTATTGGATTTAGAAAGAAAGAATTTCATTAAACCAAGCAGTTTGCTTTAGGGAGTAGCCGTAATGTTTGTGAAGAAACCGAATGGGTCATTAAGGATGTGTATTGAATATCGTAAGTTGAACAAAAAACATTCAAGAATATGTATCCTTTTTTGTGAATCGATGATTTATTTGGTCAACTGAGTGGAGCCAGGGTGTTTTTCCAATTAGATTTGGCGACTAGTTTCCATCAGTTAAGAGTGGCAGAGGACAGTATTCCGTTGAAGTCGTTTCGGACTAAGTATTGTTCATATGAATGGTTAGTAATTCTATTTGATTTAACGAATGCACCAGCTTTCTTTGTGGATTTAATGAACCGAGTTATCCGAGAACATTTGGATAAGTTAGTATTTAGTACTCATAGATGACATTTAAAATATACTATGAGGATGAAAGAGAGCATGAAGTTCGTCTTAGAGTAGTGCTTGAGGTGCTGAGGCAGCACCAACTGAAAGCTAAGTTTTCAAAGTGTCATTTCCGAAAGAAAAATTTAAGTTTCTTGGTCATGTGGTTTCAAAGAAAGGTTTGTTACTTGACCTGGATAAGATCGAACTTTTAACAATTAGAAGAGACTAGAGACGATGACCAAGATCAAGAAGTTTTCTTGGGCTTGCTGGCTATTGCCTAAGATTTATTAAGGATTTCTTACGGATAGAGCGCATTTGCGTAAGCTAACCAGGAAGGATGTGAAGTTTATTTGGTCAGAAATATATGAAGAATCATTCCTTAAGTTAAAGCATCTGTTAACCAATGCACCTATGTTATTAGTTCCAAATGGGAATCAAGGAATACTTAGTATATAACGATGCATATGGAATCAGATTAGGGGCAGTGTTGTGCAAAAAGGTAAACTTATTGCCTAGGCTTCACGACAGCTTAGACCACCTGAAGCGAGACATCATACTAATGATCTTGAGTTGGCTACGGTGATCTTCGCATTGAAAGCATGAAGACATTATCTCTTAGGGAGAGCATTGAATTATACACAGATCATAAGTCCTTAAGGTATTTATTCTTTTGGAAGGATTTGAATATAAGACAACAGTGGTGGCTAGAATTTTTAGCAACTTATGATTTTGGTATGGAGTGTGCCTAGAAAAGGAAATAAAGTAGCGGATTCTCTTAGAGAAAACATTAGAATGTGGTGTTAGCTATGTTATCAGAGTGAAAGGACCTGGAGGATATGAATACTTGTAGTGTGCAAATAAGATTTCTTCTATGCAGAAAAAGGATCCACTGTTAGTCGAGCAGATTGGAAGGCTAGAGGCTGGAATCGAGATTGATGGTCCGAAAGATTTTAGTCTTGACCAGCGGAGATGGTTAAGAAAGAAGGGATGATTGCGCATTTCGAATGTTAGGGATTTAAGGAGGGAAGTCTTTGGGGAACGTCGTCGATTAAAATTTTCAATTCATTCAAAGGAACCAGGGTTTATTAGGACATGAAGTTGAGTTTCTATTGGGATGGTATGAAAAAGGATGTTAGCATGCGGGTAAAGTAGTGTATGAACCGCCAACAAGTGAAGGCTGAATATCAGAAGCCGAGTGGGTTACTTCAACCTTTGGGGATACCGGTTTGGAAATTTGATTCGATATCCATGGATTTTATATACGGGTTGCAAAGGCCGAACCAAGGAAATTAATGCGTGTGGGTCGTAGTGGACAGGTTGATCAAGAGTGATCATTTCATTTCGGTTAAGTCAACCGGGACAACACCTGTTTCAGCTAAGTTGTTAATGAAGAACATAGTTAGGTTACATGTGATTCCTAATAGCATAGTCAGTGATAGAGATGCCTTGTTCACTAGTGAATTTTGGAAGAATCTACAAGTAATGTTGGATATCGAGCTTAAGATGAGTACCGCTTATCCCCCTTGCATAGATGAGAAGAAAGAGAGAGTCAACAAGGTACTTAAGGATCTAATAAGAGCCTGTGTATTAGATTCTAGTAGATCATAGGAAGATCACCTACACTTAGTTGAGTTTCCTGTAATTGCAGTTATTAAACTAGTATGAGAATGATGCCTTTCCTAGCTTTGTATGGAGACCATGCAAGTCACTAACATGTTGGTTAGAAATTAGAGACATATTAGTCCTAGGTCCAGATTTGGTAAGAGATGTAATAGAGAAGATTGAGCTGATTCGAGGTAGGATGAAGGAAGCTCAGTCCAGGAAAAAGAGTTACGCAGATAAGAGGCGTAAGGATTTTGAGTTCTTAGTTGGAGATAGAGCTTTCATTAAAGTATCAACGATGAAGGGTGTGGTACGATTGGGGAAGTCAAAGAAACTGGCACCGAGATATGTTGAACCATTCTCAATTATAGAGAGAATCAGAAAGCTCGCATACAAAGTAGAATCAGAAAGCTCGCATCAAGATAAAAACTTAATTGTTTAAAATTGATTTTAGCTTAAGTTTAAATTTAGATAAAAAGGTTTGTTTGTTCTTTTTAAATAGCTTGATAAAATAAGTAATTATTAAATAAGAGACAAATTCTTTTATGAATTATTTTAATTTAATAATGAATTATATTTAAACTATATTGAGAATATAATATTTTTACAAATGGATTTTTAATATAAATCAAAATTGTTATCTTAAATTTATATATGTGTATTTGATAGGAAAGCTATGATTGTAAATTTGAAATAACATCTTTCAAACATGTTTAAAATAAAACAAACCTTAAATATATTAAACACAAACATAAATCAAATGTATGGTATCAAAATGAGTATAAATACATAAACATCTATGGTGTAAGCATAAGTATAAAAATAGATAGTAAGTAAATTAAGTGTTGATAGTTAAGTTTAAAAATAAAGGTGAAGATAAAAATAAACAAAGAGTAAAAAGGCAAACCAGGTTGTATAAATAGGAGTAAAACCATTAAGTGAATATGCAGGCAGGAATCAAAGTGAAGTAAAAAAAAAAGAAATCGAAAGCAAGAAAAAAATCTATAAACAAAGTAAAATTATAAAGCCAAATCAGGCAAGAATCTTATAGGAAGATTAGATAAGCTGCAAAGTGTAATATCAACATACACTAATAAGAAAAGGGTGTAACATAAAGTACATTTGCATTTAATGTTTTATCATCTCAGCCAACTATTGAGTCAATTCGAATTTTTGCTAATGATCATTTCAGCCTACATTTGAAGAAAAAAATATCTCTGACTAAACAAAAAAAATATCTTTGAACAAACTAAATGCCTATGCCAGTAAACACCTTCCTGTACAAGCCTGTCTCCTCTATATTTATATGCAATGCTCTTTGTTTCTTTTTCTTTCATAACTTAGGAAACCAGGAAGCTAGAAAAGAAAAGCATATCCTTAAACAACTTCAACTAAAACAAAACAAGATAGTAATCAAGGAAGATCAAGCCTGCTGCTTTTCAAAACAATAGGCTCTGTTATCTTCTCAGAAACAAAGGTGAGTAACATAACAAATTAAATAGTTTAAAATTTTAAATTTCTTTTGCATACTCATCTATGAGAATATGTTTGTGATGTTTATGTATAAATAGGTCCCTGTATATGTATGTGTGGAGTACTGTTATTTTGTTTGTGCTCTGTAAAGTTCCCAGACTCAAATTTTTAAATTTAAATTTCTTTCCACATGATCTTGTCCATGATAAGATCTGGTTGTCAAACCAATAATGTTTGATTCAAATTGGAATAATGTTTAAATTCTAAGATAGTTAAAATTCTGTTGTTTGTTTCTGTAAATATTAAAAACAACTGAGTATACCAAGTATAAATGAAAACTCAAACTATTTAAATTATAATTCCAGTATGACTAATCGAAAACCTCACACAAAATATGATTTTTAACATAAGAATTAGGATTTATAGTTTAGGATTGAAGGTGGGGTTTGAGTTTTTACTGGTAGTGTGTTTCTGGGTTTACCTCGTGATCAAGAGGATGGGTGAGCTCGCGGACTTTCCTGGAGATGGAGGACCGATCATCGAAGTGGGAAAAATTAGCGTAAGGTCCGGCAGAGGGACGTGGTGGCGACGGCGACGTTTTCTTCTCCGTAGCCCTAAATTTTTGTCATGTTGGAACTTCGACTCGTTCTCCCTATTGGTGCGATCGAGCGTTACGTGCTCTTGAGGGGAGGTAAAGGGGACGTAGACGTGGTGATGGCCAGAATTTTAGCGTCTCTGGTGGACGAGGTGGCGAGGGCGGCGTACTTCCAGGTTTTGGATTGTGGGTTGTCTGTGTTTTCTGGTTTGGAGCTCGAACCTTCATTTTTGATTTTGAGTTGGAATGGTCGTGTTGATGTTTGCGAGGGAGTGTTGGGGTGATGGATGGTGTGGAGGGATCATCGAAGATGATTTGCGTCGACCATCGGCACCGTGCATATGCACGGTGCACTGTGTTGTACCTGGAGAAGTCTGTGGAAGGGGGGTACTCGAGTCTTTAAGGAATTGACTCGGGGAAATTCTGGTTTCAGTTTTCACAGGAAGCAGGTGTTCTATTTTCTTTAAAAATAAAGTATAAAGCAAAGTTTAAATTTTCTTTAAACCTGGGGTTTCAAAATGAGAAATAGATATTCAAAATAGGTATTTAAATCATAGATAAGTTTGGATTCAAATGAAGTTTGAATCTCGGTTAAAATAGAATAAAGTTTTAAAATTTTAAATTATTTGTAACCACTTTAAAAAGGGGGATTGTTGCTCGAGTTTCACTCGAGTGATTCGAGTGTTGGACCCGAAGAAATTTGGGGTTTTTCTCGAAGAAGTTTTTGTTTATCTCAGGTATTTTAGCTATAGGTTTTAAACCCTGTAAGTTTTATAATTTTTTTTAAAAAACTAGGTTTTTAAATGAAAAAAATAGGTATTTAAACAAGGTTTAAATCAAGTTAAGTTTGGTTTCAAAAGTAGTTTGAATCTCAGTTTTTAAGTAAATAAAGTTTTTAAAATTTAAAATTGTTTTAAATAAATTTGAATGATAAAGTGAATTTTTAAATTTGATTTGAATTCAAAATGGAATCGTGGTCAAATTCTTTTAATCTTCTATTTTAAGATAACTATTCTTTAAGTTGTAAAGAAAAAGGAGTTTGGAATTGTTAAGATTAATTTGATTTCATTTTAAATCTTAAATTTAAAATGAAGTTTAAAAGTAAATTTAAATTAAATTGTTTTAAATACCTTATTAATGATAAATTGATCATTAAATAGAAAAAGGTTTTAAAGATGTAAGGATTTGTAATTATTAAGTTCACTAAATGAATAATAAGTGACTTGAATCAATTAACTTAGAAATTAAGAGTTTAAATTTATTTAAAAGAGATATAAGTTAATTAATTTAAGGTAAATCAATTGGTAATTAAGAAATCATTGATTAAATAAGGTTCAATTTTTAATTAATGATTGGTAATCAATTAATGAATTAATTAAGGATTAATTAATGAGTGATTAATATTAATTAAAGTGTAATTGATAATAAATCTTAGTTAATTACTTTAGGAAAGGTAATTAAAGAATTATAATTAGTTAATCAAGGTCATTAACTAAGATTATGAAATAATCAATTAATGGGATTAATTTTAATAATTAATTAAATTATTATTTAAAGATAAGCAATTGTGAATTGTTAAGTATAATTACTTAACCGAAGTAATTAAGGAATTAATTTCTCATTGTAATTAATTCAGTTTCATATGAATTATTTAAGTAATTAATTAAGTTTAATTAATTTAAATAATCATATGATGATGAGATAAGTATAATTACTTAGGGAAGTAATTGATGATAATTACTGGATGTAATTAACTGAGGGTGATTTAATAATGAAAGTAATTGGAAATAATTACTTTGTATAGTTAATCAAGGGATTAATTTAAATTAATTAAGGAGTAATTAATTTATTTGATGGAGTAATTAAAGATAGTTAATTACTGAATGGTATTAATCAGAGGTGATTAATAAATGTGGTTTAATTGAAAATTAACTACTTAAGGTAATTAATTTTAAACAGGGAATTAATTAAAATGTAATTAATTAAATCATTAATTAATATAATTAATGATGTAATTAAGGGATGATCAATTTAGATTAATTAATCAATAATAAGTAATTAAAGAGTAATTAATTAGTGTAATTAAGAAGTAATGTAATGTTTGCAATTTAAGGTTAATTTCTATATTTTGGACAAGATAATTAATTTGTGAAAATAATTAAAGGATGATTACTTGAATATAATTAAATGTTAATCAGTCAAGTGTGATTAAGTGAAATGAATTTATTAATCGATTGATAAATTGATTGATAATTATATAAGCAAGAGTTATAATGGTATAGTAATTAATTTAATTCATTTTAAATTAATTAGAGATGTAAGTAATTAATTTAATTCATTTCAAATTAATTATAGATTATATGATTGCTTATGTATGGATGATGATATCATTTACCTTGAATGATTTAAGATCACAGATATGACAGATTGATGCTATGTGATATGGATGCTTTGATTTAGTTATGATGATAATATGGATTATCTGTTATGATGATAATATGCATTATCTGTTTGTAGTGATAATATTGATTATCTGTTTATGATGATAGTGTCGATTATCTATTGTGATATTGTGAATTATCTATCTGTGTGTATATGGATAAATTGAACTAAATCGTTTTAAACTTTAAAACAACTTGGCCTTAAAAGACACATTTTGGATTTCGATGAGACCGGGATCGGGTTTTCCATATTTGGAAGTCCGAAAACCACATCGATCCAAATTAACGATAGGTCGTGAATCTGGAGTGAAGATGAAGATCCAGAATGCAAGGGTTATCGTCGTTAACTCTGAGGGTGATTCCAAAATGTGTGTAACGAGATAATGCCTTCGGTTTCGTTCGAACCCGGAACGAACTTGTATGGATTGAATGCTTTCAGAACATCGTCAGGTAGGCGATGAGCATTCTAAGAAATGTGTTCTCTAAAGGTAATCGTAGCCTCAAGCCTCATCAACCGGGAATGGCTAAAACAGGGGAGGTGCGGCAAGGTTAGGTGGGTCATCCCCAAGCAGGACAAGATTTTCCCCTGTCTAGATGTCCCTTTTTTTCGGCTGTGTGGACAGTTGTGATCTCCAACTGTCGGGGTTGTCTTGTTCGGGACTGTTCAGTAAGGAATGGTTCCGGCCTTGTGTTGCAGGAGGTCGGAAGTGATCCTCGGTACGTTGATCTAGGCCACGTACTATGACGGGCGGTACCCCAGTTGCCCTGCCATTGTATGGAATCCACAATCCAATAAGTGCCAACGGTTTTGATTCTATTACCCACTTTTGTGGCTTGTAGCTGGAATTTAATGAATGTAACAATTTCGGCTATTTTCTATTTACTTGAAAACCCTAGACCTACTATAATATCACAGAATTTCCTATTAAATGTTTTAGTTAGCGTAAGGTAAAAACTTACCCATGTTTATTTGTGGGGAGTCTTACGTGATACCTTTTGTTTTCAAATATTTTCAAAGTTAAGCAACTTTAACCTGTTACTCATACCAGACCCATGTCTGACCCGGAGTTTATTTTTGTTTTTCATAAACTCTCGGGTACCCAATTTTTTATGGGTAGCCAAGGGATTCAGGTTAGCTTTGACGAATTCTGGAGGGGCAATGGAGCAGGAGGCTTCTACGTTGTAGATATATGTATAGTGTTCCGCTGTGTTGGTATCTCTGTGTTGTTTTGTGTATTGAGTTGCATAACCAGACAGGTGTTATAACTGTCTAGTATGTGTTGTATGATCTGTATAACTCTGATATATGTAAAATTATGTAATAGTTATGTGATCTATTATATTTTATTCCATTTCGCTGTGAGATTCTGTTGTTGTTGTTCTTCTTCTCTATCTTTTCTATTTTCTCATCCCTTTCTTTCTTCAAGATGAAACGGATTTCTGTGGTCAGAAATTCGGGACGTCACAAGAGTGATAAGGGAATTGATATTTGATATCCAGTTAGGGTCGTTCCTTAACTGGATGGATTTTAAAATATTGATTATAAGTTAAATGCCTAAGGGAATAAGAAAAGGACAATATGGGAATAGGTAAACCCCATTAGCCCTAAATGCCTTACCTCATTGTCATTCACATTTTTATAAATAAAATAACATAAACAAAAGAAAACAAGGCCAGCCATAAACTTAAGAGAAAATGAGCTCAAAATCATTAGAGGCTAAGATTTAAGCTAGGAAGATTAATTGAAGAACAAATCTCAAGTTTCTAATCCAATCAAGGCGAATAATGATCTAAACCATCTTATATAAGTCTTTTTGAAGGTTTAACTTTATATTTTAAGGTTTAAAATCGTTTGGAATGATGAATGATGATATGCTTTGATTTATATGTCGTGCTATAATTTAAACAAGCATTTTGTGGGTCAATATAATTCGATTTTAAGGTTAAAATCATGCGATTTGATTTCCAAATTCCATGATGTTTGAATATGTTATTTAAATCATTATTTTGGAGATGGATTTAAATTTTCATAATATTCCAAGCTATGGATAATTTATTACGAATTTTTAATGAAAGAAATTAATTGATTTGGGTTTAATTATTTTAGGCAATCAAGTATCATCTTCGAATTTAAAATTTATATATGTTAGAAAGCATATTGAAAGTGGATAATTTTGATTTTTGGGAATTTTTCCTAAGAGCTTTTCTATCGTTATTTAATTATTTATGATAAAGGACTTAAATGTTTTAAATATTTTGTTAAGGGGAAGGGCTTATGTATTAAAATGATTTCATTTATTAATTGTAAATTCGATAGCCTTTTAGAAAAGAATTTTGATAAAGAATTGGCAACCAATCATATTTTAACAAATTAGGTAAGTTAGGTAAAAAGGAATTACTACGAAAGACATAAAAATCAGTTTTGTTTCGAAGTGCAACTTTACACTTCCTTAGCCTACTTCCATCATCATGCCCGGTTAGACCTTTTGCACCTATTCAAAACCAATGCACATGGTATCAAGATATTGATATGTAGTGCATTGGAGAAAGGCAGAAGAAACTGTGTCGAAAACATGCTTTCAAAGGGGTTGAAGCCCTTTTTATAAGCTTTCAAGCTAATCCAACTTGCAACTGTATTTAAAGAAGCTTTCAAAAGTGTTGCCACATTTTGGACTAATTCGATACCTAGCTGCCGTATTCATACCTTTTGAATCAGTTAAGGCCCCTTTCTTCATAACCTTAAAACAAAGTATTTGAAAGGGGTGCCTCCGATTTTTACTTAGAAACCGCTTCCTCAATGCTTTTGAAAAGGTTATTTAGCCACTTTTATCAATGTTTTCAGATGCAATGGTTTCGAAAGGATTATTTAGATGTTATCTTCTTCCCCAATTCTTTTTCCTAAGATTAATGGTTTTGAAAGATAAGCTTTCGCTTTTTTTCTCTTTGACTTATAAGTCATAATTAATGTTAAACCTAATGATTCTGAAAAATATATTTTCAAATGGCCTCGAAGCTTTGCTTCCATAAATTCTTGCTTGAACTAAATGATTTTGTAAGGTATGTTTTATGTCTATGAAAGGTATTTGTTTAAATGTTTTGAAAGAAAGGTTTCAATGCTTTCGAAAGGTATGTTTTGAGTGTTTCAACAATTATATCTTTAAGTGTTTCGAAAGGTATGGTTCTAAGTATTCGGAAAATATGTTGGGATGGTCTCGAATGAGAACATGTTAGATTTTAAGTAATGATACAAAGGACATAATCGAAAGCCTTAGTTTTTAAATTTAAGAACCCAATCTTGTTTTTAGAGTAAATACATGGCAATATGAACGAATTTGGAAATAGCAATTCGCTTTATTTTTATAGGAAGTTTTCCTTGATAAAAATAATAGGTTAAGGATGTTAACCATATTTCATTAGAAAGATGATTATAAGGAATTTAACCATGGATGTTTATATTTTTATGTTATTTGATCAGTTATCATTAGTGCTTTTGTAAACGTATTTACTTTATAATTAATCTATAACTGCATTTTGGAGTGTTAACACTACAACAAAAGGACCCTATTACAACTATGATTTTGCAACTGTTGGAAAATGTCGGTTGTAATAAAGGTCTTTTATATTATTTTTTTAAGTTGTAATAAACTTATTTTAGATAACCCTTTTAATTTGTCAGTTGTAGTAGATACCTATTACAACATTTCTTTCTTGCCAGTAGAAATAGATGCCTATTTTTAACAACTCTTCCTTTTTGCCAGTTGTAATAGATGTCTACAACAATCTTTTTCGTCTTCCCGTTGTAATAATTAATTAATAAATATAATTAAATAATAATACTTAGTAAATAACAATTAAATAATTAATAGAAAAATTAATATTAAATAATAATCACTATTAATTAATAATCATCAATAATTAATTTAATATATGAAATAATTTCTATAAATAATTACTATTCAATAATTAATAATTAATATAATAATTAATAAATAGTAAATAGTAAATAATATATATTATTAAATAATTTATTATTAATAAATAAGAATTAATTTTTAATAACTAATAATTAATAAACAAGAATGAATAATTAATAATTTACAATTAATATATAATAATTAGCAATTAATGATTCCTATTAATATTTAATAAAATGTACATAATAAATAACATTTAGTAATTAATATTCAATTATAATTAAGAAATGACAAGTCATAGTTAATAATTAATATATATGAAGTAATAATTAATAAGTAGTAATTAATTATTAATAATTACTATTAAATTATTCATAATCAAGACTAATAAGTAATAATTAATAATTAATAAGTAATAAATAAGATTAGTGTTTAATATTTAATATTTAATTATTAGATTTTTTAACAAATTCCATTGCATGACCGTTGCAAATATTAATTTATAACTAACTTAATTTATAATTCTCTTTAACAACCGACAAAAATTATGAGTCGACGTAATGATATTAATAGCTATTAATAAATAATTTATGCTAAACATATATTTGAATGATATAAAAATTATGAGTCGATGTCATGGTACTAATAACTATTAATTTACATACATGTAGATATTTTCTTTTGCAACTCTTACACACACATATACACAAGTTTTATTTGGCTCCAGATCCAAAAAATTATGCCCTTCCCCTAAAATTCAATTATATTCTTTGCCGAACATCACTACTCAACCCCAAAAAGAAACCTAAAATGGCTAAGGACTCTCCTCCAACACGAGTCTATCTCCCTAAAATGTTGGGGCTCCAATACTTCAACTCTTCTTCTGCTTCAAAAGTAATCTCACTTCACAATTTAGAAATTATTTTGTTCTAAAATAGGTTTTCTAGTTCGGATTTTGCGTTCATGGTTTGTGGATTTGGGGTGCTTCTATTTGATGGTCGTTGTTGGGATGTATGTTTTGGGTTTGGGTTGTGGTCGATATTCGCATTTAGAAATCGCGATTTGAAACGGGGGTATTTGTTGTAGGGTACTTTTGGCACAGGTCCTTATTAAGTTTCAAAATTCACGAAAAGTCCTTCACTAAATTTCAGTGTAAATTATGTCCCTACTTTTTTATTCACGATTATTGCAGAGCATGATGCAACTTTTCATAAAAGTTGCTGACATTTCTGCAACTTTTCTGTACACTGTGAACATAGTATATGAAAGTTGCTGAAATATCAGCACTTATTTATAAAAGTTGCCGACATTTCAGCAAAATTTATGTACACTGTGAACACAGTTTATGAAAGTTGCTGAAATATCGGCACTTATTTATAAAAGTTGCTGACATTTCAGCAATAATTTTCTTCGTTTTCAAAAAACAGGGACCCGATTTACAATGAAACTTTGACAGGGAAAGTTGCTGAAATATTAGCACTTATTTATAAATGTTGCTGATATTTCAGCAATAATTTTCTTCGTTTCTAGAAAACAGGGACCCGATCTACAATGAAACTTTGACAGAGACCCGCTTTACAATATGAAAGTATGATAGGGATGCCTCCCTAATTTCCACTTTGTTGTGAGGGGAGGAATTACTGTTGTAGTGAGTTATGTTGTAAAGGAAGTGTAGTTTGTTTTATTATGGGTTTGTGAGGTGGTTGCGGGTGGTATGCTTGGACATTTTGTTGATTTTTTCTCTGAACCGTCAAAAGCATTTTTTTCCTCTTAGAGTTCAAAGCCATCCTGCTGCAAGTATTCCTAGGTTGCCTGCTAATCTTAATCTACCACCTCCTGGTGTTAAACTTTTAATTTGTTAATTATTATTTTCATTTATTAATTTAGTATTGGTATTGTCGTTTATTAATTTTATTAATTTGAGATTGTCTTTTATTAATTTCATTTATTAACCTTGCATTTTCATGCTAAAGAACCAAGAGTTTTACTTTTAATTTGTGTGTAGGTCCTCCTGACCATGTCAATGAAAGAAAAAGAAGTGATGCTAAGGACCATCCACTTGGTCAATGGTTCATGAATTTCTTTGAGGTAAATGAGTTGCTAAAACTTGCACCGGCTCGACAATAGGTTTTGGTCATTTCACTTGGGTTGCAGCAATTTATTTATACTATATGTGTTAGCAAGACATGCGATGACCAAGACAATAAAATGAAAAGCACATGTCAAGTGTATTAGGTATTATGTAAATATATGTCTAAATTGTGAATCAATATAGCTTTTTCTGAAAACGGTAATACGTATATTAACCACTCAATCATGCTCTTAATTATGGCAGGTTCAAGCTCATATTGTCAAGCTCAGGAGACAACTCATCATGATTTATGGACTGCAACCTTAGCAGTCCAAAGCAAATTCTGGCCAGTGATTTCACTAGAGTTAGCTTCTTGTTCAGGTTAAGGTGGATAATTGCATCTTTCTGTTTTGTACTTGTGTTTAGCTTTTAACGTTTGTTTGTAAAAGAGAAACTTTATATGCTGAACTAAACTTGAGAAAACACAACCGTTGTACACATATGTGGAATTTCTTAAATGTGTTGGGAATGGAGGTATCGTTGCTTTCATATTCATCGATTATAACATCTTTGATATCTTAATATACTTATTGGCAAGCATTTAGAAGTAGGAGCAAAGAAGGTTTTGGTTACTGCACTGAGCAAAAGGTGATATTCCAATGTATGTAGTAGGTGCCAGTGCTGATTTGTACATCCACCATGACACGATTTCGGTAATGTTCCTTGCATCACCAACTGCCTTGCTCCCTTGGTCAAGGTCATCGATGAAAAATCAATACTTTCTTTTCCTTTCTATCTAAATTTGAAATTCTATTTTTTCGTTTCTATTTAAATTTAGTTTCCTCCTCTGAACAATCTGTCGTGCTAGCCCCATTCTATCCAATAGTTTGCTCATATGTTTCTAATATCTTTTTGTATTTTGTTGCTATGTTTTTATGGAGTAGCTAATTGTGCTTTAATGTTTTTACGGTTCAGTTAGGACCCTAATTTGTGGGGAGACGTCATGTACTTCCATTTGCCGACAATATTATGGATTTGGGTGCTTTCATGTTTGAATCATTTTGGTATTCCACCCTATCATATATTTTGAATCATCAATTGTAATCCTCGGTGATTGCATTGCACCATAGGCATCTACCTAGGATGTAGATTTTGGAGCTTCAATTAGAAATAAGATGTTCTTCGATTTTAATTCTCTCACTTCTGGCCTATTTCGATTGCCTGTTTTCTTCTGGAGCTGGCTGCTGCATAGTACGATCGTGCTTTTTTCTCTGTTTAGTGGTTATCTGTGTCTCCTGGAGCTATTAGTCAGTCTACCGTGTCATTGATGTTCTTGCATTTTTGTTGGGTCAGAGTGTATGTGTCAAGGTGTTGTTGTTTCTACTGTGTTGGTATGTTCTATGCTTTATGTTAGTGATATGTTGCACTGTACTATTTTGGTTTGCATTGATTTGGTAATTTGATTTGTTTGATATATTATCTTTGTAGACAATAATAATGTAATGTTTGAATTGCTTATGGTGTACACTTATTTTTATTACATTATTTATGCTTATTTTTTTCTTGCTTTACATGCACAATGCGTTTAGAAATTAATTTTGCATTTTGCATTTTTTTTACCACAACTGTCAATTGTAGTTATAAAAAATATTTTTACAACTGTCAGTAGCAGTTGTAAAAAAGTATTTCACAACTGCTTTAGGCAGTTGTAAAAATTCTTTTACAACTTCTTTAGATAGTTGTAAAAAATTATTTTACAACTGTCGAAATTGGTTGTAAAAAAATATGACTCTATTACAACCCTGCTGTGACGCCCCACCTCTATACCCACACTAGCCAAGGACACTACAGGGTAATGCCGTCAACTAGCATGGAGAATAAGGCTGTTGAGGAGCGACCATCCATGTAATTGCTTTGTGCGAGTACCGATATGCCAGATAAAAATATAATCCGACATACCGATGCAAACTCAAAGCTACTACACAGTGGATATAATATCTTCGGAAACAAATATAGAAATATCATAACACAAATTAGTCACAGAAGTTCATATCTCAAAGGCGGAAACAGATATGAAAATTACACATGAAAGTGTATATTAGAGTAGTGGTCAAACAAGATCCACGGTATCACAAAAGAATAGTTACAAGTGAAATACAAAAGAATATGTATACTTCAATGAGTCCATATCTTAAATGTATATAACCAAAAACTACTAATCTAAGTAGTTAGCCAAAGGTCAGGATAATAATCCCATATGAGAAGTCAAGCAGAAGCACCTGTAACATCTCGGTCTGACCCGAGTATTATTTAATAAGAAAATAATAAACGAATCAATCTACCTATAAATATCAGATAAAATGATATAAAATAAGAGATATGACAAAAATGTAGGATAACCATAAAGCCATACTATGATAAGTATGAATTTGAAAATCAACCAGAGATTAATCAATATCACAAGAATCTTCTCAAAGATCAAAAGAATGTCATACTCTTAGTTTTATTCACCAAGTCACAAATATCGACATCATATTGATGCCAATCATAAAAGCTGGTGGATCATAAATTCTAGAAATCATCAATAGAAATCCAGAAATCACAAAAAGGGGAAGGCCTATCACAAAACGGGAGCATGAAAACTCACCAACACGTGTATCACAAACGGGACGCTATCCCATGGTCTCTAACCATAGTGCCGGTGCAACGACGTAGTACAATATCGGTATGCCCGAGGAACCTGAAACTCGAATAATTTGGAACAACGATGTAGTACAACGGTACGCCCGATGATGCTGATAAGCTGGTGCAACAACGTAGTACAATGGTAAGTCCGATGGATCGAACTCCATAAAAGAACATGGGTCGCTAGCCCACAAAAATTGAGTCGAAACTCCAAATAATACATAGGTCGTTAGCCTATAAAAGAAATAAGACGAAACTCAATAAAACGAGGTACCGTCCCCTACATGGACAAAGAAACATAGCATATCACTAGTCTAAATCACAAAATGATCATCATCAATCATCAAGAAGTGTCAATTACACTAAGCTAGTAAATATATGAGCGTAGCTTCATGTCCCATAACCACAAGCTTAACTTAAATATTTACGAACAAACCGTAAGTCTCCACTCGAAAATTGTCACAAGAAATTCAATCGAACAAGTCCAAGAATTAACCGACGAAGTAAATGCAAGCGTTTCATACCACTTGTTTTACTAAGTCGTTAAATTAGATTTCTCATACGAGTGAGATAAAGGTTTGTATATACTAGTAGATTTGAAAAAGGTTAGAGTTTTGATATTTACTACTAGTATTGAAAACCTTTATATTTTTAAAGTGACAAATCACAAAAATGATTGTAGAAACAATCAATCACCAAAATTCACATACGAAGACGTGAATTGAATCCAAAGAAATCGTTACCGAATCCATCAAGGTGGATGTTTCAAAAATACCAAAGAAAATGTCATCAAAGTCGATAATAAATGATAACCACAAATGGGAATGAACACAAATCGATTAAATTTTGAAACTCAAGCTAAAATAGGCAAAAACAAGCAGATTCAGACGTCTGAAGTGTATGATTCAGACGTCTGAATCTGGAAAATAAAAATATTTTCCAGAACAGAATTTAGACGTCTGAATCAATAAATTCAGACTTCTGGAAATGCTAAATTTTAGTCTATTTCCTTTCTGGTTCAATTCCAACCAATTCAGACATCTAGAAATATTGAATTAGAAGCCTGAATCCGGAAATAGAAATTTTCCCTGTATAATATTCAGACGTCTGAAATGGAGCATTCAGACGTCTGAAATTGTTTCTCAGGCCTTTCTTGAACCATGGCCAAAAATGGCCAAAATGAATATCGAAAGCGATCGGGCGAGCAACAACCGACTAAGGATTTATGCCAAACGACAACCCAGCCTTAAAGGCTCTTTGATACGCCTCGAATATCAATGTCCAAATATCCATATAAGGATTTTCATAAATTTGCTTTCAAAACACCAAAAATTGGAATATATATACCAATCCAATCCAAACCAAAAGCAAATGCACATGAATAAGTGTTAGGAATTCATACCCAACAATCAAAGATAGTTATAGACATAGATGTAAGATAAAAATCTCACCTTTAAACCCAAACTATGAAGAAGAAGCTCTAGAGCAATGGCAAGAACAATCACTCTTCAATTCCAACCTAAAGAGCTTGAATCTAAGCTTAAAAGAGAAACATTTCCTAAATTAGGTTTAGGAATTTCTGAAATTGGTAAGCGAATGAGTTGGAGAAGAAGAGGAGGAGGCTTACCAAAGCTTCTTCTATAAATTTGGAGCTAGAACTTGATTTGCAAATGGAAACTAGGGCTTGGAGTTTTAATTTCCCATTCCTCTCTCCATTGTTGCTAAAGCTTGAGTATTAGAAAATAGAAATGAAGTAATGAAGAGAAGAGGGGTGAAGCTTGGGTTTAGTGAGCTGAAACAGAACCAAAGCCCTAAGTGAAAAAGTAGCAAAATTCTACTATCTCCAAACATATCGAAGTTTATACTCAAAAAGATCGCAAACGTCATTTTGAACTCAGTGGGTGTGGTCTCGAGTCCTAATTTGACTGTTTGCAAAAAGTAGCTTTTTGGACTAAAATCCGACTAACGATGAAATATTTAAATAAAATATTTAAATACTCAATCGTAAAATATGCCGGTTGTTACAGACTCCCCTCCTTAAAGAAATTGCGTCCTCGCAATCATAAGGAATAAATGAACAAAAAGTAACAACCATAAAAGCATGTCAACACAAAAAGAAGAAAATTTTAAAATAAAAAGTTCACATCAAAGAGCACGAGAAAGTAAGTTCGAATGTGTTCGGTCGATGAATTCTCTAGATTCCCAAGAGAAATCCTTAGGATTTGAGGACCATTGAACTTTCACAAGTGGGGCATCTTTATTTCGAAGGCGTTTGACCTCCGAAGCAATAATACTAATAGGATGTTGCTCATAAGTTAAACTAGGCGAAACTTCAATTTCTTCCACAATACTGGGCTCAAGAATAGAATCGGAATCTCGAAGGCATTTCCGTAGTTGAGAAACGTGAAACACGTCATGAATAGTAGAAAACTGAGCCGGTAATGAAAGGCGATAAGCCACGGAACCAATACGTTCGGTGATGGGAAATGGACCAATATATCGAGGTGTTAACTTTCCTGATCGACAGAAACGTACAACACCCTTCATATGTGAAACACGAACAAACACAAAATCTCGCATAGAAAATTCTAATTTCCTTCTTTGATTATCGGCATAGGATTTTTGCCTACTTTGAGCTTCTTTCATCCTATGACGAATAAGGTCAATCTTTTCTGTGGAATCACGAATTAAATCTGGACCAAAAACCAGCTTCTCACCGGCCTCAAGCCAACAAGAAGGAGATCGACATAGCCTTCCATAGAGTGCCTCGAAAGGTGCCATACCAATACTAGATTGGAAGCTATTATTATAGGAAAACTCAACAAGAGAAATATGATCATCCCAACTTCCACCAAAATCAAGAACACATGCACGAAGAAGATCTTCAAGAGTTTGATTCACACGCTCGGTTTGTCCATCGGACTGAGGATGGTAAGCGGTGCAAAAATTAAGCTTCATTCCCAAAGCTTTTTGAAGACTCTTCCAAAATTCACTAGTAAACAATGGATCACGATCACTAATAATAGAAGTAGGAACTCCATGTAATTTAACAATTTCTTTAATAAAGAGCTTGGCCAAAAGAGGAACGGTTTGGTTAGACCGAACGGGGATAAAATGGGCGGATTTAGTAAGTCTATCAACAATCACCCATAAGCTATCATGACCCGAACGAGAACGGGGAAGACCGTCAATAAAATCCATGGAAATTTGGTCCCACTTCCAAATTGGAATTTCTAAAGGTTGCAATAACCCACCGAGCCTTTGATGCTCAGCCTTGACAAGTTGGCAAGTCATGCAATGCTTAACAAAGTTAGCAATATCAGATTTCATTCCATCCCAATAATAAAGTCGCTTCATATCCGCATACATTTTACTACTACCGGGATGAATGGTAAATTTAGAACGATGAGAATCTTCTAAAATGTCTTTACGAAGATCACTAATATTTGGCACGATAAGTCTACCAAATTTTCGAATACCCCCACGAGAATCAATATCAAAGTCTCTCAAACTTTTAATACCAATTTTATCCCTATAACTTTGGCTAAGAAGGGCCAATTCGGGATCTAGCTTTTGAGCTTCAAGAATGCGATCTAAAAGAGAAGGATGAGTCTCAAGGCTACATAAAACGAGAGATGAACATAAATCGGATACACAATCTCGAATTTCACAAGTGGATAAAATCTCGAGATCATTCCACTCGGATATCATCATAGAAACAACCGCTTGTTGCTTATGACTAAGTGCATCGGCAACATGATTTCCCTTTTCGGGAGTATAAAGAATGTCAAGATCATAAGATGTAAGGAACTCGAGCCAACGTTGTTGACGCAAATTAAATTTCTTTTGGGAAAATAAATATTTCAAAGATTTATGATCGATATAGAGAACAAATTTCTCTCCCAAAAGATAATGACGCCAAATTTTAACGGCGAAAACAATAGCCGCAAGCTCTAAATCATGAGTGGCATGTCTAGCCTCGGCTGGCTTCAATTGACTAGAAGCATAAGCAATAGCACGTTCTCTTTGCATAAGAACGACACCTAAACCGACGCGACTAGTATCGGTATAAACAATAAAATCTTGATTCCCTTCCGGAATAACAAGAATAGGAGTATCAGAAAGGAGTTCTTTTAATTTCTGAAAAGAAGCTTCACATTTGTCCGACCAAATGTATTTAACTCCCTTCTTTGTCAAACTAGTAAGAGGCACGGAAATTTTGGAAAAGTATTTTATGAAACGGCGGTAATAACTTGCCAATCCAAGAAAACTACGGATCTCCATCACACTCTCCAGTCTCTTCCAATTTTGAATCGCTTCAATCTTTGAAGGATCCACAGAAATTCCGGATTCGGAAATAATATGACCGAGAAACTTCACACGAGATTGCCAAAAGTAGCATTTAGAAAATTTTGCTTTCAATTGATTGCCCCTAAGAGTTTCCAACACAATCTGAAGATGCTTTTCATGCTCCTCCTCGGTTTTAGAATACACAAGAATATCATCAATAAAGATGAGAACAAACCGATCGAGGAAGTCTTTGAAAACTCGATTCATAAGGTCAACGAAATAAGCCGGAGCATTCGTTAAACCAAATGGCATAACAAACATTCATAAGATCCATAACGAGTATGGAACGATGTCAAAGGAATGTTATCCTCTGCAATACGAAGCTGATGAAAACCGGTTGCTAAGTCTAATTGTGAAAAGACTCTAGCACCACTAAGTTGATCGAATAGATCATCAATCCGAGGTAAAGGATATTTATTCTTGATAGTAAGATCATTAAGCTTGCGGTAGTCAACGCAAAGCCTAAGGGTACCATCGGATTTCTTTACAAAAATAGCCGAAGCTCCCCAAGGAGAGGAACTAGAGCGAATAATTTGCTTTGTCTCTAATTCAAATAATTGTTTGCGCATCTCCTCGCTTTCTTTATTGGACATACGATAAGGAGGACGAGTAATAGGTAAAGCTCCAGGAACCAGATTAATTATGAATTCAATTGTTCGCTTAGATGGTACTCCTAAAGCGGGCTCAAATATGTCGGAGAATTCACGAACAACATGAATAAGAGAAATGACATCATCATCATTATCGTCATCATGAGGATTTAAATAATATAAAGATGCAACCAAGTTAATCCGATTCTTTAAGATCAATAGAAATATGCTTAGCAGATTGAGGATGTCGAAGATGAATAGTCCGCTCGGGACATAGGATTTGAGCTTCATAGCGGTTAAGCCAATCCATTCCCAAAATCATTCCAAAGCCTAAATAACGCATGACATGCAAATCGGCTCGGAAAGAAAAATCACACAAAATAATCTTGACATCTTTACAAAGTAAACTAATTGTTGCGGATCCACCAACCGGATTCGCAATTCTCAAAGAAGTCATTAAAGCAACAACACTTAAAGAAAAAGTATCAACAAGTTCTTTTGATATAAAAGAATGGTACGCATCCATATCAAAAAGAACTCGAATAGGTTGATCACGAAATAAAATACTGCCATCAAGGATAGAATGAGAAATACCTTGACCACGAGAAGTGTTGCTAGGGCTTGTGCAACATTTAACTTTCCCTCCTTCTTGCCTTGAAGTTTGGGACATGAAGAGAAAAGATGACCCGAACTTTTGCAATAGCGACAAAAGAGAGGTTTCAGACATCAATTGGCACAATGGTCTTTAGAACCACAATTGTAGCATTGCCCACTACTAGGGGCATAAATCTTTGCCACTAGAGTTGCTTGCCTCCCTTTCTTATTGGGATAAGGACCTTTGAATTTAATAGGCCTTTTCTTGTTGTTGTTGAATTTTGGTTTGGCACCCACAACTTCAACATCACTTTCTTTATCTGCCTCTTCAAGTCGAAGAGCGATATCAACAAGTTGATCAAAAGAAACTTCTAACTTTAGAAGTAACGGCTTCTTGAGATTTTTGTTCAAGCCATAGACAAATCTTTGGTTCTTCTTCAATGGGGTGTTTATTTATTTGACCCCGTATTTAGAAAGTGACTCGAATGATGCGACATAGTCTGCCACGGAGGATTCACCTTGAACAAGGTCTATGAAACGACAAGCCAATGTCACCTTCTCAGCTTCTGGCACAAATTTTAACTCGAATCGTTCCCGGAATTTCTCCCAAGTAAGATCCGCTTCAATAATTTCAGAAATAAGGAGCTCATACCAATCTAATGCTCTTTCTTGGATTATACTTGAAGCCACTTGGACACGGTGAAGATCAATCAGATTCATGCGAGTAAAGATGCGATCGCATATTTTGAGCCAAGCTTCGACTTGAATGACGCTTTCGGAACCCTTAAATAGCTTGCCACCCAAGTTGGTATAGCCACTGCATAAACGTTCAAATCCGGACTTAGGGTGAGTAGGCATTGGATTGGGTCCGACAGCTTGAGCATTCTTCACGAGATCTAAAAGCTGCTGGGCAGACATAAATACTCCATCCTGGGGAGTAGCACTAGATTGACCGGCGCTGGGACGGCCAGGTCTAACCATTTCTCTTCTTTAAGAAAGAAATAAAGAAGAAAAAGGTTATTCACAAAATAATTATCAAATAATCATGATTGATAAAACAAGGCGTCACAAAGAAAATAGGATAGAACGGTTCGAAGACCCGAATAAAATCCTAAGGCACGACTCCTAAGATGGACTTAGGACGATGATCCTTGTTAAATTATTCTACATTGTTCCGAAGTTTGGCTCTGATACCAAGCTATGACGCCCCACCTCTATACCCACGCTAGCCAAGGACACTACAGGGTAATGCCGTCAACTAGCACGGAGAATAAGGCTGTTGAGGAGCGATCATCCGTGTAATTGCTTTGTGCGAGTACCGATATGCCAGATAAAAATATAATCCGACATACCGATGCAAACTCAAAGCTACTACACAGTGGCTATAATATCTTCGGAAACAAATATAGAAATATCATAACACAAATCAGTCACAGAAGTTCATATCTCAAAGGCGGAAACATATATGAAAATTACACATGAAAGTGTATATCAGAGTAGTGGTCAAACAAGATCCACGGTATCACAAAAGAATAATTACAAGTGCAATACAAAAGAATAAGTATACATCAATGAGTCCATATCTCAAATGTATATATCCAAAAACTACTAATCTAAGTAGTTAGCCAAAAGTCAGGATAATAATCTCATATGAGAAGTCAAGCAGAAGCACATGTAACATCTCGGTCTGACCCGAGTATTATTTAATAAGAAAATAATAAACGGATCAGTCTAACTATAAATATCAGATAAAATGATATAGAATAAGAGATATGACAAAAACGTAAGATAACCATAAAGCCATACTACGATAAGTATGTAATTGAAAATCAACCAGAGATTAATCAATATCACAAGAATCTTCTCAAAGATCAAAAGAATGTCATACTCTTTAGTTTTATTCACCAAGTCACAAATATCGACATCATATCGATGCCAACATAAAAGCTGGTGGATCATAAATTCTAGAAATCATCAATAGAAATCCAAAAATCGCAAAAAGGGGGAGGCCTATCACAAAATGGGAGCATGAAAACTCACCAACATGTGTATCACGAACGGGACGCAATCCCATGGTCGCTAACCATAGAGCCGGTGCAATGACGTAGTACAATATCGGTATGCCCGAGGAACCTGAAACTCGAATAATTCGGAACAACGACGTAGTACAACGGTACGCCCGATGATCGTGATAAGCTGGTGCAACAACGTAGTCCAAAGGTACGTCCGATGGACCGAACTCCATAAAAGAACATGGGTCGCTAGCCCACAAAAATTGAGTCGAAACTCCAAATAATACATAGGTCGTTAGCCTATAAAAGAAATGAGACGAAACTCAATAAAACGAGGTACCGTCCCCTACGTGGACAAAGAAACATAGCATATCGCTAGTCTAAATCATAAAAATGATCATCATCAATCATCAAGAAGTGTCAATTACGCTAAGCTAGTAAATATATGAGCATAGCTTCATGTCCCATAACCACTAGCTTAACTTAAATATTTACGAACAAACTGTAAGTCTCCACTCGAAAATTGTCACAAGAAATTCAATCGAACAAGTCCAAGAATTAACCGACGAAGTAAATGCAAGCGTTTCATACCACTTGTTTTACTAAGTCATTTAATTAGATTTATCATACGAGTGAGATAAAGGTTCGTATATACTAGTAGATTGAAAAAGGTTAGAGTTTTGATATTTACTACTAATATTGAAAACCTTTATATTTTTAAAGTGACAAATCACAAAAATGATTGTAGATACATTCAATCACCAAAATTCACATATGAAGACGTGAATTGAATCTAAAGAAATCGATACCGAATCCATCAAGGTGGATGCTCCAAAAATCCCAAAGAAAATGTCATCAAAATCAATAATAAATGATAACCACAATTGGGAATCAACCAAAATCGATTAAATTTGGAAACTCAAGCTAAAATAGGCAAAACAAGCAGATTCAGACGTCTGAAGTGTATGATTCAGACATCTGAATCTGGAAAATAAAAATATTTTTCAGAACAGAATTCAGACGTCTGAATCAATAAATTCAGACGTCTGGAAATGCTAAATTTTAGCCTATTTCTTTTCTAGTTCAATTCGAACCAATTCAGACGTCTGGAAATATTGAACCAGATGTCTGAATCTGGGAATAGAAATTTTCCCTGTATAATATTCAGACGTCTGAAACGGAGCATTCAGACGTCTGAAACCTGTTTCTCTGGCCTTTCTTGAACCTTGGCCAAAAATGGCCAAAATGAATATCGAAAGCGATCAGACGAACAACAACCAACTAAGGATTTATGCCAAGCGACAATCTTGCCTTAAAGGCTCTTTGATACGCCTCGAATATCAATGTCCAAATATCCATATAAGGATTTTCATAAATTTGCTTTCAAAACACCAAAAATAGGAATATATATACCAATCCAATCCAAACCAAAAGCAAATGCACATGAATAAGTGTTAGGAATTCATACCCAACAATCAAAGATAGTTATAGACATAGATGTGAGATAAAAATCTCACCTTTAAACCCAAAACTATGAAGAAGAAGCTATAGGGCAATGGCAAGAACAATCACTCTTCAATTCCAACCTAAAGAGCTTGAATCTAAGCTTAAAAGAGAAATATTTCCTGAAATTAGGTTTAGGAATTTCTGAAATTGGTAAGAGATTGAGTTGGAGAAGAAGAAGAGGAGGCTTACCAAAGCTTCTTCTATAAATTTGGAGCTAGAACTTGATTTGCAAATGGAAACTAGGGTTTGGAGTTTTAATTTCCCATTCCTCTCTCCATTTTTGCTAAAGCTTGAGTATTAGGAAATAGAAATGAAGTAATGAAGAGGGGTGAAGCTTGGGTCTAATGAGCTGAAACAAAACCAAAGCCCTAAGTGAAAAAGTAGCAAAATTCTACTATCTCAAAACATATCGAAGTTTATACTCAAAAAGATCGCAAATGTCATTTTGAACTCAATGGGGGTGGTCTCGAGTCCTAATTTGACTGTTTGCAAAAAGTAGTTTTTTAGACTAAAATCCGCCTAACGATGAAATATTTAAATACTCAATCGTAAAATGTGCGGGTTGTTACACCTGGATATAACGACAGACATTTGCTCATTGTAACAGACCTATTACAACTGTTTTTGGCAGTTGTAAAATAGTGTTTTTATTGTAGTGTAAGGGCAGTATAACTAGGTAGGTTGACCCAGTAGAGTATATATATTGAGTTAACTCCTGAGTGAGTAGAATTGCATCCAAGAGGTCAGAAAGACTAGAATATAGGATGTCCAAAGTCTGACCAAAGAATTATTGGTCTAGATAGGTTCTTAGTAAGCCCAAGAAAAATTTATATGGAGCTTTTTATTGGTAGGGGACAACAGATTCTTAGTGAACCCATGAAAACTATGTCCGGAATAAGTTATTGAAAGAGATCAATAGGTTTATAACGATACCATAAAAATTATAACATGAGAGATGTCATTGATCCAATAGGTTCATAGTGACCATATGAAAACTACGATTTGATTATGTTATTGGTAGATACCAATAGGTTCTTAGTGATCCCATGAAAAATATGTAACCGGACAAATAGTCTGTAAACTTAGAACATGTTATTAATCGGTCCATGAAAACTAATAGGTTAATAGTGACCCTAATAGCTATGACTTGAGATAGATAGCTACGTAAATGGAGATGAGAAATCCAAAGCATATTGCACATTTGCATATCATTGAGATACATTTTATCACGTTATATTTTAACCATTATGGATGCAGGTGCATAATATATGGTTATTATAAATTTGGTAAAGGTACTAGTGAGGGGAAAACTCGTTCCGCTAAGCGGCGTGGTCTCACTATGTTGAATATGAGCTTATATGATTTTTGTTTGATGATAATAAACATATATATATATATATATATATTCATTTAAATGTATTTGTTAATGTACTATTTTATTTTCACAGGTTAAATAAATATTTGCTGAATAAAATTAAATAACACAGAATTTGAATTCAAACAAATATTTTATTCAAACAAATATTTATTACAATTTTGAATAGTACAAATTCAAGCTCTCACTATACACTATACAACTTTGATATAAATTTAATTACACCACAATTTCACATTTACAAATGTCCTCACTACATATCGCTCATTCACTCATATTTTATCTTCATCTTCATTCCAGTTAGAATCCAGCACCTGAGCAATCTGCAAAAATATTCACTAACGCGGTAAAATTGAAAAAGAAATATTTTTGCAATATAAAATAAAATATAAATTTTGAAAATATTATTTGCCTCAGTTATATGGGTTGTTCATCATCATCTATATCTGAATTCATCACACACGAACAATGTGACCTGCACAGTGTATCACTGTACATGCCACAAGGCCGTGCACACCGATATACACTTGATGATGCTACAGGGACAGGTGAGCACAAGGTCAAACCCAAATAAAAAGACGGGTTCAACTCAGGTGCAAATATAAATAAAATCACAACACAGGCACAAGGTCAAATCCGAACTATTAGCAGGATTCAACACAAGGCAGGTGTACAGGCTACGACTTCAGGCATGAAGTAGTTCAATATCCAAATACAACAATGCAGTAAAACCAAATGCCCATACTATATGAAATACATGGGTACAAATGCAACGACCAGACACACATACTTCAATGATCAGTTCAAGTCAGACCAACCAGAAATGAAACACTGCAACTCAAAGAGCATCAACAATGCAACATTTCAATGAGCTACATACTAGTGATGCACCTCAATGCATAAACCAGTGAAGCTACACTGAACAAATAGTCAGAGACCATAATCAAGCATTGAACCAGAAACATGATCAACACAGCAACAATGGTCAGGCAGTATGCATCAGGCCAGACCAACCAGAAAAGGTGCAAACCAAGACACAGTGCATATATGAAGTACACAAGTGCAACTACATCAACTAGACTCGACAATGAACCAGAATGCATATGAAACCAACCAAAGATATGCTACAACTCCAATGCTTAAGTGGAAATACCAGACTCCAAGTGCATCAAATCAGTTCACAAGATCACTCATGAAAACCAACAAACCAATATGCCAACAATAAATGCATCAGATCAGAAGTAAAGACAGAGCTCGAGGTCGAGACGTAAAGGCTTCAGAACTTCAACCAGCAAACAAGTATACATAAGCAACTTTGAGCTACAGACCGAGCTTGTACATATATACAAGCGACTGAAGACAACATGGCCAAGGTCAATGAAGCCACACCAATCAGATGCCACCAAAAACCAACAAAGACCAAGGCTACGACATAGTGCACCAAAGGAATGCAATAGTATAAAGAAACAAACTCGGCAATGCTCAAGACCAATACACATGAATGCACAGGGCAAACAAACTCACCAAGTAAGTGACAGCAAAACCAAAATGAAATCAGGGATTCACAGAAGCAAGAAAATGCAAGAAATCAAATGGCCGAAGTAAACACTCAAGTCAAGGCTGAAGCAGTAGAAATCAAGGAGCCGACCAAGTCAAAGTCGTTTTTTTAATCAAACAAGTCAACACGAAAATGAATTCAAAACCGTGTCAACCAAGAAACGTGAAATATACGAATTTGACAAAGTCAGATTAATCATCAATCGTTCAAGCATCATCAAGCGGGAGAGAAAATAAATTGAAAAATTCAAATATATTTATACGAACGCAAATAAAGGAGATCGAACGCATATATAACCCAGAATCATCATCGGCAATAAGGTATTCGAGTTCGAGCTAAACAGAGAACAGTAATCAATCAACTCGAATCATCGGTCGAGAAAGAGTAAGAACATAGTAAAGCAAAAGGAAATAAAATGCATACCAAATTCACAATTAATCTCGATCACAGTTGAAGCTGAAGCAAGAATCAAACTGAGTTTCACGCAAAATCTCGATTGACCGATCAAAAAAGGCGCAGCTTCAAAGCCCTAGTTTTTGGAAGGAAGAAAGGAGCAACGGGATAGAGATAAAAAATAAAAAGGGGCCGACAATATAAGAATACTAATGGGCCACTTTATTTTTGCTCCTTAAGTCTATCAATTAGGGTTTAGTTTTTGTTTTGTTTTTAAATTTGTTTTTAAAATTCTCTTTTACAACCGTTGTAATTACTAGTCGTGTGACTAGGGGACAAGCTACGTGGCGTAGCTTGAGAATTCGCAACTCAGTGGCTGAGTTGTGGCAGGGTTTTGAGCGTAGAGTTAGGTTTAGTCGATAGCGGGTGTCGCGAGTTTACGTGTGCAAGCGTCTGACTATCTAATTTCTAGTAGAAACCTTGGGGGCAGCACGTAGGCAGGGTTTTTCCGAAGCTGGGTAAATTCTGTGTCGTTCTATTTCTATATTTTATTATTCTGCTATTTGTCTGTGCTGCTATTATTCTGTGATCTGTGTTGAAATAATTTTATAAGCTTCCGCAATTAATTTTTATAATTTATTACTATCACCCTATTCACCCTCCCTCTAGGGTGAAATCGATCATACAAGTGGTATCAGAGCTAGGAATAGAAGTCAGTTTTTGTTTTTAAAAAATTCGTGTTTCAAAAATTGATTTTTGTTTTAAAAATTTGAAATTTTAAAATGGCTTCTTTTAATACTGCTTTTGCTGAGGATCAATCCATAGTTAGGCCACCAATGTTCAATGGTGAGTATGCTTGTTGGAAAAATAGGATGGAAATCTTTCTGAAAACCATTGACGCTTGGAATATTATTGAGACAGGTTATAGAACACCGACTATAACTGTAGATAATCAGGAAGTAGATAAACCAAAGGAACAATGGACAGAACTAGAAAATAAATTACAAAATACTAATGCTAAAGCTATGAATTCTATTATTTGTTCATTGGATCAATTTGAATTTAATCGTATCTCACATTGTCTAACTGCGCAGGAAATATGGCACACACTAGAAGTGACTCACGAAGGAACATCTTAAGTCAAAGAATCTCGCCTTGCCATGCTAAGCAGCAAATACGAGAACTTCACAATGGCGAAGGAAGAAAATATAAAAGAGATGCATGGACGGCTTTCCAATATCGTATATAAATCAAAAGCTCTTGGAAAATCATACACGGAGTTGGAGATAGTCCGAAAAATCCTCAGAGTCCTTCCACGAAAATTTGAAGCAAAGGTGACTGCCATTCAAGAATCGCAAGACTTAAAACAAATGAAAGTTGAAGAACTCATCGGAAATCTCACCACTTATGAGCTAGAAATGAAATTCAAGGAAGAGCGTGAAGGAGGAGATACTCGAAAGAAATCAATAGCGTTCAAAGGAACAACCGAAAGTGATGATGATAACGATGATGATGATGGAGCAGCAGAGCTGGCACTACTAATAAAGAAATTCAAAAGGTGGAATCGCAAATACGGAAATCCAGCTCGAAATCAGGAATTGAAAAGCAGAATAGGCAAAGCACTTGACTACTCAAAAGAACAGGAGATCATCTATCATAAGTGCAACAAACCCGGACACATCAAGCCCAATTGTCCTCGAAATCGACGCGACTTTGGAAAGAAACAGAAAAAGAAAAGTTTTGCAGCCGCTTGGGATGAAATGGATGAGAATGATAAAAGTGCTAGCAGTGAGAGTGAGAAAGCAGATATGTGCCTTCAAGGAAATATAACTGATAGCGACGATGACGAGCCAAGCGATGTATCATAACTTACTCACTCTGAATTACTTATTTATTTCCACGAAGTGAATGGCTGTTTTGAACGACTTAGGGAAAAATACGCTAAACTTGAATCACAAAAAGACTCTTTGATAGAATTAAATGAAAAACTTGACCAATTAGTTAAAACCTATCAAAGTAAGATCCCTAAGTGTGATAAGTGTCCAACATTCGAAGAAGAAATTAAAAAAATCAGAAATCATTATAAAATCACTTGAAAATGAAATTCTGATTTTAAAAGAGAATGAAAATACTAGAAGAGAGAATTCAATTAAAAAGTGCACACAATTGTTAAATGAAAATGAATCTCTCAAAACGCAAGTCCAACAATTGTCAACGACTTTAGATAAATTTTCAAAAAGTGAAAAATCGTTGAATATGCTATTAGAAAAGCAAACTGTTAATACGGTTAGAAAAGGACTTGGATATAATCAATCTAAAATTGTTGAAAACAAGATTAATCAAGAAAATTCAATGTGCAAAATTTGTAGAAAATATGGACACAATCACAATAATTGATGGTATAGACCCAAACATGTGAAAACTATACCAATTTGGGTTCCAAAAGGCACAAATATAAAAACTCTCAAAGTTAAACAAATTTGGGTGCCAAAGGGAACAATTATAAATAGTTTTGAGTCTTCACAAAAAAAATTTTCAAAATTTTCTGCCACTAACAATCATGGGCCTGTAAAAAAAATAGGTCACAAAAATCTTTCAACGTGTAGGTGTGGTGCCAGACTAAGGAACAACAACAGTGTTCTCTGGATTTTTTTGGCTGTTCCAGAAACACAACGGGCGACAAAGCAAAGTTCCTTAGCCTAGTATAAAGGTGACAGAATCACAACGGACAACAATGAAAAATATCATAAAGGTAAAACAGGTAAAGGCATATTTAGTTGAACGATATATTAAAAGTGATAATCTGCACAATATTCTGAATTAAAATCAGCCAATATTGAGATGATGAAAAGATGATGATTTTGACTCTGACTTACTCAAAATAGTTGGCCAATTATATTCTTATGCCAAAAACACTATAAAATTCTCTAGATTCTTTGAATTACTTCTTATACATCAGTTTGGATTAAAAATAGTGTTTTGTTGGATGATGATACATTTGGTTATAATACGGCTAACTCTTTATTCACAGTTTTCAACACGGCTTCAAATTCAAAGAATGTCATTTAAAATACTATTAAAATTGAGTTTGAAATTTTTGGTGCACACTTCATGGTTTGGTCAATCAAATTCAATTAATGATGATTTTGAGTGAAAAATAAATTCAGATGCAGATTACACTGGTAATCTAGTTGATAGAAAAATTACTAATTGGACGTGATTTTTGAGACATTTAGTAACTGCATCGTTTTTCAAAGAAAATATCTGCATATTTTTCATTTCAAATAATTTTCAAATAGCAGAAAATTTTCTTATAAAACCCCCTCGAGAAAATCATTTTTGACAGTATTTTCATATTAGTCATTTTGAAAAATTAATTTCATAATTATTTTTGAATTTGATTTTAAATGACTATTTTGACTAATCTGAATCCCTGATGATTATCGAAAAGAAAAATAGTGATTGAAAAAGTGATGAGTGTTAATATTGATCATATATTATGACTCGAGATGATATAATAAGTAAATTTCTTTAGAAATTTAAACAAGAGTTATAAAACTTTTTGTTGGTAAAAAATTCCATGACCATCTCTATATCTATCATATTTCTAACGACCATCACTCATCAAAATTCTATATAGTTTGTCAGTATGTGGTACTTTAAACAGGAATCGTTCGTTTTTCATTTTCACATTTTTTTTAAAAAAAAAAACCAAAGTATTCACTCTCATTTAAAAGTCCTCACGGTTATGCATGTATGGAACGCATATCAAAAGTTGATTTTTAAATAAACAAGTTGATTCTAATCCCAATTAAAAGTCCTCACGGTTATGCGTGGTTAGAAGATACTTGAATTCATTTTTAAAAATAAAATAAAATTGGAATACTACTAATCTCATTTAAAAGTCCTAACGGTTATGCATGGTTAGTAGATATTCAAATTCCGGAAATAAATATACCACAAATAGACACAACTGTATGGTTTTATATGATGACATCATTTCCATCATTCTAAAAGTGGAATATGCGCCTAACAAAATATTTTATGATTTTTGTTTTATTTTTTATTGAAATTTAATATTTATATTCAATTGAGTTTTAATGTTGGATTGATATCAATCACTTTATCTCAATTTTCTCTAACACTATTACTCTTTTGCTGATAACAAAAGGGGGAGAGAAAGGTTAAGATTTTGTCAAATGACAAATAAAATCAAGCAAAGGTCAAATAATTTTCCATTTGCATCTAGGATCATTTGCATATTTCAATTTGTATGCATATATGTAGGGGGAGCTTTGTGTAGAGAGGAAGCATTTAAAAAGGGGGAGCAATTAGAGCATATCAATGATCAAATACATTTAATATATTCAAAATCTTAAATATATGTTTGTTATCATCAAAAGGGGGAGATTGTTGAATATGCGCTTATATGATTTTTGTTTGATGATAATAAACATATATATATATTCATTTAAATGTATTTGTTAATGTACTATTTTATTTTCACAGGTTAAATAAATATATGCTGAATAAAATTAAATAACACAGAATTTGAATTCAAACAAATATTTTGTTCAAATAAATATTTATTAAAATTTTGAATGGTACAAATTCAAGCTCTCACTATACACTATACAACTTTGATATAAATTTAATCACATCACAACTTCACATTTACAAATGTCCTCACTACATATCGCTCATTCACTCATATTTTATCTTCATCTTCATTCTAGTTAGAATCCAGCAGCTGAGCAATCTGCAAAAATATTCACTAAAGCAGTAAAATTGAAAAAGAAATATTTTTGCAATATAAAATAAAATATGAATTTTGCAAATATTATTTGCCTCAGTTATATGGGTTGTTCGTCATCATCTATACCTGAATTCATCACACACGAACAATGTGACATGCACAGTGTATCACTGTACATGCCACAAGGCCGTGCACACCGATGTACACTTGATAATGCTACAGGGACAGGTGAGCACAAGGTCAAACCCAAATAAAAAGACGGGTTCAACTCAGGTGCAAATATAAATAAAATCACAACACACGCACAAGGTCAAATCCGAACTATTAGCTGGATTCAATACAGGGCAGATGTACAGGCTACGACTTCAGGCATGAAGCAGTTCAATATCCAAATACAACAATGCAGTAAAACCAAATACCCATACAATATGAAATACATGGGTACAAATGCAACGACCAGACACACATACTTCAATGATCAGTTCAAGTCAGACCAACCAGAAATGAAACGCTGCAACTCAAAGAGCATCAGCAATGCAACACTTCAATGAGCTACATACTAGTGATGCACCTCAATGCATAAACCAGTGAAGCTACACTGAACAAATAGTCAGAGACCATAATCAAGCATTGAACCAGAAACATGATCAACACAACAACAATGGTCAGGCAGTATGCACCAGGCCATACCAACCAGAAAAGGTGCAAACCAAGACACAGTGCATATATGATGTACACAAGTGCAACTACATCAACTAGACTCGACAATGAACCAGAATGCATATGAAACCAACCAAAGATATGCTACAACTCCAATGCTTAAGTGGAAATACCAGACTCCAAGTGCATCAAATTAGTTCACAAGATCACTCATGAAAACCAACAAACCAATATGCCAACAATAAATGCATCAGATCAGAAGTAAAGACAGAGTTCGAGGTCGAGACGTAAAGGCATCAGAACTTCAACCAGCACACAAGTATACATAAGCAATTTTGAGCTACAGACTGAGCAAGTACATATATACAAGTAACTGAAGACAACATGGCCAAGGTCAATGAAGCCACGGCAATCAGATGCCACTAAAAACCAACAAAGACCAAGGCTACGGCATAGTGCACCATAGGAATGCAACAGTGTAAAGAAACAAACTCGGCAACGCTCAAGACCAATACACATGAATGCACAGGGCAAACAAACTCACCAAGTAAGTGACAGCAAAACCAAAATGAAATCAGGGATTGACAGAAGCAAGAAAATGCAAGAAATCAAATGGCCGAAGTAAACACTCAAGTTAAGGCTGAAGCAGTAGAAATCAAGGAGCCGACAAAGTCAAAGTCGTTTTTTAATCAAACAAGTCAACATGAAAATGAATTCAAAAAACCGTGTCAACCAAGAAACGTGAAATATTCGAATTTGACAAAGTCAGATTAATCATCAATCGTTCAAGCATCATCAAGCGGCAGAGAAAAGAAATTGACAAATTCAAATATATTTATACGAACGCAAATAAAGGAGATCGAACGCATATATAACCCAGAATCTTCTTGGGAAAAAGGTATTCGAGTTCGAGCTAAACAGAGAACAGTAATCAATCAACTCGAATCATCGGTCGAGAAAGAGCAAAAACATAGTAAAGCAAAAGGAAATAAAATACATACCAAATTCTCAATTAATCTCGATCACAGTTGAAGCTGAAGCAAGAATCAAACTGAGTTTCACGCAAAATCTCGATTGACCGATCAAAAAAGGCGCAACTTCAAAGCCCTAGTTTTTGGAAGGAAGAAAGGAGCAACGGGACAGAGATAAAAAATAAAAAGGGGCCGGCAATATAAGAATACTAATGGGCCACTTTATTTTTGCTCCTTAAGTCTATCAATTAGGGTTTAGTTTTTGTTTTGTTTTTAAAATTCTCTTTTAAAACCGTTGTAATTACTAGTCGTGTGACTAGGGGACAAGCTACGTGGCGTAGCTTGAGAATTCGCAGCTCAGTGGCTGAGTTGTGGCAGGGTTTTGAGCGTAGAGTTAGGTTTAGTCGATAGCGGGTGTCGCGAGTTTACGTGTGTAAGCGTCTGACTATCTAATTTCTAGTAGAAACCTTGGGGGCAGCACGTAGGCAGGGTTTTGCCGAAGCTGGGTAAATTCTGTGTCGTTCTATTTCTGTATTTTATTATTCTGCTATTTGTCTGTGCTGCTATTATTCTGTGATCTGTGTTGAAATAATTTTATAAGCTTCCGTAATTAATTTTTATAATTTATTACTATCACCCTATTCAACCCCCCCCCCCTCTAGGGTGAAATCGATCATACACACTAGATATCTATATGATTCGAGATGGTAGGTTATTATTCACACCAGATTTTTTGTCTGACTCGAAGTTTATGTTTTTCCCATAACGTCTCGGGTGTTCAATCAATTTTGATTAGCTTGAGAGTTAAGGTTTTTAGATTTTTCTTTAGACGAATAAGCTTCCGTAGACGTGCCAGAGGCAAGTTAGCTATTAGAGTTCTTTTTGTTTGATTCCGCTATGTTTTTAATGTAATGGAAAAGCTATTTAATGCCTATATTTAGACTTTGTTCAATCAAGAGGGCATCTTCATATGTCGCTCTTGGTGGATTTTGTAATTATTTGTAATTTCTCTAAATATGGCTTATGTATGAGATTATGTAATGAATCTGGAATGCTGCCGTTAGTGAAATTATAATTTTTTTCTAAATTGAGTTTAAATTTATTTTTCAAATTCTTGTGTTTATGGTGTATTAATGTATCTAATATTACGACATTTGGCTATCGAGAATTAACAATTATGGATGACTACAACATCCATAGCAATTAGTTTTGGGCCTCTAAATGGGGATGTCACGACACCTCTTACTAGTGTAGATCACGTTTAGGACATGTACCGCCTCACAGTTACTTGCTAGTTTGCTGTTATAAGGCAAGGCTAGGTAACCCTTTTGTCGAGGTCTTTCAAAAATGAACGGAATACGGTCAAACAATTGTAACGCCATTATTAAGCACTACGAGAGTTACTTGGTATGCACGGAAGAGAGGACATACTGTGTTGATGATGGATTCTAACATGGTGCTGGGTTATAAATACTAGTGGGGAAAGTATGTTGGTCCAAAGAGGGACCATGGTTCTTATACGCATGTGTGTTAGTATGTAGTTATTGTTAACTTTGAGTAGATGGGGCATACTGTGCGCGTACGTGAAGTCAAGACAACTAAATAAAACAATAGACATAACTTGTAATGGAAAACAATCGGCTTAAACTATTGTTATGTATAAAAAATGTAATTTACAAGTCATTAGAATGTTATTCTGGCCCCCTCCTTATTATAGAATAGCTTTAGAGGAGCAAGTACTGGTACAATGCGAGAATGGTGGAATGACAGATTTCCTCGTGCATGCTCGACATTGATAAGAACACCACATATTAAAGGCGTCAACCTTAGTTAGTAATTATATGTTTTAACTATACTTTACTATTCCGCTGTGTGTTTATATCGATAATGCTATATAATTTTGTTATTTGAAGAACAACAAACACCAACGATTCATACTTTGGTGGACTTGGGATTTCAATTTAGTAAAAATGCAGGCCCATAAGGCGTGGGTTGTTATAATCCTGGCCTTGCTCTTGGTTTCGATATCATTCGCGGTGGTAAATTCACCTTTCGTCAATTGCCATTTCCATTAAGGTGGGTTCTAGATCGAGAAGATTCAACCATAGTCAGTCCCTGTTCAACTTCTCCCATTACCGGTTAGGTCCTGAACCGTTTCATATGGCATGGCTTTAGGCCGAGTCTTTGCTTGATCTACTTCCTTAACATTCACCTGCTCTGTTCCTTGATTTTCTTTATCGAATCCACTACTAGTATATGATCTCCTTTGCCTCCTTGAAACCCTGGCCTGGGATTGCCCTCACATTTCAGTGTTATGTGCGACAGGTTACTCCTACCCCAAGCGTGTCATGATTCGGTCAACAATAGCTTGTTGTTGGGTAGTGAACTACGTATCGAAATTTGCCACAACTCTATCTAAATTGCCTCTGGTGATAGTATCTGATCCTGGAGTACTGGATGAATGGTTGTCTTGATTAGTAGTTGTTTGGTTAGCATTCTCGCGATTAGCTTCAGCCTTGCTCTTATATTTATGAGGCATACTGAAAATCAGGCTCTCAATGGAAGCACAAAATTTGTTTGCATGAAAGTGGACAAAAACTTCCAATCAATTTTATAGTGCAAAGGAATAAAAAAGAAAATGCTAGAAAAGTGAAGTACACAAAGATTATAGTAGTTTGACACCAATTTGCCTACATCCACTGTTTATTTTTAATTTCATTTTTATATCTCAGTTTTTTAAAAATATTAGATACAAAACACACTAATTTATGGTCCAAAATATAACTCCAAATCCGAGTTCGACTTTTTTGTTCGTTAATGTCTGGTGGCTCTAAAATGTTGTCCCTATGGCTACTAGAAGCTTGGATATTTATAGAAGTGACGAGGTAGGGGGTCAGCCTGATAAATCAAATAGTTTTCTTGTATAATCTACCATGTTTAGTTATTTCCATATGTAGAAGATATGATATGGAATTCCCGTATATATCCGATTTCTTTTCTTAAATAGTAGGTTTGGTTTGGTGCTAAGGGGGTGGCTCAATGTTGCTTTGCTCGGTGTAGATAGGAGGATCGATGATCATTTTGAGCTAAGTTGCACTTCTAGGTTCGGCTACCCCATGTATACCGAACAATAATTCTTGTCTGATGACTTCTCTACGGAACAAAGAATTTTGTTCGGTGTTGCATCAACCAAACATGAATTCCTTTTCGGGAATTACACTACAGAACATGAATTCTTGTTCGGTAGTTCCACCATCATACCAAGCTGAGCAAATTCCCACTAGACCAAACAAGAAACTAGACTATCGGGCCAAACATGGCCATGCTAGACTATTGGATCAAACATGGCCATGTTAGAATATCGGAGCAAGGGATGCTAAGATGGATTGATATGGCTCCTTCTAGTCTTCCCATCTGCAATCCACTTAGCTTCCAGGGTGGCCTATGTCTCCCACTAGGGTTGTGCTAATAAATCATATCCTTTATAGCTCTTATATTACAATTTTCTTCATCCTAGATTGACTTGCGTCGCTTAACTTCTCGGACGCAAATGCCCATAACAATTGTAAATACTTTCCTCGTTGTATCTATTTTTCTTGTTCACTCCTCGTTCAAAATATACATTCCTTTTGTTTCTAAAAATAACATACCCAAATGCCACCTTCCAACAATTTATTTCAACAAGGTTAAAGATTAAATAAAACATCTAACTTTATACAAAAGTATATTTATTCGAGCATCTTATTTATCACAATAATTCATAGTTTTATGTTATTCTTTACACCAGGCTACCTTACTTATTTTAAACTAAGGCATTGTCAACGGTGTCCAATTTTGTATCAGTGATGACCGTTTTTTAAATTTTTTTAAAATTGCTGTGATTTTATTAAGAAATGTTGTTTCTCTGAACTGGAAAAATTTGCGATTGCCTCGTTATTTCGGTGATTCTCGATGGCTTTTTTCTGTTTACATTCTCGATCAGAAACCGTTGATTTTGTTGTTGTTGTTGTTGAATCAGCATTGTTTTACTTTCAATTTTTGATGAGCTTTTATCCAATTTTGCTTTACATGAGGATAAAAGAATAAATCGTTTAGTGGTTTTTTGGCGGAGTTTCCCTATAATTGAGCCCTTCTTAAACAAAAATGAAACGTAGGCTGCTCTAAATTGAAGACAAGAAGCAAAGGAAAGTTTCCTCCCTATTTTTTTTTTAGATTTAATTCTGAGATATTAAGTCCATGCACTAAGCTTTCGTGAATCATGAGTCCGGCAAAATAAACAAATCAGGGGACGAACCATCATGTCATCAAGTCAAGACATTTTGTACGTTTCCGATGTGAAAATGGCATGACATTAGTTTCTCTCATCGGTCTAATTCAACAAGCAGTTGCAAACTAACGGTTACTATGCCTTTTTAAAATTGAGACGTTAATTCTATTACGATAGCACAATCTATCTAACGTACAGTCACATACTATGCTGCTTAATGCTGAAATATAGAACATCCAATTAAAATATTTCCATGTGAGACTTGTATTAGTTGGCCTCTTCTTCATTGCATTAATATCTCTGTAACACGCGTATTATGCAAAGTTAAAACTATGCTTCGACGCTTAATTTTTGGGTATCAGTACCATATTTAATTCCATGCTCAACGACGCTGGCTTAATAAAAGTTGAGGTGTAAACAGATTGTAAACAAACCTCTACCTGACATGTTTGGATATTTGCATGTTCGGTTACAGATGCAACATCAAATGTTAACAGATTATAAAATATCTGAAATAGCATATGGCCTACGTTACTTCACTAATCTCGCATTTTTGGTTAAGCAATAGATATTTCCGTGTCTAATACGAAGTTCAACTCAAGGATGTAACAGAAGAATATTGATTTTTTAATTCCTGGAAATTAATATTTTTAATCAGTTTCATCTTCTAGTCGATTGGGCTTTAATTACGATTTGGCCCAATTTATGCAAGTTATTTAACTGGCATAGTTAAACCAAATGTAGTACTAAATAACTACATGGGCCAAGTACAAATAGATTACAAGCTTTCGAATGGGAACCAGCCGCTTCATAAACTAATCATTTTGGACTAGTGAGAATCCGTACTTTGCAGACGGGATCACAATTGGACCTAAATTTTTGTGCGTGAATGTTAAATTTTAAATAGACGATGTTTAAATCGAATACTTTATGTATGATATTACAAAAATGAGTGAGCATTAAGTCATTGAAAAACAAACTTAAAAATGACTATCATTATAGATAATGAAACATGATTAAATAACTTAATAATCACAATCTTTAACTTTTCATGGCACATCAATACCTATTGAAGTCATATATAGTTTGTTATTATATTAGCACATGTAAAATTAAAGTCATTGAAAAAACAAACTTAAACATTCCTAATAAAGAAGAATAATACTCTACGAAAAACAAAATATGTAAAAATTTGATTAATCGAAACGAACATAGATTACTAGAGCTATACGAAAACTAAATAAATATTAAATAATTTATAGTCAATTATGAACATTGAAATGGTGAATAAGGAAGCAAAATAAGCATGTTACATTTATGTTAATTATGTTCTTGAACATTGAAATGAAGAATAAGGAAAATAAAGAATCATGAATGACCTTTAGTATTCAATACTACCTAAATCGTGCATAATAAATTGTTAATTGTTTTTTCATTCATCACTCAAAGTCATAGGGGAAACATACAAAATGCTATGTATAAATTCCAATTACTGCTATTGTTATTTCAATTTGAGTCAAGGTCAATATAACATACTTGGACCTGTGATAAAGCCTTACAACCAAGATGTATTGACGGTTATCTTTCATTTAAGATAGCATGAAAGCTAGCTTAGGAGCATGCCCCTATAAAGCAAGTGTAATATGTAGCTCTAGTGTTATGCTCTTTTATTCGTAATGTCTTCGAGTTTTTTCCAGGCAAGGAGGAATATTGAAAAGGAGCAGCAGTCTTTCATTTCAATCCAACATCGGTATATTAATTCGGGTCTAAATCATTTTATTTTAAGCCAGCTCCATCAATAATCAAGTGGACACAAAAAAGCTAGGGAAATGGCAAAGAGAAAACGTCAACCCCCATGTCGTACCCCCTCTCCCCCTCCACATGTATTGGGCCTCTACTTACTAAGGGTCTAACATTTTTAAGCGCTTTTCATTCCTAAGTGATTGAATGAGGGAAGTATGTGTTTCCCCAGTCAATTTCTTTCTGTTGCCTGGTACTAAGGCTCTATATAAATTATATTCATAAAGAGATTTTTTTTTCTTACAGCCTTTGACACAGTTTCCAGTGAAGAGAAGATATTCCCAATTCAGCCAATTACAGTTTGAAGGTAATAGTTTGCAGTTATTGAGAATGCTAACGCCTATGTATAAGGTGGTTACGGGTCATGCATAAGCGCTTGTGTAATCTTTTGAAGGCATTCGTAAGCACCTTCTGCTAATGCTTTCTCCCGGCCCCGACTAGGTAAAGAAAGTGATTTTATGATATGAGCAAGTGTAACGACGCAGAATTTCAGTCATTTGAAATTCGGATATTTAATTTATTTTAAATATTCACAAGTTAATTTTATAAGATAAATAGCTTATATTTCGAATATAGTAACTAGATTAGATAATTAAATTATTAATTTAATATTTGAAATTGCAGAAATAATTGAGATTTGAAATTTTTGAGAATGGAAAAGATTTATAAAGTTGTTTTACATTCTATTTGAATTAGAATGATGTTAGTAAACTTTTAAAATTGAATTAAAAGTTAATTTATAGAAACTGAATATTTTAATATTTAATTAATGTTTAAAAATTGTTATTTTTCAAACAGTCTCGCATTTTGAAGAAAACAGTTTTATTGGATCCATAATATTATATTATTGTAGGATTTCAAATTTCGTGTTAATCAGATTTACGGTTTAGTCGTGGCAAGCTAAAACACGTATAGATCCGTTTAAGTAAATTTTTAAATTTAAATAGTCGATTTGAAAGCCTACCTTCCAAATACGATCGAATTGGCTCTCGATATATGTTCCATTGTGTTTGGAATAAGGGTAAAACATCATAAATATTAAGCGGCACGCTTCGTTTGAAGTTTGAAAATCTTTCGGGTGAATAGTGTCGCAAAATTTTCTATAAAACGACGTTATAATTTCTATTTTTCACACAGAAAACCCTAGCTAGGGCTAACCGCCACTAAACATTTCAATGGCCGAGGATTTCGATTCTTCCTCCCTCTTTTTCTCCAAACCCATCAACCAATTCATAAAACTTTCTTCTGCAAAGTTGTAGAAAGCAACGAGATCTTCGAGATCAACGGTCGAGATTGGATTTCGAGCTATGGATCAACGGTAATTCGAGTGCAAATGTCAAACGTTCGAGCTCACTTTTCTATGTGTGGATGCGACCGAATTCATCAATTTTCTCGGTTATGGAGGAGCTAGCATAGGCCTTTCGACTGGTGGCTGTTGATCAACGTGAAGATGATTGGTGGTGGTCGCGTCATTCGATTTTTAGTGCATATATGTGTTCGATTTTGAGTGTGAGGGAAGAAGATGCTAGCAGTGGTCGAGATCTACTTGATCAAAACGAATGGCCTAGACTAAAAAGGTTTAAAAGTAAATAATAAAATAAAATTTGTAAATGATTATAATATAAATTCGTATAAACTTCTAAATGTCATAGCTTCTTCATACGAGATTCGTTTTTGACGAAACAAGTTGCGTTGTGTCCGTATTGACGAGCACTATATTTTGGAGCCGGTTTGGAGTTGATTGGAAATAGTGTAAATTTTGAGTAAAATTAAACGCTTGTTTAATTTTATTCGGAATAAAACACTTCAACTGCTATTGAAACCAAAGTGAGTACAACTCACTCTTTCTCCCTCACTGATATTTTTATATAAGTGAAAATAAATTTATTTATGTTGTTTGATGATTGTTTAGATGATATATGATATGCTATATATATTGATTGGTATCTGGATATATTCCTTCCTGTTGGAGCAGATGAGACCCTATACGTTCCTGTGTATGAGCGGATGACCCATTCTATGCGCGTCTGCCTCGAAGCGGACATTGTATTTATTTTATAATATGTATATTTGTTGCAGGCAAAAGGTTGGAGGGATCCAACTGGATTCCTCACCAGCATTGGTTTTATTTACAGATATTGTTATATATTCTGTTATCATGTGAAATATGATGTTTTGGATGCCGTGATTGTTGTATTAGTGTTGTTGTAGCACTGGGCCTATTTTGGAATTATAAAATATTAAAGTGATGATTTTCAAATTAAAAAGGATTTTCGAGTGATTTTGAAAATAGATGTTTTATTAAATTTTGAATTGTTGAGAAGTGAATTTATTTTAAATAAATAAAAGTAATAATTTTTATGTTAGAAAAATTATGATTTTTGTTAAATATAATCAAAATGCGATTTTTGAAATGTGAAGTCAACTATTTTGTGAAATAGTATAAACTGAGATTTTTGAATTTATTATAAATGGTAGGTATATCAGATTTGTAAAATTGATATTTTGTAAATAAAAATGATGAAATTATAAAGGAGTTTTATAAGCATTTTTAAATAAAGTTATAATTGGATCTTGTAAGTGAATAAGATTTATGAATTTGTGAAGTTATAAAATGAATGAATCTCTAAATAAGAGAATTTTAAGTAATTAACTTGTAAATTGGATTTCGGCATTTAAATGAGATAAATAGAATTTGTTAATAAAGTGATTTTATATATAGAAGTTTCTATAATATATAAATGGAATTTATAAATCTGAAATCAAATTATTTTGTAAGTCAAATATAGAAGCTTATTTGGACAGTGAATAATAATTTAAATTAAATAAATGTTTTGGAAAGTGTTATTTTTAAATGTAGTTAAATTGTATGAATATGTTTTAAAATGTGTTAAGTATTGTATACATAGATTTCAACATTCATTATTGAAATAGAAGTTTTAAAAAATAAGAAAATGATGGACTATAACACTGTTGTTATAGAAATGAATTTTTAAAGGAAATGTTTTGTATAGTATATGCGATTTATATATCTATCTACTTATTGAATCCCTATACTAGTGATTTTGGGTTGTCGTAACGATGTTTTACGCAACATTCGTTTTGACTCAATAAATGTGTTTAAAGAGAATGTTTTCCTTAAAGAATAAAATAAATACTTAATCATGATTTAAGTATATGTAATATTTTCTAAGTATTCAAAATAAAGAGATTTGTTAATAAATTATGTTTAAATAATTATATGGAAATGTTTTCCAATATTGAAATATCGAAATGGTTTCGAGAGTACATTTTTTAAAGATAATTTGATGTGAATATCTGGGAAGTGATTTAATTAATGAAAGATTAATTAAAAGGGCCTAGTGATTGCTTATGGTTTTAAATATTTGTTTGTTTGCTTTGATAGTTAAATAACCAACTATCAAATTTGGCTATTTTTAGTTTCTCGACTTGATGTGGGATCTATTTAGTTGTACACTTAGTACGTAGCCTCCTGTGTAGGCTTGATTATTGTTTGTGTTCAGGATGTTGATTTGTATAATGCGGAGTATTACTCCAATCTATCGAGCTTCCTTCTTGGTCGAAGGATAGCAAGTTGGAGACGTGATAAGTTTATGAGATTTAGTTTCTGTGTGAGGTTGTGAAACGCTTTTGCGTTGTTGGTGCGAAGCGACCGGGATCGGATTTATCTGAAAACCACTTCGGACCAACATTTATGCGTTCGATTGTGCAGATTTTGATGATATTGATATTCCAGATTTTCATAGTGAAAGATTGCTTGTTGATCGTTTGAGATTAAAATCCCATTATACTTATAGTAGCAGTGGTCTGTTCGTTATGAAATATTTAATGCAAGGAACATTCGTTACTAATCCTAGGGATTTTTTGACAGGATGTGGTAGGAAAGTACCTTTGGTTTGTCCCATTCCAGAATAACTTCTATGGATGTTTGTCTGACATTGCATTTCTACAGATTACGTATATTGGTTTTAACAAACGTACATCAGTGATGGCGGAGAAGACAACTTCTCTTAGCTTAACACCCTCCTTGAGACGTATGAGCTTAAGAGTTGTATTTTGTGGAAGACAATTAGTAGTTAACAGAAATGGCCATGTGACATTCAAAGTGATGTGATATGTGATATGTGAAAGGTAATCGTTATCTTAGGTCTCATCGACCGGAAATGACCAAAATAGGGTTAGATGCAGCAAGGCTAAGTGGGTCGCTCCCAAGTTGGGTATGATCAGATATATCTTTACATGCTATGACGTTGTGTATCTGATTATTGTTGTTTGTATGCTACAGGTCCCTTGAAAAAGGTCGGTAACGACCAAAGGATGACATATTCGGTACTATCTAGTTACTTAGGTAGGTCGGTCATGTGTTGGTAGAGGGCAGATGTTCTGTCCCTCGGGACATCCATCTAGAGGTGTACCCATCGGAAGATAGTCACTTCACCTGGTCATTTGTATGGAAATCCATACCTCACTACGAGCTTGCGGTTTTGTTTGTAATGGTGTAATGAATAGCCCCGAAATGCTATATGGGTAACCAATTCGGCTATGATTAATATTATTTGTATATACTAGAGGCTAGTATAATATAAGAGGATTTGATATGAAATGATTTAGTTTAGGTAAAAACTTGTTCGTGTTTATGTGTGGGCTTGTCTTACGAGATACTTTGTTTTAAAAGGAAAAGTTTGGTAATTTAATAAATTCAGTTGAGTGTGTTTCTCACGCTGGTTTACCAGACTAATTCAGGCATTCTTCCCTTTCAATGCTCGGGTCAGATCGAGTATATTTGCAGGTTCAGATTTGGTGCCTTTGGAGCTTCAGCAGGGGAGCCGGAGATCTTCATTTTCGTATACACGTATCTGTTTTGATTATCCGTTGTGCACATAGTTATTATTGTTGTGTATTATTGGCAATTGTAAGGACATGTTATTATAACTGTTCAGGATGATAAATAATGATTGATTGTTGAACTCTGATTGATGTATGTATATACAGTTTCTATTTTGTAAATATCATTGATATAATATTATATGTTTTCCGCACTACAACAAAAAGACCCTACAATAGCGCTCGAAAAACGCTATTAAAGGATATTATAGCGGTTCGATAAACGCTGTATAACGACATGTGATTAAAAAACAACCAACATTAGATAGAAAAAAAAAGTGCTATAAAAATTGTTAATTTCATAGCGCAAATATTGTGCTATGTTATTTATTTTTATAGCGGCAAATAGGCGTTATTGATTAATATCACAGCGCTATTAGCCCGCTATGAAATTCGTTATTAGCCACAAAATACTTTTTATTTTTTCTAAGATAGCACTAATATTGCGCTATAGAAAGTGGTAATAGCGGATTATTAGCGCGGTATTCGAACAGGTTATTGTAGACGGTGACTTGTCACAACTCTAATATGCCGCTATAAAAAGTCAGCTACAATAGCGCTTGTACTCTGCTATAATATCTTATTTTATAGCGCTTACTGACCTATCATTCATCATTATTTATAGCGCTTTTTTGTAATACCATAGCGCTTTTTATGGTCTGCATCTTTAATACTAACAGATTTGATAGCGGCCATTAGGCGCTATTAAATATTATAGCGGTTTTGAAGTGCTATAATTTAATTTCACAATTCAAAAATTTTCTACATCCTACTAATAAACTGCAGTATTAAATACCAATATCAAAAGGCACAATAATAATCATAAAAGATAATAAATATAGAGATGTAACACATTACATTAAACATACCAAATATTCATACACATCAAAACGCAGTAGCAAATATTTTAAGCACACCTCAAAAATTAGTAGCATGGTTTAAAAAAAAAACAAGTACATATTTGATTGTTTGCATTAAAATGAAGATCACAACTTTAGCATCTTCTTCTTTCACACACCTGCAAATAAGATAAATAATTACATTAAGAATGATACATAATTAATGATAGATGTTTTTACATGTAACAAAAAACTAAATTATTGCATATTATTGCATGTCTATTCGTACATGTTACTATCCATTTGGAGTTGGAATGTCCTATCCATAATTCTACCACAACGCATATTGTCATACAAATAAGAAACTATGCAGCGATAGATTCTCTTGAAAGACAAGATAATCCAAAATTTGTTGAAAAATTAAGTGGTAGCACTATAAGTATTTGTTTCATCTGAGTGTAGACTCCTTAGAGGATTCCTAGATATGGTGATACACCATGTGATCCAAATAGAGAACATATACAAATTCATGCCCAGGTACTTATGAAAGATTTTATTATTATTATTATTATTATTACTACTACTACTACTACTATGATGATGATGATGTATTGCACCTGTCCCTGTGCCTGGAGGGGAAAGTTTGAGATAAAAATGCATCGTTTGTGGTTAATTTCAAGAAACTACTCTAGAAAACAGCGAGAACTTTTTGTCTTCTGAATGGTAAAAGATTGATCTGGTAGAATTCAACATTATTTTTTACTATTTGAGGTACGTTTTATGTTGATCTTTTTGTATCTAAAATATAAGAACTGAGAGAAAAAGTGATCTAGTACGGTTTCATGAGTTCAAATTTTCAACTTTTATTTGCAGCCCCGTAAGGAGAAGCGATATGTAGATTTTTAATGTAGTGCATGCTCAGGAAAAATGCTCATCAATAGGATAGCATGTACAGTAAGAAGAACTAATTGTTGATAGTTAATGTTGCATATTTGTGGAGGAAAAAAGACCTGAGTTTCCTTATGACTGTTGTGAGCGTCAACAGGCTGCGATTGATATGCGATCCTTCTTTTAACCTAACACCATCTGGATGAGTTTGTGAGACTCTCTCATTTCCTGCTAAATCAACCAAATTCTGCAGATTTTATATTCTATAAATAACATGATCATAATTCAACATCGAGATATTAAAATGAAACAGGCAGAGATACTCACTAGATTAGCTACAAAAGATTTCACACAACCCGAATTGTCACGTAACCTGCTTTCAATTGCCTGGATCAAAATAATGTACACAACCAATATTAATGGAACTTCACGGAATTCAGGAATCATATATCCATGTCACTGCGCTTACCAGTCTGATTATCTGGTGTGACCTTGAACTAGTGTCATTCAAAGCAGTTTCACCAACCTGTCTTTTGGCTGCAGTTCAAGAATACTCTACTTCAGAAGCCATGTTTTACTCATTAAAAAAAAATTATTACCAACCTTCGCAAATGCCAATAAGATGCCGTAAATGCTGATCATCTTTAGCTGTTTCTTCTTCTAATTTATCAACAATAGTTCCTTTCTGCATAAACAATGATACTTTATACAGTTCTATATCAAATACTATTTGTAGTTTGTACTTTGAAATTTAGAAGATAGTAACACCTCTGGGTCATCCAATAGCCTAAGTGGGCCAAAATCTGGATTTAACAGGTCATGTACTATCTCATTATAGATTTTGATATTAATGCTGATCATCGTGTGCTACCCGGTTTCAAAGACAAACTGATTCAACTCGAAATCTTTTCAATTTAAAGCATCTTCAATCTCAGTTCAATTCAAATCGACACACTTTCGATTTCAATTCAAATCAATTTCAATTTCCGCTTTAATTAAAATCAATTTCGATTTCGATTTCAGTTCGAATTAATATCAATTTTCATTGATTCGATTCAAATGGTTTAAGTTTCAATTCAATTCTTGAGTTTAAACCATTTCAGTTTATATAAAGTTCGAGTTCAATTTTAGAATATTGATTTATATCACTTAAATCAAATTAAACTTCAGTATTCAATTTAAGGTTCAAAACTCTGCTCATCCCATAACTGCCTCACACTCCCCCCTGTGATATAAACAGATCCCGACCATAACCACCACTGCTCCATCCCTTGACTATCAAAACTTCATATCATATCCCTGAAAAGCAACATTCTTTCCCACTGAATCAAACTTCTCATACATCACTCAACTACCACACCAACCATCTCCACGCATCTCTGTCACTAACAACTACAAGCTTCACCCCACGTAGTCATTACTACCACTCCACGACAGCATCTTCATTTCATTTCAACATCTGCATACAATTACCTTTTCTTGACACTTCAGATATACCAATTCATGTTTCGGGCAATCGAAACACATGAGCATATGGTGCATCACTTACATTCCTCACACTCCGCTACTTATATCCTTCACTTTCATTCAACTGTAGTTCCTCCAACCACTACTTCTACCATCCACACAACATTCACCATCAACTTGCACAGTTATTCAAACCCACCTAACAAAGATCCACAGCAAACCCCTTCCACTTGCCACTGTCAATACTTGCTTTCGAATTTCAACTCATCCACCAGAGCAACTACTATCACCAGAGCAAATACTTACTTGCTGATTCCAGAAATCTTAATCTGTCAGTCCTATATTTGATTACGTTTGTCCTCTAATCAATAAACCGCAACCAAGAGAGAGAGAGAGAGAAAGAGTGAGAGATTATTCATATAATCCGGTTTAGTTGATCAGTAAATGAAAGATAGAAAAAGATTCCAAGAAGGAGGAACATTGAACTAAATCTATTAGTTCAGAATTGTAGATTGCAAAGGAAAAACAAAGTGATACTCTACAGATAGACAAAGTATAAACAGAAGGCCGTCACTATCTTATACTAGATGGCAATGGGGGTTCCATAAGGCCGTATATAAATTCATGGAAGGAAAAACAGCCAAGTGTAACAATGTGAAAAATAGCTTCTGAACATGTCAGAGAAAAAAAAACAATATTATGACAAGATATCACACAAATTGTAGCATAACTGATTTACCTCAACTAGCGCTGGAGTTGAAGTTTTAGAAATGTACTGGAGTTGAAGCATTTATAAATTATAGATGTCACACAAAAGAAGTTTTAGAAATGTACTGGAGTTGAAGCATTTATAAATTATAGATGTTATTTCTAATTCTGTATTTAAAACCCAAGTTGAAGCATTTATTAATTAAAAAAATTCTATGAAGTATAATACTTCAAAGACCAAATTGGATTGCTTACTAAAATAATCAGGTATATAACATAAAGGAAATTACTTGCTGAAAATAACTAAATAATATTATTAGTTACCTTTTGCGTGATGAGAATTTAGGTTACCTTTGCGCCATCACAGCATGAACCGGAGTCCCACACGTAGGGTGAAGCAACACATCCAGCCCAGTAAAGGAGCTTAACCAAAGTCCAGAATCTTCAGATTACCTATGATATTGATAAGGCAAGAGCTAAATAGCATAAAATTTAGGAACCTTCCCAATTTTTATGTTATTCAACTATGCCTCATCAATATCATTTAGACCTTATACGATAGTGACAACATCTATATCATCCTGTTGACTGCTCTGGCTGAACCCAAACTGTATAAATTACACATGTATAAATGTCACGCTCATTAAACTGAAAAGAATTTTCAATAAGAAAGAAACTTACCCACATAAAAGGCGACCAATAAGTAGAACCGCAATAGAATTGCAATCATAAGCAACAGCATACAAAGTGTTGCCAAGAAACAGCATGACACTGCTGAATATAAGAGGTTTGAAATATGATGTATTTGACCAAGCACTGAAATAAACAGAAGAAAATATCTGGGCAACAGCCATTGATCCTATAACCACACCACATACTGTAGCTGCAGCACCTAAACTTATAGAGTAATCATCTACAGTCGGAACTATTATATACGTGTTCACCATATAGAGGAAAGTGTTTGCTAAGTTTAACATTAGTGACATAAAGTGATATCTTTCATTTATGAGTACATCACGGTCTTCTTCTGAACTTGGCAAATCATCTTGAGCAATGAGAGCATGTTGTCCTATATATCGAAGGAAATTTGTTGAATTTGCCAATCTGTTGACTGCTGTGTTTATCGAATCAATTATAGGATCCTGTGTGTTACCAAAGTGGGATTCATATGCAAGAATTTAGTATATAATATAGTTTGTAAGGGACTGAAGAAAAAAGCAATTAACAAGAGAACCTATAAACAGAACAGGTGCAATATATAACAATTAACAAAGCATACGATGTCATATGTAGCAGCACTTACTTGGTCATTGAGCATTTATGAAAATTCTTTGCGAATCTGACGACGATCATATTTGTCTAACATTTGACCAACAAATACCTACTCTAGCTCCTACAAGCCCCCATGATAACCCAAAAAGAATGCTATTTAGAGATGAATCAACACCTAACTTCTCATCAAGTAGATCAAAATCCATTGAAAATAGTACATGCACACTAACATATGAAAAGAAGGATATCAAAGTCAAACAAGTAGTTGGTATGAACACAGAAAAACTTACTGGTCCAGGTGCTCATCGGTATCATTCTGCTTTATCTCATCGTGCAGTTTATTTGTCGAGGACATCACCATCGGATGATAGCCTATCTAGAGCCCTTCAGGCATGCCACTCTCTGCATCTGCATTATAATGAGGTAAAGTTGATTTTATCAGTTTAATATAAGCTAATGAAAATTGGACATAAGAGTTGGGTAAAATACTGAATTATGATTCGTGTAGGTTATTGTTTTTAATATATACCTATATGAGTATAACTGTTGACGCTGTGATTTGGATGGAAGCGGGTCTTCCTTTTCTCTTGTTCTTTTCACAATTTTGATCATGTGCTTTACCTTTTTCAAATTTTTCACTCATATTTAGCTACATTTAACGTTAACCATTTGTATCCAAACAGGAAGTACATTGTGGTACTTCAGGGATAGTGAGCCTAGCAGAATATCTTGGTACAAATATATCAGATCATATTCCAGAGACACCCAATAGAATTTCCGATGGAGAATAGAAATTCTACTAATTTGCACTGACAGACAAAAACTGCAGGAAGTTGAGGACCTGATGGAGAATTATAAGTGAGTCTGTAACTTAATTATTTTCCCTGTGTATATGAATGCCTGTAGTGTAGTTTGTTACTTCAGATTCCTAGTTGAGCAACCTTTCATGCCTTTGATTTTCAGAACATTTATTCAGAGATTGGAAACTGTGGGTCCAAGAAAGATGACAAATGAGGAAAAGCTTGCTTTCTGGATCAACATACACAACGCTATATTAATGCATGTAACGGTTCATTTCCTTAGCAAAATTACGTTCATACATATATGTATCCATTTCTCTCTATTGAAACTTATTACCATTTTTCAGGCATATTTAAGTCGGGGAATTCTTCAGAAACAAACTAAAAAGGAATCACTTCTTATTCAGATAGAGTTAAAGTTCAAACAGAAAATTTTGCTCAGTTTTACTATAATTCATTTGAAAAACAAATAAATCACAACTCTTCATTACAGCCATCATGTGTGATAGGTGGTCGCTCTATAAGTGCATATACAATACAACGATACATACTTGGGAGTCGTACTAGTTGCCATGGTCAAGTATACATCAACTCCTTGTCAGTTTTATGTTTCATATTAAACCCACCATCTTTTCACACTTTCAAATATACTAAATCAACTCATCAAACATTTTAATCAAATTTGTAACAGTAAATGAATTACCTTATATACTATTCTCTTTACAGTGGTTTCGTTCTATACTTTCTCCGAGAATGAGATTAAAAGCTGGTGGTGAATGGAGAGCATATGTGATCGAACGCCCAGAACCACTTCTTCACTTTTCTCTATGTTCAGGAAGCCATTCCGATCCAGCTGTAAGTTTCATCTATTCCTGCATACAATACAGCAGCATGTAGTATTTATTTGTTAGACAAATATGATGTTATTGCTTAATTATATCATGCAACATCTGCTATTCAGGTTCGGGTTTATAGCTACAAGCGAGTATACCAACAGCTAGAATTGGCTAAAGATATTACTGAAATATTTAAGAAAGTTCATCTACCATATGATTCAAGGACAGCAAAAACGCTTTAGCTATCGTAGGCAGAACTAGTCAACATGAATGATTAATTTTAGAATTTCAAAAACATAGATTCCGGCATAAAGTTTACTGTAAACTATATATTACTTCAACTGAATCACTTTGAACCAAAAATTGACAAACCACGACAACTAAAGCAAATATAAATCCGTGTACATTTCCAACGTAGTGGATAAAGTCTAATGTACATCCGTGTGCATTTCTACAGTAGTGTACATTTATGTATGCTTCTTTCCATTTTTCTTCTTTTTTCCTTTGAATTGATGTTATAATGGTTAATTAGTGGATGCTATAATTTGGTGCAGAAGTTACTGATCATATTTGGAAAATGGTACCAAATGATTTTATTTTTATAAAAAATCATGATTACATACCTCAACTAACACAACCTCAAAGCTAAGACGAATATCTAAATCATACTTTTGCCTAATTGGGTTGCAAATTACATGCCTCAGCTTTAATTTTGTAACATACTCATCCGGTTAAGCAAACACTGGTTTTATTTACTACTAGCTTATGTACAAGAAACTATATAATCACAACCTGAACCATCGATAAATAATTCAATAATTTCGGAAAATTGCAGAAGTTACAAAAAAATGTAGGGTTTGAAAAAATCATACCGTTTCCCAGCATATTTCTTGATGCATGTTGGTTCGATTTAGGGCTTGTGAAATTGCACGAGATTTAGACATCCCGATCTAGTAGTTGATTGGGCTTGTGTTCGACAACGGTGAGATTCCAATTAGGGTAAAAGAATCCGTCTCCATGTATGGAACCCAAGGCAAGGGAGGGGAGTGACAGATAAGGTTCGATGAAAGTTGAAAGACAAAGATAAAGGAAGAGGAGATGGCGGCGAAAAATAAGGCGGTATTAATTTGTCGAACGAACTTGAAGTGGAAGAGGGAAATAGTTTGGAAAAGAAGCGGCCAATGAAATAATTGGGGATCCCGCTTTATGAAAAGTGTTACATAACGTATCTATATTCTAAAGTAAAAAAAATTAAAAGGAACAATAACGCTATAGCAAAAAAGCGCTATCTATTTGCGTTATAGAAATAAACTTTTCTTGTAGTATATAAGCATGGACAACCTACTAACTTAAAACGATCCACCAACATAATATAAATGCCACAATTGTGGTTCCTTAAGTTTGATTTTGAAACTCTGAACTAGTTTTTTTTTATTCTTAGCAGTTATTCTTATGGTATTTTTTACCATTTCATATAGAAGTTTGTATTCCATTCATTTCAAATATTTATTTGTTTCGGTCTATTATTTATTTCCCTGAGCATACAAATCAATATTCTTTTATTCGCAATTGTTATATAAAATTCTTTCCATGATGTTTTTCATGCAATTTCTATTTTTTTATGTTCCTTAAATAAACTATAAAGCAATTATACTTAGCATGTTTTGCTTTGAGAAGCAAAAAAATAGGATAATAAGAGTTATTAAATTCAATTAATTAAAGATGTGATTGTAAAAATACACAAAATATGTACTTCTGAAAGTATTGGTTGAACACAAATGAAAATTAGTATAATGCTCTGAATCAAGAATATTCTAAATCAAATAAACACGAAAAGAAACAAAATTATAAATGAAAGCAATAAAAACCTGGTTATACATATAAGCGATAACAACTTTTATCCTTATTAACGTTATTAACCAATATGATGCAACAAAAATTACAAAATTTTAATTAGAAATAATTCATGATAATATACAAATTAATAAAATCAATAATTAACATTCACTAATATATAATCAAATGCATGCATCTTTATCTATAGTATAATTTTTTTTAAAAATCTCATTATCACAATAATTTTCAGATGATTTAGAAAAAAAGAACCTAAAAAAATTAGAAGATTTTACAAATCCAACCGTTGGTGGAGTCATTCCTATAAGGATTAAAATGAGGCATATAAATAAAACATAGAAAATGATGAATATTGATAAGAGAAAATATCTAGATATAAATAAGATAAAGAAACTGAATAAGGGAAAATGGCTAATATCTTAAAAGAGTAAAATACTTTATCCTTTACAATGCTGTTTTTATTATTAAGTAGAGAATTATATGAGACCTTTTTATATAATTTTTTTTATTTCAATTGAACCAAGAGAATGATAATGAAGAAGTGATGGAAAATTAAATAAGAAATGAAATTAACAATTAGAGTTTAAATTTTAGTAGAGACTAAAGTTTAAAAAGGAATAAGTGAAAGGAAATATTGGAAAATGCATCTTCAAATGATTAAGAGTTAAGTATAAAACTTCAAATTGAATGAGGAATTAAGATATAAAAGGTCACCATTATCATATTACAACTCCCATGAATGTAATGAAATGAAAATGGCGACCATTCTCAGATCTCTCATAATCCCTCTCATATCTTCCTTCCCCTTTCGTTCTGTCTGCAGCCTTCAAATCCCCTACGCTTCGACTCAGATCTGAATGGCTAAAAACCAGAAGCTCAAACGACGCTTCGCGGCTTCTGTTGAATCTTCATCAATAACTAGACCTGCATAACAGTTCTCTACCTCCATACTAGAGACGCCTCCTGTTCCTCAAATAACTTTCATTAACCCCGTCAATTCCATCAATCTAGAGTCGAATGTGTACCATATTTATCCTTTGGATGCTGTCACGGCTGATTTAAGATTGATTAACCCGATGACGAATGTCACAGCTGAAATAGCAAACTCATCGACTGCTGTTTTCCCTTATCAGGTATACCTTTGGTAACTCCTTTAACCCCGATTTCTAATTTAGTTCAATCTATCGGTAATTAAGTTGGTTCTGAATGCTACAATATAAATGGGAATGCATAATCTGCTGAGTTGAATAGTGGTCTTGAGCCGGTTTTGAGTGGTTCATTTTCCTCTAGTGATGGTGATAGGAATATTGTAGGGAAATGTAGGCCACATGATGTAGACGTCTGCACTTTAGCTTCCAGGCAGGGTGTCAATGCTGTCGTTAATTCTCCTATAACAGAATCAAGAAATCATAAAACTTCGGTAACTATCATCGATAAAACTAGTAATAAATCTGGAGGTGATTGTGTCAATGCCGTAAACAACCCTGTAGTTGATAAGCCAGCTTGGTCTTCATTGTTTAAATCATTGTCTAGAATTGCTGGTGCATATTCCCCATAGAAATTTTGCACTCAATTCATTGATTGGATTAACGTGCTCCCTCCTGAAGTGATTGAAGAGGCCATGAGCCAGTGGTCTGAACACTCGGTTGGTTTTTTTCTAGATGCTTCATCTTCATTTTCGGTTGTTCATGAGCAATGTAAATGCACATGGAAACTGAAAGGTACTCTTTATGTCCAATATATAAATTCCTTTTTCTACTTTATATTTGGAAACAATGAAGATAGACTAATAGCTTTTAAGAATAGCCCTCTCATTATTGAGGGGAAACCATTTATTGTGACTCCTTGGAGTGTTGGAATAAACAAACCAAGAGAGCATATTCTCTCTATTCCAGTTTGGGCCACTTTCTCTAATATTCCTATCCTATAATCTCTGATTGGTCTAAACTAGCTTGCAAGCCTTATTGGTGAGTTCAAATGTTTTGATGCTAATAACATCGCTCGCAAGAATTTATTATATGCTAGATCATTGATTGAAATAACCCAAACTAATCCCTATCGTCAATATTAAAAGTTCGAATCCTGGAAGGTTGTGATGTGGAGACAAATGCTAATTACAGCTGGAAACTCGATAAATGTACAAACTGTTAGTCATTTGGACATTCTATTGAGAAGTGTTCCATGTATGCTCTTTTGGGTAACTGACGAGAGTTCTTAGGTTCACATGGACACTGAAATGAGGTATGACCCACAAATGCATAGTTATCAGATTATGAAAATAATGAAAACCAATGCTCCGATACCAATTGTTAGGGATGCGGATTAAGGATCTTAAGGCAGAAATAACACTAGAGGGGGGTGAATAGTGTTTTAAAGAATATATGAACTATATGACTAAATTAAAACTTTCATCACAAATCTAAACAGAATTCTAACACAGAATGATCACAGAACATATAACAAATGCAAATAGAAAAATAAAGCAAGTAAAAGGAAAGAACACACCGGATTTTATACTGGTTCGGAATCCTCCTACATCCAGTCCTGCACCAAGGCAATATCCTTGTACAGATTTTTATAAGCCAGTATCCAAATTACAACCCTCAATTTCTAAGGCCTTGAGGAACCCTCCTATCTCCGAGTCTGGGGTAAACTCTCTTGATTTACGGGACACAAGATCACCCTAATACTTCATAATAACAATCCTTTTGAATGGATAGACTCTATGGACTTTTTGAATAAAAATTAATCCTATAACTCTGAATAGCACTTTGATCTTTAGTAGAATGATGGAGAATCAAATAGAGAGAGTATCTAAATGATTTCCTATTGAGAATTTGGCAGAATGATGGCACGATCTTGAAAATATGAAGTTTTATGGATATGGAATGGAGAAGAAAGAGTGAAGAAAATAAGAAAGTAGTTGTTAAAAAATTCATTTTGGAAGCCTTTATATAGATGCACAACAGTCATAACCATTGGCGAAAGGTTTTTGAACGAATGGACACTTCTTTTGAAAATTGAGTTTTGAATCCAACTGTCACCATGTCGACATGGGGTATCCCCTTATGTCGACATCCCATAGTTCAAAATTATAGAGATGTTGTTTTGTAAAGACAATTGAATTTAAAACAAGTTGAAACTTCTCTGAAGCAAAGTAAAGTGTTTAAACAATATTTTGAGATAGAGAATGAATATAAAACATTATTTTAAATATATATATATATATATATATATATATATAATTGATATAGACCGTCAATTATGTAAGTAATATTTAAAATCAGAATAAGTTTTGATGTCTTAAAAATAGAAGTTTTTAAAAATCAGAATAGAGGAATATTTCAAGGCTAAAATAAAGTTTGAAAACATTTTTGAAAACATGATTTTGAAAGCTAAAACATTTTGAAAACAGATTTAAAAAACATTTTGAAAAATCTATTCAAACTGAAATTGCAAGAACCTTCCTACAGAGCTCCTCCATAGGACTCGAGAACTTGTACAAAGTAGTTTAAGTGATTTTGATTTTCGTGCGTTTGTAAGTCACTTGTTGTAGGTTTGTAAGCTACTTGTCGTGGGTTTGTAAGCCACTGATTTCGATAGAAATTGGGTTCCATCCCAAAAGAAAATTGGAAGAAAGATGAGAGTGCTATTATGAAGTTTTAACAAAATACTAGACACTTATCTTGAGATCTTGAAATATTGATTCTCTAGAGTCTTGAATCTTGAATCTCTAATCTTCATCTTGATGCTTGAGTCTTTATACTGATCAGTCTTTGATGATACCTGCATATACTTCCTATATACATATATATATATATATATATATGGAAATGTTAGTATATATTTTATAAAGTAAAGTATAATAACTATATAAGGTTGTTGTCATCAAAACATCATCAACTCAGTTCCTAACAATCTCCCCCTTTTTGATGATGACAACCTTTATTTATAAAATATTCTTACCATACCATAACTCTCCATAACTCCCCCTTACTCCGTGACTTCTTCTTAAAACTACAACTCCCCTTTATTCCATGACTCCCCCTTACACCAAGCACATATATTTTTATAACTTTCTCCCCCTTTGACATCAGCAAAAAGGAATAAAAGATTTACCTGTTCTAAGATAATCAAGTATATATAGAATAAAAGTGTAAAGTGAACGTGTAAGTGATAAGGTGTGTGAGCATATATATAAGTGTAACTTGACAATCAAATCAATATCATACATAGCAAACCAATCATGTATAGTATATGAAGTTATATACAAACCAAATCCAAATCAAACTTAAGTAAACAATTCAATCAAATCCTAATCAAATCTAAATCAAATCTAAATCAAATCAAATCAAACAAACAAACATACATAATGATCAGACATTCCTTGGGACTTCCACCCATCCATCTTCTCCAAAGATAGGATCAGTTTTGATAACATCCCAATTATCTTTGTCGAGAGTGACCGGTGGATTTGCTTCGGGTTCGTCTTTACTAAGGCTTGAGATCATCCAACGAAGTGCGTCGAAGTGTCTCTCTTGCTCTTTGATCATCTGCATTTGGCTTAATTCTAAGTGCCTTTGATTTCTAAGTATAAAAGAGAGAATATTCTTGAAAGAAGTAAGAGTTTCTTCAAGATTTTCACTTAAGTTCTTAATTGGAGAAGCCATAATTTAAGAAATAAGTTGAAGTATGAGAGGAGATGAATAGAAATGGAGGTAGAGAAGTTTTTCTGGAAGAAATAGGTATTTATAGGAGTTATTAGCCATTCAAAATGAATTGTCACTTGGCAAGAATTTGAAGTTAGAAATTGTAACTACTTTCTGACTGTTATATGTCGACATGGGGGGATGGGGCATGTCGACATGGTCTAAACAGAATGACCAAGTTGAGTTATTTTTGATTTCTAAGTTTATACTAGTGGACCTATATAAACTTAAAATAAATAATTATCAGAGATATATAAAGCTGGAAAACATAGAATAAAATAGCATTACTTATATTAGTTAACATTACATAATATTAACCAAAAAAATAGAAAATACAAAGATAAACGATAGCTAGAGAGATAATGGCTAGGATTAGTTTGATGAAGATGATGATGAGGACAAGCCAAGTTTCCTGCCTATCTTCCCAAAGAACTTGTCGATCTTGGTAGAGATTTTATCCATTTTCTTGCTAATAGATCTCTTAAGAACCTTTTGGTTTTGAGCAAGTATCTTTTGGTTCTTGAGTATGGTTTTGTTGGACGGATTGGCGGGTGTATGTGGATACTCTATACTTTCTAAAGAGGTTTCTTCGTCTTCCTCTTCTTCTTCAATTTCCATTCCTTCCCCTTCTTCTTCCTCTTCTTCTCCCTCTTCTTCCATCTCTTCATGAGCAAGTCTCTCTTCCTTTTCGGTAAGTGTTTCATACGGTTGAAACATAAGTGGGATTTTCATAAGGGAAATGTTCCCATGATTGAACACTTTTCTACTTACAAACTCTTCCTTTTTAACATCCACACCAAAATAATTGAAAATCCGAGTAAGATAAATTCCATGATAAAGAGTGTTTTCTCCCATAGTAAAATTTTTGGGTCTTAACTCATCCAAAATAGTTTGTGCCCAATTAATATCATATTTTCCAAATATAGAAAAAAGAGCTTTACACACTTTTGAGGCGGGATTATTGTAGTTTCCCGACCTAGGAATAACGGTGTGTTGAATAAGAAGGTTAACAATTCTTGCTTTTGGGCGGAAAAAGCGATTCTTAAAATCCATGAGGTCATCGCTTTAAAAAATGTGATGAAAAGTCTCTCGATCGGTTTTCATTGATTTGAAATTGCGAGAGATTCATACCGGTAGATTTGCAACCCAAAATATCGGAATCCAAAACAATAAGTGTTCCTTTAACACTACTCCAAATTTGATCTTCATTTCCATTATAAAATTCACAGTTTAGGTTTGCATAAAACATTTTGACAAGGTTTGGATAACAAACGAAATCATTTTGCCTGTTATCAATCAAGCTAAGAATGGAGTTTCCTTCAAAAAGTTGATCGGTTTCATAAGAAGGAAAATCATCAAAAATAGCAAATTTTCCCGTATTGACTTTACCATAGTTTACATAACTTATGTAAGTTTTGATAGCCTTTAGGTCATTAAAAAGATCATTTTTGATGGATTTGGTCAGCCTCATAGTTGATGGGGTACTTGAGGAAGCCATTGATGAGTGTTTGAGAGGAGTAGAAGATAATGAAGAAAGTTTAAATTATGAGAATAAAGTGAAAAGAGATGATAAGAGAAGTATATTAAATAGATTCTCTAAAGTCATGTTCTCTGGTCAAGAGGTATCTTTTCAGAATTTTGAAGTAAGTGAAAAGGTGGAGGGAAATTCAAAAGTTTGAATTCAAATTTTGAAATCAAATTCCTGAGAGACATGTCGACATGGGGTATCCTGGCATGTCGACATGTGACTGTTGCATTTGAAAAGAGGTGTCTTTTTCTAAAATCTAAGAAATTCCTAAAATCTTAAGAAAACTAATCTATATTCTATATCTATATATAATTCCAGTAATAATATTAAATATAATAATATTAAAATATTTTAATATTTAAAATATTATTGAAATAATATTATTTTGAATTTAAAAATTCAAATTTCAAAGGGTGATTTTGAATTTAAAAATTTAAGAAATTGCAAACAAAATCAAAACAAGCAAGTATCCAATAAAATCAAAATAAATGTGTACCTATTTTTAGATCCAAACTCCGATCGTCTTCCGATTCGAGAATAGCAGTGAAGCACAGATTTGAATTATCAGTTTTCTTCTCGTCATCACTGGATGAATCTGAATCGTCAAGAGTTGCTGCATATGCCTTCTTTCTTTTCCTTAGTTGCTCGTTATTTGGTTGAAATGTCTGTTTGTCTGGATATGGACAATCTATCTTGTAGTGCCCTGTTTTGTTGCAGTTGTAGCACCTATCACCATTGTTGTTGTTGTTGTTGTGATTGTTGTTGTTCTCCGAAGTATTTCTGGAATTCCTTTGATCATTTCTTTTAAAGTTATTCATCTTTCTATACTTCAGAAACTTTCTGAAATTTCTGGTCATGAAAGTAATTTCTTCATCACTATCTTGTTCTGAATCTCCAGTTGTTGCTTTGAATGCGATCGATTTCTTTTCCGTTGCCTTAGATTCTTTTCTCCCTTGTAGTTGAACTTCATAAGACATTAGATTACCGATTAACTCTTCGATCTTCATTTGACTAACATCATTTGCCTCTTCAATAGTAAGTGTCTTTTGATCCCATTCTGGAGTGAGTGAATTGACTATCTTTCTGACTTGATCTTCTTCTGAGAAACCCTTTCCTAAACCAATCAATGAATGTACAATATCTTGAAATCGACAATACATGTCGGAAATGGACTCATTTTCATGCATTTTAAACAATTGAAACTGGTTAGTTAATATGGAAATTTTAGTCTGTTTAACTTTGCTTGTTCCTTCATGAGTTACTTGCAAAGTTTTCCAGATTTCAAATGTAGACTTACAAACAGAGACTCTATTAAACTCATTCCTATCTAGTGAACAAAATAGTATATTCATAGCCTTAGAATTGTTTTGTGCAACCATCTTTTGCTCAGCAGTCCACTGGGCAAAATTAATAGTTGGTTCAACATATTCAATTTGTGTCATATTCCAAGTATCTAAACTTATGGATTGTAAACAAATTTTCATCCTACATGCCCAATATGCATAATTACTGCCATTAAAAAGTGGTGGTCTGGCAGTAGACTGACCTTCTACAAATGAACTAGTGTTAGTGCTTGTGTTGACAGAAGTAGTGGTGACAGGAGTGACATTATTAGTGTGTTGTGCCATTAAAACTTTTCAAAATTTCAGATTATGAAAATAATGAAAACCAATGCTCCGATACCAATTGTTAGGGATGCGGATTAAGGATCTTAAGGCAGAAATAACACTAGAGGAGGGGTGAATAGTGTTTTAAAGAATATATGAACTATATGACTAAATTAAAACTTTCAACACAAATCTAAACAGAATTCTAACACAGAATGATCACAGAACATATAACAAATGCAAATAGTAAAATAAAGCGAGTAAAAGGAAAGAACACACCGGATTTTATACTGGTTCGGAATCCTCCTACATCCAGTCCTGCACCAAGGCAATATCCTTGTACAGATTTTTATAAGCCAATATCCAAATTACAACCCTCAATTTCTAAGGCCTTGAGGAACCCTCCTATCTTCGAGTCTGGGGTAAACTCTCTTGATTTACGGGACACAAGATCACCCTAATACTTCTTAATAACAATCCTTTTGAATGGATAGACTCTATGGACTTTTTGAATACAAATTAATCCTATTACTCTGAATAGCACTTTGATCTTTAGTAGAAAGATGGAGAATCAAATAGAGAGAGTATCTAAATGATTTCCTATTGAGAATTTGGCAGAATGATGGCACGATCTTGAAAATGAAGTTTTATGGATATGTAATGGCGGAGAAGAAAGAGTGAAGAAAATAAGAAAGTAGTTGTTAAAAAATTCATTTTGGAAGCCTTTATATAGATGCACAACAGTCATAACCATTGGCGAAAGGTTTTCGAACGAATGGACGCTTCTTTTGAAAATTGAATTTTGAATCCAACTGTCACCATGTCGACATGGGGTATCCCCTTATGTCGACATCCCTTAGTTCAAAATTATAGAGATGTTGTTTTGTAAAGACAATTGAATTTAAAACAAGTTGAAACTTCTCTGAAGCAAAGTAAATTGTTTAAACAATATTTTGAGATAGAGAATGAATATAAAACATTATTTTATATATATATATATATATAATTGATATAGACCGTCAATTATATAAGTAATATTTAAAATCATAATAAGTTTTGATGTTTTAAAAGTAGAAGTTTTTAAAAATAAAATAGAGGAATATTTCAAGGCTAAAACAAAGTTTGAAAACATTTTTGAAAACATGATTTTGAAAGCTAAAACATTTTGAAAACAGATTTAAAAAAACATTTTGAAAAATCTATTCAAACTGAAATTGCAAGAACCTTCCTACAGAGCTCCTCCATAGGACTCGAGAACTTGTACAAAGTAGTTTAAATGATTTTGATTTTCGTGGGTTTGTAAGTCACTTGTCGTAGGTTTGTAAGCTACTTGTCATGGGTTTGTAAGCCACTGGTTTCGATAGAAATTGGGTTCCATCCCAAAAGAAAATTGGAAGAAAGATGAGAGTGTTATTACGAAGTTTTAACAAAATACTAGACACTTATCTTGAGATCTTGAAATCTTGATTCTCTAGAGTCTTGAATCTTGAATCTCTAATCTTCATCTTGATGCTTGAGTCTTTATACTGATCAGTCTTCGATGATACCTGCATATACTTCCTATATACATACATATATATATATATCTATATGGAAATGTTAGTATATATTTTATAAAGTAAAGCATAATAACTATATAAGGTTGTTGTCATCAACACATCATCAACTCAGTTCCTAACAGTTTTTAGGTGGCCCTGATGAGTCTAGGAGGCTAATGTATCATGTTGAGGGTGAAAGACTTTCATTGACGACCACCGGTATTGATGGTGCAAGCAATTGGTGGCAATTCTTAGACCATACATGGGACTGGATATACCTCTACTCTTGTCTCTCGAGGTCATATGATCCGGTTCTAGCTACGTACTTTTCGGCTGTTCAACATGTTGTAGGCCCGGGTACTGATGTTGATATTAGTAATGACAAGGGGGACTTATGCCTTCCGTGTAGTCTAGACTTTTTGTGTATCTCCTGTTTTTCTTTTTTGTTTATATACTAAGTGATCTGGCCACTATAAAATTAGATTATTGTTATTCTATGCATGTACAGAACACCTGTTCCTTATTTATATTCATAATGGCACGACCCACATTAAAGCCGGTTAGATTTGCTAAAAAAAAGATATAAAAGGTCAAATCTTAAATGTTTATATATTTATATCTAAAATTTTAAAACTTATTTATGCCACAATGATTGTTTCTTATCTCTAAGTTTTAAATGGACAAATGTTTTCTTTATTATTCTTGGTAATTTTTTTAATTAGATTTTGTTACTATTTTCTTATGGAAGTTTTTATTCCAGTCGTAAATGTTTCCTTCTATAATTTTATTCTCTGATCGTATAAATTAATTTTCTATTTTTCATAATTTTTTACTTTCATTTCATTCCATAATATTTTTTATATACATTCTATTTTTTGTTGCGTAAAATAAACTGCAAATGATCAACGTTTTAGTTTTACATATTTTACTTCAAAAGCAACAAAAAAGGATTTGTTTTGTGAAAAATAATAAAAGTTATTACCTTCATCAGTTAAAGTAAATGTGTTGTCGTATAAGCATTTAGATAAGATGCTTATCCATAGATTGGTAATATGCATTATGAAAATCAACGCCATACGCTTTCTTTATTTTTAATACAAATTTTGACAAACAAAAAAACGCAAAGCTACATGCCAAAGCAATAAAGATTTGTTTATACTATTAAAAAGATAACGAACTTTCGTTCTTATTAGCAGTAACTCCTATATATAATTTTTTTTATAGATTTTTAGTTAATAACAAACTAATTATAATAGTAAAAGCAATCAAAATTAGTAATCAATCTTCACTAACCTAAAAACAAATACATGCATCGCTCTTTGCAATAATCGATAATAAATAAAATCAAACGGTCAGAAATCCTAGTAAATCATTATAATTTGCAAATAGTTTATAAAATGAAATAAAATTAAAATCATAAAAATATCTATCAAATCCAAACACAGGTGGATTCATTTTAATAAAGATGAAAGTATGACAAACAAATAAAAGATATAAAATGATGAGAATGGAAAAGAGTAAATATAGAATTATAAAGAAAATAATTAAGCTGATAAAAGGAAACAACGACTAATACCTTGGACTATAGTGATATAGTATGAGATTTCATCATTTTTTATCATTTTATTCATTGTTAACATGCAACACCCTACATTTTTAGCGAGATTATTTAGAATATAAATTAGCTAAATTAAATATAACAATGTAAGATGATTAATAGATTAAGATTTGATTATAACTAAGGTTAGTCGTGCCTTGTTAATATGTAATTCAAAACGAGATAACATGAATAAGATATGTTAAGAAATAAGGAAAGGCAAAATAGGAAAATGATAAAACTTATACTCTAAACCCTTAGGAAATCAAACACACATTCCTTCCATTCTCATACAAAATATTTTAAGGTCAACCATAATTTTCAATCTCAAGCAAAGATAAAGCTAGAATTTTCAAGTGGAAGAAGTAAATCAACTTGTTCAACATCAAATATCACATCTTTAATCACCAAACTAAGGTGAACGATAACTGGATCCCATTTTTCTTATAGTTTTCAGTTTTTAGGTTAACATGAAATGTTTTTGTATGATAATGCCATTTTTTGGATGATTAAAAGTAAGTGTGTGTATATATATATATATATGCATATTGATGATCTATCCATGATATTTTTTATTTTTATGACATGTTTTATATGAAAACCCTATTAAATGACACCTAAATGCCTTGCGAATTTAAAAATAGACCAGAAATGATATTTTAGAGATGATTTTTAACTTTCATATTTTTTTGAATTAATATGGGTTTTATACTAATTTTCTAGTGAAGAAAATAACTTATTGGGTTATAAATTATTTACGATAAAACAATTAATTATTTGGGTCTAAAATTTATATATGTTAGAGAACATAATGAAAAGGATTTTTTGGAATTTTTATACAATTTTTCTAAGTATTTTGATGAATACACAAAATTATTTAAGGTATGAGACTTAAATATTTTATATATTTAATTAAGGGGGATGGGCATTTTGCAAATGATTTAAATTAATTAATTAGCTCTGAAATGGGTAGCACTTTTTAGTGGTAAAGAAAAGAGGCAACCATTCAAAATTTTACACATAAAGCAGGTTAGGTGGAAAGAACTATTTATTTCAGTCTTTTTGACCGTTTTAGTGCTTTCGGCACCTGCTTCTACCTTGGTTAGCTTTCGACCAAGTCCCTCTGCCCTCAAGTCCATCGAAACCAATGCGCCTAGCATCAAGAAATTGGTACGTATTGAATTTGATTGAGGCGAAAGGTATAAGGTCGGAACCATAGGTTTCGAAGGGGTCGAAGCGTTACTTTGTTTTTAAATTAAAGTGCGCTTGCTTGCTTCCGATTAAATTGCTTTCGACTTAGTTAGCTTTCGACTGGGTCAATGGATTTAAAAGAAATGGTTTCGAATGGGTTGCACTTTAGTTTTAAATGTTTACTTTTGACTAAGCCGAAACATTTTTAGCTCTCACAACTACCTTTCGACCATAATGGTTTCGAGGAAATACTTTGTTTTTGAAACTTGGCCACTTCTCCAATGCTATCGAAGGGGTGGTTTCGACATCATCAGTTCCTCACTTAGGGAATGGTTTCAAAATAAATGCTTTCGACTTAAATGTTTTAAAGACCGTTTTTCTATAATTGAAGTATAACCCCAATGGTTTTGAAAGAGATAGTTTTAATGGTTTCGAAAGACGTGCTTTCGACTTCAATGGGCTTCTTATCATTTTGCTCTACTTGAAGGCATAATTCAAAAGGTTTCGATCGAGATAGTTTTTAAAGGTTTTGAAGAAGTAAACTTTGAATGGTTTCAAAAAGTTTTCACATGTTTTAAATTGAACCCAAAGACTTTCGAAAGGTTTAGTGTTTTTCAAAAAGGTTTTAATGAAGGATTCTGAAGGGGTCGAAAGGAATGGTTTTCCATTGTTTTTGAAGCTTTCAATGAAAGAAAGAAAGGGTTATTCCAATATTTCGAAAGGAAATGTTTAAAGGGTTTTGAAGAGGGATGTCTAATATTTCGAAACTTATAGAGAAAAGAAAGGAAAGTATTTTTCAGTGTTCTCAAAAGGCAAGGTTTAATGATTTCGAAAGGGGTAAATTATTTCATCAACAAAGGTTTGAGAATCTTTTTATATATATAACATGACAAGGTTATTTTGAGTAAAGCATGGAGTGTATGTATTTTCCTTGTGTAAGTATGATTTGAAGATTTAAACCAATTCGAAAGAGTTTTAAGGAAAATTTGAGGGAATTTATCACTGAGAAAAATGCCTCAGACATTAGAATACCAGATGAGATTGGTATGGGGTCGTGCCCTATATATTAGCTATTGTCCCCTACTAATTTAGTCTAAAATTCCAATGTGTAGGGCTTTGTCATAGTACGACTAAAATTATGATTACATACAGAAGGGAATATATGTTTGTATGTAGATAGGTTATTGGTGTGTCGAAAAACCATTAGGATCAGGTAACCCTATGAGATGTTAAGTTAGGGACATACCGTTCGATAGAGAAGTATTTAATGGATAGTTAAGGACAGATCATCTATAAATGGAGTGTCTAATAGATGTCAGATAAGTTTTGTTGCTTTTTCCGGTAGGCCCGAGTCATCCAAAAGTTAATAGTTAGCCAAAAAAAACTATAGTATTCAGACAGATAGTCCATTTGTTGCCTGATATGTATGTATAATAATGTTTTACAGTCTTAACCAGTTTTGGTTGCAAGATAAAGGTTTGCAAAAGATATGTTTTAAAAGAATGTTAATGAGGGGATACCCGTTCCGCTAAGCGGCTTAGTCTATGTTGTGGGCATTTTCTCCCATCACATATTTGATATGAAAGGTCGGAGGAAAAATTATTGGAGTTTTGGAAAAGACTTAGAGCTGTTTAGAAATGTTCATGAGGTCAAGATGTAAGAGCCGGTCTGAACTGCATCTCAATCCGAATAACGGTTTGAAGGATATGGTCATTCTAAAATTTGCCTAACACGGTTTGACGATAAAGCCTCGAAGACTGCCTTCTGCCAAAGCCAAGTACCGCCTACACCAACAAAGGAACCGAAGTCTGCACGGGCCCAGCAAGGATGGATTCGCCAAATCCATCCCAGCAGACACCCTACTTGGCCGGACATCCTAGTCCGGTCCAAGAAGGCCGGACCCGCACAGATCCGACCCTATAGGGATGGACATTCTGTTCTGCCCCAAGAGGATCGGACAACCTGGTCTATCCCAGGAGGGCCGGACCCTCATGTGTCCTGCCCCACAGGGCCGGACACCTAGTCCGGTCCAAGGCCGGGGACTCCCGTGGTCCGGCAAATGTCGAACCAGATTTCTGGTCTGGCATAGTGCTGGACCCGGGATCTAGTCTGGCATTGCTGGAACAGCTAACTGGTCCGGGCCTGTCGGACCAGGTCTGGTCTGACACTGTGCCGCACCAGGTGCCGACAAATTTCCTTGAGCTCTGCTCAAAAGAGCCAGGACCACTCCCTTAGACCCGACATCTACCCTATTGTCACTTGCCAGTAGTCAACTCCAAACAAATGCATGAGTATCAGCAGGCAAACTACCAAGGAAATTGGCTAAGCTAATCTTATACAAATGTGCCTAGGGGAAAGTCTTGGAAAAGCTAATAGAAGAACAAGGAGTTGCTCCAAACATCATCACCTTACCAGACTAGATGCAACACAAACCTATTTTAACTAGTTAATCCTAATCAGATATAATGACCCTAATTAAAGATCCTATAAAACGTACATGTCTTTGTATAAACGTATATACAGAAGATACAAAGCATATGCTAGAGAAGAAATTGTCAGCCTTCACTCAAAGGCACCATATTACATATCCTACATACGAGTACCCTTTAATGGAGATTCTTACTCTACCAAATCCATCAATAATTAATCTCATACGTGTATGTGCGGAAGTGGAGAAAAGTTCGCGGAGAAATATGCAAATTCAGCAATCGCATGGGATGGATAGGTCATGATCGCTAGACTTACCCATGCAATGAACATAAAGAGAATGCCGCGTCAATAGATCCAAGAACAATACCATAAAGTATACATTGGCTGGTTCACACATTATAGGACCTCAATGTAGGAAGCAAGAAGACTAAGCCTGGGAATACAGAATCCCACCAGGTAAAGATTAATCAAAGACGACAAGAGACAGTCACAACACCATCCTTAAGCAGAGACGAGCATCACATTGAACTAGCAAAGGAAAACTAGGGAAACAAAAATTATATATGGATAATCAGACATCAAGATGACGACTGCAAGACTAGAGAGGCAACTACTGATCAGACAAAGCACACTTTGTATTCACGAAAGTATGCTTTAGGAGGCAAATGTTGTGGGCATTTCCGCCCACTACATGGTGAATATGAAGAGTCAGGGGAAAATTTTCATTGTCCTGGAATGGACCTAAAATAGTTTAGAAGTATTCTCGAGATCAAGATATGAACCTAGGTCGAAACCGCATCTCAATGCAAGCAACGATTTGAAAGATATGAACATCTTAACATTAGCCCGTTAAGTTATATGGGTCCCACTTTGGAGAATTACTAATTTTCTCTCTCATGTGGAGCATGCAGGGGCATCAGAATACTCTACTTAGCGGTACATAGCTACCAGTTCAAGTCTCATTCAACTCTGACATGGATTGAATGGGTTATGGCATAATAACATGTGTAGCATAATGGTAAAGACTTGCGCCTTTTAGCTACCCACAATGTTCAAGTCCTAGCAAGCACTTACTTTCATGAAGCATGAGTAATGGTCCAATAGGGAATCAAACTACTAAGTATCTAACCATTTCTAATGAAAGGAAGGTTGAACCAAATACCGAAGAATGGAAGGTTGAACTAAATCCCATATAAAGGAAGGTTGAACCAAATCCCAAAGAAGGAAGGTTGAACCAAATCGCAGGGGAAGGAAGGTTGAACAAAATATCACATGAAAGAAGGTTGAACAAAATCCCAGACCAAATCTTAGAGGAAAGAAAGTTGAACCAAATCTCAAAGGCTATGTACTCAGCTGCCACTCCTATCATACCTCACTCTATAAATACCAAGCACATTGCATTATAAAAAAGAGGTTGGAAAAGAGTGAAGCTCTCATCAACAATGGCAGACAAATTTGAGAGAGGGAAAACTCTTAATTCCAATAGCATATTTACTCATATTCAAAGGTTGCACTAGTAATCAGAAATGAAAGAGATAATAAAAGAGGAATAGTGGACATAAGCACATTCAGGCCGAACCACTATAAAATCTATGTCTTTTAACATTTCAGTCCTTTATTTTTTCTTTATTTGTTCTTTATTGCACATTCTTGATATTTTATCTCAATCACCGTAACTAAAATTCATCAAACAATAGCACTATAATGAAAACAATATTCGCAGCTCTACTACTATGACTTGGAGGTGTTTGTCCATTTTTTGTGTAAACATTTTTTCATTTGCTGGACAAGGTGGGCCCCTGGTCAAGCAGGGCCGGTCAGGATCCCTGGTCCGGCACTATGCCGGACAAGGTGCGGGTCCGACATTTGCCGGACCATGGGGGTCCGAACCAGGTGTACGGCCGACCCTTGCGGGTCCGACTTTCCTGGGCCGGACCAGAATGTTCGGCCCTGTGGGGCCATACCTGTGCAGGTCCGGCCCTTTTTGGATAGATAAGGTTGTCCGGTCCTCCTGGGCCAGACCAGGTTGTCCGGCCTTCTTGGGCCAGACCAGAATGTCCGACCCTACAGGGCCGGAACTGTGCGGGTCCGGTCCTCTTGGGCTGGACTAGGATGTCCAGCCAAGTGGAGCTGGACATGTGTGGGTCCGGCGCTATTGGGCTGGACTTTGCTGGGTCAGACCCATGCGGGTCGGCATGGGATGTCAGGCCCTACGGGGCTAGGCACGTGCGGGTCTGGATCTGCTGGGCTGGATTTGAGGGTCCGTCCCTGTTGGGCCAGGCTTTGCTGGGCCTGAGTGCACCTAATTTTGTCGGGCAGTTTCTTTGTTGGTGTAGGCAGTACCGGGCCTTGGCAGAAGGCAGTCTTTGAGGCTTTATCGTTGAACAGTGTTAGGAAAATCTTAGAATAACCATTTCTTTCAAACCATTATTCGGATTGAGACGCGGTTCGGAATGCTGCTCACATCTTGACCTCACGAACATTTCTAAACAGCTCTGAGTCTATTCCAAAACTCTGACAATTTTTCCTTTGGCCTTTCATATCAAATATGCGGTGGATGAAAATGCCCATAACATTTTCCCCCCAAAGTATACTTTCGCAAATGCAAAGTATGGTTTGTTTGATCTAGGGTTGCCTCACCAGCATTGTAGGTGTCACCCTGATGTTTGACTATCCACATCTCATCATCGTACCCAAGATGAGTTTTGTTTCGTTAACTGTATGCAATGCTTCGTTTATCTTAAAGAGGACTTGCTGGTCACTTGGCGTCGTTTTTTAATTATCTTGCATTTAGCGGGGGCATTTCCACTTATCCTTCCTATTTATAGCTTTAAGGTCCTGAGTAGTACGTGGACCTGGTGATATTCCCTTCGTGGTATTTGACTTGGGACCTGTGATGTGGAATTTCTGCTTTCAACCATCATATGGCCAGGTTGAGTGAGCACGGTCTTACTATCTGATTGCTGAGTTTGTATATTACCTCATTAATTTTTTTACGCTTGATTAAGGTCAATTATTGATGGAGTAATGATTTTCCATTGGAGGGTATTTGTATGTAAAATATTTTGCATAACGTTATTGAGTGGAGGTTGGTCAGGTCTGGTCATTCTAGGCTAATAGGCTATTGTTTCATCTAGTCTGGTAAAGTGGCAATATTTGGGGGTAATTCCTTGCTCCTTCGTTAGAGCCTCTAGGACTTGCCCCCAGGCATATTTGAATAGGATTATTTTAGCTAATTTCCTTGGCATTTCTCCTACTTATATCTCATAGATCCGTTTGGAGTCGGCTACTGGCAAGCGTTTAATGGGGCAGGTGTCGAGTCTGAGTGAATGGCCCTGACTTCTTTGAGGAGTATTTAAAGAGATTTGCTGACCTTGCGGATTAGGTGTTCTATTGTCTGCCCGGTTCATGCTGATTATTGCAGTCAGATGCCTCTGGCATAGGGTGTTTATTGGTGACTTCGGCTCGCTATCTCTAAATTGATTAGGTGGAATTAATCTTTTAACTCAAATGTCTCGTTGGCTTTGACGGTAGAAGATCGTCCTATTCAGTTGACTTTACCTGCAAGTTTAGGGTCTTTTCGGGCCTAGTGCGGTCAAGGACTTTCATCCTTGCCTTAGAATAGTTACAAACTATTAATACATTTTTTATTTGGAATTTTTCCATAGATACATGTTAGAGTAATCTCGTGTGTCCTCGGGATTGATTTATTGGGTAAAGGTACCAAGCTATTTGTGTTAAAGTAAACTTTGATATGAATTTATTACATTCGAAAGGTTAGAGATCAAATCACTTCTGTTTCGAGAGGTCCTTATCATTCAAAGTGACTCCCTATTACTAAGGTTTAGAGAGTAATTTGAGGGTGTATCAGTTCATAAATACTCATCACATCCTCTAGAGCGCCTTCTAGCGACGTTATCAAAAGTTGGTCGGAAGCGCTCAGTATTTGTCTAGGTTTGCCTCCAGTATAGTGCACTTGGTTTCTTCTCACAACATGTTGTCTTGTATCATGAATAGGTTTTAAACTTGTGAACGTAAGGTCATGATTCCAATGTACTAATACCAAGCTGAGTGGTAGTGTATGTGGATAATCGAGGGGTGAGGTGGTGTTATGCCCCAAGTATTTTTGTTATCGAATTTAACTTATCTTGCAAATGTTATTCATACCTTTGCAATGAGTTTTTTTTAAGATTCCATAAGAGTGTTCAGCTTTGGGAGAATCCTTACAGTTTCTTGAGAGAAGTGGGTGGAAGGGATATTCTAATTCTTATGGCAATTTTGGATTGATGTTCCGCTATCCCTGACGGAGTTGAGCCGATGCCCCGTTTCCTCTGATGGAGTGGAAGCGAATGAATATCCTGCTGTGGTTGGCAGAGTGGAATTCACATTTCTATTATCTGTATGTAATGCCATAAGACTAAATGAACTTGTTAGAAATTTCTAGTTTAAGTACAACGAACTATATTCTCCGTCAAGAGAGTCCTTCTAAACTTAAGATTCATGGCACATAAGTTACTTGCCCTGATTGTGGATTTTGGTGACATATGGTTTGTCAACCCAACCTATGTTCCAAGGGAGTGTAACATTTGTGACTACCGTATGTAAGATTTAGAGCCGGGGTTTACATACAGTAACTACCCGGGCCATTATGGCCTGTATCATGAGTATTATTCGATTTACTGTGGCCCAGCTAGCGTGGGTGCCGACCGTCAACTACAACTATCCCTGGCTGCAGCCATACCTTAATCATAGGATTTATTATTGGTTCGCAATTGCCGGTGAGCTGAACGCCAATGATAAACTACCTAAGCCATAATCGTGCCTAATCGGTGGCTTATGGTCGATTTATCATTGCTGGTTGGGGGGCCGATCGTCAGCAGTGAACTACCCAGGCTATTTCATGCCCTTGGTCATGGTTATCTTGCTTTCACTACTGCTGGTGAGAACTTACGATTGGTCGTAAAAGGAAAATATCAAGTAAACAATCGAGCAAAACATCAATTTTTACAGTGGTTTGGTCAAAATACGCCTATGTCTACTGTCTTTCTTTTATTGCTTCAAGTGATACATGCTTTTTTCAAGGTGAGAGAAGTAATAGCGAAGATGCTGGAGATTTATTCCTTTCCCAAACATCTTTCCCCTCAACTATCGACGGAATGTAAGCTTTATTGTGGAGATCCTTATGAACAACAAAGGGTCCTTCCCATACTCGATCTAGCGTGCCTGGACGGGGAAAGACTTGCTTGAGAATAACGTCTCCCTCTTGTAACTCTTGGGGCTTCACCTTAGATTTGTATTGTTTTTCCATTTTCCATCTGTGTGTGGAGGTCTTGAGAGTGGTGCTATTCCTACTTTCTTCTATCAGTTCTAAGGACATGTTGAGAAGCTCCTCATTTTCTTTCAGATTGTAATGTGTCCTACGATGTAAATAGACAACTATTTCGACCAAAAGCATGGTCTCAGCCCCATATGCTTAGGCAAATAGAATATGTCATGTTGCTGTTTTGTAGGAGGCTTGGTAGGCCCACAGTGCCATGGGTAGTTCGTCAACCCATGCTCCTTTGGATTTATCTAGTTTTTCCTTAATTAGTATTTGCAAGACTTTGTTGACAGCTTCAACCTGCCCATTGGCCTGGGCAACTCCTTTATGAGCCAATCCATGCTAGGCTTCGAATGCATCTATTCTTTGAGTTACTCAAGCTAGGTTTGTGTCTGGATGCCCGACTGGTACGTCATTGCTAGGGAAAGGGGCGGTCGTTAGCAGAGACTGCCCAGGCTAGAGCCCTTAGTCATGGCTATCTTATTTTCACTGCTGCCAACACATGCTTATGATCCGGGTCGCTTATCACAAAAGAGGTAGTGATTATAATAGCACAAGTATTAAGTGAATATAACTACATATATGTTAAGTGAATGCATTAGTCTCTTGTCTCAATCAAAACGAAAGAGTAGTTTAGACCAAACTTGTCACTTCGAAAGAAGTGCAAAGTACCAGGTTGTGTAGTATGCCTAGTTTAAGATGTTCTCTTGGATAGGAAGTCTTGCTTCTCTGCTGCGGGCTAAATATGTTGGAATTGTTGGACCTTGGTCTTTCAGAGCCTTTTTGTATAAACTATTATGCCATCTAAGTTCTCGGCAGATGTCGTTTCCATTGCTTCCTCTTTCTAACCCTTTGAGATAACACCATACTACAATGAATGGCTTCTCTCTGATCATTGATCATTCGAGCCCCGGAGGCAGAGAGTTGTATCTCTTCCATTTTGCCATAGCATTTGTACTTACAAGTTATGATAACTTCCCTAGGTGATCAACTATCTGAACTCCTGATAGTGATGTTTTCTCATTTTATGTGCCTTGCTGACCCAATGGAGAATTCATGCGTAGTTGTAAGGGTTAGTTGGATTTTTTCCTCTACTTCGTGTAGCGTTAAGCACCCTCTGGTTGATTAGCACATGCAATGGGTTTATGAATCCTTCCTTCACCTTTTTCCAAGGATGTAGGTCCAAGAGTAAATGGTAGACCCTACAATTGCTTAAGATTGATTAAAACAAAAGAAAAGTAATTATATAATACGTCCTTTGTGCCCTCCGTTCATCAGCAAGTGTGGAGATCTTGGCAAGTGTCTAGGAGGCTGGGTTAGCCTCATATAAAAGTTTGTAGTGGACACTCAAATTTTTTGTTTTCCTAGAGGGTAGACTAGTAACTCTTGGTCTTATTTCCTTCTCTTTTCATATTTTTCGAACCCTATCCCTGGGTTAGGGGAGCCATTGACACTATGCGAATCATGTTCGGTACACGTTGGATTGGTGATGCCTTCGTGCATGATAGGAATGACGAAGTGTCATATTTGTCATATGTAGACTTGAGTATTCAGTCATCATGACTTCGGCCCTTAAATTATGATATTTTGATCCATCGGTGGGATCTCAATTGTAGTACTTTGATTTGATGATGGATGGAAAAAAAGGGTTGTGCTTGGGGTTCATTTGGTTATGTGGAACGCCCTCATGTGTTCTCTAGATTGGGACTTTCCTTGTATTACAACGTTGAGATCAAATACTTCTGTCTGCCATAAGCGTGTCAAGAGTTTATCCACCAAAGCTTTATGTTGAACAGTGAAGTGTTTACTAATTTCAATCATAACCTTTACGAATTTATATCCGATAATTTCTAGCATCGGGAGGTTATTAGACTAGTCTTCCTGCTTTTTCGTATCCGGATAGTTGTTGTATTCTTTACAGCGGAGTTCTCTTACTTTAGGCGGCACATCGGGAAGTTTTTCTCCTTCCCTTCCTAGAGAGTTTCTACTTTCTGAGAGAGATAATTCAATTTTCGAAAAGGATTGGGAGGTTTTGTAGCTTCTAAGGGTTAATGGTCTAATTCTTAAGATAAAGAGAAAGTCTTGAGATAGGAGGTATAGCTTCTCAATCCGAGAAATGGTGATTACAAACTTGAAAAAAGAAGAATAAGAGAAAAGCTCTAATTTCAAAGAGCCAATGAATTTAGATCAGAAGAAAGGATTTTGAATTTGTAGGGAGAAAAGGATTTCCTTCGAACCTTAATTCTTTATTTTACTAGGGGAATAGAGTCCTCCTATACAAAAGAGGAAGATAGTTTTTTTATGTTAAAGAAGCAATGCTTCTGGATGGAAAGAGAATAAGATTTGATTTTAGATCTGAAAATGACCAAGTATTCCTTTTGGTCAAAAGAGTGTTTTTTGATCTGGAATGAGAAAAGAAGATAGAACGATTTCAGATATAAGAAATAAATACATGTTTCCTTTTATTGAGAAACAGTGTTTGTAGATTTGAAGAGATAGAATATTTTATCTTCAAGAAATAGTGATTGTAAATCCGAAAAGAGAAATAGATTTTGCTAAAGCAACGGTTTCAGATCTGGGAGATACAGCGAATATCAATCCAAGAAACATGACCTCAAACCGGGAAAGTAAGAAAAACAAAATCTCTCATGCTAATGAGACAGTGACTTTAGATCTGAAAAGAAAAAGGTATAAATTTTATTACAAAATGCATTTTAGATCTCGAGACTAGAAATAGGTTTTCTTTTGTGAAAGAAAATAATGATCCAGATCTAAACAGAGGAAAAAATGGGGTTTCTTATGCCAAGAAACCATGTATTTGGACTCCAAATGAGAAAAGAGAGGTGGCTTGATTTTAGATCCAAAGAATGAGTATATGTGTTTATGGATCCGGAATAGAAAAAGTAATATCTAAAAAACGGATAAGAGAATTTCTCTATGTAGTAAAATGGATGTTCAGATCTAAAGAGAAAAGGAGGATTTTTTTGGTTTTATGTAAAACAGTCAGGATAGATCTAAAAACATTGATTTCGAATCTTAGAAAAAGGAAGAGAGTTTCTTAAGAACAGAAACGATAATCTCTAGTCAGAAGATTAGAAATAGTAGGTTTCATAATAAAATGAAAACTAAGAAAGAGAGAATTTCCTTTTAAAAAAGAAAATTTCAGTCTCTCAATGAAAGCACCAAAAATGTTTACACGGAAAATGGGCAAACACCTCCAAGATGTTGTATGAGAGAGATATTGTTTAATAGATTTTAGTTGCAAATGATTGGGACAAAAATTAATGGTTAGCAATAAAATATAAATAAAGGATTGAAATGTAAAAAAGACATAGAATTTATAATGGTTCGGCCTGAATGTGCCTACATCCACTATTCCTCTTTTATTATCTCTTTATATCTGATTAAAAGTACAAGCTTTGAACATGAACAAACTTGTTGTTAGGACTAAGGATTTCTCTCTCTTGGTTGTCTGCCATTGTTGATGGAAGCTTCCCTATTTTTCCTCCCCTCTTTATGATGTCATACATCTAGTATTTATAGAGTGATGTTGTGGAGAGAGACAGATGAGTACATGGCTTCTAAGCTTTGTTTCAACCTTTCTTCCTCTAGGATTTGGTTCAACCTTTCTTCCTCTAGGCTTTGGTTCAACCTTTCTGTTGCTCCACTGCTCTTGGATGCCAGTTGAATACTATCCTGGTAGCTCCCTTCAGTCGCCCATCTAGACCTTGGAGTCTTGAATGCTAGAACATGTAGGTTCATCCTAAAAGTACAAAAAAGAGTGGATCTAGTCCCGAAAGGGCTAGATCGGATATGTCTGGTGGGTCCAGCACCGAAAGGGCTGGACCAAGTGGGTCCAGTGGGTTCAGCCCCAAAAGGGGTGAACCACGTGGGTGTGGCCCTGGCCTAGGTGGGTTCGAGGTAGGTGGGTCCGGCCTGGGCCAGGTTCAGGTGGATCCATCCCCAGGTTGCCGGATCAGGCTGGTCCCTGGTCTGGCAGGGCCGGACCAAGGACCTCCTAGTCCAGCTGTGCCGGACCAGCCTGGCACAACACCCTGGGCCCGGATCCACTGGTCCTGCCCCAGGCCAGACCCACCTGCCCCAAACCCATTGGTCTGGGGCCACACCCACGGGTTCAGCCCTTTTGGGGCTGAACCTACCGGACCCACTTGGTCCAGCCCTTTCGAGACTGGACCCACCAGACATATCCGGTCCAGCCCTTCCGAGGATGGATCCACTCTTTTTGTACTTTTAGGATGAATCTACCTGTTTCGGCATTCAAGACTTGAAGGTCTAGATGGAAGACTGAAGGGAGTTATCAGGATAGTATTCAACTGGCATCCAAGAGTAGTGGAACAACAGAAAGGTTGAACCAAAGCCTAGAGGAAGAAAGATTGACCTAAGCCTACAAGCTATGTACTCATCTGCCTCTCTCCACAAACTTACTCTATAAATACTAGATGTATGATATCATAAAGAGGGGAGGAAAAACAAGAATGCTTCCATCAATAACGGCAAACAACTAAGAGAGAGAAAATCCTTAGTCCTAACAATAAGTTTATTCATATTCAAAGCTTGTACTTATAATCAGACATAAAGAGATAATAAAAGAGGAATAGTGGATGTAGGCACATTCAGGCCGAACCACTATAAATTCAATCCTTTATTTATATTTTATTGCAAACCATTAATTTTCTGTCACAATCATCCACAACTAAAGTCTATCAAACAATATCTCTCTACTACAACATCTTTGAGGTGTTTGCCCATTTTCCGTGCAAACAGTCTCACTTAACATTAATAACCGAGATGTATAGTATTGTTCACACTAGGCTTTATGTCTGACTCAAAGTTTATGTATTCCCCTTAAACTCTTAGGTGCTCAAAAATTGATTTGAATAGGTTAAGGGTTGAGGTTCCTTCAGGTTTAGTAGGATGACGAATAAAGCTATAGGAGGAGAGCAGGAGGCTAACAGATAACTATTTAGGAGTTGTAGTTCTTTATTTTGTTGTTATTTCCTCTATGTATGTATTAAGTCAATTATGACTATATTACTCTGATCATCCAAGGGGACATCTTCATATATCGCTCTTGGCATACTTTGTGATATGTAGATTTTATCGTGGCTTGGGAAATGTTTTGAGGATTATGTAATATAAATATGGAACATCTGTTTTGAAAGTGTAATGGAAAATTGTTTTTTTGAAATCTGTGTTTTCTTTCATATTCAAGTGCTTCTGATGTTATAGATACCATTAACATAGCTGTATTTAGTCACCAAAATTAATACTATAGATGACTGCAACATCTGTAGTGTTTAGCTTTGGGCCTCTAGATAGAGAATGTTACATAACATTAGAATGATAAGAGAGTTTTTAAAGAAATTCCGTTGAATTGATGAGAATGAGGATGAATATGCAATAGAAATAAAAATATGAGAGAGAATTATGTATCCCATTAAAGGAATGAATTACATGGATGAAAATGAAAAGTTGAAATAAAAGGTTGAAATTTGAATTTAATAGAGATGAAAAGTGACAAAAATAGTAGATGGAGGAAATAACCATAAAAATTGTACTTATAGAAACGATAACCGAACTTTCATTCTTTCTAGCATATCATCCTGTGTACAACAACAACAAATCACAGTTTTTTTTATTAAAAATAAATTCGTGATAATAGTGAAATTAATAAAAATCAGTAACCAACATTCAATAGCACAGAACTAAATGCATGTATGCTCGCCGTAATAAATTGTAATAAATAGATAAATCAAAGGCTTTGAAATTCTAGCAAATCAGTATATTTTTCAAATGATTTAAAAAATGAAGCGAACCAAAAGTCGTGAAAAGATTTTGCAGATTTAGAAATTGGCGGATTCGTTCCAATAAAGATGAATGTAAGCCATAAAGAAATAGGAAATATAAATGATTGAAAAAACCGGACCAGCCCACAGCGGAAGAAATAAGCGAATTTCAAAATTTTTAACCATTTTGGATCTTTAATGGGCCTATAAAGTCTAAAGATATTATAGCTTTTCTAAGTTTCTTTTAAGTAAAACCAATATTTTATTTATAAAGTTTTACTTTAATTTAATGTACATGTAAATTAGAGTATATCAACTATACTCTTATGTACATATTTGTGTGTAATAGTAACTTGTTTAATTTATTTAGGGAAGGAAAATTTTCATTTCCTATCTGTTAAATTATTCAATTAATGAAGGGGCATAAAATTATTTAAAGAATGAAACTTTTCATTTCCTTCCTCCTGCCTTATTCAATTAATGAGCTGACACATTATTTATATGAAGAGAGAATTTCTCTCTCTTTAATTAAATTGATTGATCATATAAATGTCATTATTTAGCCAAATATATGGCATGAATACAAGTATAAACCAATATTTTTTAGTGTAAATTCTGTAAGTGCAACATGATAGGTGTTTTCACTTGATGACGAGGTATAGAATATAAACAAAATTAAATGGATAGCTAATCACATAAAGGAAAAATGGAAATAAATAAAGGGTAACAACCACGATTGAATCAATTTCTCATTTCTTAAACTTAATTAATGCAGCATATAAATGACAAATTATAGGCATCATAATCTAAGGATATAAACAGATGAAAATAGATATATGTATATATTATTGCCTTATTTAAATTGTTTCCCTCTTTTAGAAAGAAATCTAATCGTACTTTGACAATATGAAGTACATGTAATAAATTTTATATATGTAAACATACATATAAAATTAATCATGTGTATATAAGATTAAATCAAATCTTTCTACTTAATAAAAGTTTCAGATTTCTAGCAATCAATTCAAAAGTAGGTTTATTGTCAAAACATTAATTTTATATGTAAAATTCAATAAAATATCTCTAATTAATACAAATTAGTGATTGTAGTAATAAAATTAAAATTAAAATTTATTGCCAAAACATCTTCCATTCCTTTTTTATAATTTCCAAAATAATACAGACATAAAATACATACATGTAAACCTTCAAATCTATAATTACATATTGTTTTATAAGATTTAAAACTTGAATCTTCAATAAAACGTTGTATTATTAATACAAAAAAATTAGCTTAATTTGTTATAGTAAAATCCAATCAAAACAATATGAATATAAAAATTTAAGATCTAAAGGATTGTACTTTGAATTAAATGTTTATAAAATAGATTTATAATAAAACATTGTATTCAAACATATATAAATTTTAATCCTAATTTGACAAAATAAGAGCCTAATTGATAAATTGAACATACAAAGTTCCTGATCTAAAAATTAGACTTTAAATTGAATGTTTACAGCATAGTTCCAAAACAAAACGTTACATTTAAACATATACAAATAGTAGTTTTGTTTTATTAAATAAAACACCAATTGATTCATTCAACAAACAATTCAAGCAACACAAACAATTCTCAACTTAAATGAGGCAGTGATATGTACATACAAATTATGATGATTAAATTTCTCTTTCAACAAACATTACATCAAATATCATTATTTATTAATGAAAAACATACCTTATTACCCAAGCCTTGAAGTACATCTTGAATGACTCCCTTCAGGATGTTGTCAAGAAATCACACCTTGAATGATGATATCTCCTCAGATCATCAAGATCATCATCCTATCCTTGCAAGAGATGGATGAACCACGTTTGTTTTATTTATTTTTGATGTTTTCATATTGAGTTGAAAGAATATTGGAAATTTTTGTTTTTGTTTTCTGCCATGAAAAGTTAAGAGAGAGAGAAACAGACTGAATGAGAAAGAATAAAGTATAGAATGAATCATATGTTTTATTTGAAAGATTGAAAACTTTTCTATCCTTTAATTAAAACTTCCTTAATTAATTTTGTTGATTGTTTCTCTCTCCAATCCTTTATTTACACGTTGCCATCAAATGACAAATAATTTCCACAAATCATGTCATTAAATGACATAAAATTTCCATAAATCATGTCATCAACTGACATAAAATTTTCATAAATAATTTCGTGCAATTATCTTTAAATTACATCGATATGTTATATCAATGCGTATAAATATAACTTTTATAAATGAATTAAAATAGTTGCACAAACTTTCAAACATAAACTTAATAATAATTAATATTTCTCAAATATTATTTAATTCAATCAATTTACAACTTTTTATAAATTAATTAAATCATGTGGGTTTTTAGAGAATTCATCATTACGGTTGTGCGACTCAAAGGTGCAAGTTCAGTCAATGATTAATATTGAACTATTTGAATAATAACGTTCACACGTCACTTAGCAGGTGATGTGACATTTTGGCCGAATTTATAACATACACATCTTTTGGTAAAATCCAATTTTACTTATTATAAGCGGTAACTAATAGTGACAATTATTTACACCAATTCTCTTCGTCAAAACTATATCACTTTGGATTTATGGAATTTGGTAATGGTCAAAATTTCAATGTCATCCACATTCAACTTTATATTCCAAACACAAATTCTTTGGTTCAATAATAATAATTACTATTAACCATAATGCTTTGGCCTGAGACTTTGACCTTGAGTTGACCATGATACTAACCCCATATAACTAAGGAAACGAATCCTCTCTTGAATAGTGCTTCACTTCTAATACTTCCACTTGACCCAACTATAGTCACTTGATGGAATACCATGCCATGATTTGACTATAATTAAAGCGGAGCTTTCATATTGAATATCCGCTGTATTCTTAAGTCGAGAGAACTGTGTAAATCAGTCACATCGATATTTTCTATTTGACCATAGTTATATTAACCAATAGAAAACTATCGAGTGAGTCGTTCCATAGTTATCCAAAAAAATATAAGTATATAACTCCTAGGTGCCCCCAACAGTCATGAGTAATACATTATCCAACATTTGGAGAGCATTACACACTGTAGTCTCAATGGATACATCGATATCCAATCTTGATGCATCTTAACTAGGAACATTTAAAATGATATATTTGTTTTATTGTGATAAATTACTCATAGTTACAACACTTTCTAACTACTACCACAAAATATACTATTTATGGATTTTCAATTAAATATATTTTCAACTAAATTAATTAATTAATATAACCACATTATATCAAGTATATAATAGAAAGAAATACCTTTATTGTGAACAAGATTGTTTAATGAGTTAGATAAATGTAACCAATTACATAATTGCCCCTAGGACATACCCCTAACTCTATCAATCTTCCACTTGCACTTGGGGTCAATTATGGAATCTTATTCCAACTTCTTCAATCGGTTTTTCAAAACTAGTTGGGTCAGTCCCTTTGTGAACGGGTATGCTATTATGTTTTAATTATCTGCTCTGTCAATCAACTCCCTTCGATGGTGATAAACTGCTTTATCATGTGGAACAATTCGGAGTATGTCTCTTGACCTCTTGTGAGCTCTACGTTCTATTAAGAACCATATCGCGACATTGTTATCATATAACAATGTTATGAGATTCTCAACATTTGGAATCGGCTCAGTTGTAAATTTGTGCACTTATAATTTTATATAAATTATTTTCATTATGGAAATATTCAGGGAGATGTACATAAGATTTTTTTACTGAATAAGTTACATATTTTATTTGGAACATTTCCAACTTAAAAGATTCTTAACTTGAATTTATTATAGACATACTACACTCAATATGTCTTATGAAGTTTGAGTTTGAACACTCCTTCACAAGAAGTTTTTTTTTGTTTTTTTGTAAAAAATTCTCTAGTATTTAATAAATACACGAGAACACTTCAAACAACCATTTAGTGATATCAATTTGGATTTGATATTTGCTTCATGTATCAAATACACAAACAAATCAAGATATCGTATACAACATAACATGTACGATAATTCCTTTTTCCAATGCAAAGGAATTAATCTTACACGTTCGTATTAAATTTTTTAATAAGGTGTCCTTGCATATCATTTGGGACATTCCTGGCATCTTTTATACTTACTATAAAAGACATCATTTATTAATCCAATGCTGAGCATTAAAACAACTAAGGCAGATTTTAACACAAGTACATCGTTAAAATCTACAACGTGTTGTTTACTTATAGTTTAGAAATATCAATGTACCTTTCAACGTTCTTTCTTATGAACACATGCTACCCCTGCACTTTGATTGAAAATCAAGCTATTTGATATTTCTATCAACATACTTGTTCAATCTTGATGCTTATAAAATGATACTTTCGTATCATTTCTTAGATCATATCCAAAGTCTCACAAACTCAATATCGCTCGCACCGACTTTGAGACATTTTTGGTTAATATGTGTAAACAGCTTACCCTAAATCGTTATTTAGAATTTTTTTATTTCAATACATATGTATCAAAACACTAGGACTAATCAAGCGATAATTTTGTGAGTAAATTCAGATTGACTTGAACGTGTTGAATATCGAATTTATAATGCTAATTTCATCAATTGAGATTTGTGATATTATTCTTATCGACATTGCTAATTTAATTCCAACTGCATTGGTTTCACTCATAAAGACACAGTCGTGGTCGATGGATCATATCCCTTCAGTTACGACCACCAAAATCTATATTTTGATAGCCTACTTGGAATTCTTTAGGATTTACGCATCATACCATATAGAGTCAACACTCTTGTTGGTTCAATTAAACAATCTAGGATTATATATTTTGACATTAATAAGAAACTCATAGTTTCTCGTAGATGTGCGAGAATACTTGTTAGACATTCTAATACTATGTGTTCGTTTAGGTTAGTCAATTTCATTTCATCTCATATAATCAGTTCTATCAATGAATCGTATGCAATTCCATTTCACTACCAATAATTCCTCAAAGAAATTTCTTCACAACAAAATTGGTATATCTTGAAACAATAATTGTTTCTCAGTGCAATAGAATAGGTATTCATAAACGTTTTATGAATTTCTTTATTTATAAAACTGATTTGGTTTTAGTTTACAAAAATTATGTTCGAAACACAAATATGTCATCTAATGACAATCTTTTCAAAACCTTTTGGGAAGATTCATACAAGATCTCTCATTAACAATTTTTACGTGCAATCTTTCGATTTGCACAACCTGCCAACTTCTTGGCATAAGATATGTTGGAGTTTCTTATAAACCACTATCTTGTAAAATTTTGTAAACTGTTATTCAGTTGAAATAATATTAACCTTGTGTATAAGTACATTATCTTATAGAAAGAAACTAACTCAAGTTCACTCACAATAAATCATACATTGTCCAAAAAAGTTCGATTACTCCATATCGATGCATCATTATGTATCACATGGAGGAGTAATTTTGAGATTGAATCTTTATTCGTTTTAGGTACGTTCGGAACATTTTCCAAATACACTCATTTAATTAAATAAAATCATTTCTATTGCATGTTATTTCATTTACTTCTGTTTTATATCCTATAAGTTTACCATAGACATGCTACATGTGTATCAAATACACATGTCATGTTGATGATAACTGATCGGTTAATATGATGAAGTATGGAATAGTTTTGGTATTTATAGAATTACGATTGCATACATCTATATGTATCAGTCCAAAGAATTCATAAACTCTTATGATACTCTCACTAAATAGGTGTATAGCCCTTTATTGTTTGAGATATAATTAACAAGTATCATATGATTCAAAATCATACATTAAAGTATTTCTCAAAACTACAGCTTAGTCTATAATTCCAAAACAACCATAAATAATATCAGATACTTCTGTGTTTTCTAATGCATCACTTTGGTTATGAAAAAATACCAAATTGTAGTTTTATTTCACAAAGAATGTTCATAATATTCATATTGACATATAGTTCTGTCTATATTTTTTCAATCGATATCGAAAAACAAACATTTATTCACAAATAATGTATGGTAATTTTAAGAAAACAATTTTCGTACTATGATGCAATTAATAAGTGCTATATGGTATGCTCCCACTATTTCCTCCATTACTATAATAGCGTATTAAATTTGGAGATCCGTCATTCACTTAATATATTTTTTTTTATTTCATACACTGCAACTATTTACAGTGGAGAGTTCGTTGACTAAATATCTTAAGCTCAAAGAAATAAATCTCATAGAAAATAATTTTCTATATGAAAATACATTTCATAATAGAAATCATATTTCTTATTCCAATATTAAGTATCAATTATTTATTACAATTCATATTTCCAATGTTTCTCTATGAAGCAAAAGTGAGTATTCATTCTCTTTAATCCAACTGTACCTTAAATTACATCTATTCTTATACATTCGTTTTCCTTTTAAATGGCCAAACTATTCAAAAGAAAACCTTCTACAATATCATAACAAACTCTTTACAAAAGCACATTCGATTATCCTTAACATCTAAAGGACATCAAATATGTTGCACTTTATGAAAACCGATCAAAATGACATTTTAGCGATTGAGTTCTTATATCTATTTTCTAGTTTTCGTTCTTGTGTTACATTAACACAATATGATCTCTTTTGTAATCAGTCAGATTGAATACTTGATCTCGCACTAAGGTTTATTTGGTTTTTCGGATGAACTAATTTCAACAAAATATTGTACATTACAAACTTTGACCATTCGCTATATAACATTTACATGCAATTGTATATGGATCAAATATCCATAGTCTTGTATTGCTTTTAGAGTTCAAAACTCATAGAATGCAATACATGGTCTTAACCAAATAAATGCGTAAGTGACCAAACCACGAATGTATTCAGTTGTTGTAAAACCAAGCACTTGCATGGGTGTAGAAACATTAACATGCAATATGAATTTAATAGTGAGTATTATATTTCCATTTGTCAACTTTCAATTTAGTTCGTTTGTATATGTTAATTGATAAACATTTTATCAACCATACTAAATGCACAAATTTATCATTGTAGTAACTATATCATTACTTAGCATATGTTATTAAATGTTACAATTTCATTTTTCTAATAAGGCTCCCACTAGTTTTTATGTTTCTCCGAACCCTAAGATGAAACATAGAAGTTTTTCGATTCACTGGTGGGTGTTAGGACTCGTCTATCTCGGTATTCTGACCTTGAGTTTGCTCAACAAATCATAGTCGCACAAATGATGGATAACTCCTTATCGGTTGTATCACATACAACTCCTAACCCATTTTTCCTTATCCTAATCACATTTCGACCTTGAGTTTGCTCAACAAATCAAAGGAGATTATTCACTCATACCTACCATATCGTAATAGCCTAAGTATAGTATATGTACCCTGATTTTTCTCAACAAATACATATAGTTATCTTACCTCATCTATTCAATATATTAATAATACTACACATAACATCCCCAGCTTGAGTTTGCTCAACAACTAAGAAGTATGCAAGTTATTTATTAATATATATATATATATATATATATATGGTAGAGGACAACATTATATTGAAGATTCATAACCTTCAATATATTGTATTGAGTGATACCGACTTATGGAATAATGTATTTCTTATGAAATACCCTCGCGATTCAGGTGTCAAACACATCAGAAATCACAGTATATGTACATTTATGTATGTATTTATTCCTTAAGTCTATTTGGGTTTCTTTAATGTTCCATCTTTAGTTTATGCATTCATATCATATAAGTTTTATTGTCATATAACTTTTATATTTCATATTACTTATACGATAGTCTTATGTATGATATTTATTAATTAAATCTTTTTTAATTAACTTTAATTAATTAACTCTTTAACTAATTTCTAATTATTTTTCAATACAACTTTTATATTTTACATATCTATTATAACCTTTGTAATGTATACTACAACCTTTATAGTACAACACATATATCTCATATATGTGTATTTTTATTTAATTAATTAACCTTTAATTAATTTATCTAATTAAATAATTTTAATTAAATCACATTAACTTCAAATTTATCTTACATACATGCATGCTTATGCTATCTCAAACACTTTAAAATAACATAATATATATCAACATAAATAATACATGCATATAAGTATTAACTAATTAACTCATTTAATTAATTTATCTTATTAATCTTATTAATAAATTTTTAAATTTCGAAATTAATATTTAGATAGTTTCATAGATTTTGAAGTTTTCATTACCTTTTCAAATATTTTTAAAATTTATATTCTATTATAACCTTTTATATAATAAACATGCTTGTATTTTAAATTTAACTTTTAAATTTAAAATCATGTCTTAATTTTCAAAACTATTTTGAAAATTAGCTCAAGGCCCAATTCAAATTGGACCTTTTCTATCAACCTTTGGGCTCACATCGCCTTTTAAACCGGGCAGGTAACCATGTAGGACATGGTACGTGATTACCCAATTACAATCCTAGAGACTACCTTTCTAGACACTATACTAAGTGTGCAAGCTTAATTAGTTAGCCCTAACATGACTAATTTAGACCGTATAAGATATTGGGCTCTGATACCATTGAAAGAACTGGGCTAGGCCGCAGCGGAAGAAATGAGTGAATTTCAAAAAATTTAGTCGTTTTGGATTTTTAATGGGCCTATGAAGTCTAAATATACTTAGAACTTTTCTAAGTTTCTTTGAATAAAATCAATATTTTATTTAATTAATAAATAAAGTTTTACTTTAATTTAATGTGTATGTAAATTAAAGTATATCAAACATACTATGATGTACATATTTGTGTGTAATGATAACTCATTAAATTTATTTAGAGAAGGAAACTTTTCATTTCCTATCTTTTAAATTATTCAATTAATGACGGGGCATAAATTTATTTAAAGAAGGAAACATTTCATTTCCTTCCTCTTAATTTATTCAATTAATGAGGTGGCACATTATTTATATGGAGAGAGACCTTTCATTTCTCTCTCTCTTTAATTAAATTTTTTTTGGCAAAGCCGACGGGGTTAACTGGACCCCTACCAGTTTATTGATACACCCAAAGAGTCATAGAGGAAAGTAACAAAGGAAAACTAGGACAAACAAAGTGTACCAAGTATAAGGGGAAACAAAAACAAAAGAGAAGAAAGAAAATCCAGGAAGGAATTGTAAAAAAACCTAGTTAAACGCAAGCAAAATTCCAAGGTCAAATGCAAAATGCAAATGACCTAATCCTATTTTAATTTCATGCAGAAGATATGTAGTAGGGTGTACATCAGATTTAGCTCTCACCATTTGAAACTCTTGTATTCCTTTCAATCCAAATGATACGTATGAATTTTTTCCAAATCTAAAGAACCACTCTCGAGTGAGAATTGACCATAGCTGTAATATTGTGAATTCTATCCTACTCAATCTCATGATCTCTGGTTACATCAGACCTGCCAGTCTTAGACATAACCAATTTCCATAGATTGTGTATGGGCAGGCAGGTGAAATACAAATGTAATGTCATCTCCGTTGACCACAAAATACACAACACTCATCCATAAGCATACCATTTCATATAAGCTTGTGTTTAGTGAAGATGGCATTATTTATCATTTTCCAGAAAAATAAGTTTTCTTTAGCGGAGCTATCTTTACTCCAAACCCTTTTATACCATTTGCAAACGACAGCAGTTTCAAAATTCGTTAGAGTAAAGTAGAAATTCCCAATATAAAATGCCCCTCCTTTATACTTCTCTATGATGCCACAAGACTGATGGGCATTGTAAATGTTGCTTTGAAGAGTGTACCATAACAGTCTAATACGGGCTTTAGAGTTGTAAGGCAAAATAATGTGATTGTGATGAACTAATTCACTAACCTTAGTGTTAGCATGAATGCCAAACTGAGCAATTTCCTGGTGGCTTAATAGGTTACTAAGGATGCATTCATAATCAGACCTGGGTTAATCCCAGAAACTGATTTTAGAATTATTCACGACAGCGTACTTAATGCGAGGCAATACGTAATCCTTGAGTTTGAATATGCTCCTCCACGTCCAACTTGGGTTTTAAAGAACCTATAAAGATTTGAAGAGAAGAATATGAACTGCTTTATTGTATTTACTTTTGTATACAAAGAATGATAATATGATACAGGCTTGCACTTTCTATTTATACATATCTGTTACATATCTGGTGAAATACTTATTGGGCCAAGATAATAAATTACAGCCCATAGTGGCCTATTACTGAAGCATAGCAAACAGTCCATGAAGCAAATAGATATACGGTTATCTCATATGTATTGATTCATTTTAACCCCCCTCAAACCCAGCTCTCCAGCTAGGGTTTGCGATCCAAAAGAGAAATGCGCCGCCACTAAAGAAAAGCATAAATAATTCAGATCCAACATGAGTTTGAGGTCTTTACTGCTTCACTAGAGTAGTAATGTGAATTTCAGCTGGCTCAAGAGTATTTCGTTGGATAATCTTGCGGAATATTCTTATTGCCTTCAGACTGAGATAAATTCAGCCCTCAAGTTGATGCGCTTGCAAGAACGGAGAAGGATGGTCTGTTGCCTTCAAGTCGAAGTAGAAATTGAGTTTCAGGATACTTGAATTAATGAGATCTGGTTCTGGAAAATGAAGAAAAATCAGTTCTTTACTTGAGAAATAAGCTTATAAGGGGACATGCTTGCTGAAGTATGAGTAGTTATTGTTCTACTTGCGGCCTCTTTGACATTGAGTGACAGGGAGTGTCGCGCTTTGTCTGACTTTTGAGATCTGCAACTCTGAGCTTCTCTCTGAGATGAGTAAAGTTCATCTTTGACAGTGGTTTTGTTAGAATATCAGTAACTTGGTAATTGGCAGGTATGTGATTGATGTTTAATTTTCCCTTGGCTACTTGCTCACGAACAGGATACAAATCTAGTTCCATATCCTTGGTTCTGAAATGTAGGACTGGATTAGCAGTGAGTGATACTGTTCTAGTATTATCACACCATATTGTTGTCTTGCTTTAGGTTTTAACTTGTAATTCACTCAATAGTGACTTTATCCACATTATTTCAGCCATTGCATTAGCCACACTTCTATACTCTGCTTCTGTGCTCGATCTGGACACAGTTGTCTGTTTTTTTGAACACCATGAAACTAGATTTTTGCCTAAATAAATGCAGTATCCACTTGTTGATTTTCTGTCATCTATATCACTTGCCCAGTCTGCATCTGCATAACCAGTAATACTGATTGCTTTACATGCTTCAATAGTTAGCCCATGATTTAATGTTCCTTTAAGATATCTTAGTAATTTTTGACTGCTCTCCAATGTTCATCTGTTGGACATTGCATAAATTGACTTACTTTGTTTACACTGAATGAAATGTCTGGTCTGGTGATTGTTGCATACTGAAGTGCTCCTATTATGCTTTCGTATTAACTATCATCTGTGATCATTTCTCCTTTAGTCTTTGATAGATGAGCATTTGTTATCATGGGTGTTGAGATTGAATTTGATTGATCCATTTTTGCTCTGATGAGAATTTCATTGATGTATTTCTTATGACTGAGATGAATTAAAAATTTTGAGAGTTTTCTTACTTTAATTCCCAGAAAGTAACTTGGGCACCCAAGGTCTTTGATTGAAAATTCTTTATTTAGATGTTGAATAAGATTGTTGATTTCTAGATCATCACTGCCTGTAATGATAAAATCATCAACATAAATTAGTATATAAGTAGTGGTACCAGAATTAAACTTTGTAAAAAGAGAGTTGTTAGATTTTGTGCAATTGTAGCCCAGTCTGGACAAAGTTGCTTTTAATTTTTCAAACCAAACCCTTGGTGCTTGTTTGAGACCATATATTGCTTTGTTCAGCTTGCATACTAGTCTTTCATTTCCCTTTTTGATAAAGCCATGGGGTTGTTCCATATAAACCTCCTCCTGTAAAACACAATTTAAGAATGTATTATTTACATCTAGTTGCTTTATAATACAATTTCTACATAAGGCAATACTGAGCACAATTATAATAGTGGAGGGTTTCACAACTAGAGAAAATGTTTCAGTAAAATCAAAGCCACTCTGTTGTGAATATCCCTTTGCTACTAGTATTGCCTTATATTTAGAAATTGATCCATCAGCGTGTTTTTTTAATTTGTATGTCCATTTACAGCTTACTATATTCTTATCAGTAGGTTGAGGAACAAGATCCCAAGTCTTGCTCTTTATTAGGGCATCATATTCCTCATTCATTGCTGCTTTCCATTTGTCATTTTGTATGGCTTGACAGTATGTACTTGGTTCTTCATTTTCTAAAGCTGCACTGTATAGTTTTGGTTTGAATATACCACTTTTTGCTCTTGTGATCATATGATCTCCAGCTTTTTCAGGAATTTGTTGATGATCATTGTTACTCATCTCAGTCTCTTGTGACTCATTAGATGATTGTGGATCATCTAATGTTTGACTTTAGCTTTGCTGTTTTGATTGTCTAGCTGTTGCATTTGAGGTGATGTGTTTGATGATTCGAATTGTCCATGACCTGGTTCAGAAGTGATCATTGTGTGTTGTGTACTTTCATTGCCTTGAACTTTTTCTCCAGAAATACGAGCTGCCTTGTCAATTACCACAGGTATAGGTACTAAAGAATGCTTAGCATTGTATACCTTCTGTGAAGTTTTATTTGATGTGTTGCTAAAAGGAAACACTTGCTCATTGAAAACAACATGTCTGGTTATAAATATTCTACCATTACTAGATAAGCACCTGTAACCTTTTTGATTTGCAGCATAACCTAGAAATTCACATGGTGATGATCTGTAACTTAGTTTATGAGAGTTATATGGTCTGAGGTAAGGGAAGCATAGACAACCAAATACCCTTAAATTATGATAATCAGGCTTCATATTATAATGAATTTCTAATGGATTCTTCAGTCTTAGAACTTTTGTGGGTAACCTATTGATTAGAAAAACTGCAATAGCAAATGCATCAGGCCAGAACTTAAGTGGTAGTGATGCATTTGCTAGCAATGTTAAGCCTGTTTCCGCTATATATCTATGCCTTCTTTTAATCAAACCATTTTGTTTTGATGTATAAGGACAAGTTGTCCTGTGTATGATACCTTTCTCTTAAAAAAAAATTCTCAAGGGTAAGAATTCTACTCCATTATCTGTCTGTAGTAATTTTAGTTGGCAGTTTGTCTGCTTTTCTGTCTGCACTATAAACTGTTGAACTGCATGACATGTTTCAGATTTTGCTTTCAAAAAATATATCCACATATCTTGAATGTGCATCAACAAAGGAGACATAATATTTGTACCCATAGTCAGTTGATATGGGTGCTGGACCCCATAAGTAAGTTGCAACAAGTTTTAGCGGTTTGTTGTAACTGACTTTGGAGTCCACAAATGGTAATTTGTGACTTTTACCCATTTGACAATAAATACAAATTTATGGAGTTGAAATATTGTTAAAAGACATATTATATTCATTCAACACTTCTTTAACAATATTTACATGAGGATGTCCAAGCTTACAATGCCAAATATCAAAATTCTTACAGTCATTCACAGTTTTGATTTCAGAATTATTACACCACTTTTCTTTACATCCAGGTGTTCTTGAATTAGCAACATTGAAAGTATACAATCCCTTAATTTCTCTACCCTGTAAAAAAATATCTTTTGTTAGAATATCTCTGACTAAACAGTAATTTGGAAAGAATTCAAAGAACACATTATTATCTTTGGCAAATTATGACACACTTAATAAATTTTTCTTGACAGATGGTACTCTTAATAAATTATACAAGTATAACTGTTTCTTTCCTGTTATATATGCACTTCTAGTATGTGAAATTTTCACAGACTCACCATTGCCCATAAGTAAAGATTGTGTACCTTTATATTCCTTGTTGCCAAGATTTAAGTTTTCTAAGTTATTAGTGATATGATTTGTTGCTCCAGAATCAGGATACCAACTGCTATCATCAATGTCTTCAACTTTTGCATTGTCATTATTGTTGTGATCACTTTGACCTCTGATTTCTTGCTGAGCACTTACCACATTTGCACTAGGATTGTAGTTTCTGGCTCTGTTGTTATTCTGCTGTGAAGGAGTGTAGTTAATGTCAAATCTAAAGTATCATTTACTGGCAATATGACCAATCCTCTCACAGATCTGACATTTGGGTCTATTGTTTCCATTGTTGTTAGGCCATCTTCCACCCCTTCCTATTGATCTAGAGGACTGACCACCTCTCTGATTGGTATACTGTTGATTTTTGTTACCAGAAGCTTTTTCTTGACTCTTGATTTTGTTGGTTAACATGAAATTCAGAGACATGTCTGATATAGATGATTTCTTTTGTTTCAATCTACCCTCATGAGCTAGGAGGGTAGAGTGAACATATTGAATTGTGGGTAGGGTTTCATTCGATGATATGACAGCTACTACTGATTCATATTCATCATCAAACCCTCCAAGAATTGATAGAATATGTTCTATGTCGCTAACTCTGTGTCCTGCAGAAGATAGGTGACCGCACAAGGTTTTAACCTTCACAAGATAGTCTCTCATTGACTGATTTTATTTTTTGACATTTTGTAACTGTCTCTTATAGTACATAATCTTGGCTGCTGACTGAGTACTAAAGATTTGTTCTATTGTGGACCAGATTTCATGAGATGAATTGCATCCAATTAACTAAGGAAGTAGGTTAGCACTTATTGATGAAATTAGCCATGAACTGATTAGACTATCTTGTCTTTGATGTATTATGAATTCTTGATTACTGACAAGTTTTCCATCTTTATCTGTAGTATACTTAGGTGGTATGATCATGGTACCTTGGATATATTGCTCCAGACCATATGCTTTGATTGCAGTTTCCACTTGAAACTTCCAAACCAAGAAATTAGTTTCATCGAGTTGAATAGATAGTAACTGGCTTTGAGGTTTGACAATCTCTTTCAGCAGTTCTTCAGTGGGATTGAATCTGGAATTAGTATGAGTGCTGGAGGAGGCAGAGATGTCTTGATCTCCTTCGGCCATTGATTCAGAAATCAAGAAAAAAGTGATTAGAGAGAAATTACTGAGAGACAAAAGAAGACTGAGCAGCGAGGAAGGTTCTTGATTGATGAATTCCTAGGCGAGGCACATCAGAAGATTCGATCAGTAATCTTGACTCAGGTATGTGAAAGAGGAACTGCGATGATGAGAAATATTGTATTTCTCAAATGATTCCAATTATATGTTGTTTTAATCTTGATATGTGATGCTCTGTCTGATCTTGATTAAAACAGACAGTTGATGATGAGAATCGTCTTGATTCTCAGATGATTTAACTGAGAAACCGATTCGATCTTGATATGATGATGTTATATCTGATCTTGATTAGAACAAAGAAAGAACAGTAAACAATGATGAGAATCTGCTGATTCACAGATGATTTAAAATGTGCAGCTTGATCTTGATATGATGATTTTAGATCTGACATTGATCAATGGCATGGCATATTTCGCTGTTAGGCATGCACTTGCTCTGATACCATATAAAGATTTGAAGAGAAGAATATGAACTGCTTTATTGTATTTACTTTTGTATACAAAGAATGATAATATGATACAGGCTTGCACTCTCTATTTATACATATCTGATGCATATCTGATTAAATACTTATTGGGCCAAGATAATAAATTACAGCCCATAGTGGCCTGTTACTGAAGCATAGCAAACGGTCCATGGAGCAAATAAATATAAGGTTATCTCATCTGTATTGATTCATTTTAGAACCCGCATCTTCCAAAAAAAATTTCCTCGAATAACATGTTTAGTCGACCATTTAACCCAAATACTGTTAGCTGAATTTAGATAGTTATCAAGATGTTTAACGAAGGACAGCTTGTTCCATTGAGTCAAGTTACAAATGCCTAACCGTCCTTTTTTAATAGGTTTTTCGTCAAAAGCAAAAGAAATAGGAGCTAAATATTTTCCTTGAGTTGCTCTAGTCTAGAAGAATCTCATCATGGTAGTTTTAATCATCCTAACAAGTTTCTAAGGCAATACAAAGGTTCTAGCCAAGTACACACAGGTGGAAAAAATAACAGACTTGATCAGAGTTAATCTACCAACCTGACTTAGAAATCTATATGTCCAACTTTCAAGTCTATGAAAAAAAAATTCATAGAGCGGAAGGCATTGATTAGAAGTGATCCTAGAAGCGGCCAGAGGGATACCAAGATTGGAAACAGTCTCAGCACTAGATTGATGTCCAGTGGTACGTAGAATGTCATTGCAGAGCATCTGATCAACCCTAGCCAACATTATGTCAGATTTAGCAAGGTTAATTTTGAGACCAGTCAAATTGTAGAAAAGATCAAGGGCTTTGAGGATGGCATTAATAGTACCAAGGTCAGGTTTGTAAAAAATAATCAAATCATTAGCAAACATTAATGAGGTGACTTGTGTCTCTTTACATTTAGGATGCAGATGGTATAAACCTTGCTTGACAAGTTCATTCAGCATTTGAGTAAGCAGCTCCATAACAAGAATGAAAATATAGGCTGCCATCGGTTCCCCTTGCTTAATACCTTGTTTACTCTAGAAGAACCCAATAGAGGCTCCATTAATGACAATAGAGAAATTGGCAATCAAAATACATGCATATATCCAAGCAATAAATTCTTTAGGAAAATTCATGTAACCCATTATCCTAACAATGGAATCCTAGTGTAAGGTTTCGCAAGCCTTTTCGATGTCAAGCTCGAGCATGGCACGCAGTGAAATATGTTTAAAATTATAACCACGGAGAAGTTCATGGGATAGAGGAACATTGTCGAGAATGCTATGATTAGTTAAGAAGGAAGCTTGGTTATGCATGATTATGTGGGCAGCACCATCTTCATTCAGTTTGCAACGACTTTAGAAATGCATTTGTAAATTGTGTTGCAGCAAGCAATAGGGCGAAAGGAGTAAACACTGTCAGCATTCTTTACCTAAGGAATGAGAGCAATATTAGTATTATTCAAAGAGTTTTGCATCCTCGCATTTTTAAAAAAGGTTTTCACTATAAGGACCACACCAGCTTCAATGTAGGTCCAACAAGAGGTGAAGACACAAGCATTGAAATCATCCGGTCCACCACACGAATTCTTGTTAAGATAGAACATTGCATCTTTGACGCAGCGGATTATTCGAAACAAAACTTCAATCAATGAAATGTAGCAATCGGTGAGTTGAAGATACCAAAATGCCCAAGTTCGTTGATCCCAAGATACCGAACTTTAGCTATCTCAAACACGTTGATAGCGCACTATACCGTGTTCAAAGATGTACGATTCTTCGCACGTTGATCTAGCGCACTAGATTCCGTGAATCGGCTTCTACGATCGTTGAATCGAGCGCACTCGATTAACCGAAAGAGAAGATAGGAGATTACACTCAACTACCAATTGGTATGAAAGCACAAAGCTAACAAAAGAGAATTCTATTCAAAAATCAACCACCCAAAAATATACAACACACCCTCTATTTATAGCTTGACACAACCGGCCCCTTTAACCCGTTGCCGACTCATAAGCTCCGACACATCATGAGTCGTTACCGACTTAGCACACTACATACCTGTGTACATCATACGACTCATCGATATACGACTCAAAGCTAACGACTCAAGACTTACAACATACAACAGTACACGACTCATTACAACAAACGACTGAACAAGCCCCTACATCCCACAACGACTCAACAGACTCATTACATACCGACTCATCAATTGACCCTGTATGGCCGACCTAACGAGGTACGACTTAACACATCACCAACTCATGTATACACATGACCGACACACTTAGGTCGTATGCGACCTAACGACCTACGATTCAAAGAAACACGGCTTAACTCCTTGCCGACTTAACATCCACGCCTTACCCTTCACCGACTTATCTTAGGTCGTAGCCGACCTAAACCTTGCTTTCCAATTCGTACTGCTATCTTGTTATCCCGTGATATTCCTTCTGTAGCCTTAGACCGTATACGACCTAAAGGCCCTGAACGACTTAAGCTTGTGATGGGTCGGAAAAGACTTAGGTCTTCTTCCTTAACTCGCATATCTTCCCCACATGCCTTCTTAGGTCGGAAACAACCTATAGCCACCATCATAAGTCGTGAACGACTTATCTTAACTCGTAGGCTTTTCCCCCGTGATTCTTTAAGTCGGAAACGACTTATAAGTACCGTCCTAGATCGTGAATGACTCATCGCTTTGGCCTGATCTGCATCATCCTCCCCTGGTTGAGAAAAATTCGTCCTCGAATTTGCAACCTCTTCCACAACAATCTCACCTCCATGATACGGAACTAAATGTTTGACGTTGAAAACATCAAAAGTATAAACATCATCTGGTAACTTTAATCGATATGCATTCTTATTGATTTTCTTCAAAACTTCAACTGGACCAATTTTCCGTGCTTTCAATTTATTGTATGTTCCTACCGGAAAACGGTCTTTTGTCAATACTGCATAAACCAAATCGCCTTCGTTAAATTCAACATTTCGTCGCTTCAAATCTGCAGTCTTCTTATATTTCTCATTCGACTTCTCCAATCGTTCCTGAATGATTTTATGACATTCAGTCAGCTCGTCAACAAAATTCTCAAGGGTAAGAATTCTACTCCATTATCTGTCTGTAGTAATTTTAGTTGGCAGTTTGTCTGCTTTTCTGTCTGCACTATAAACTGTTGAACTGCATGACATGTTTCAGATTTTGCTTTCAAAAAATATATCCACATATCTTGAATGTGCATCAACAAAGGAGACATAATATTTGTACCCATAGTCAGTTGATATGGGTGCTGGACCCCATAAGTAAGTTGCAACAAGTTTTAGCGGTTTGTTGTAACTGACTTTGGAGTCCACAAATGGTAATTTGTGACTTTTACCCATTTGACAATAAATACAAATTTATGGAGTTGAAATATTGTTAAAAGACATATTATATTCATTCAACACTTCTTTAACAATATTTACATGAGGATGTCCAAGCTTACAATGCCAAATATCAAAATTCTTACAGTCATTCACAGTTTTGATTTCAGAATTATTACACCACTTTTCTTTACATCCAGGTGTTCTTGAATTAGCAACATTGAAAGTATACAATCCCTTAATTTCTCTACCCTGTAAAAAAATATCTTTTGTTAGAATATCTCTGACTAAACAGTAATTTGGAAAGAATTCAAAGAACACATTATTATCTTTGGCAAATTATGACACACTTAATAAATTTTTCTTGACAGATGGTACTCTTAATAAATTATACAAGTATAACTGTTTCTTTCCTGTTATATATGCACTTCTAGTATGTGAAATTTTCACAGACTCATCATTGCCCATAAGTAAAGATTGTGTACCTTTATATTCCTTGTTGCCAAGATTTAAGTTTTCTAAGTTATTAGTGATATGATTTGTTGCTCCAGAATCAGGATACCAACTGCTATCATCAATGTCTTCAACTTTTGCATTGTCATTATTGTTGTGATCACTTTGACCTCTGATTTCTTGCTGAGCACTTACCACATTTGCACTAGGATTGTAGTTTCTGGCTCTGTTGTTATTCTGCTGTGAAGGAGTGTAGTTAATGTCAAATCTAAAGTATCATTTACTGGCAATATGACCAATCCTCTCACAGATCTGACATTTGGGTCTATTGTTTCCATTGTTGTTAGGCCATCTTCCACCCCTTCCTATTGATCTAGAGGACTGACCACCTCTCTGATTGGTATACTGTTGATTTTTGTTACCAGAAGCTTTTTCTTGACTCTTGATTTTGTTGGTTAACATGAAATTCAGAGACATGTCTGATATAGATGATTTCTTTTGTTTCAATCTACCCTCATGAGCTAGGAGGGTAGAGTGAACATATTGAATTGTGGGTAGGGTTTCATTCGATGATATGACAGCTACTACTGATTCATATTCATCATCAAACCCTCCAAGAATTGATAGAATATGTTCTATGTCGCTAACTCTGTGTCCTGCAGAAGATAGGTGACCGCACAAGGTTTTAACCTTCACAAGATAGTCTCTCATTGACTGATTTTATTTTTTGACATTTTGTAACTGTCTCTTATAGTACATAATCTTGGCTGCTGACTGAGTACTAAAGATTTGTTCTATTGTGGACCAGATTTCATGAGATGAATTGCATCCAATTAACTAAGGAAGTAGGTTAGCACTTATTGATGAAATTAGCCATGAACTGATTAGACTATCTTGTCTTTGATGTATTATGAATTCTTGATTACTGACAAGTTTTCCATCTTTATCTATAGTATACTTAGGTGGTATGATCATGGTACCTTGGATATATTGCTCCAGACCATATGCTTTGATTGCAGTTTCCACTTGAAACTTCCAAACCAAGAAATTAGTTTCATCGAGTTGAATAGATAGTAACTGGCTTTGAGGTTTGACAATCTCTTTCAGCAGTTCTTCAGTGGGATTGAATCTGGAATTAGTATGAGTGCTGGAGGAGGCAGAGATGTCTTGATCTCCTTCGGCCATTGATTCAGAAATCAAGAAAAAAGTGATTAGAGAGAAATTACTGAGAGACAAAAGAAGACTGAGCAGCGAGGAAGGTTCTTGATTGATGAATTCCTAGGCGAGGCACATCAGAAGATTCGATCAGTAATCTTGACTCAGGTATGTGAAAGAGGAACTGCGATGATGAGAAATATTGTATTTCTCAAATGATTCCAATTATATGTTGTTTTAATCTTGATATGTGATGCTCTGTCTGATCTTGATTAAAACAGACAGTTGATGATGAGAATCGTCTTGATTCTCAGATGATTTAACTGAGAAACCGATTCGATCTTGATATGATGATGTTATATCTGATCTTGATTAGAACAAAGAAAGAACAGTAAACAATGATGAGAATCTGCTGATTCACAGATGATTTAAAATGTGCAGCTTGATCTTGATATGATGATTTTAGATCTGACATTGATCAATGGCATGGCATATTTCGCTGTTAGGCATGCACTTGCTCTGATACCATATAAAGATTTGAAGAGAAGAATATGAACTGCTTTATTGTATTTACTTTTGTATACAAAGAATGATAATATGATACAGGCTTGCACTCTCTATTTATACATATCTGATGCATATCTGATTAAATACTTATTGGGCCAAGATAATAAATTACAGCCCATAGTGGCCTGTTACTGAAGCATAGCAAACGGTCCATGGAGCAAATAAATATAAGGTTATCTCATCTGTATTGATTCATTTTAGAACCCGCATCTTCCAAAAAAAATTTCCTCGAATAACATGTTTAGTCGACCATTTAACCCAAATACTGTTAGCTGAATTTAGATAGTTATCAAGATGTTTAACGAAGGACAGCTTGTTCCATTGAGTCAAGTTACAAATGCCTAACCGTCCTTTTTTAATAGGTTTTTCGTCAAAAGCAAAAGAAATAGGAGCTAAATATTTTCCTTGAGTTGCTCTAGTCTAGAAGAATCTCATCATGGTAGTTTTAATCATCCTAACAAGTTTCTAAGGCAATACAAAGGTTCTAGCCAAGTACACACAGGTGGAAAAAATAACAGACTTGATCAGAGTTAATCTACCAACCTGACTTAGAAATCTATATGTCCAACTTTCAAGTCTATGAAAAAAAAATTCATAGAGCGGAAGGCATTGATTAGAAGTGATCCTAGAAGCGGCCAGAGGGATACCAAGATTGGAAACAGTCTCAGCACTAGATTGATGTCCAGTGGTACGTAGAATGTCATTGCAGAGCATCTGATCAACCCTAGCCAACATTATGTCAGATTTAGCAAGGTTAATTTTGAGACCAGTCAAATTGTAGAAAAGATCAAGGGCTTTGAGGATGGCATTAATAGTACCAAGGTCAGGTTTGTAAAAAATAATCAAATCATTAGCAAACATTAATGAGGTGACTTGTGTCTCTTTACATTTAGGATGCAGATGGTATAAACCTTGCTTGACAAGTTCATTCAGCATTTGAGTAAGCAGCTCCATAACAAGAATGAAAATATAGGCTGCCATCGGTTCCCCTTGCTTAATACCTTGTTTACTCTAGAAGAACCCAATAGAGGCTCCATTAATGACAATAGAGAAATTGGCAATCAAAATACATGCATATATCCAAGCAATAAATTCTTTAGGAAAATTCATGTAACCCATTATCCTAACAATGGAATCCTAGTGTAAGGTTTCGCAAGCCTTTTCGATGTCAAGCTCGAGCATGGCACGCAGTGAAATATGTTTAAAATTATAACCACGGAGAAGTTCATGGGATAGAGGAACATTGTCGAGAATGCTATGATTAGTTAAGAAGGAAGCTTGGTTATGCATGATTATGTGGGCAGCACCATCTTCATTCAGTTTGCAACGACTTTAGAAATGCATTTGTAAATTGTGTTGCAGCAAGCAATAGGGCGAAAGGAGTAAACACTGTCAGCATTCTTTACCTAAGGAATGAGAGCAATATTAGTATTATTCAAAGAGTTTTGCATCCTCGCATTTTTAAAAAAGGTTTTCACTATAAGGACCACACCAGCTTCAATGTAGGTCCAACAAGAGGTGAAGACACAAGCATTGAAATCATCCGGTCCACCACACGAATTCTTGTTAAGATAGAACATTGCATCTTTGACGCAGCGGATTATTCGAAACAAAACTTCAATCAATGAAATGTAGCAATCGGTGAGTTGAAGATACCAAAATGCCCAAGTTCGTTGATCCCAAGATACCGAACTTTAGCTATCTCAAACACGTTGATAGCGCACTATACCGTGTTCAAAGATGTACGATTCTTCGCACGTTGATCTAGCGCACTAGATTCCGTGAATCGGCTTCTACGATCGTTGAATCGAGCGCACTCGATTAACCGAAAGAGAAGATAGGAGATTACACTCAACTACCAATTGGTATGAAAGCACAAAGCTAACAAAAGAGAATTCTATTCAAAAATCAACCACCCAAAAATATACAACACACCCTCTATTTATAGCTTGACACAACCGGCCCCTTTAACCCGTTGCCGACTCATAAGCTCCGACACATCATGAGTCGTTACCGACTTAGCACACTACATACCTGTGTACATCATACGACTCATCGATATACGACTCAAAGCTAACGACTCAAGACTTACAACATACAACAGTACACGACTCATTACAACAAACGACTGAACAAGCCCCTACATCCCACAACGACTCAACAGACTCATTACATACCGACTCATCAATTGACCCTGTATGGCCGACCTAACGAGGTACGACTTAACACATCACCAACTCATGTATACACATGACCGACACACTTAGGTCGTATGCGACCTAACGACCTACGATTCAAAGAAACACGGCTTAACTCCTTGCCGACTTAACATCCACGCCTTACCCTTCACCGACTTATCTTAGGTCGTAGCCGACCTAAACCTTGCTTTCCAATTCGTACTGCTATCTTGTTATCCCGTGATATTCCTTCTGTAGCCTTAGACCGTATACGACCTAAAGGCCCTGAACGACTTAAGCTTGTGATGGGTCGGAAAAGACTTAGGTCTTCTTCCTTAACTCGCATATCTTCCCCACATGCCTTCTTAGGTCGGAAACAACCTATAGCCACCATCATAAGTCGTGAACGACTTATCTTAACTCGTAGGCTTTTCCCCCGTGATTCTTTAAGTCGGAAACGACTTATAAGTACCGTCCTAGATCGTGAATGACTCATCGCTTTGGCCTGATCTGCATCAATCTTTAATTTCAATAGTTGATACTCCCATGCACAAGAACTGGAAGTCTTGCAAGCGAAGATGGGGGAGTATAGCTGGGTCAATGGAATCAATCAATGGAGAGAAGTTAGTTGCATTACCAAATAGTCCACTGAAGTACAAAATGAAAGCTTTGTCAATATCCTTTGGTCAGTATGTTTTTGGCCACTGTGATGAGTGATATATTGTATATCGTCCTTTATATGTTTGGCCTTAAGTGTAGCGTGGAAGAAAGAAGAGTTCCGGTCACCTTCCTCTTCCCATTGCAGTCTACTTTTCTGCTTGATCATGTCAAGTTCCAAAGAGAGGGCAAGATTGTATTCTTTTGCAGTACTGGTTTCATGATGAGCATGACTGTCATCAGATGGGTGAGCTTGCATCCTGCCTTGTATCTCATCAAGCTGATGCCTTAGGTGATCAGAAAGTTTTGTTCCATTGCCAAATGTTTTTTAGACCAAGCACGAAGCACATCCTTAGTGGCTCTCAATTTTTTCTGCAAAATAAACATAGGATTACCATAATAATTTTTAAACCAAATATTTTTTACAGTCTCATGAAAATTAGGTTCTTTGTCCCATGAGTTAAAAATTTAAAATTTATATTTCCTTTCATGAATGTGCTACCCAAAGAGATGATCTGAAGAGAGTGATCTGAAAGGATAGGGTTGGGTTTGAAGTTGTGGATTGAAGTCCATTTAGCAAAAGTAATTTGATTGGAAAAGGCAAAATCAATTTTGGAGTGGGTGCGACATCCTTGCCTTCTTTTGTTGTTCCAAATGTAATAAGAACCAGAGCTTCTAATTTCAATCAAGTTGGAGTTTTGGGTGGCAGTTTTAAGAGGTTTAAATTCATTAAGAGAGAGAGGGTTGCCTCCAATTTGATCAGACAAATCAAGACAGCAGTTGAAATCACACACAATCCAAGGGTGAGTTTCTTGCCGAAGGAATGGAAGAGTGTATAATAGGGATGATCTGGCATTTGAGGAGTTGTCAGCATAAATTATTGTGAGGTAGTAAAATGTTGAGAGATGGGGTTGTGTAACATGACAATGGATTATTTTTCGAGAAGAGGAGATGGGGTAATGTTGTGAAGAGAGGGATCAAAAATGAACATTATTCTACCAAAGCTTGCATGTTCATGATTGTGTATAGACTCTAAGATGGTTTGATAAATTTTGCAGTACGTAAGGAAAGAAGACACAGATTGTGTTGTTTAATCAACAGTTTGCATTGTTCAAGCTTTATGTCACCATGGGCACTCCTGATATTCCATACACCAAAATTGTGTGTCGGTGGGGGGTTTTTATGGGTGTTGATATGCCTTTTTACTTGCTCCTCGTAAAAGAGCCATTCAACTCCATATAACCAGGAACAATGGATGAGAGGGGGGAGTTACAGAAGTGTTCACCATGTTCAACATGTTTGAGTGGGGAGGAGATGTTTATAGGGTTGTTTGAGGTCGAAGGAAAGACAGCTAATATTAGAGGGTTAATGGTTAAGAAAGAAGGAGAGGTGAAATTGGGAAGAGAAGTGGGTGGTGGTTTCCATGCAGAGGGAGGATGAATGTGGTCATAAATATGAGGAATGGGGTCAAGGGAGGAGGGTTTGAAATTGTGGTCAGAAGCTAGTTGGGAATGAGTTATACAATGAAGATCAAGTGAGGATGAATGGGATTATATGTCATGAAGAAGACGTATGGAAATTTGGGAGCGATCATGCGTTGAATTTAGATCACGAGTTTCTCGCAATAAGCATGATTTGGGGCTTGCATGTTGCGGTGCACATGACTATGCATGCATGTGCACATCAATGTCTATGATTCAAAAGCATATTATCCATAGGCTCAAGCACTACAGTGTCGTCCAAACTCACATTCTCTTGCAAATTGTTTTTCATGTATGTGTCAGCATGTTGCTCATTTTCATCATTTAGAGGAGCGATCACAACCACCTCAGAAGCATCAACAGGTGAAGGAGCACTTTGGTTATTGTAAAAAACAGTGGTCATGCTCGAAGTAGGAATAACAAAAGCAGGGGGCTTGCTCGAAGTAGTATTAGTAATGTAGAGGATTTACTCGAAGTAATTTGACTTTGTGCACTGTCTTTGTTGCAGCCATCCACATGAAAAAAATTTGTGTTACCATTCATGATCTCATGTTCATCCCCATCATCATTATTTAAAACACTAAAACTATTACTAGTTTGAAATTCGCATGCAACTGACCCTACCTGATTATTGTTAATGGTAACAGAGTCAAGTATTTCACCTTCTTCAGTTTCTAGAATTGCTTGTAGTTTTTCGTTCCTATATTTTTTGTTTTCAGTGGCGTGCTAAATGTGTTCTTCCTTTTTCTCATCCATACTTTTTCGACAAATTTTCGAAGTAGGCTAATTTTCGAATCAATTTCGCGATCGGCGCTGGTTTTGAAACTTATTAACAAATAAGGTTAGTTTCTGTCCAGTCAACTGTCCAATCAGCTTTTGGTAACCGCCAGAAAAAAACGCAACTAAGAGTTGCGCCTATGGATTTATTTTACGGTGCGCAACTCTTAGATGCGCACTAATTTTTTCCCTTAATCAGGCGCAACTCTTAGTTGCGCCTACTATAGTATAGTGTAGGCGCAACTACGAGTTGCGTCTGCACAGATTGCTGCTATTAAATCAGAGACAATAGCAACCATCTTCCTCCCACCCCCTTCAAAACATTTTCCAACCTCAACCCCTTTTTCCATGCCCGAATCCACCAGCTCCAAACCCAAATTTTAGTCAATTAGCACCAAATTATCACAAAAAATTCAAATTTTTTTCTTTATTCTTCGATTAAACCAAAGCTACAACAATAGAAGCGGGATCCTCTTCCCTAGTTTTTTTGATTGATTTCTAATTTGCTTGTTATTTGGTTGTATTTGGTAGAAATATTGTCAAATAGCTTGTTGTGCATCTTAGTAATCCAATTTGAAATATTGAATCACTAATTGGTTGTAAACGATTTGAAAAAATCGGCTTTTTTTGCATGAACTTTAAATAACCGAAAAGCGGACCGGCAGACGGTAGCATGCTTTATATGCAGGATAATCACCGCTCTAATTTTGGAGAGTTAACGAGGGTAACATTATTGGCTTTGTAATTATAGTAAATTATTGCATGTTATTTCGCATTTTGAGTTAACTAAAAGTTATAATTGTTCGTTTTGCGGAGTGTAAAACTGGTGGATTGTATGGATCATTCATAAAGTTTTGAAGATTTGATGGAGATGGTTGAAGATCAACGAATTCAACAATTACCACATCAAATGGGATTCTGGTATTTCATGCAAATTAAATATATCAGATTTGACAGGTCATTACTCATAGTTGCGTCTACACTATATTATAGTAGGAGCAACTAAGAGTTGCGTCTGATTAATGGAAAGCTTAGGCGCGACATTTAGATGCGCACAGTTATAAAAAATTGGTGCGCATCTAAAAGTTGCGCATCGTAATATCAATCCATAGGCGCAACTCTTAGTTGCGCTTTTTTTTTTCTAGCAGTTACAAAAAGCTGACTGGACGGCTGACTGGGCAAAAACTAGCTCTGTTTGGTAATAAGTTTCAAAAGCAGCGCCGATCGCGAAATTGATTTGACAGTTAGCCTACTTTGAAAATTTGTCCTACTTTTTTTTTGAACTTTATGCCAAGTTTGGAGTGGATTGCTCTTATGTGCTAGGAAAGGCTTTTTTATACTACTACCCAATACTGCTACATTCCCACCATTCTTATTTCCATTTGTGACAGAGGGTGCATTTTGCATCTCAATTTTTTCACAAGCCATTTCAGTGTGCTCAGTACACACCCCATAAATGTTATGATCCAGGATTTGAAAATATTAATTTGATAACCTTTTAATATTATAATTTAAATTTGCAAAACTTATCATTTCAATGCAAATAAAATATGCTAGCTATTTTACTATTATTCATATATATTTACGGTTTGTGAATAAAACTATGATATGAAATTCAAAGTAAATATCTTAATATATTATAACATAGATTTAAAACTCTACATTTTTAAACACTAGTATTTATATTTAGTAATTTATTAAAATAGTAATAACTTAAGTTCAAAACGATATAAGAATAAATAAAAGGGTTTTATAATATATTTTTAAGTAAACAAGGTATATAAAAATATAGAAACTAAAAATATAAAATATATGCTAATGGACATTTATAGACTTAAGAGGAACATACTAATACAAGTATCAAGTTACTCTTTAAATTTTACTTTCTTCATTTTTAATAAAAAGAAAAATAGGATTTAGAAATAGGTGCTGTGATCAGTTTATACACTTTTGTATATATATCCCAATTTCTCCTTTCTTTCATTTTCTTTAACTCAAACCAAAAACTAAAACTAGGAAAAATAATAAAGGAAAAACAAATAAACTACTTCAAGTTTCAACTGAAGCAAAGCAAGACTTAAATTCAAATTCAAGCAAAGCAGTAGATCAAGATCAAGCTACAACTTCCAGTTTCAAAACCATTCTCTGTTCAAACATTTTTAGGTGAATAAGCTTCACTTTTTAAAGCCAAACCTACTTTATTTTTTTTGGCATGTAAGATTTGATAGTGGTAATGACTCGAATACTAATTGCATAAATGAAATTGTATGATTGTTTGAGTATACAAGTTGAAAGTACTGCTTGTGTATATACATGTCTCTGTTTTGTTCAACGGACCCAAAAAAAATTAAAATTCAATTTCTCTTCATATAAACCATTATAGGTTATGATGTTTAAAAGAAATAGGTTGTATTAACTAAATGCTATTTTTTTTAAAATGTTTTTATGTGAAATTAGTAAGTATTTTTACTGGAAACAAGAAACAACAGCGGGAAATAAATCAAACCTAAAAATGAATTGTTTTAATTTCAAGTTACACCTATATAAATGGATTTGTCTTGGAAATTATTGATTTTTGGTGAGAATTTCAAGATTTTTAAGTGCATGGATGATGGGGTATCGAAAGTTGATCAGATTTTGGTCATGGGTCGATTTCTGGTGGTCACGAGGTTCAGAAGCCTCGGGGTTATGGCCGGAGGAAGGTCGTGGGTATGCGGTCTGGAGAAAAATGGTGTCACATTTTTCTGGGCGTCGGTGACTGCGGTGCAATAGGCTTTAGGGTTTAGGTGACATTTTAGGTCGTGGCTGTCTTCCTGATGATCGCGAGGTCATGGAGGCATCGGGTTGGACCGAAGTAAGGGGAAAAAGAGCGTGGTCAAGTAGCGAAGGTCTGGGCGAAGTAGCGAGTTCTCAGGTGATCGGAGGTGGCGGTGTGAGATGGTTTTGGTGATTGGGTTTTTTTCCTATGGTGCTCGTCTCGTTCGATTTTGATTTGTGGGGTGGTCCTGAGTGGTCAGGGATGGTCGGAGTGTCAACGTTGACTTGGTGGCGTCGTCGGCGATTGGTCGGAGCAGCGTCGATCGGCGTGCACGTGCACGTGTATCAGCGTATCTGGTTTTGGAGTTGTTACTGTGTTTAGAGGGGAAAAGATAGGAAGGAAGGTCGGGGAAGTTTGGGTTTGGCTCGAGTTTGTGATCGGGATTTTTAGGCTTGGGCTCGAGCGTTTTAGAAAGATTTTTTTTACAAAGTAATTTTTTATAAAAATAAAGAGGGAAAGGTTCGTGGGCTTGGGCCTGCATGCTTTTAAAAAAATATACATAAAATGAAATTTATGAAGTTTCAAAAGGAGGATTTTTAACAAAGTTTTAAAAGTAAAAGCATAAAAGTAAAAATGGAAATATATTAACTAAGTTATTTAGTAAAAGGTCTAAAAATATATTATCTTAACCTAAATTTAACTTAGAATAATTATATTATAGGACCATTGTTTAATTTAATTCCTAAGTGTTTTCAAATAAATTAAATAATGTAATTAAATAGATGGTTAAGGAAATAAATGTTTTTAAACTATTAATTAATTTAAAGATCTTACTTATTTTACATGTTAATAATAAATTAGTTCCAAATGTTAATTTAAATATAAATGGCTTATAAATAAGTTAATGATAATTAAGCAGGATTTATAAGTAATTAATCGATTTTGTGTTAATAAAATTAATTAGAAATGGTGTGACCAATTAATCTAGCTTATAAATGTTTAATTTGAATTGAATGCTTTGGATTTCTTAATATCTCTAATATGTTAAATTGTGATATTCTGTGATATGAATTGCCTTGGATTTAATGTGATAAATGTGAGTTATTTATCTATGATAAATTTTTGTGCGAATATGACATTCTGAAATTTAAATTAAATTGTTGTTTTACTTAAAAAACTTGGCTTAAAGGATGACGTTGGTGTCACGATTCAAATTTCAGCGTTCGAAAATCGACACCCGTACTTCACTTGTACTCGAATGTCGTAGATTCAACCGTTGAAATTTGACTCGTGTCGGAGCTTATAACACATTAAGTACAACACAGCGGAAGAAATGAATGGTATATATCATATACAACTCCAATGATACAATATCCAAATATACAACAATGACCAATATCAGAGATACAATGAAATGCTACAGCGGAAACACCAATGAACTAGCAGCGGAAACAACCAGAACTTGAAACCCCAGAAGAAACACCAATATCAGCAATCTCTATAGATAGCTCGAACCCCCATCAAGTTGCACCAAGCTAGGCAAGGTCAGTCGTCCTAACCAAAGACTTCAATATCCAAAGTCTCTAAAGAATTTCAAAGAGAAAGCTGAAAGCTACTGAATCGATATCTACTATCTGAAAAACCCAACTCTAGACTGCCTGTGTAGAAAATTGTGGGCGCCCAGAGTTTAGGAAGGAAACAATAAACTCCGGGTCAGTCATGGGACTGGTATGAGCAAACAAAAATAGTTTATCTTCAAACAAACAATAAAAGATTTTAAAACATTGAAATCTGCAATGCTTTTTGAAAAATGAAACTACCATAAGGCCTTCTGCCACACACACCATGCAAACGTAGAATTGGATGAGATTTCTTCTTATGATAGTCAAAAATGCTTGATACGCGAAAACCATTTTGATATTATTATTGGTGCATAGTGCAGAAAACCTTTCAAAAGTATAATATTAATCTTAGCCAGTATAGACATTTCAAACTATGCCTGCTATATCTACCATCCAAATAGTGGGGCGCCACCATAAGTAGATGGTAGGTTATACAACTAAAACCGTACGGACGCGTATTGGAGATTGGACTTTCCAACAAATGGTCGGACCAAGGAACTTCCCATTGCCACATGAGTACACCTCCGGAGGGACGTCCCGAGAATCTATCCGGATCTCTGCCAACACAAGGCCGGTTTACTCCCTTCCCAAGAGTAAAACTTAAGATATGCCACCGCCGGTCGTTTGCGACCTTTATCTACCACCCTTTTCCAGAAGGAATGGACATACCCTAGAGGTGCGACCCCTGAAACCTTGCTGCATCTTTCCTGTTTCGACCATTATAGGGTTGTGAGGTCTCGTCTATAAAGCTACACTTTTCACAAAGTCATGCTTTGATCAACAAATGACCAGCAACACTTCGTATGCCACATTACCAAATTGGGAATGCATCACTAGTAACCATCAACTACATAACCTCTGAGCTCGTACGTCTCAGAGAAGGGTGTTAAGCTAAGAGAATAAATCTCCGCCACCAAACAGAAATGTATTTGATAGAAACCAGCTTTACATCTCAAAGTGTAATGTCAAACACACATCCATACAAGTCTGTTCCGGGTTCGAACAGAATCAAAGGCACTTCATAAAGAACCCTTGCAAATTCGGGTAATCCCTAATCACGTCCAGACTCCCCATCACAAAGGGTTCTCAAATCTCTATACCGGGGTCCATTCGGTGCAGAGACATTCGACGGGTTATCCTTTCGTTTTTGAAAATATCTGCTCTTCACCACCAGTCTTCAAATGCTATCCACAACGTCATATCATTATTCGGAATGGATTATATGACACAAGGTCCTCTCCCGACTAAACCGAATAATGAGCGCAATATTTAAAACATATGGATAATGGGATCTCAGTTAAGTCACAACTTAAAGTCCAAAACCTTTCTTTCAAATGGTTTAAACAAATTACCATTTTCAATCTTTTAAACAAAAAGATTCATTTCACAAAGTTCACCCAGCTTTTACAAAGACTCATTCACATATTTCGAAACAACTTCCATTTCAAATCTTTTATCGAAAGGACACACCTTCACGATCCCTTTTCAATTTGAAAGCAAAGTACACCAATCTTTAACAAAGATTCATTCATATTCTTTCAAACAGTTTCCCTTTCAAATTGGATTAACTCATCCAATATTTAAATCAAGATTCAATTCATAGCTTCATTTCCACAAAACATTTCCATTCTAAATCTTTTATATAAAAGATACACTATTTAGAGTCCTCTACGATTCCAAAACAAACCTTAACAATCTTTCACAAAGATTCGTTCATAGTTTCCCAAACTATTTACGATTCAAATCTTTTTAAGTAAAAGATCCATTTCGGTTCAACAACAAGATTTACCAAAATTTTAAGATAGCTTTCAAAACTATTCCATTTCAAATTTGAAATATTTTCAACACAAATTGGAAATCCTTTCTGTACATAAAGGCTATTATTATTTGAAAACAAATAGTTTTCGTTTTCGTAAAATCTGATTTTATTTGCATGAGTTAAAGCCCTTTAAGTCTAAAACTTGGATTAAATTCAGATTCATGAAACAATGCTTTTAAAATGTTTTAAAACACATTTAAACACATTCATAACTCATGTAATCTTTTAAACCATAATTTCCAAATATAGAATTCAATTTCAGGTCTTGAATTCAAATTCAAATCAAACTATTTAAATTTCAAAACTTTATCAAGTTATTCAAAATAACTTTTGCCTTAAACTCCTTTACAAAAGCTTTTCATTTTTAACCTAATTCCATTTCCAAAACCGTTTGGATTCAAAATTCAATTTTATAAAGCTTTTTCAAAAATCTGTGACTTAACCGATTTCCTCATGCAATCCATATTTGTGTGTGTATAGTGTGGTCCAAGGGTTTTACACAATAGTGTCACAACATCAACCATTACAGAGTCAAACACAGCAATATCGATAAGCGGTATAATCTATAACGCTTATCTTCGTTTACCGATCATAGATGAATAATATAAGACATCGTAGATAATAAATTACATCACAGATAATTAAATTACATCACATATCACAGCAAAAATCAGAATAATTCATATCACCAAGCATCACATCTAAGGAATATCAAACCATTCAATCATGCAATAGAATCCAAACATCCATACATAAGACCAATTAATTATCTGATTAATTTAAATCAGATCATTTATTTATAAATAAATCACTAATCCTGGTTAATTCATATTAATTAATTACAAATCATTTTGATTAATTATCCTTAATTACATTGGTTAATTAACCCTTAATCAATTATCATTAAATTAATTAACCTTAATTAATTATCCTTAATTAATTACAATAAGTTATTATCTCTAATCACTTATATTAATAAATCACAAATTAATTGCATCGAGTAATTATCCTTAATCACTTGATTAATCAATGTTAATAATTAATTAATTGCTTTTAATTAAGTAATCACATTTAAACAATTAATTACCTTTAATCATCAATTTACCTTTTATTATTAAGAAATTAAACAATCTTTAATTACGCAAGATTTAAAACTAAATCATTACTTGATTGTCCATTTAACCACATTAATTAATTACATTTGAAAAACTATCAAAAATCTAATTTTAAAATCTATTTCAAAACCACATCAAATTATTTTCAAATCATATTTCAATTTAAAATTAAAATTTGAAACTTGTTTTAGAAAACTTATTAAAAATTTACATTTTAAAACTTGAATTGTTTTTACTTCAAAATGAATTCCTTTAGAAATATAAGTTTAAAATATCTTGAACTTAATTAATTGAAAATATTTTCATTCTAAAACCTTTAATTACATATTTCCACTTAACCACAATCATTAATTTAAAAAGAATAGTTTTAAAAATCAAGTTAACTTAAACTGTCAAAGTTTTTAAAACTGGGAATTATGAAACCCGAGTCAACTTCGAGTATTACCCGAGACCATTGCCCATTCACTTCGAGTTTTTCTCAAACCAACCCGTATGCTTTACTTTTTCATACCTAAATTTTGTTTAAGTGTTAAACCCTGTTTGTTCACAAAATTTCTCGAACGTATTCTCGAGCCATTACCCTAGCTCCCCGGAATCAACTTCGAGGCAACTCCATCATCTACCACACATCATCACCCAGACACCAACGCGTGCATGTGTACGTGCACCATCACCTGAGTCACCTCCGACATCTGACGAACTTTCCTGCACGTCACCCGTCGCTGTTGCAATCGATATCGATCATCAAAATAAGATCATAAGCTCCTGAGAAAAATCGAACGACTCGTGCAACCTGGAAGAAAAATTCCAACCAAAACTCCCCTCGCTTCCACGTCGTCGACCACTGGAAGTCCAGAGACTCCGGCCACATGTTCCTCGACCATCCATGCTGCTTTCCCCCAAGTTTCGTGCCACTCGATCATCTAGAGACGATGCCATGATTCGATTGCCAGGCTCGACCCATTTAGGGTTTAAAACCCAAATCGACCGATCGCCAATGCCACAGCCCATGGTTGCCATTTCCACCATTTTTTCCAAATTCTCCTACACCTCGACCTCCTACAGCCAAAACCCCATTACCAACAACTCACGTGATCGCCGCAGTTTGATAGAACTCATTTCACGTTCAACCCACGAGTTCATCCAAATTACTCAACTAAAAATCTTGATATTTATCTCAAAATTCATCATTTTGATCCATATTTCAGATTATATAATCAAAGATAGAAATTAATTTGATCTATTTTAACCCAGGCTTCCATTTTTACTGTAATATATAAAATTTTGAGATAAATACCCGACCATTATACTTAAAAAAATCTTAAAATTTATATTATTTGATTTTAGTCATTTTTCATTTAGAAGTCAAGGTTTAAATTTAATTGTGTATGGAGTTTTGAGTTAAATTTGGGTGTGTTTGAACTTGGGTACAACAGAACAGGTGTGGATGCATGTGTATTCAGACATGCACCGATACATTCAAACATACATGCATATTAAACAACATTCCAGATCATCCTTTAAGCATCAATACCATATCAAAGAGTATAGGCAAATATAAGTGAGTTTTCTTTCCTGTGTATTTGAAACAGAGAGCAAAAGTCTGGAATTGTTTGATTTACTTGCATGCATGATTCTTGTATTTTATTCGAATTTGTCTACTGTTGAGTTGCTTCTTGATTTTCCTTTTCCTTTGATTTCTTTCTGGTTTATTGTAAAAAAACTGAAATGCTTTGCCTTTATTTCATTTCTTCTCAGGTTGAAGACATTGATTTTCCAGGTTTGAAGGTTGCTTGATTGCTTCCAGATTTGCGGATTGAATGAAGCTTGAATGGTATAACTTACATTCAGGTTTTGATTTTTTTTTTTTTTTTTGAGTTTGATCTGGTTTTGTTTTTCTTTTCTCATCTTGAATCTGGTTTATTTACAGGTTTGAAAAGTGGAGAAGAGAAACCTGGTTTCTTTCTTTTGATATTTACTTACATTAAAAAAAAAGAAACATCTTTTGCCACTTGTAAGTTAAGATATGAGTTCTCTTACACTTGTTTAAACTTAAGTTTATTCTCTTCACATTTGTTAAAATGCAATATTTTTATGTCTAGTCCTTACTTTAAATTAATTTATACATTTTGTTTTTAAACCTTCATGTTAATATATTTATGATTAATGTTTTATTCTTTTATATTTACAACTATATTTATTTCAAAAGATATATATACATATATGTGAGTTTTAAAACTTTCATTCTTGTTTATATACATATACACATTTCAATTACTTGTCCTTATATATCTTTCAAATCAAAATGCACATTTACAAAAATTAAGAAACAAGATTTTATTAGTTTCAAATATATAGAAATTTTAAATTCAATATATTTATTAAATTTCAAAATCAAACTTTATTTTGTACTATACAATTTTTAAATCAAATTCCAAATTAAAATAAATAAACATACATTTTATTAATTTTGGAAATTCAAACACAATTTATATTGTATTCCTAAATCTTCAAATTAATTTAATAAATATATTGAATTTAAAATTAATATCTATAAACAACTAATATTTTATTTTATTTTGAAAAAACTCTATTTAATTCACAATTTAATTTTAAAAATTAATTCAATTATCAAATTTGACTTGGCTGAAATCCAGGGATGTTACAGTTCGATTCGAAGAGATCGGGGTCGGATATCAGTGATATCCAGAACCACTTCGATTAGTAATCTATAATTCTTTATAGATTTGATTTTAAAATCAATAGGCTGAAATGAAATAAACCGAGTAACGATACTTAGATATTATTTTGTGAAATAGTGTTTGGCTATAGCAAGATAAAAATCATAGTGATGAACGAGTTACTTGGGTTTCCAAAGAAGTTTTAGCCTTAGTATTTCACATTAGATGGGTTTACTCATGCTGGTTTTTAGCCTGAATCGGGTGTTACTTTATTGTAATGCTCGGGTCAGACCGAGTATTACAGATTTTCAGGTTAGGTCGTTCTAGAGCTCAGAGGATGAGCTTGATGACAGAGACGTATTGATTCAGCTATGTATTAGAATTTGTATTGATTGTATTCAGGGACATGTTGTTACAACTGTCCAGTTTCTTTGTGAATGGTTGTACTCTGATATATTGTATGTAAATTGACATTTACAGCTTTCTTTGTGTAAATGTTGTTATTCGATATTATATTTTGTTCCACTACGGTTGTGAGATTCTGTGCTTTTGTTTTCTGTTTCTTCTCTACCTCTTTTTCTTCTTAACCCTAACAATATGGTGTTTCCAGCACTCGATTGCTCGGTACTTTATATAATGAACGTATTAGTGTCGAATTTTCGGGGTTGAAAATTTCGGGTTTTACATTTGGTATCAGAGCGAGGTTAAGCCAGAACCATGGCTCTAGTGGGGATTACTCATTAGAGATAGGGTCAGTAGTACCCTAGAAGGAGTTGAGCGTATTATATGAGAGCGTACTTGTTATTTTCCTATATAATGATTTTAAAAATGGTTTTAAAAGTAGTTTTTATATAAGCTTGTATTTTGATATATAAAGCAATAATTTTTCTAATTATTATATATTAAGGTAATTGACTGTTGATTGTTGAAATTAAAAATAATAATAATAATTAAGTGGTCATATATATACAACCAAATAGAAATTTGGGTAAGTATTAACTATGCAAATAAGTTGAGCTAAAAATGGATTCAAAACTGAACTTAAATCCTAGAAATTCAAAATTATTTTCAAAGTATTGTAATAAGTTACCTTGGTTTGATTTTCTAGCTAATCCTAAATCAGAATGAAATGTTTTAAGGAAGTAACAACTTAGATAAGTATGACATATAAACTGAAAAGGATTTAAATTGTGAAGTTTTAAAATCTAAGTCCAGAAAATTTCAAACTGAATCAAAGTGTTAAAAGATATAATAAATAATATTATTGGGAATATTTTTGAATGTAGGAATCCTATTTTAAAACAAGAGTTGTTTTGAAAATTTTAAAGGAATTTGTTTTGAATAAAAAAAAACACCAAGAATGGTTTAAAAATTGAAAGTAAGACCTGGTGTGTAAACAAAATAGATTTGTGTATATATAATGCAAAGTTGATTTGAAATAAAATGGACACACACAGATATATATATATATATATATATATATATATATATATATTTGGAAAATAAGTATAAAAACTGGAAATTCTATTAATAAAAGTCTAAGTTATAGGTTAGGAAGTCCCACTAGAATCCATTTCAAGAAAGTAATGGCTAAAAGTGAAGAATGGAAGGCGAGACGTAGGGAGCAAAGAGCAGCTGGACGTAAGAAACGAGAAGAAGCAATATAGGAGTATGAGAAACGGGTTAAGGAAAGAGCTGGACCAGGGCCTTATGATAATGTCACCTGCTATAGATATTACAATAAGGGTCGTTACGCAGCCAAGTGCAGTAAAACAAGAAAGGAATTGAAAGGTACATTCTAACGGTTTTGCTCTAAGATCTTATGCTTTAAGTGTCATAAGAAAGGACATTTCCTAAACCGTTTCCCTAAAGTGAGGAAGGAGAAGCGCGAACCTGTAGAACCAGTCAATGAGTCGACTATTTGTTATCATTGTAAGATGTCGGGACACATCACTAGGAATTGCCCCAAGAGACGGATGAAGAGTAAGGTTGTGGAACATCCTGTAGGAGACGTGAAGGTTATCCAAATTGATGGAAGGGTAGAAACCTTTTGTGGTAAATGTTATAAGTGGGGACGTCCTGTTGAAAAGTGCATGTTCGGGCTTTGTCTATTGGAAGGAAGTCCCTAGAGAGGATTCTTGTAAAGAATAATAGGGCTCTGTTCTTTTTCGAACCCTTGGTGATGGAGAAGGCGTCTAGATTTATGACATTTGTAAGTCCCTTATTTTTGGATAAATGGATGTAATGTTTGAACTACTAGTGTGTAGTCTATCATTGTATGGAATATTTTGTGGCAATACAATCTAATATAAATTCATTTTTATTTATTTGAGATTGGAATTGAAATTAGTTCAAATTAAAATTTGATTTGAATTAATTGGAATTGTAATCGAAGTTGAATAAATTTAAATTCAAATAGAAATTGATTTGAATCGAAGTAAATTCAAATTGAATTAAAATTGAATCAATTTAAATGGAAGTGGAAATTGGAAATTGATTGGAATGAGAGATTGGGAAATTAACCATTTTGACTATAAAACTATTTTCAAATAAATTATTTTAAATAAACTATCTTAAATCTATTTTTCCTAGCTATCTACTATTAAACCTTTCTTTTTAATACCCAAACTAGCTTATACTTATTTTACAACTATTTCGAAAACTATTTACTATTTTACAACAATTTTACATATGTTTTACAAACTAACTATTATTTGACAACTATGTTACAACTATCTAACTATTCTATAGCTATTTTACAACTAATAACTATTTTTCAGCTATTTAACTATTTAAACTTTTCAAAGCTATTTTCTAAATTCAAATGGCCTGAGCGCAAACTGTTTATGATTAAATACCAATTAAGATAAAAATTGAAGGGATAACCCAAATGGGAATTGAAGCAATTGCGAATAAGTGAATAGGAATCAAAATGAATGCGAATAAAAAGAAAATTGATTTAGTTAACAATCAATGAAGATAAATACGTATGATGTACGTATATTATTCTATTCGCGTAACGATTTGATCTAGATTCGAGCATAAAATTTCGAGATAGTATATCGATTCGAGTTGGGAGTTTTCACTTGATTTTCGACGGCGAACCCCGGATATGGATTTTGATTGATTCTTGAAATTCTCTATCATTATTATGGCTATGCAAGGAGAATGACGGTTTCTGATCATGAAACTAGATCTGAGTCCGCACTAGGAAGTCGGGTGAACGATACTAGTTCGGAAGTGAAATTGTGTGATTGAGTGAGCGATCGGATTTGATATTGCATACGGATGATATATGCACATCGTACGTGCTTGAATGAAATAGATATTGAAATTTTTGTAAAGAAATGTAAAAATGATCTTTTGAAATGGAAATTATATTTTGAGAAATATATGATGAATAAGAGTGGAAGATGGATATCACTATAATTGAACTCATTTTATAAAAAGTAAGTAATATAGCAAATAACATTATAAGGGAAATCGAATTTGAATGTTGATTTGGCATAAATAAAGTTATATAAATATTTGTTATATATGATAAACTCCCCTTGTTGAATCTATAACCAGAAGAAAAGATATTTGAAAAATATTTAAAGTATAAAAAGGAATTTATAAATAGGAAGTGATCCAAAAATATGTTATTCTAGTTAAAAGAATAAACTTATATATGTATCTATATATAAATGATTATATAAAATTGGAAAAAAGGGTTTTTGAAACCCACTGATTTTGAAAGGCTTTTGATTTTTGGAAAAAATCAATTTTCGAAATTTGAAAAGCCAAGTTTGAGAACTATCGATTTTGAGATATCGATTTTGTGTAAATGGGATTTATACGTGATACATATAAAGAGTTTGATTTGAAGATACTATATGTGTATAGCATAAAAATGTTTTGAGAATGCTGTGGGGAAAAAGGCGCTCCCATTTAGAGTTGAAACTTATAGTAGGAGATTCACGGGGTGGTTCTGACATGGGCCCTAAAGGGGTTCTAAATTTTGATCCTAGAGGATGTCCGGACTAAACTGTAGATCCTCAGGATTGTGGTTGAGGTAGCGAAAGTCGAGGGCGCTGATGCCTACAGGGACATTGGGGTTATGCTGTGACGATAGTGTAACTTGGTGTAACCGCGATCTACTGTGCTTCATAGCGTAAGTCGAGGAGCAGTGATTGCCTAAAGTCTACATTTTATTTCGCTGCGAGAGCGACGTAAAATCGGTAGAATGCGATCTATGAAGACATAGCGAAAGCCGTGTGGCAGTGAGTGCCTACAAGCTACATTGGGACTCGACTGATGTAGTCTGCGATCTATGTGGTCTGTGTGGTGAAGTTTCATTTGGCAACGAAATTCGAGGGCACTAATGCCTACAGTTACATGGTTTTTGCCATGATGATAATGTAACCTTGGGTGTAGCTGCGATCTGTGGCAGTTCCATGGTGTAATTGAGGGGCGCGGAGGCCTACAGTTTTCTATGGATTTCGCCAGGAAGGCGACGTAATCATCGGGCTAACTGCGACCATTGAGGGGTTGATGATTTCCAAAGCATTCTCACAAAAATGTTTTCTACATTTCCATAAAAGTTTTCCAAGTATTTTCACTGGGTGTTGAAAACGGGTTTACCAAGTTCTTATAGATTTTCAGACTTATGTCTGATCAACATATGACCGAATTTTTGTGAGAAAAAGGATGGACTTATTGAGATATCGAGTTATAAAAAGTATTTTTATAAAAGCTATTTTGCTAATATTATGTATATTTTAAAGTGTTTTAAAACTTTAGAATAATTTAGCTGATAATAAACAATATAATTTAAATTCTTTCTTCATTCCTTTTCGAGGCCGAAAAGTTTTAAAGGGGAAGGAATGTGATGACCCGGGGTTTGGAAATCTAATTTGGTAATCTTCTAATATAATTATTTAAATTTGCAAAACTTATCATTTCAAAGCAAATAAAATATGCTAGCAAATAAATTAGTTTAAAAAAAAAGTTTAATAATATTTTATTTTAACGGACGTTAAAATAAAACTTCCGTCAAAAGGACAAGCGCGAAAATTTGCACGGTCGTTCGTTTCTGCTTTTTTATTTTCTTTTCTTCTCTAAACAAAATTTCTTCTCAATCAAGCAATGGCAACCCCAACCCAAAGCAATTTTCTTCCTGAAGCTGATGTACAACCTAAATCGACTTCCGAAGCTAAGTTGATCAACGTAAATCCACAAATTCCAACAAATCTTGAACAAATCAACGATGAAACTGGAATTTCAAAAACTAGGGCTTCAACTGCAATGCTTACAACAACAAAGAGAAGACGAAAAAATAGACCATCCACGGCCGTCGATTCTACTGATATTGAAGAAGAAACAACGAGAACGATAAGGTCTAGGGTAGCAAAAACTGTAAAAGAAGACGACATGAAGAGACAAGAGCTTTGTGATGAAATCATCAGTAGAAGAAGAAAGACGACGGTACAACATCTGATTTATTTTTGTTAAAAATAATATTTCAATATTTAATAGATAGTAAATGATAATAAGATCGACGATTATTGAATGATACTTCAATACATTATTTGATTTAGTGCATGCATCATATTGAAATATTAGATGATAGATGAACATAGCATACAGTCTTTGACAAATGACAAACAACAATAACATGCATAGTTATAGAATGATAGAAAAACAATGCATTATACAATCGTAGTTGAATATATCACTTTTTTTACTGTACGTATAATGATGCAATGATAACTGAAAAGAACATTTCCATATTTGATATATGGCAAACAATAATTAAATAGATAGTAATTGAATGATAGTTCAATCTATAATTTCATTTGTATACGCAATATCAAAATTTGAGATGATAGATGAATATAGCATACAGTTTTTGATGGTTGATAGACAACAATAAAATGCATTATTATTGAATGATAGACAAATATAGCATTTCATAAAATGATAGACAAACATAGCATTTAGTCTTTAAACCATAGAAGCATAATTGAAAAAGAGTAATGATAGACAAACATAGCATTCAGTTTTTAAAGTATAGAAGCATACATCGAAAAAGAGTAATGATAGACAAATATAGCATTGGATAAAATGATAGACAAACATAGCATTCAGTTTTTAAAGTATAGAAGCATGCATCAAAAAAGAGTAATGATAGACAAATATAGCATTTGATAAAATGATAGACAAACATAACATTCAGTTTTTAAAGTATAGAAGCATGCATCGAAAAAGAGTAATGATAGACAAATGTAGCATTTGATAAAATGATAGACAAACATAGCATTCAGCTTTTAAAGTATAGAAGCATGCATCAAAAAAGAGTAATGATAGACAAATGTACCATTTGATAAAATGACAGACAAACATAGCATTTAGTTTATAAAGTATAGAAGCATACATCGAAAAAGAGTAATGATAGACAAATGTAGCATTTGATAAAATGATATACAAACATAGCATTCAGTTTTTAAAGTATAGAAGCATGCATCAAAAAAGAGTAATGATAGACAAATATAGCATTTGATAAAATGATAGACAAACATAGCATTCAGTTTTTAAAGTATAGAAGCATGCATCGAAAAAGAGTAATGATAGACAAATGTAGCATTGGATAAAATGATAGACAAACATAGCATTCAGTTTTTAAAGTATAGAAGCATACATCAAAAAAGAGTAATGATAGACAACTATAGCATTTGATAAAATGATAGACAAACATAGAATTCAGTTTTTAAAGTATAGAAGCATGCATCAAAAAAGACTAATGATAGACATATATAGCATTTGATAAAATGATAGACAAACATAGCATTCAATTTTTAAAGTATAGAAGCATACATCAAAAAAGAGTAATGATAGACAAATATAGCATTGGATAAAATGATAGACAAACATAGCATTTAGTTTTTAAAGTATAGAAGCATGCATCGAAAAAGAGTAATGATAGACAAATGTAGCATTTGATAAAATGATAGATAAACATAGCATTCAGTTTTTAAAGTATAGAAGCATGCATCAAAAAAGAGTAATGATAGAAAAATGTAGCATTGGATAAAATGATAGACAAACATAGCATTCAGTTTTTAAAGTATAGAAGCATGCATCAAAAAAGAGTAATGATAGACAAATATAGCATTTGATAAAATGACAGACAAACATAGCATTTAGTTTTTAAAGTATAGAAGCATACATCGAGAAAGAGTAATGATAAACAAATATAGCATTCAATGTTTAAATTGCATAAGTATAAATTGAAAAAGAGTAATGATAGACAAATATAGCATTCAATGTTCGAAATTGTACAAGCATACATTGAAAAAGAGTAATGATAGGCAAATATAGCATTTCTACAAATAATGATACATAGATATAGCAGTATTCTATTGTGCATTCATAGTGCAGAAATTAGATTATAGTTTGCTAAATACTGACTTATTGATTCATAATTTTTTGTGCAGGAATCAAAAGGGAAAAAATCAAAGAAAGCAAAAATAACAAAAGAGAAAAAATCAAAGCAATCATCTCAAGAAAAAATTCAATATCGATGTAGCCTGCTTCCGATGATTAAAATTTTCAAGAAAATTAAGGAAAAAGGAGGTTATCTTATAGAGCAGTTGAATTATTTAAAACAAACACCTTTTGAAAAATTTATGCTGGTTTTTTTCAAAGAAATTTTATCCATAAATGCTTTTACAAAATCACCAACAACGTTAGATGATATAATAGAAACATTTTCTATTACTGACGAAGCTTTTAAATTAGGGAATGTTTTTCTAAAAATCAAACCTGAAGATGTTTCTATTCTATTTTGCTTACCTTTGTCTGGAATCAATATTTTTCCATTACCTAAAATGAGTTTACAAATCCTTCCAGACAATTGTAAGGATTTTGTTTTAAGAAATTTTGGAACAATAGAACACATAACAAAAGATCTTACAGTTTCAAAAATAAATAATGTTTTAGAAACACAAAAATTTGAAAATGAAACTGATTTTCCAAAATTGATTATCATTCTTGCAATGATAACCTTCTTCTTTCTCGATAATCAAAGATACTTGCCATGGGGATATATTCCTTATATTATTGATGACAACAAAATGAACTCAGTGTCTTGGCCAATTTCAATTCATCATTCATTGATTAGAGCGTTGACGGCTTTCAAAACAAAGCCAAGAAACATGCCAGGCTGTTCCATGCTCCCAATTGTAAGTGCAACATTCTAACTTTATATTAATACATCTATCTCTATAAATTAAATTATATACATTATATAGTTTAACAAGAAGTATTTTATTTGTAGTTTTTCCTATGTGAGCATGTCAATTTGATATCTCCGTTGGCAACGTACTGTTCTACTTTACCAAGATTTGGAAGGTGGAATATTGAAAGTTTGAAAAAGATAATTTCAAAAGAAACATTGATAAACATGGACAGTAGCAAGGTATTATTTCTCACACAAATACAAGAAATGTATAATGATAGATAGATATATCATAACATAATGTATATTAACAGTTTTCATTTTTTTATTATACAGTCATACTTTAAATGATAGTTACATATATCATTTCATTTCTGCACAAATACAAATTTCCATGGTTGCTAATAAATAATGATAGTCACACATAGCATCACATGAAAAATGAAAATTATATAAAAAGTTAGTTCATTCATTGTATCTTTTAGCTCATTCATTACTATTTATTTTATTACATAGATTTTTGTTGAAATAAAAGACTTGAATGAAGATGAAAAAGCTCTTCTTCAACAAAAAAAGGAACAAAAATTTGTTCAGCTGGATTCAGATGAGAATATTGTGATGCAAAAAAAAGAAAACTTGAAAGAGTCATCAAAAATGCAAGTTGACTCAATGAAACAGTACATTCAAGATTTGGAAAATAAATTAAAGAAGAGTGAAAAAGAAGTAGAAAAGGGGAGACAAAAAAGAATACAAGCAGAAGCCATTGTCACACAGTTGAGAAAGGAGATCAAAATGTTAAAATCAAAACCAAGAGAAGATATAGAAGAACCATCATTTGATCTGAAAATAACTCAGGAAATAAAAAAGATGGAGGAAGAAAAAAAACAACAGCATCAGGAGAAACCTTCAGAGGAAACAGAAAAATCCCCGGCAGTGAATAAAAGAACAGAAAAGAAACCAAGCTCTTTAGTTTTGAGGGTTAAAAAGCGCCAAAGAAGGAATAAAATAGATCCTGATTGTCAATATGAAATTGTTCACAGAAAAACAAAGCAAAATATTGACAATGAAGACCAAAAGGAGAAACCTGAAACTAAAGAAGGTCAAGAAAAATATACAAGTGAACAAAAACAAGAAGAACAAAATAAAGAATCTGAGTATGAAGAGGAATCTGACACTGAGACAGATGAGCAACTCACTACAATTGAAAATGAAGAAACAATTGATGTTGATATTGATGGGTACTCGCCATCAACTAAAGCTTACAAGAGTAGAGACGTAACAAAAAGCAGTATTCTAAAATTATTGAATGAAGGACAGCAAAACAAAATTCTTACTTTCTTCAAATTTAATGAAAATGAGAAGTAAGATTTCTAATCTTTTTTCTTTCATTATATTTGTAATTAAATAAAATTGAAAAAAAAACCAACTTGTCAATTATTGATTTTCAATTACAGCACTGTAGCATATGAAAACGATGAAGGAAATAAAGGAGGAATCACAATAGTCAAATCTACGCTGGAAGCTGTTCTATTTGAGGGACTTACAGATAGACAGGTATGCATCAAATCATAATTATAATAGTAAAAAAATGTATATAAATGTATAAAATGAAAGAATGATAGGTAAGCCTAGCATTCAACTTTCAAAGTGCATATAAATGAATTGAATGAGTGAATGATAGCTAAAAGCAGCATTACTATTTGTAAAATGCATATAACTATATAGAAAAGGAAAATGATTGTTACAACTAGCATTCATAGTTTTTTAAGTGCATATAAATGTAAAAAAAAAATAGAATGATAATTAAAACTAGCGTTCGAAATTTCTAACTGCATATAAATGTATTAAATAAAAGAATGATAGTTAAAAACATCATTGGTATTTGTAAAGAACATATAGATATATCGAATGTCAAAGATGCTTGTTTAAACTATCATTTACATTTTTCAGTGCATACAATGAAGTAAACATGTAAATCATAGTGAATACTAGCATAAATATTCCTGGTTCAAAAACAAAATATCCCATCAAACTTACAACTTTCTTTGTTTGGTTAAACATATAATTGATTGGTTTTATTACAATCAAGAGATGTATGAACATAGTTACTACTTCAGTACAATGATGATGGTAAGTATAAACTTTATATTATAAAATGTTAAAAAATAATATAAAGTATTCTAATTGCATATGAATGTGCAGAATGCTTTAGCACACGATCTGCAAACTGTGATCAAAGACATAGTCATGCCAACAATAGATGTTATTGTCAAAGATGAATTTACAGAGAAAATTTTCTTCCCTATACATTACACAAACCATTGGAGCTTGTTGATGCTAAACTATGATACAATGCAATGGAGTCATTATGATTCAACCAAACCAAAAAGCAGATCAACAAGGACTTCAAACCCCAGCTATAACCAAGCCATCATTCTTGTAAGAAAAGTACAGCATTTATATCAGTTTAACATTAATATACAACACCAATTTTTCTTCTTGCAGAAAGACAAAATTGAATTAATGTTCAAGAAGAAATGGGCAGAAGTTGGAATACTAAACAAAGAATTTAACAAACCTAAAGTGTTGCAGCCAAAAAGCCCACCATAGAATTCTGATTCGTAAGTAAATAATTCCATTTCTTCTCTTGTCATTTTAGTTTGTATATTCATCAAACTTTTATTATTCTGTTTCAAAATACAGCTGGCTATATCTAGTGATCAACATGATACATACACCTGCAACTGAAAATTTTAAAATGCATAAAACTGTGAAAATGAAAAAAAAAATGACAGTTAAAACTATCATTTATATTTTTCCCGCGGTTACAAATTTATCAATTATCGCATATGATAGTTTACACTATCACACATATTTTTAAATTCTTTTGGATGAGAGTAAACATGCAAAACAATAACAAAACATCATTTGTATTTTTAAATTGCACTAGAATGCATTAAATACGTAAAATGATAGTTAAACGTAGCATTTCTAATTGACAGTTCATTGAATTGCATCTGTTGAACAAAAAGATTACGTATAAGGTGCACATTGCAAACTCATCAATGATATCTTTATGAACGCATTGATTAGTAGTGTAATAAAAATATAAAGCTATATTTTAGAATTCTAGTGTAAAGAATACTATTTTATTTTACCATTAGGTTATACTGTAATATTAACTAATATTTCTATATCTGAAACAGACTTGATTGTGCATTCTTCGTCATGGCAAACTTAAAAAAACCGGATAAGGATGAGATGCCGGATAAATATTCAAAGGAAATGCTTAGCAACCTGAGAGCTACAGTGGTGTTTGACATACTCAATCATCCACAATATAGTTGGTCAATGCTGAAATCCTACAAAAATTGTACATAAGAATAGTTGTTGCATTGTAGCTTTTTTGAACTTTACATTTATTTGAACTGAAACACTTCTGCTAATTGAACTAAGATGGATTCTGATAGAGTGTAAGATGGAGTCGAGGTGGAGTTTGAGATGGAGTCTGACATGAATTCTGAGATAGAGTCTTATATGTTATCCAACACTTGTATTTTGTTCTCAGTGCATAAACAGCTAAGATGTATTTGAACTTCTCAATTTGAATCTGACTTGATTATAATTGTCTGTTTTCAGTGCATGAACTACAAGGTACAAACTAAGATATATTAAATTGTCATTTTTATGTGTTTTCTGATGATTCTACTATATTTCTGAAGTTGTAAATAATGTTTTATACTGAAATGCTTGATAGAACTATCATTATGCGAAAACACATTTTACCATAATTGAATTGTGATGAATAATGCGTAAATTTAACTGAAATGCTAGAAAGAACACTTGTATAAACTCTGTTTCAGGAGTGATGGCTACTGTTTACACTGTAACTTGCATTTAACTGAAATGCTAGATACAACTATCATTCAACTGTACATCATCATACTGTCAATAATTCACAAAACCACTTATGTAATCTCATTAGCTAATCATATGAACTCTGTTTCAGGAGTGGTGGCTACTATTTACATTGTAACTTGCATTTAACTGAAATGCTAAATACAACTATCATTCAACTGTACATCATCATACTGTCAATAATTCACAAAACCACTCATGTAATCTCATTAGCTACTCATATGAACTCTGTTTCAGGAGTGATGGCTACTGTTTACACTGTAACTTGCATTTAACTGAAATGCTAGATACAACTATCATTAAACTGTACATCATCATACTGTCAATTATTTACAAAACCACTCATGTAATCTCATTAGCTAATCATATGAACTCTGTTTCAAGAGTGATGACTACTATTTACACTGTAACTTGCATTTAACTGAAATGCTGGATACAACTTTCATTAAACTGTACATCATCATAATGTCAATAATTTACAAAGCAACTTATGAAATGCTAGATCTTTCATTCTTGCACAACAGCATACTCAGCTATATACAATAACAGATTATGGGTTTCAATGTTGAAACTGTATTTCAGGTAATATGCATACTGAGTATAATGAAATGCTAGTTACAACTAGCATCAGGGTAAAACGATAAGTAACCTAACATAGAATAGAAATGTTAATACTAAAATGTAGAACTCATACAGTTCTTCATATCATTTTATATATTTTGCAGTATGATTAAATAATAAATTCCTAAAAACAAAAATTCAACAACAAATCAAAATATAAGAAAATCAGATATATGAAGCTAAAACAAATTAGCCAAAACAGTTAACATTTTATTTTCTAATGAATTCACAAAATATGACTTCATTCTTCTATAAGCTGTAGCAGCTTTACAGGTAAAAAATATATTCTATTACACTAACAAAACACATAAATTTTCTTAACTTTTTAAAGAACCAAGACAATTCCTTTTGTTATGGCCAACTACATTACACTGGCTACATCTGTTTCTTTTACTTTGAGAATATCCAAATCCACCACGCCTCTTTGTAGATGGTCTTCCTGCACCACGAACTTCTTTAGGAGGCCTAATCAACACATCATTTTCAGCAACAACTGGTTTATCAAAATCTGGAATTGGATTGATAGCATTTGCATACGAGGATTTGAAAGCATTAACAGTAAAATATTCCTCCACAAAATCATAAACTGATAATCTAGACTTGTTAACGCACTTAATTGCATGCGCACATGGAAAACTAGTAACTCTCCGTTGATTACAACTGCACAAACGATTTTTAAGATCAACAACCTGTGACTTAGGAGATTTAACTTCAAACACAAATTCCGAAGACTTATAATCATCCCAACCAAAGCCATCATCTACTAACTTAGACAAACGTTCCTCTATAACAGGACAAAGATTTGTAGTCCACATACAACATTCCTCTCTTCGTCTTGCCATTTGCTCCATAACTTTTACTCAAATACCATCCAAACAAGAAGTTATAGGCATAACTCTATCTTCCAAAATCCATGAGTTGAAACTTTCTGCAACATTTGATGAATATTCACCATAACGCTTTCCCTGAAAAAACAAATCTGCCCAATGGTCAAAAGGTTTATCTCTAAGAAAATTTTCTGCGGATGTACCCCCAATATCCTTAAATCTAGAAAGATATCGCTCAAAATCATACATATTAGAAGCTTTAGCACAAAGTTTGAACAACTCCATAATAGATGAATCGCCTTTAGCTGACTTGACAACAGTAATATTCTGTTCCATGTGAAGTAAACAATAGCTATGATATAAAGAAGGAAATATTTTCGGAACACCTAAAATGAGACCCCATTAACGATCAGACATAAAAATTAAAGACCGATCTTCATTAAGAATTCCTTTCAGATGTGATAAAAACCAAGACCAATTAGATTCATTTTCATGTGAAACAATCCCCATAGCAAGAGGAAGGAAACCTACAAAATAAACAATTAATGACAGCTTAGTAGTAAGAAACATAAATTATAATAAGCATCAAAACCTGTATTAATTGACAATAATTTATATTATACACAATTAAATTAGATTCAAAATGATATCTGAATATAGCATATGTTATTTTAAAGTCTTCCAGTAACTGCTGCATAAAATTTAAGTTCTCGTTTTTGTAAACATTTCTACTACAAACATTTCTACTGTAACCAACTCAATCATTAAATAAAATGAAGAAAGAACTCTACTATAAACATGGATCAGTATAAATTGTGTACAACTTTGAACAATGATAGTTTAATATATCATTACCAGAAAAATAAATAAGTAATAAAACAAACAAAAGTAAAATGAAACTCATACCTTGGTTACTTACAAGTAGCAGCTAACAAAACACCTGGTCTTCCCTTCAAAGCAGCTGCATCCAAAAATATTAATGGCCGACAGTGTTTAAATCCAAGCAAACAAGCACTAAAACCAATACAAACTCTCTCAAACTGATTAGTTGAAGGATTAACTTCCATGGCCACATAACTACCAGGATTATACTTCTGCAATGCCTTCAAATACCAATTTAAATCGTTATATGACATAACATCATCCCCATATATTTCTTTTAAAGCCAACTGTTTTCTTCTATAAGCATAATAATATGACAAATTAAAATTGTACTCTCGTCTAAATTCATTCATAATATCATTTGGCTTCTTCATAGGAGCATCTCGAATTTGATCAATGATCAAAGATTTAACAAATCTACTAGAAATATTAACTTTATTAACATCTCTAAGACCGGCTCCACACGAATGATGAAAATTGTACGTTCTAATAAAAAAGCGAGAGAGTAGACCAGGATCCGAAGAAGCATTAAGATAAAACTTACAACCATCCTTCAACCAAGAGCAATTAACTGAAATTCTATCAGGAGAATTTCTTACAAAAATCAAATCATAACCATTTTTAATTTGATATGCCATTAAAAACTCTCGAAAATCCTCAGCTCCATTAAAACAAAATCCAAGAAAATCCACAATACTTTTTTGAGATCCTTTCTTTAACATATCTTTCAAGTAGTAAGAAGAATCATCATGTGAATCACTATTACCACCAGAATTACTACCAACTGAAGTGCTTTGAACACTTGCATAGCCTAATCCACAACCAGCATTAACAGATTGTATAGCACAAACTTTTTCCTTAACAGTGAACTTAAAATATTCACTCTTCTTGAAAATTAAAAAACACAGAATACTAATCAAATCTGAATCAGTATCAATGATTATATTCTTATTCTCGAGAACATAAGATATCTCAGTACAAAATGGACTAAGATGTGGCCAAACTTCATTGATTTCAGTCTTAACAGCAAACAAAGAAGTTCTTGTGGTAAGTCGAGTAGAAAAACAATTCTTATTATGTTCAAAAATAACCAGCAAACTATTTGCTTCATCATTGTAGATATCAGTGCTGCAAAACAAATTTAAAAACTAGTTAAAAATGCTAAAATAAAATAGAATAAAAGAAGAATATCAAATTAAGCGCTAAATAAAACAAATATAAATCAATTAAAAAACAGACGACAAAATAAAAATAGAACAATCAAACTGAAACAAATTATGAATACAAAAACAAAGAATGCTATATGAATATAGCATAACACAACAAACCACGTATACAATTTAGTGCAATGATAGATTACCATTAAAATTGTAAAACAATAAACAGTGCCGAATAAGCATAACAGTATAGAGTAAAATCTTACTTTGCCATTGAAACAAATCTAAAATAGGTAATGAAATCTGAAAGAAGGCAAAACTGTGCAACCTACAGAAACAAAAATATACTTAATAATCTAAATTTATTACATTAGAGAAAGAAAAGAAGAAGATCGAAAAAAGAGAGCAATATACCTGAATGTAAGGAAATTGATCAATAACAATCCAGAGGACGATGAAGATCGACGACAAAGAAACGCGATGAAGATCGATAGATAGTTGAAAAGATCGAATACAACAATAAAGAAAAACGCATCCTTGAATTAAAGATCGATGAAGTAAGATCAGTGATATCAAAACAAAGATCAACGAGAAATTAAAAAGCAAATTTAATTTTTTACAGAAGTTTGTCCTTGGAACGAAAGAATAAAGCCCGCGTCCTTCAAAAGAAAAAAAAAGATACGCGTCTATAGGCCCAAAAAAAAGAAGTAATACTTCCTCCAGCCCATTTTCCTGTATTCATATATATTTACGGTTTGTGAATAAAACTATGATATGAAATTCAAAGTAAATATCTTAATATATTATAATATATATTTAAAACTCTACATTTTTAAACACTAGTATATATATTTAGTTATTGATTAAAATAGTAATAACTTAAGTTCAAAACGATATAAGAATAAATAAAAGGGTTTTATAATATTTTTTTAAGTAAACATGGTAGATAAAAATATAGAAACTAAAAATATAAAATATATGCTAATGGACATTTGTAGACTTAAGAGGAACATACTAATACAAGTGTAAAGTTACTTTTTAAATTTTTTTTACCTCATTCAGTTTATACACTTTTGTACATATATCCTAATTTATCCTTTCTTTCATTTTCTTTAAATCAAACCAAAAAGTTAAACCAAGAAAAATAATAAAGGAAAAACAAATAAACTACTTCAAGTTTCAACTGAAGCAAAGCAAGATTTAAATTCAAATTCAAGCAAAGCAGTAGATCAAGATCAAGTTACAGCTTCTAGTTTCAAAACCATTCTCTGTTCAAGCATTTTTAGGTGAGTAAACTTCACTTTTTAAAAGCCAAACCTACTTTATTTCTTTAGGCATGTAAGATTTGATAGTGGTAATAACTTGAATACTAATTGCATGGATGAAATTGTATGATTGTCTGAGTATACAAGTTGAAAGTACTGTGTGTATATGCATGTCTCTGTTTTGTTCAACAGACCCAAAAACAAATCAAAATTCAATTTCTCTTCGTATAACCATTATAGGTTATGATGTTTAAAGGAAATATGTTATATTAACTAAAATGCTATTTTTTAAAATGTTTTTATGTGAAATCAGTAAGTATTTTTTACTGGAAACAAGAAACAACAGTGGGAAATAAATCAAAGATGAAAATAAATTGTTTTAATTTCAAGTTTCACCTATATAAACGGATTTGTCTTGGAAATTATTGATTTTTGGTGAGAATTTCATGATTTTTAAGTGCATGGATGATGGGGTATCGGAAGTTGATCAAATTTTGATAATGGTATATTTCTGGTGGTCGCGAGGTTCAGTAGCCTCGGGGTTATGGCCGGAGGAAGGTCGTGGGTAGGCGGTCTCAAGAAAAATGGTGTCGCATATTTATGGCGTAAGTGACGGCAATGCGATAGGCTTTAGGGTTTAGGTGGCATTTTAGGTGGTGGCTGTTTTCATGATGATCGCGAGGTCGTGGAGGCAAGGGGTTGGACTAGAGTAGGGGCAAAAGGAGGCATGGTCGAGTAGCGAAGGTCTGGGCGAAGTAGCGAGTTCTCGGGTGATCGAAGGTGGTTGTGCGAGATGGTTTTGGTGATTGGTTTCCTATGGTGCTCGTCTCGTTCGATTTTGATTCGCAGGGTGGTTCGTGGTTTCGTGTGTCAGGGATGGTCAGTGTCAACATTGACTTGGCGGCGGCGTCGGTGATTGGTCGAAGCAGCGTCGATCGACATGCACGTGCACATGTATCAGCGTATCTAGGTTTGGAGTTGTTGCTGTGTTTAGAGGGGAGAAGATAGGAAGGAAGGTCGGGGAAGTTTGGGTTTGGCTCGAGTTTGTGATCGGGATTTTTGGGCTTGGGCTCGAGCGTTTTAGAAAGATTTTTTTTACAAAGTTATTTTTGATAAAAATAAAGAGGGAAAGGTTCGTGGGCTTGGGCATGCATGCTTTTAAAAAAAATGAAATTTACGAAGTTTCAAAAGGAAGATTTTTAACAAAGTTTTAAAAGTAAAAGAATAAAAGTAAAAATGGAAATGTATTAACAAAATTATTTAGTAAAAGGTCTAAAAATAAATTATTTTAACTTAAATTTACTTAATTTAGAATAATTATATTATAGGACCATTGTTTAATTTAATTCCTAAGTGTTTTCAAATAAATTAAATAATGTAATTAAATATATGGTTAAGGAAATAAATGTTTTTAAACTATTAATTAATTTAAAGATCTTAGTTATTTTACATGTTAATAATAAATTAGTTCCAGATGTTAATTTAAATATAAATGGCTTATAAATAAGTTAGTGATAATTAAGCAGAATTTATAAGTAATTAATCTATTTTGTGTTAATTAAATTAATTAGAAATGGTGTGACCAATTAATCTAGCTTAAAAATGTTTAATTTGAATTGAATGCTTTGGATTTCTTAATATCTCTAGTATGCTAAATTGTGACATTCTATGATATGAATTGCCTTGGATTGAACTGTGATAAACGTGAGTTATTTATCTATGATATTCTATGCGAATATGGCATTCTAAAATTTAAGTTAAAATGTTGTTTTACTCAAACAACTTGGCTTAAAGGATGGCGTTGGATTTGAAAAGATCGGGTTCAGATAGCAGTGATATCCGAAACCATTTTGATTAGTAATTTATAATTCTTTATAGATTTGATTTTAAAATCAATAGGCTGAAATGAAATAAATTAAGTAAACTTGGCCATTTAAACTAAGTAATGGTACTTAGATATTATTTTGTGAAATAGTGTTTGGCTATAACAAGATAAAACTCGTAGTGATGAACGAGTTACCTGGGTTTCTAAAGAAGTTATAACCTTAGTATTTCTTATTAGATGGGTTTACTCACGCTAGTTTCCAGCCTGACTCGGGTGTTACTTTATTGTAATGCTCGGGTCAGACCAAGTACTATAGATTTTCAAGTTAGGTCATTTTGGAGCTCAGGAGACGAGCTGGATGACAGAGACGCACTAATTCTGTTGTGTGTTAGAATTTGTATTGATTGTATTCAGGGACAAGTTGTTACAACTGTCCAGTTTCTTTATGAATGGTTGTACTCTGATATATTGTATGTAAATTGACATTTATAGCTTTTTTGTGTAAATGATGTTATTTGATATTATATTTTTTTCCGCTGAGATTGTGAGATTCTGTGCTTTTGTTTTCTGTTTCTTCTTCTACCTCTTTTTCTTCTTAACCCTAACAATGTGGTGTTTCCGGCACTCGATTGCTCGACACTCTATACAGTGAACGTATTAGTGTCTAATTTTCGGGGTTGAAAATTTCGGGTTGTTACAATAAATGTCAAGCTTCCGAAGGTATTCGATAAAAATCCTCTGCATAGTACCATCAACTAACTAGACTAGAAAATCATCAACTAGTGTTTTATCAGATTTTACTTCACTAAGGCATTTAGCGTACTTGAGCCTGTCAAGCTTCTCTGTCATTTCATCCATACATAATAGTTTACCAAGTCTACATGCCAGCCAGTTTATTTCTAGGTGAGACGACGCAAATAGAGGAATATTTCGAAGCAGCACCCAAACCAAAACTGAAGGAATGCTCCCATAAACATTGCTAATGGATGAGTCATACGATTTGATAATGAAAACTTTGGTTTTCATAATAATCGGGCCACCTTGCAAAAATTTTAGTCTGTCTTCAGGGTAGGAAAGTGAGAAAAGAAATAATATACCATCTGATTTAACTCGAATTGCGCCTTTCAATTTCCAAAGAGACTTCAGTTTTTGAAGAATAGTAGAGTATGCTAAGGGTTTGTCGAGGAAGAAGCCAACTAAAGAGTCACATCAAACAAGGGAGCCAGCTTGAATAATGGCAGGAGGAGGCAGTAAAGCATCGCCATTGAAAGAAGGACTCATTTCAACCGGGATGTACTTCCCAGCGTTGCGTGGTTTATGCTTGAATAAAGAAGTCCATTCGAGTTGATTGACAAGTGAAGAAGAAAGCGGAACAGAGGTAGGGGTAGAAGGCGAAACTAGGATGAGGAAGGGATGAAAGGAGGATAGGAGCAGGCGGTGGGTCCGGAGGGGCAAGCAGGAGGGAGGGACGATGCGATAGAATTGTTAAGGGGACAAGTGGATTGATCGAGGAAGCATATACATGCGATGTGATGTTGATGGGACTGGGTAAGGGCATGGGAGACACAGTCATGAAAGGTACGAGGAATTAAACAAAATATAAATGTCTTTAATCATATAAATGTCTTTAATCAGCAACATGTATATGACATGAATGTAAGTATAAACAAATATATATTATAATGTAAATTCTGTAAGTGCGACATGATATGTGTTATCATTTATTTGATGGCAAGGTCTAGAATATAAACAAAATTAAATGAATAACTAGTCGCATGGAGGAAAAATGAAAATAAATAAAGGGTAACAACAATGACTGAATCAATTTCCCATTTCTTCAACTTAATTAATGCAGCATATAAATGACAATTATATGCATCATAATATAAAGATATAAATAGATGAATATATATATATATATATATATATATATATATATATATTATTGCCTCATTTAAATTATTTCCTCCTTTTGGCAAGAATTCTAATCATACTTTGACAATATGAAATACATGTAATAAATTTTATATACACAAACATACAAAAAAATTTAATCATGTGTATATAAGACTAAATCAAATCTTTCTACTTAATAAAAATTAGAGATTTATAGTAATCAATTCAAAAGTACGTTCATTGTCAAAACATTAATTGTTTGTATGTAAAATTCAATAAAATATCTCTAGTTAATACAAATTAGTGACTATAGTAATCAAATTAAAATTTAGATTTATTGCCAAAACATTTTCGTTTCCTTTTTTCTAATTTCCAAAACAATACAGGCATAAAATACATATTTGTAAACTTTCAAATCTAAAATTACATTTTGTTTTATATGATTTAAAACATGAATCTTCAATAAAACGCTGTAATATTCATAAACAAACTTTAGCTTAATTTGTTAAAGTAAAATCTAATCAAAACAATATGAACATACAAAATTTTAGCTCTAAAGAATTATACTTTCAATTAAATTATTGCAATATAGACCTATAATAAAACATTGTATTCAAACATATGTATTTTTTAATCCTAATTTAACAAAATAAGAACCCAATTGATAAATTGAACATACAAAATTTCTGATTTAAAAATTAAACTTTAAATTGAATGTTTACAGCATAGTTCCAAAACAAAACATTATATCTGAACATATACAAATATTAGTTTTGATTTATTAAATAAAACACTAATTAATTCATTCAATATACAATTCAAGCTACACAAACAATTCTCAACTAAAATGAGGCAGTGATATGTACATACAAAATATGAGGATTAAATTTCTCTTTCAACAAATATTACATCAAATATCATTATCTATTAATATAAATTAACATATCTTATTACCCAAAGTCTTGAAGCACACATTGAAAATGGACTCCCTTTAGGATGTTGCCTAGAAATCATACCTTGAATGATGATATCTCCTCAGATCTTCAAGATCCTCATCCTATCCTTGCAAGAGATGAATGAACCACTTTTGTTTTTTCTATTTTTGATGTTTTCATACGGAGTTGAAAGAATGTTGGAAATTCTTTTTTGTTTTCTACCATGAAAATTTAGGAGAGAAAGAAACAGACTAAATGATAAAGAATGAATTGTACGTACAGAATGAATCAAAAATATTTTTTATTTGTAAGATTGAAACAGACTATTTGTTTCTCTCCCCAATTCTTTCTTTACATGCATGTCATGAAATGACATATAATTTCCACAAATCATGTTACTAAGTGATATAAAATTTCCATAAATCATGTCATCAAATGACATCAAATTTTCATAAATCATTTCGTGCAATTGTCTTTAATTACATCGATATCGTATAACAATGCATGGAAATATAAATTTTATAAATGCATTAAAATAATTGCAAAAACTTTCAAAATCATATAAATAATAATTAATATTTCTCAAATATCAATTAACTTAATCAATTTACAATATTTCATAAATTAATTAAATCATGTGGTTTTTCAGAGAATTCATCATTACGGTTGTGCAACTCAAAGGTGTAAATTCAGTCGGCGATTAATATTGAACTATTCAAATATTAACGTTCACGTGTCACTTAGTAGATGTTGTGACATTTTGGCTTAATTTTATGGCTTACACATCTTTTGGTAAAATCCAGTTTTACATATTATAAGCAGTACCTAATAGTGGCAATTCTTTACACCAATTCTCTTCATCAAAACTACTTTGGATTTACGAAATTTGGTAATGGTCAAAATTCCAATATCATCCCATTCAACTTTATAGCCCAAAAACAAAGTCCTTGGCTCAATAAGAACAATTATTATTTACCAAAATGCTCTGGCCAAGGACTTTGACTTTGAGTTGACCATGATACTAACTCCATATAATTGAGGAGACGAATCCTTTCTTAAATAGTGATTCACTTCCAATACTTCCACTTGACCCAACTATAGTCACTCAATAAACTCCATGCCATGATTTGACTATAATCAAAGCAGAGCTTTCATATTGAAGGTCCACGGTACTCTCAAGTCAGGAGAACCGTGTAAATCAGCCACATCGATATTTTCTATTTGACCTTAGTTATTTTAACCAACAGAAAAATATCGAGTGGGTCGTTCCATAGTTATCCAATAATTAACAGTACGTAACCCCTTGGTGCCCTTAGCAGTCATGAGTAATACACTGCCCAACATTTGAAGAGCGTTACATACTCTAGTCTCAACGGATACATCGATATCCAGTCTCCATGCCTCTTGACTAGGAACATCTAAAATTGTATATTTGTTTTATTATGATAAATTACCCATAGTCATATCACTTTGTAACTACTATCACAAAATATACCATTTATGGATTTTCTATTAAATATACTTTTGATTGAATTGATTAATTAATACAACCACATTATATCAAGTATATAATAGAAAGAAACACCGTTATTGTTAAAAAGATTATTCAACGAGCAAGATATATGTAACAAATTACATAATTGCCCCTAGGGCGTACCCCTAGCTCTATCAATGATGAGTATGGAAAAGTTTAAATATCTATTTAAAATCAAATAACTAAACTAACAAAAGAACAAATGACCAATACCTTGAACTAAAGTGATATATTAGAACCTATTATTCGAGCATCGATTTCACCCTAGAGGTGGGGGGGGGGTTGAATAAGGTGATACTAATAATAATAAAAAATTAATGCGAAAATTTATAAAATAATAGTAGCACGGATAATAGCAGAATAATAAAAGCAGAAATAGAACAACACAGATTTACCAATGCTTCAACAAAAATCCTGCTTACGTGCTGTCTCCAAGGTTTCTACTAAAAATTAAGTAGTCAGACGCTTGCACACGTAAACTTGCGACACCCGCTATCGACTAACCTAACTCTACACTCAAAACACTACCACAGCTCAGCCACTGAGTTGCGAATTCTCGAACTACACCACTGTAGTTCGTAACCTAGTCACACATCTAGAAAAAATAAAGTTTAAAAAAGAAAATTACAAATAAAACAACTAAACAAAAACAAAACCCTTTTTATATAATTTAAGCCCAATATAATATATAACCGACCCACTCAATACTTAAATGAAAAGAAGGTCTTCCCGTAATTTTCTTCGGCCCGTATCCTTTTGTTTCTTCTTTTTCTTTTGAATGCTGGGGTTTCGTGATGAAGCCACCGCTTTATGATCGATCAATTGATTTGAGGAATTATCTTTGCGTTGCTTTGTCTATTGACTTTTGGCTTGAGTACATGTGCAGTTGCTTCAATTATCGAGTTCGAACCTATGAAATTGGTATGTGATTTTTGCTGTTTTAATTCCTCTGTTGATTTCTTTGGTTCGAACTCAATTCGCGTTATTGATTTAGGATTTAATTTGAGAGTTGGCACTCTGATTTTTTGCTCAAACTCGAATCCTCTTTAGCCGATGATGATTTTTGGGTATTTATAGGGATCGAACCCTAAATTATCTTTCATATTTATTTTATTTGAATCCTTCACGTTGCTATGCTTGGCCACTGATTTTCGATTGAACGATGTGATTAATCTTAACTTGTTCATATCATAAGTATACTTCATGAATTTGAAATTAGATCCGTTCTTTTCTCTTTTGACTTTTATGACTTCGACACTCTAAATTTTTGAGGTAATTGACTTATTCAATTCACTGACTTGTTAGATTCGTGTACTTTCATCTTGCATCTGATAATTTTCCACGGCTTGGTTTTCTTTATTTCTTGATTTGTGTTCACACTGCTACTTGCACTGTTCTGTAAGACTGTAAACTGCTTCATGTAATAACATTTGTATATCACCATTCACTATTTGCTTGGAATGAAGTCTAGTTTCCACTGCATATATATGTGTGTGTTCACGCATGTATATACGTATGTTGTGATGCCTTGTTCTGCTTGATGCTCTGTTCTCACCTCTGTTTCATCGACTTGTATGTTGATGTCTTATTGTACACACTGGTCTTTGGACTTCTTGGTTTACTAAGAATCTGCTTCTTATGTGCTTCCGACCATGTCATGTTGAGTTGCTTCACATGTACATCCTCTGGTTTTGTCCTCTTGAATTTTGTTCTTTTTATGGTTGCTCATCCACTTCTGTGCTTGCATATTCCAGTGTGTATTGTGTAATGCTTGTATCTCAGTGATGCATTGCTTTTGTTCCACTGACTTGTCTTTTTGAACTGGCTCATTGAGCTAGCTGCTCCCTTGCTCGGAACTATTTTACCGGGTTATCTTGTTTAGCCTTTACACACCTGAAATGTTGAAACCATGCTGGTCTCTAGTTCCACATGTTAATACATTTTCCTTTGTTTGGTTTATATGCATATACATTTTGGTTGTCTTGTTGCATATGTGAGTTCATGCCATGTTGTAGTTTCGAGTCTGTGCATGCTGTCTGGAGCAGTTCTTCATGTGTACTAAACTTCATGTGTATATCCATTTTCTATGCTTTCTTGAGTCTCTGTTTTATATGGTCTGATCTGGATGAATTTATTTGTTGGACTGGGTTTACTTGAACTTTGTTCACTTGAGTTTGCACTTAGTTTTGTTCCACATACTTGAATTGATGTTGTATTTAGTCTTTTTGTAGCTTACTTGTGCACACTTGCATTTGTTCTGGGTTATGCCCCTGTTGCCTTCATACCAGAACCGGTATGATATGGTTGCATTTGCTTCCTCTGTTTACTTGAGTTTCATTTTATCACCTCTAGTTTAGTTCATCTTGCTCATTCATGCTTGAATGTGACTGGAAGCACTGAAGTCTTTGTTTCTTATGTATGCACTCATGTGTACAGTCATTGTTGAGTTGTGCTGTCACCTCTTGAAATCTGGTTTTTGATTCACTTTCATGTTGAATTTGAAGTTTGCTTGTCACCATGCCTGATTGTATACATTTGAGCCGATCTTTGGTTCAGATTACATGTGCACTGCTCTGAGTTAAATCCAGCCGTGGCTCGGGTTTGGCCTTGTGCTCACTTGTCTCTGTAGTTCTAACACGCAAGTGTATATCGGTATGCATGGCCTTATGGCATGTATAATGATACAATGTACATATCACAAGTTTTTCGTATAAGATGAATTCAAAATAAATATGACGATAAACAACCCAAATAACTGAGGCAAATAACATTTTCAAAATCACACATTACATTGTACACTACACAAATATTTCTTTTTCAATTTTAATGCGTCAGTGTTTATTTTTCAAGTAATTCAGATGTTGGATATAAATGGAAATAGAGTTGAAGATAAAAATACGAGTGTTGAGTTAATATGTCGTGAGGAGTGATATGTAAATTGAACTTTGCGTTGTAATCAAGATTGTAATGTAATTGAAAATGCATATATGTAGTAAAAGCTAAAATTTGTACTGTTCGAATTTGTAATAAAATATTTTTTTGAATAAAAAAATTGTTTGAATATGAATTCCGTGTTATTTGATTTATGCAACAAATATTTATTTATGCATGTGACAAAGATAAAATAGTACAATAGCAAATACATTTAAATGAATATATATATATACACATTTATTATCATCAAACAAAAAACATATACTAGCATATTCAACAGTTATCATTTATTGTCATTATATCTTGTAATTGATGAGAGATCATTTTTAAACAAATGCCTTGTAATTGATGGGGAAGACAATAAAGTTGCAATGGAAAATAAAATTATTATAAGACATTTGTTTACCTTAATCAAATAAATAAGTTATACAGTCAAAGACGAAGATTTGAAATTTGAATTATAATGGAGATGGAAAGTAACAAAAGGATGAAGTTAATAATTGTGAAAAGTTTACTCAAATGAATAGGAATTGAGTATACGGGTGTTAATCAAGATATGAAAGATCGGATGCTTAAATTTTTATACAATCGAATCACCTCAAATTGAAGACAATTTATAATAATTAATACTTAAATGATATTAAATTTAAATTCAACTTAATTAATAAGCCATTCCTGCTGATCGGTTCATATTATGGAGTTCATTAATATTGTCCTTCGTATTTAAACTTTCTTTATTATCAATTGATAAGATTTTATTGTAGTCTATGGTTATGGTTATTACCTTATAATGAAATTTAATTTGGAGTTTGAAATGATAAATAATTATACTAGATATAAGTGAAAAAGTTATCACTCAAATTAAAGGGAATAAAAGGTAGGTAAATGAGAATGAATGAGAATCAAAATACAAATACTCATATATTCACTTTTATGTATAATAGATAAATATAATAGATATAATAGATAAACACATATAATAAAAGGGTGGAAGAGATTTAGTATAGAAACGTTCAAAGATTAATTGGAGAATATATTTTGCAATAAAGAAAAATGAAAAGGAAAATAATTAAGGGCCCAGGTGTAAAAATATCACTAGAACTAAGTAGATATGAACATTCAATTGAGGATGAATGACAAGAGGCAAAAATATGAGAGGTTGAATTTTATGTGTGTGCATGAACCTTCATATAGTAATATTTGAAGTCTTGGAATGACTTAATCAAATATATGTTTAACACTTATTATCGTTCTATCTTTGAACTAATAAGAGTTCACTTTTAAAAAAGTCACCTTTCAACGACGAGAATGATAATAGGGATGCAATGAAAAGTAAAAATATATTAAGGCATATTAATCGAATGAATGAATTATATAGATAAACATGAAGAGTTGAATAAACATTTGAATTTTGAATTTTAATGGAGATGGAAAGTGACAAAAAATGAAGGCGATAATTACAAAAAGTTTATTGAAACGAATAGGAATTGAATTTAGGATTCTGGAGTGAATGAGAATCAGGATATGAAAGGTCATATGTAACACCCCACATTTTTAGATAACTAAATAACCAAAATAATTATAAACAATGAAAATGAGCATTTTTAGAATTGTCAGAATTTGGCCTTGAAACTTATACCATTGTGTTTGTGGCGACTTTATGATTAATTTACATATATAACATGCCTCAAACGGGCTTTGTGTGAAAAAGTTATTGGCGTTCGAAGTTCCGTATCAAAAAATAATTATATATGTAAATTTGCGTAAATATTTTTGTTTATAAATATATGGGTGTATAAATTCCAGAAATAGACATGCGTCATAAAGGAAATTGATTGACATCAACAATTAGAGGTAATTAATTAACGTAGTAGGCAATGTTAATCAAATCAGCAATTAAAGATTTACATTAATTAGCAACGTTTGGATTTCGAAATAAACATGCGTTATAAAGGGAATTAAATTTGCAATTGATGGAAATTAATTAGAATGAATAGGCAACAGTTAAAAGTTAACATTTAATAACTTATAACGTTTAAAAATAGAGGAAATAAATTAATACGTAAAAAACAAAAAGGCTAGACATGTCAAAACTGATGCGTTTTGTTTGTTTTTAATAGCTAGATTTTAATCGCTTTAAACGAACAGACGACGTTGCTTTAGCTCTCTATAAATAAATGTGCAGGGCTAGCCTTCAAATCCATATTTGTCTGAATGGGTGCGGAAGCCCTGTCACTCTTCTTTCTCCTCCAATTCTTCAAAAATCAAAATATTGGATTTAGGTTTTCTGATTTGCAATTTGAAGGTTGAAACTGTAGATCTAGAGAAGATATTTCCAAACTAAGCCGTCCGTATAAGGTGAGTTTTCAGATCTGGTTTTCTAGTTTATCGGTTTATTTTTCTTTAATTAGATCTAGATTTATAAATCCATACAAATTCCGGTTTATGGATCCAAATAGGATTGCAAAGGGGAAGGCTATGGATAATAGAACTGAAATAAAAATCAAATCTAGAATTTGGAGTGTTTTCTTTTCAGGTGAGTGTATTTAAATTATACATCTTTTATGTTGATGATATATAATATTGTTAGATTCTCGTTAAATGTTTTAATTTGGCATTTCTTATACTTGAACTAATTACAGTAATTAGTTATGTAAGTTAGTTGTATTGAAACTGTAAATTTATAAGAAAAGTGTACTTATATGCAAATGTTATTTTTATGGAAAAAGAAAGAAATCCAAATGAATATAAGTAATATTAGGCTTAAAAGTTGTAGAGAAACATAAACCTAAAAGTGAGAAATTTACAGTAAATCGTATTAAAACGGAAAAATGAATTAAAAAGGGAAAAATCTAATAACTTGATGTGGAAGTTAGGATAGATTAGTTGGTTGGTTTAGAAAAGGGAATACATTTTCATAGTTTAATATTGCAAGAATAACGATAAACGTAATTGCAAGAATAAAAGAAAAAAAATAGAATTAGTGCAAAATAGAGACATTACTGCATTTTGCATTACCCAACAATTAAAGAAATAATAAAAGAAATATCTTGCAATTACGAGTTAATGTGTACAGCATTATTTAGTATTAAAATATGGAAATGGATTTTTAGCATAGTTTTTGTAACCAACCAAATAGAATAGAACTACTTCCCAGAATAAAAGAGAACAACGCGACTCATTAAAGAAATTAAAGAAGAAGAAATAATCAAGCTAATTATTTGACAAGACTAGAAACAATAAAAGAAAATGGGACTAGATCTGCATTTATTGCGCAGATAGTAGAGTAAAAAGTAAAGCAGTTATTATGACAAGTAATTTGTGACAATTGGACAGTTATCATGATAATTAATTTGTGACAATTAGATGTAGTCCCATGCTAAGACTGTCATATAATATAAGAGAAATAAAGAAAATTTAGTATCATAATAAAAGAAGACAAACTAGAATAGAAAAGAGACACTTGCAATTACATTTATAACATGTAGGTTATAATAGAAAGAAAAGAATATAAAATTAACAATTGCAAGTATAATTGTAACACATAGGTTATAATTAAAAAGAAAGAAATAGAAGATGCTTATTTTATCAAACTTAGATCTTGGATTAAGTTAATAAGAAAAAATAATAGTAGTGGCCTGTATCGGCCGCATTCACTTTCAGGTCTAGAACTGTTGGTCTCACACATGGGTGGGGCTGGGCATGCTGATTAAGGTAAATAAGTAGCCAACAGAATAAGAAAAGTAAACTAAGCGCATAATAAAAGATTAGACGTAGGGTCTAATAAAATGGTAAGATGCGTTTGGGGTAGCCCAAAGAGAATCTGAACAAAGAGCCTAACGAAGCAGTTCGTCTTACATTTTTAGTACAAAAAGAGCACGTCCAACTTAGTTATTTTGGGCTAGAAGGAAGTACGAGACTTCAAAGAGACATGAGGATACTCTAGGATGGCCCTCTGAGGTAGGCCTAACGAAGCAACACCCTCGGAGGCAAGTCTGTAGGTGTTCCATCAAGAGAGTATGCCTTGTCTGCTTTTGCATTGCTGGCCTAACGAAGCGGACCTATGTAGGTAGGCAAAAGGTTGGAGTGGGATATTCGTATGACACCATACTCTAGTTTGTGAGTAGGTTATAATGGGCAGGACCCATAAGGATAGTCGTATACGGATATCAGCCATCATCAGTCAGAGCGAGATCGGGAAAGACTAGAGTTAAACCAACAGGCCAATTATTCTTTCACTATCGAGCATTGGATGAGGGGCACACCCAATTGGATGTTTAGATTGTTTACTGTAGGGCACATCCACTTAGCTCTTGAAAAGTCTTTCGATTAGTTAAGGGGAGGCTGCATGGGGCCATAGCCATGATGAGAAAAGAGAAAGACCAAGTAGAATATTTATATTGTAGGCCTAATGAAACGGACCTATACTGATATAGAAAATCTTTGACTGAGTTCCATACAAGGTAGATCTTGTTGGCGAATTCAGGAAGTTGATAGAACGATTGCATGTAGTCCTCAAGGTACGCACCGGGTGGCACATTGTGGATGTCCGAGTACTAGTATAAGCTAGTGCGGATGCAGTTTCACGTTTTTATAGTAGATGATGGAACATCTATATTATAGGCCTCACGAAGCTGTCCTTTATAGATGTAGTTACAGTACACTCTAGTAGCAAGACGATGGAGTCCTTTTCGATGAGGATATAGAAGGTACTATGGGTAGTATCTTGGATCGATATAGTCTTTGGGCATGTAGCTACATACATGTATATTGGTTATTAGGTCTTAATCTACTAGGGAGTAGATGGGTACGGTTCACGCACAACGGCGAGAGTATTATAAACCCAATAAACCTAATATAACAGAAAATGGAAACAGAACGGTATATGTAGAATTATGCTTAGAAGTGTATGATTTGTCCATTTACCAGAACTTTGGTTCTGACCCCCTCCTCATATCATCCCACAGGTTAAATAGATGGTAGAGGTTTTCCAGCTTTGTGACACTTGTTTAGAAAGTGTTATTACCTCGGTGAGCATTTACTTACTATTTTATTTTAGTCAGTTCCACTGTGAGATATTTATTTGAGCTCTGGTATATTTATCTTTGTCTATCTGCAGGATACCAGATACCTAACTCGGGGTTCAGTGGGCTTGGATTTTAGCATTTTTGCAAAAAAACCAGACCCACTGGAACTCGGGTTATTATATCATATACTTAAATTAGTGAATAATCAAATAGACTTAAATTAAAGACGATTTGATTAACTAAAGTTATAATTTATAGTTTACTTAAGTCTATGATAGCTTATATGAAATTTCAACTAAAACTTAATTTTATAACTTTGAATTAATTAATACCACATAATTTTTTCAATAATAACCATTCAAAATAGGCAATTACCATTTTAAATCCTGTGGTTTAACTCAATTATCTCAATTTCTTTTCTAAATATAACTATATTTTATCTTATAAATTCAGTAATGTATTACTTAAAAATAAATAAACATAGATAAATTTTATAAAAGCAAATAAAAATGACGTCTTCCGATCATGACTCCACCTATTCAGCTATTGATTATAAATCCCCATCATCCACAGCACTTGCGTATCTCCAACAAAAACCACCCCTACTTCATCTCCTTCTCTAAACATTATCACTTTACCAACACACCATACTGGCTTCGCTCCGGAAGGAAAGATAGCTAAACATTCAATTGATCTAAAATCAGTCTTCCTTCTTACATAAGATCGAATCCTAGCCCCTTACTGCATGTGTCGGTGCAAATAGTGATGGGCTTCGTCCCATCCGGCATAGGAAGTACTTACGCATTAGTCAATAGTTCCTTCAACTTCTTAAACGCTTCCATGCACTTTTCATCCCATGCAAAAACCAAAATTTTCTTGGTTAACCAAGACAATGGGACTACTACCGTTGCATAGTCTTTAATGAATTTCCTATACTAGCCATCAAACCCAAGAAAATTCCTAAATTTCATGGCATTCTTCATAATCTTCCAGTTTTTAATGGCTTTAACCTTGACATGATCGATTAACAATCCTTTTCTTGAAGAAAATATGACCAAGAAATCTCACCTCCTTCTTCTAAAAGTTTCATTATGAGAATTTATCCTTTAGTTGGTGCCTTCTTAAGGTCCTTAGTACCTCCCTTAAGTGACATTCATGCCCATCAGTACTTTTAGAGAATACTAGAATATCCTGTACGAACATTGCAATGAATTTATTTAGCTGGCTCAATAGAATCTACTCATAAAAGCTACAAAGCATGTAGGGCATTTTTCAACCCAAAAGGCATCAGTTCCCATTCATATAGTCCGTCTAGAGTGCGAAAAGCGGTCATCTGCTTGCCATCTTCAACTACTCTCAATTGGTGTAATCAATGACTAAATCCAATCGAGAAATTTATTTTGCTCCAACAAGTTGGTTAAATAAATCATCAACTCTAGGTAAGGGATACTTATTTTTCTTGGTCATCTTGTTAAATTCTCGATTTTCGATGCATAGCCTTAAAGAGCCATTTTCCTTAGTAGCAAAGACAACAACTACTCCCCATTTTGAAGTACTATGGAAAATAATCCCTTATGCAACAGCTTTAGAATTTGCTTATCTAATTCTCGCATTTTTTAGGGCCATATGCCTTAGTAGCATCGTGATGGGTTTAGCATCTTTCTCCAAATCAATCCTAAAATCAATCTCCCTTCGAGGTAGGAGATAAGAGACATCTTCAAAAATGTTTGGAAAGTTTTAGACTATGGACACAGATGAGGGCTCATCTTGTGATAGGCTAAGGGAATGTAAATGGCTTAACTTGACTAATTTTTAAGGTGTACAACATCTAGCCTTTAAAACTTCTTAACCAAATATCCTCCTATCACAATTTAAGACAACCCTGTAGTAAGATAACCAAATCATCCCTAAGATAAGGCCATACCACTTGAAAAAGAACATAAGAATTACATTTAAAATAAACATTACATATATTCAAAACCAGGTCTTTACAAATCAAATAAAGGCGTGTCAACCCCTCAATAGGATTTGACGTAACTATTCGGGTTGTGAACGACCCGGAATTTCATTGCTTTGATTAGTGAATATTTAATTAATTCTAATTACTCAATATATAGGTTTTATAATGAAAATAAACTCATTTTAATCAATGAATAGCGATGGTGAAATCTTTTTCAAAATTTGTTTAAAAATTAAATGGTTCGTAGAAAAACAAAAGATGTCATCGAAGAATGTTTTCCTAAATTTTGACCTTTTGACATCGAAAAGTTATCGGGAATGCTGTTCGTCTTTGTGCACTATATGTACGTATATATAAGAGTTAATTAACTAGATAACAATACATAGAAATAAATTATCTTATAATAATTTGGATTAGTAAGTGATGTGACAAGACATAGTTTCAAAAATAATAAACATTTTATATAAATACATAATAAATATTGTCACATCTTAGATTTGTAATTATTAACCATAATTATCTCTTGTCACATCTTAGTTAATTAATAATTAAACTTATATATATAAAAGAAAGTGATGTGACTAAACATAATAATTATATATATATAAAAGAAAGTAATGTGCTTTAACATAATTATATATATAAGGGTGATGTGATGAAACATAATTATATATATATATTATATAAAAGATTGTGACGTGACTAGATATAATGCTGACATAGAACATTTGCCTAAAAATACCCATATGTTTCACCATTTTCCTTTTATTTCCACCAATATTTTCTTTCTCATTTCTAACCCAAATGGAGTTTTTCTTTTTTGGAACTGCATGAAATTTTAATGACTACAACGTTCTAGTTTACCACTTTTTTCAAATTTCAAACATATTCATGTAAAAATACACAATATTTGCAAAGCTAATTTTCACCAAGAATTTCAAGTCCGAAAATTACCCTTCTTCTTTTGATCATAACTTCTTTAGAACTAATCGAAAGTGATTCTTTTTCTAAAATGATAGAGGAAAGAAATTCCAATAACTTTCTCTTTGAGTGCTTTCTAAAATTCCGTGAGTAGACATCCAAAAATTCAGTTACAAAATGATCTATTTTCGGGTTTATATTGAGAAATCGATGTTTATCTGAAGTCGCTCTACATTACCAAAACATGTCTCGCTTACTTGTTCATCTATGGCCTAGCCTACCTAGTACATTTATAATTAAAGACACTATCTTTTTTGCTTAGAATGAAAGTGCTAGGTCGTACTCAAACCAGCGAAAGTTGGATAGCCATCGGTGAGTAAATTCTTTAACTTTTTAGGAAAGAATATATATTTTTATATATGGTTTTTATGTGGTTGTATTTGTGATGTTATTATTGGATTATGGTATGGTTTGTATATATGTGTGCGCTAATTTGTGGTTTAGCACTAAAACTTTGAATTGATGATTTAAGGGTGTTTTGGTAACAAAATTATGATCTTTTGGCTTGGAATTGGAAGTGATAGGAAAGTTAGTAAGTAAAATTAGTAAATGGAAGAGTCAGTTAGCAACAAGTTGGAAATTATGGGCATCCATAGCGATAGTCGCTATGGATGCAGTTTGTTTAAAAATTCGATTTTCGCAAAGTTTAGTTTTTATACTTCAAATTGTTTTGTAAATGGTTTATAGACTAAATAATGATACTTTAAAAGGTAAACTAAAGATTTAATAATCAATTTTTAATTAATCAATTTTTGATAATTAATAATTAAACAAGGGTTATTAACTTTTATTAATAAAAGGTTGATTGTTAAGTAATATCTTTTTAAGTTAAGATTTATTTTAATTAATTATTAATTAAGTTAGTTAATTATGAGTTAAGTATATGATTTATTTTTAATTAACTATTATTCAAATATAGGATTAATCATTAATTAATTATCAATCAAGTGTTTAATCATTTTTAAATTATAAATTAATTAAGGTTTTATTTATAATAAGTTATATTAAAGGTTTAATTTATTACTTAAATTTAATTAAGGATTATTTAATTAATTAATTAAGATTAATTATTAACAAAGATTTAATTAATTATTTAATAATTAATAAAGGATTAATTTAGATTTAAATAATAGTTAATTGTTGTTAACTATTTAATTAAATTAAGTTAACATTCAATTAAAATTATTTATGATCTAAATAAGGATTTAACTTATAATTAATTATTTTTAAAAGGGTTAAAAATTTTAAATCTTTTGGTTTTCAAAAGTAAAATTGTTTAAAGGTGCTTCTTTTTTAAAAGATGGTTTTGAATACAAATGATTCAGGTGTTGATACCATTAAGAAACCATATAACCGTGAATGAGTGATAATGTAGATCATTGAGTTGTTTGGACATGTGTTAGTAGAGGAAATCCCTGTTCTGCTATAAAATTGATTATTTTTTGATTGGTTGTTTGAACATGTGTTAGCAGAATAAATCCCTATTCTGTTATAAATTGATTGTTTGTTTATTTGTATCGACATGTATTAAGAAGAATAAATCCCCTTTCTGCTATAAACTGATTAAATTGTTTGGACATCTATTTAGCAGAATAAATTACCATCCTGTTGTTATATTATTTGGACTTGTATATGTCAATTAGTTATATAGACGTGTTATTCCCTAATTAGATATGTATTGTACTTACATGTATGGTAGCTTATGTAAATAATTATTATGTGACTTGGGAATCGAATTAAAATTAAGTGGTAACTTAAATTAGTATCATTAGGACTGTTAAGCCTCTTTTGAAATTTATAAAGTATGGTTTGAATTTACATTACTTCTTTAATCAATTTGAGGCTAAGGCTTTATAAATGGTTTTTCAAGTTATATAATTCTTATAAAGGTATTTATAAATAATAACTTGTTTATAGAAAGGGGTTTTTTCTAGTGAAAAGGGTTATTAAGGTGTTTTACAAATGATGTTTCTTAAATGCTATTTATAAAGGATAATTTATAAAGGAATATAGAAAGGTTTATATAAAGAGTTTTAAAAATTGGAAAAAGGTTTATAAATCATTCCAGGGATTCAGAAAGAGGTTTATAAATTAACTTAAGGGTTTATAAAAGAAGGTTATAACTTTATTTTGAAAGTTATATTTTAAGTGAAATATGAGATGAGCTTTTAAAAGGGAATTTTTGATAAAGGATAAGTGGGATGTCCTAGTTGGAAGAAATGTTTGGTTATTTAATATGGGATTTGGAAAGAAGAAAATGTTTAAACGTTTTTAAATATACTTATACTGATAAGATAAGTATATGATTTTGTTTCAAGGCATGAAAAGTAATTTTTTTGGTAATATACTTATAACATTGAGGTAAATATGTAAATGTTTCCCAAGTATAAAAGGAAATATAAGGGGTTTGAGAATAATGTTTTGAAATGATCTTGTGATCAAAATTTATAAAGTGGTTTTATTAATTAAAGAGAATTAATAAAGGCTTAATGGATTCCATATGGAAACTAAAGCATGATTGGATGTTTGTTTATTTGATAGTTAAAAAACCGACTACCAAAACTGGAGCCAAAATGTAACTTTGGAAATATATAGGAGAAACACGAGAATTATATGGTACAGTTACCGTTGAAGGTACTATGTTGTACATATAAACTCATTTCGTTTTTCTAGGATGAATATAAGGAAATCCATCCACAAACTGCTAGTAGGTGAACTCTACTCATGTCATATTTCTGTTTATTTCCTAAAAAATTAAGGATGAATTTACCGGAATTATCAAAAGTTGTTTCGAAGAGATCATGATCGGATATGTTATCCAAAAATGACTTCGATCTAACTCAAGTGTTGTGAAATTAAGATATCATGAAGAGTATGGAATCGAAGATAGAGAGGTGAAGTGCAAGGGATAATCGCTACTAATCCAGAGGGTGGTTCCAAAATGGATGTAGTAGGAATAGTGCCTTCGGTTTTGTTTAGACCCAAAACGGACTTGTGTGGATGAATGCTATTAGCACATTACCATTATAGAGCATTCTAAGTGTAAATGTCCTTAAAAGGTAATCGTAGCCTCAAACCTCGCCAACCAGGAATGTCTAAAATAGGGGAGATGCAGCAGGGCTACGTGGATCGCCCCTATTGGGGTACGTCATCACCTTTCTAGATGACCATAAATATTTCCAGATTTAGTTGTGCATATGAGCTTAGTAAAATAGTTGGGAAAAACCAAGGTGATGACATATTCAGTCTTATCCAGCAAGGGGTAGGTCGGTCCTGTGTTGGCAAGGGTCGTTAGGTACGATCTCGGTACATTGTTCTAGAGGTGTACTGTGGCGGGATGTACCCCAATAGCCTAGTCATTAGTTGGAATCCATTCTCCAATACAAGCTCTAAATTTTTAGTTATATACCAAATATGTTGCAACATGAGATGTAAGAATTCCAGCTATTTTAATATTTTACTTTGAATCCATAGACATTATTATAATATCACTAGATTTTCGACAAAAAGTGTTATGGTTATCGTAAGGTAAAAACTCATCCGTATTTATGTGCGACGAGGTCTTATGAGATACCTTTCATTTCAAAGGATTTTTCAAGTTAATAAATCAATAAAGATTTTTTGTGATTTGAGTTTACTCATGCTGGTATTCCAGACTGACCTGTTCGTTATTTCTTTATACTTCTTGGGTCAGACCGAGCATGTTTGCCAGGTTAGCTTTAGATGCTTTGGAGCTATGGAGTCGAGTTGGAGGCCCAGGACGTACTCTTGTATTTTGGATATCTTCCGTTGTGTGTGTATTATATGTAGTTTGTCTGTTGTTGTTAGGACAAGTGTTATAACTGTCGAACTCTAGTATGTATATATATATATAAAAAGGTCACAAATTTTGTAAAGATTTGATTATATTATATATATTTCCATTGCATTGTGAGATTTTATGTTTGTTCCTAGTTCTTCTATCTTTTATCTCCTTTCTTTCCCCTAACAATCTGTCTTTTCAGCACTTAATTGTTTGGCATGTTAATACCGTTGATGTATTAGTGTCGACTTCTAGGGTTGGGAAAGATGGGTCGTTGTAATGTGATATCATAGTCGAAGGTTAAGTGAGAACCTTGGCCTTGGCGGGGTTAACTCATTAGGGATATGGTAAGTGTCACCCTAGAATGAGTTTAAGTGTATATATATGCGAGTGTGTATTTGTTAGTGATATAAAAATATTTTATATTATGTTGTTTGATCTGTTAAGTGGCTTAAGTATTTTGGTTGATGCGTTTGGCCAACATTATCGATAGGGATTTCCTAAATGCTTAAACAAGTTTAATCGATATAGTATTATTTTGAAATTGGGTAAATGAAATAAATTTAACTGGAATATATTTTATATATTAAAAAGAAGATTTTCAAAAATAGTATAGTTGGTTAAGGTAGTAGGAGATAATAATATGTTATTATTATCATTTAATGCTTGTTTAGTCATGTTCGTCCAGTTGAGCATTGACTATGGTATGTATGTATAGGAAATTTCCATTTTAAGATATGGGTTGGGTAGGTAAGGATTGGGAAAAATTAAAGCAACGAACACTTTGTGAATTAAGTTTCACAGTTTGACTATAGGGCGTTCGATGTTAACGTTGTGGTAGAATTTGATTTAAAAGTTAGAATATTTTGAGACAAATTTATAAAATGGTTTAATAGAAGTGATTTATAAAATGGGTTTATAAAATTGTATCATTTAAGTTGGAAGAATTTAGAGAACCTAAATCCCAGTGCTTTTGGAATATGATTTACAAGATTTTGGGAAAATAATAATAATAATTGAAACCAATTTGGTTTAAGTATGAATTTTGGGAATAAAATTGTAAGAAAGAAGTGTTATCTTTGGATTGGTACGAAGAACAAGTCTTGATTGTTTTGTGATGATCAGAGTAATCTTCTAAGTGACAATCAGATGTTTGCCTAGGTGAACGTTGTGGGGTACTTAGTAAATTATTCTCTTTATCACTGTACAGTCGAAACAAGCTCATCTTGAACGAACCCAAAGTAAGTTGGAAATAGATGTTTTATTGGAAAATGTAAAGTATTATTTCAAGAATGAGAATTTGGAAATAAAAGGAATATTTTCAAGTTAACTAGTTCGAGTGGCTCGAAAATGCTTAAAATTGAGAAAAGGATATGTTCAGATCATAAATACTTCTGTTAAGGCATATTTTTACCACCATATTTAATCTATTTAAATTAAGTAAATGATCATATCAGGTATTTTTTATTTAAACCAAAATTCAAATTATTTTCAAAACTTCACACATTCATCTTCATATAGGGGGAAAATGGTCATTTTTGTGCATATATTAATTTGAGAAAATTTAATTGGTAATTTCTATATTATTTTATAGGACAATAGGATGGAAATTACAAGTGGTTTCATGAAGATATGCATGCACAAAAAGGGAACAAAGCAAATGAAGATGAAATAATTCATACTCATGAACATGGAGGACCCACCCTATCCACTTACCTTGATTTTCAATTAGGAGCTAATGCATATGCCGAAATGCCATTAAAGCATCAGGCACATTTAAGTGGGGGATTAAGACATGCTAATGATTACTTGGCGGTCACACTACCTCAAGGGTATTTTGGGCATTTATCAAGAAAATGAATTAGGGTTTCTAATTTGTATAAATACCCCATATCTTCATGTAACCCTCCTCTTCCTCTTAGTGAGTTTTTAGCTTAGAAATAAAAACAAAGCTTCCCTTTTCTTTTTATGGCTAATTAGCCATTTTTTATGTAATTTTTTTATGCAATTTTAATACATTGCTCTTTTCTTCTTTTGTTTTTTTTCCTTTCATGTTAGCATAGATTTATTTTCCATGCAAGTAGATTAGTGTTTACTTCTTTTTACTTAGCTTTCCTTTTTATTTTGCTCTCGTTTTCCTCTTCTTTTTGTTTAATGTTGCATGCTACATTTGTTCATACAAAGTTTGGTTTTTATACTTCAAACTATTTTGTAAATGGTTTAAAAACTAAATAATGATATTTTAATAGGTAAATTAAGGATTTAATAATCAATTTTTAATTAGTTATGTTTTGACAATTAATAATTAATAATTAATTAAGGATTAAACAAGGGTTATTAACTTTTATTAATCAAAGGTTGGTTGTTAACTAAGTATCTTTTTAAATTAAGATTTATTTTAATTAATTATTAATTAAGTTAGTTAGTTAATTAGGAGTTAAGTACATAATTTATTTTTAATTAACTATTATTTATATATAGGATTAATCATTAATTAATCATTAATCAAGTGTTAATTATTTTTAAATTATAATTAAGGTTTAATTTATAATAAATTATAAATTAAAGGTTTAGTTTATTATTTAAATTTAATTAAGGATTATTTAACTAATTAATTGAGATTAATTAATATTAATTATTAACAAAAGATTTAATTAATTATTTAATAAATAATAAAAGATTAAATTATAGATATAATTAATAGGTAATTACTATTAGCTATTTAATTAAATTAATTTAAGATTCAACTAAAATTAGTTATGATTTAAATAAGGATTTAACTTATAATAAATTATTTTTAAAGGGTTTAAAAGTTCTAAATACTTTGGTTTTCAAAAGTAAAATTATTTAAAGGTGCTTTGAATACAAGTGATTCAAATGTTGATACCATTAAGAACCCATATAACTGTGAATGAGCTATAATGTAGATCGTTGGGTTGTTTGGACATGTGTTAGCAGAATAAATCCCAGTTCTGCTATAAAATTGATTGTTTTATTGATTGGTTGTTTGGATATGTGTTAGCAGAATAAATCCTCGTTCTGCTATAAATTGATTGTTGATTTGTTTTTATGGACATGTGTTAAGCAGAATAAATCTTTGTTCTGCTATAAATTGATTGAATTGTTTGGACATCTATTTAGCAGGATAAATTACCATCCTGTTATTATGTTATTTGGACTTGTATATCCCAATTAGTTATATTGACATGTTAGTCGCTGATTGGATATGAATTGTATTTACATATATGGTAGCTTATGTAAATAATTGTTATGTGATTTAGGAATCTAATTGAAATTAAGTGATAGCTTAAATTAGTCTCATTGGGACTGCTAAGCCTCATTTGGAATTTATAAAGTATGGTTTGAGTTTACTTTAAGTCTTTAATCAATTTGAGGCTAAGGCTTTATAAATGGTTTTTCAAGTTATATAATTCTTATAAAGGTATTTATAAATAATAACTTGTTTATAGAAAGGGGTTTTTTCTAGTGAAAAGGGTTATTAAGGTGTTTTACAAATGATGTTTCGTAAATGATATTTGTAAAGGATATTTTATAAAGAAGTATAGAAAGGTTTATATAAAGAGTTTAAAAATGGAAAAAAGGTTTATAAATCATTTCAGAGATTTGAAAGAGGATTATAAACTAACTTAAGGGTTTATAAAAGTAGGTTATAACTTTATTTCGAAAGTTATATCTTAATTGAAATATGACATGAGCTTTTAAAAGGGAATTTTTGATAAAGGACAAGCGGAATGTCTTATTTGGAAAAAAATGTTTGGTTATATAACATGGGATTTGGAAAGAAGAAAATATTGGAAAGTTCTTAAATATACTTATACTGATAAGATAATTATATGATATTGTTTCAAGGCATGAAAAGTAAAATGTTTCGGTAATATACTTATAACATTGAGGTAAATATATAAATGTTTCCTAAGTATAAAACGAAATGTAAGGGGATTGAGAATAGTGTTTTGAAAAGATCTTGTGATTAGATTTGATAAAGTGGTTTTATTAATTAAAGAGAATTAATAAAGACTGAGAGTATCCCATATGGAAATTAAACCATGATTGGATGTTTTTTTATTTGATAGTAAAATAACCAACTATCAAAATTGGACCCAAAACGTAACATTGGAAATATCTAGGAGAAACACGAGAATTATATGGTACAGTTACTGTTGAATGTGCTATATATATAAACTCGTTTTGTTCTTCTTGGATGAATGATAAGGAAATTTGTCCACAATGGTTAGGAGGTGAACTCAGCTCTAGTTATTTGTCTATTTATTTCCTAAAGAATTTGGGTTAAGTTTGCCGAAATTATCGAAAGTTGTTTGAAAAGACCGGGAACGGATATGCTATCCGAAAACCACTTTGATCCAACTCAAGCGTTGCAAACTGAAGACATTGTGAAGATATGGAATCAATGATAGAGTAGGAATAGTTTCTTCGGTTTTGTTCAAACACAAAACAGACTTGTATGGACGAATGTTATCGGAACATTGCCATTGGAGGGCAATGAGCATTCTAAATTTAACTGTTCTTGAAAGGCAATCGTAGCCTCAAGCCTCGTCAACCAGGAATGACTAAAAAAAGGGAGATGGACCATGGCTATGTGGGTCGCACACATTAGGGTATGTCATCGCCTTTCTAGATGACCATTAATATTTCCCGATTTAGTCATGCATATAAGCTCAGTAAAGCGGTTGGAAATAACTGGGGTGATGACATATTCGATACTATCCCCAAGTGGTAGGCTGGTCCTGTGTTGGTAGTAGTCATTAGGTACGATCTCGATACATTGTTCTAGAGGTGTATGTGACGGACGGTACCCCGACAGTCTAGTCATTAGTTGGAATCCATTCTCCAGTACGAGCTTTACAGTTTTAGTTGTATACCAAATATGTTTGAACATGAGATGCAAGCATTCCAACTATTTTAATATTTTAGTTTGAACCCTTAGACATTATTATAATATCACTGGATTTTTTATAAAGTGTTTTGGTTATCGTAAGGTAAAAACCCGTCCACGTTTATGTGCGGCAAGGTCTTATGAGATACCTTTGATTTTACAGGATTTTTCAAGTAAATAAATCAATAAAGTTTTTTCGTGTTTTGAGTTTACTCACACCGGTATTCCAGACCGACCTGGTCATTATTTTCTTATAATGCTTGGGACAGACCAAGCATGTTTGCCAGATTAGCTTTAGATGCTTTGGAGCTATGGAGTCAAGTTGGAGGCCCAGGACATACTCTCGTATTTTGGATTTCCTCCGTTGTGTATGGGTTATGTGTAATGTGTCTACTGTTGTAAGGACAGGTGTTATAACTATCCAACTCTGATATGTATATGTATAAAAAAGGTCACAGTTTTGTAAAGACTTGATTATATTATATATTATTCCGTTTGTGTTGTGAGATTTCGTGTTTGTTCCTAGTTCTTCTATGTTCTATCTCCGTTCTTTTTCTAAAAATATGTCTTTCCGACACTTAATTGTTCGACATGTGAATACCGTGGATGTAGTATTGTCGACTTTTAGGGGTCGAAAAGGTGGATCGTTACAACTGGTAACAAGTTAAGTTTTTAGACTCAAGGATTTGACCATTTTTCTAGCTACATATGAATATGATTCTCCCAAGTCAAATAATGTACGAGTAGTATTTCAGAAGATAAAAGTTGTACTTTCCAATGCAGCTTTTCCCTGCTCTCTAGAGGCAATCCACTTGAGACATGTACACTTCCGATGGTATAAGCTTATCTACCTTGTCCCTTGTTTGCTAGATTTGGACATCGATTCTTGTAATGTCCTTCCTCATGGCAGTGAAAGCATCTCCCCTTGAACTCCTCCTTCATCACACTCACCTTGCAGCCCTTAGTAACATATCCCTTCTTTTGACTTCTACGACATATTACAACAACTTTCTTGATATTTCCCTTGGCCTTTTTATCGGCCCAAAATCATCATTTCTTAGCTTTTCCCTAGCCTTGTGCATGTCCCGCTTTCTCTTTCTCCTCAATACCAACAGCTTGATGCAAGGCCATTCAACCATCATCCCATACACGACGCCTGTGGGAATTTGGGTAAAAGTAGCTCTGTAAGCTGAGAATTTACGCCTTTAACAAAATTCATAGCCTTCTTCAAAGGAGTGTCAATCAAACTCAATTCAAACTTAGCTAATTCAGCGAACTTATCGATATATTCCTTTAATGTGGAGTTTCCTTATCTTAGTTGTATAAACTTCTCCAATTGCAAATTTACCTCAGCTTTGGACATGAATCATCACTTAAGGCATGACCTAAATTATGCCAAAGTAATCCCTTCCTTTGCATTCACTTATACTAGAAGGGTCCACCAATCTAATACCACTTCCTTTAGATTCCATGCAACTATACTCCTCTTGATCTGGTCATCCCCTCCAAGCTCTTGAAATACACGTTCACAGTCTTTAATCCAAGCCTTTGTTTCAACAAAATCTTCAGCTCCCGTATACGCCCATCCTCAACATTCTAGAAGTCTTTGCATATTTTGTGGAAGTCTAGTTGGCGGGGTGCTGCTTCAGTAGGTGGAGCAGCTGTGCCATTGATACCGCTTGTTGAGGAATGAGAACTTGCCCCCATATGCCATAGGTATAGCTTGAACCCTTCCAACATACCTCGAATGGTGGGTATTTCTAGAGTGGAGGAGTTCCCGCCTCCACGCAATTGCTTTTATCCATAATCAACATTAATAGGTTTGAGCTTTTAGTTACATCTTCCTAAGATAGTATTATTTGCTGAAATAAAGATTTGCCTAATTGTTTGCGGATGTTCATAAAAGTGTGTGTGTGTGTGTATACACACACACACACACGTGTGTGTGTGGTATGGTTTTGAAAAATACTTTCAAAAATAATAAACACACAATCTTACATATGCATATCCCCATTGATCGGAAACCTAAGCTCGTATACCAAATGTAATAACCCTCTTCGATATGGGCTTAATTTTTAACTCGATAAAAGCCCATTAGATCTTAGGACAATTCCAAAGCTGGCTATTGGTTGGTCCAATTGGTACAGCGAATAATATATGGAGCTATCTATCTATGCTTTCAAAATCTTATAACAAAAGAGATAAAATATAATAATAGAAATAAGTATCCATTTCATAAAAATCAATTCTCAGCAATACAACATCCAAAATATCCATTATATAATATCGCAAAATAACATCAATATGTTCGAAATTGGGTACATCATAGTAAAATATAGGTAAACAGATAAACTGCCACAAATCTTCAACCTTACCTACATCTTCTCCATCAGCATCATTCCCCTTAACATATAGGTAGCAATAAGAAGGGAGTCGGAGAAACAATGTTTGGTGAATGCAAATTTCAAGCCTTAGCATAATAATATTTGTGCAGTATCATTTAGACAGGTATCATGTCAAATGCATCATATATTATTTCCTACTAAGTATACCTCTAACTATAAGGCCAAAGGCTCTTCTAGTTCAATTCCATAACTGTATGTGGGTGCAACACAACTACCGTCAACTATACCCTAAGGATGCGATAGAAAGTACCTAAGCCACTTAATACATCTTTAATGGGAATTAGGTGGAGTTCGACCATTTTATACCTATATCCTAGGCAGATTCCCATCATTCAATATCTATACCTAAGGCAGGCCCCTCTTAGGTGCTCCCCTACTTGCATCATAAGAAATCTCACCAAGCCACTTAATATTTCTTTTATGGGAAGAAGCGGACCCTATAATAGCTACTTAATACCTCAATCCCGAAGTGGTCCCCTACCAAATATTTTCTACTACCGCATCTAAAAGATAATTTAAACCATTTAATACTTCTTAAGTGGGAAGGAGGCGGACCCTACAATAGCCACTTAATACGTATAACAACCCTACTTCCTACGGCGTATAAATAAATAAATTTAATTAAAATAAAACATTTAAATATGATTTTAATAACTATTATTTTGAGAATAAAATTTTAATCAATTAATTTATATTTATTAAAATATTTTATTTTAATAAATTTAGTTAAATCAATAAATTCCTTTGAGAGAATGTATTGAAATCGAATAAATCTTTAGTCGTTTAAGGGGTATGTTATAGTTTGATGGCTTACGTTGAGCTAATTAATAGTATAAATAGACCATACTTATGATAAACACATCAATTAAACTAACTAATGATCAAAAAAAAGATCATAATTTCATGTTTTATTGAACTATCTAATCTAGGGAGTAGAATTATCTCTAAATTGCCTTTACACTCTCATATTTTTATCACTTTTCTTTTGTCATTTTTCTCATTTTTAGCTAATCACTCTCTAAATTTTTAGTTAATTTGATTGAAAAGAAATTTAAAATCTACAATTCCCAGCGGATCGACCAGCACTCGCCACATACTATGATAATACGCCATGCGCTTGCGGTTATTTTTATTTCAAAATTCGTTCGGCTATTTTCTAAACCGATAGACATTTAGCCGTCCGATCATGTTTTTGGCGCCATTGCCGGGGATTTTGTTTTGATTTTATTTTCTATTATTCGAATTATTTTCTTTTGATTTTTGTGTGTTATAATTTTGTTTATTTGCATATAATTTTTTTTTTGTGTGATCTTATTTGCATTTGTGTGTTGTTCTTTTCTTGTTGTTTTGTTTGTGTGCATTTACATATTTTAAAAAAAAAACAAAAAAAGAAAATATACCCCATTTCAAAAGAAAAAAAAAATTATTTCCCATAATTGAATTACATTTTCTCTTTTCATCATTTACAATTTTTTTTTAGTTTTGGATTTCGTTACATTTGCATTTTCGAAAAGAAAATTTTCTACATTCACTATTGCATTACCCAGCAACCGCTCTAACCCTTGCATACATTTATTTCACAACTTCACTCACAACTCCCTTTGACATCACTTCTACCACATTGCTGTTCAAATACCAGTTACAACAGCCTGCAGTTCAACTGCAACACATTTCAATATCCCCACATCTCAAATACCAGAGCTCAACCTTACTGTCGAACAACTCACCCTCTGATCATTCAAACACATCATAACAACACAACATCCCACAAACTACAACCCCATATACCACACCCATTAACTTCACATTCAACTTACTGTGCCATTCAGTGTAATTCATCCTCCTTGCAACATCACGTTGCAAATTTTCCACCATCTTCAATGATGCAGGTGAAAATCCACTGCAGCCACCATTCGATATAAACTGTTTTACTGCAGTCACCGCTTGATACAAACTGTTCATCACGGTCCCCTTCTACAAACTGCCAAACCACTCATCACCATTAGACCTATCCCACTTCCAACAACCCCTGAAAGAAATCCACTCTCTTCAATATCAAAATACGTTACGGACAACACTTCCACACCATCTGCCTCCCTACCCAGCTTCCATATCACACTTTAATTGCTCTGTCACCCTCCCTCGCCGCTAAATCATCACAATACCTACTTCATCACAAAAATACCACTTCTGCCCTCCACAATCCACTACTTTCAACTTCAAGCTGCCACTACAGCTCCACTGTTCTACACCACCACATTCACTTCTATTTTCCATCCCTACACACTACATTTTAAACTAGCCATTCCACAATAGCATCCACTTCATACCACCACAAAACCTTCAACATCCCTGCAAACTGCACTGTTGCATTCATTAAAGACCAATCACTTCAACATCCATCCAGTCCACCACCGCATTTCTCAGATACCACAGCCTAAGTCCATCAACCACGCTTCTCACTTCATTCACCATCACACTGTCATCTCTGTTTACTGTCATCACAAAACTAGTTTACTACCATACCGCTACTTCCAACAACTCAATATCCCTTCACATCTGCTATGCAAAACCCAGTCACACTGCTTAAACAAACACCAGTGCACTGCAAACTTGTAGCCCCTACCTACTGCTTTGCAACCAAGCATACAAGTTCCTGCAAGTCATCATCATCTCCCACTTACATACATGCAACACATTCACAACTTCCTTCACCAACTCACTTTAGTTCAAACATCAAATACCCCCAGCCACTCAGTGCCTTCCATTTACAACTCCAACTCCAACAAAGTCACCCAGCCTTACCAATACTCCCCTGAATTGAAACAACACATCTGACAACCATCTCCCTGTCACATTCAACATTCCTCCATACAACACCCATTACTGACCTCTGCTGATGTCAAGTAACATCACTAGCTTTAACCACAACCTCAAACACCTCGAACGATACCTCTGTTTACTGCTTCCACCACCTTCTCGAACCTCACAATCACCAAACCACTACTCCAACCACTGCAATTGCGACTACTCCTGCCACTCAGGGACTGCGACAACCTCGACCAATCGAACTCGATCATCCAAACACCCCTTCTTCCAATCACAACATCAACCACCGTCGCGACCTCTAATCTCCATCAATCGACAATCAACCACGAACACGAGCTATAACAGGAGTTTGGGAGCTTGCGAATTTGGGGAATTGAATTCGGTTTATTTATGATTTTGAGACTATTGAAAAGAAATCAATTGTAAATTTGGTTGTTAATTAAAACCTCTCGTCTATTCTCACCCCGTATTTTGCTATTCTCACCCCGTATTTTGCTATTCTCACCCCCCGTATTTTGCTTTTCCCACTCCGTATTTTTGAGAAAAAAAATCTATCTATCTTTTGCTCTTTACACCCCGTCTGCTTCCCAAACTACTCTTCCTTTAAAAAAATAGAAAAAAAAGCTTCCCTTCGCTCTCAAACCCTAATCCGCCGCTATCAGCATATCGTTCACCCTCAGACCCTAACCCGTTGCTTAAACCCTCCTCTTCGTGCTCATTTTTTCAGTCGCCGTTGCCATGGAAAAGGAAAAAAAGAGCAAACATCGGTACAGTAAAAGTTCGATTTTGCTCGAATCGAGTCTGTGTCATATTTATGTGAAGAACAACGTTCCACGCGAACGTGGTTGTTGAACCAACCTCGTCCGCCGCGAACGTGGTTGTGACAACAACCACGTGTTGATCGAACGAGTTTGGTTCAACAATCTTGTTCGCATAGAACGTTGTTGTGTCGAGTGTCTGCACTTTTTCCTAGTCAATTTCAGCAGATCGAAGAGAGATGAAGAGAAGATGAGTAGACACAGTAAATTAAATGAGAAATCCATTTAACTATTAAAAGATATAATTGGAATAAAAATTTTAAAATTTTAATCGGGGTGTGAAGAGAAAATACCGGGGTGTTAATTGATTTCTTAGATTTTCACTTAGCAGTATGGTTTAAAAGCGGGCCGGGATTTGTTTGTATGTAATTTTTGTTTTGATATTTCAATTGTAAATTTGTATTTATGTTATTTTAATTTTTTTTTCAAATCCTTTTAAGTTTTTCCATCTTTAAAAAAATTGTTTTTGTAATTTTGGTCGAGTTAATTGTTTTCGAGTTTTCTTTTAGTTAAAAAAAATTTGCTTAAAAAATATTTCTTTCGATTTGTTCTATTTTGTTTAATATGTTTTTAGTTACATCTCTTCTTTTTTTATTTTTATTTTTCGCAAGCAAATTCTTTGGTCTTTTATTTTATTTTCAATTGAAATTTGTTTTATTTTCAATTGTTTTTTTAAGTTTAATTTGTTTTGTTTTTAATTTTTTTAGTTTCTTCTTTTATATAATAAGACTATACATATCTTTTTTTATTTCAGATTGCCAAGGTAGAATTTAAGAAGGAGAAGAACTGCTGTCCAAAATATTTGCTTCGCTTTGCTTGCCAAAATTAAATAAACCGCTTGCTTGCTATATCTATTGTTTTTATTTGTTTTGCATTGTTGTTTGCTTGCATATTTAAAAAAATAATCAAACAACCAAAACAAGAATCCATTCGTAGTTGCATTGTTAATACACGTTTAATTTCTGCTTTGCATTTCATTTTAGAATTTAATTAATAATAATGCACTTAATTGTATATTGACAAGTTGTTTTCTTTGAATAGCTTAATTTCTCGGTGTCTAGGCTATGGCAAAGCAATAATCAGTTACAAATATTACGGTGATTCGTAAATATTATACTAAATTGTTCATCTGAAGGTACTTAAACCTTCGGCTGCATTGTTATGGTGATTCATGGTGCACTGATAACTCCTGCCCGTTACCTGCCTGAGAAGTATTTTTGTTGATTTAAGACAAGATGTGATTATACAATTTTGGTTGGGAGCTACTAAGGATAGAAAACTGTAATTAAGTCCTTTGCATTCATTTAATTGCATTAGTTCATGTATATTTAAAAAAAATTTCAAAATCCAAAAAACCAAAAAAATTCTAAATATTCCTTAACTTTGCTTTTAAATCTTTTCTTTTGAATTTTTTTTCAAAAACAAAAATCCGAAAAAAATTTATTTAGTTTTTTTTAAGAAAAGCAAAAATTCGAAAAAAATATATAAAAGCCTTTCAAAAAAGAAAAAATATATATTTGAAAATCAAAAACAAAACAAAAATCCATTTTTCATTTTGAAAAATAAATTCTATTTGTAAATATTTTTACCTCTATAAAAAAACATTCTTGAAAATGTCCGAGTTTCCCCACTTACGTGAATTTTACAATAGTTGTGAGAATCAAGATAATCCATACGATTTCACTTCAAATTTGTATGGATATTTTAACGACAACCATTTTATAAACAATTTTGAATTTTGAACAATAAAGTTTTCAAAATGATGAACAACCCTCAAATCATGAAAATAACATTTCGTCTTTACTTGAAATCTCTACACAACAAAATCAAATGATAAATGATTTGTGTAATAACTCGAGTCAAGGATTTCAAAATTTGAATTCAATTCAAAATTCAAACGATTTCAATTATAACCCATGCCAATTCAATTTCGAACTCCAAAATGAATTTCAAACTCAAAATGAAAGTAGAAACAACTTTTCAAATGAATTTGGCAATGGGAATAATCTTAACCACGTTACGATTGAAAATCCTTGTACTCAACAATCTCAAATCTAAAATTCTCAAGTCAATAATTATAAGTTGGATTTTGTTGAACAAATAGACGAAATTTACAACGATCGCATGGAATTGTTGTTCGAAACATATACGAAACAACATGAGAAACAAAACCAAATCCAAACATGTAACAAGTCAAATAATAATCCATCTTTTACCCAAATCGACGATTTTCAAGCAACAACTTTTGAAATTGAAAATGAAAATCTTATTGAAGTTGTTGAAAACACGGCAATTGAGTTAGATTTCAATTCTTTTGTGGGTATAGAACCAAATTTAAAATTAGACATTCCTTTTCTCGATTTTAAAATTTTAAATACAACAACTTTGGATTTTGAACTTGAGATACACAATGAAGTTGCTGATAATCCAACAAAGGAAGACGAATTTAACAAACATGATTTCTTTGGACTTTTCGAAAATGAGTTATTGAATTCTAAAGGGGAAGATTTGAGTCACCATTTCAATTTTGAAATCAATAATTTTGATAAATTTGTTGATGATGAGCTTAACTTTTAATTTGGTGAAAATAAACTTGAACTTCTATCAATCGTTTTATCAACGCCGAAAATCATCGAAAAGAAAACAATTCGTACGATTTTCAATAAAAGGACATATGTTTTTTCAAATCAACTTCAACTTTGAAATCTTTTACGATTTGGTTTTTCGAACTTAAACTATGTCTCGTATACTTGACAAGGCAAATGAATCGGTCTTTGGAAGACCGTTTCATTTACTCTTTAACTATATATTTTTTGATTTCTTGTAAATAATAATCTTTTCATTTTCATTTAAATAAAGGTCATGTTTTTATTTTTCTCCTTCCACTTGGGTTGACTGTGAGGACATAGTCAAAATCAAGTGTGGGGAGGGAGTCTCATCTTCTTTTTAATTTTTCATAGTTTATTTCACATTTTTCTTTTCAAACCTCAAAAAAAAAATAGCAAATTTTTTTAATTATTTTTTATTTATTTTTAAAGAAACACTATAGGATAAATATATAGTTTTGGTTTATTAAACAGAAATTTTTGAAAATTTATTTGTCTTAACAACAATAAAAATGAAGTTTGATTACAAATAACGATAGTTTAACTAGTATATAGGAAGATTTATACGTGCTAATTATGAAATACATCCTAATTGAAAATCTTTGTTTTAAAAGGTGGTTTATTTAAAGTAAAGATATAACATTTTTTTGTCTTCTAAGTTAAATGGTGGTAAGATGATAGTGCGAAACTCTCTCTTCTAAAAAAACAAAAAACAAAAAAATACAAACAAAATTTCTTGTATATATGTATATAATTTTTATTAACACCTAGAGTCATGTGTTCACACTCGTGTATTCACTCATCATGCTCTGTACCCTTCTCAAGTAAGCTCAAAAAGCAGTGCATGATCGGTATATATGGCCTCAGTTTATCTGAGTTAGGTGTGTGTATATAAAAAAATTCTTTTATTAATAACGCTTACAGTCGATAAGTGTTCACACTTGTGTGTTCACTCACCATGCTCTGTATTCCCTTCACATAAGTCCGCAAGGCGGTGCGCAGGTAATATATCTAGCCTCAGTTTTTCTGAGTTAGGCATATGTAAATATTGTAAATATCAATAAAATTTTCAAAAAAAGAGAGAGAGTTAGAAAATGAAATCCAAGCATTATTTTAACTTATTTAATTTGACTTGTTATTGAAAAGAAATGAAAATAACAATTGATAAACTTTGATAATCGACAATGGATCTATTTCATAGTTACACTGTGTTATCAACCGAAACAACGAGTTAAACTATAGTATATTTGCTTTGATAACTTCATTTTTAGTGGAAATTTTGATGAGTAAATGGCTAAAATTTTCATGACAATGACCAAAATCTATATTTAACTTATTTGTGTTGATTTAAAAGTAAATCCTTCATTGTAAATATTTCCAAAAATTTTCATTCATCTCTTTGTAAATAAATCGTGCATTTTGTAAATATTTTCATCCTGCAATTGAATTCTGTGGGTAGTATCCGCTGAAAACCCACATGAGACAACACTCACCTTACTGGGAACACCCAGAGGTTTAACGGCTTGTTGCATATGCTCAATGCAATTGTGCTCCCTACGAAAATAGATTTATCTTAGTTTTTCTTTATTCGAGGACGAATAAAAAGATAAGTGTGGGGTATTTGATGTGCACGTAAATGTGCATATTTTTACCACCATATTTAATCTATTTAAATTAAATAAATGATCATATCAGATATTTTAACTTGTTTAAATCAAAATTCACATTTTTTTTGAAACGTTACATATTCATCTTCATATAGGGGCAAAATGGTCATTTTTGTGCATATATTAATTTGAGAAAATTTAGTTAGGAATTTCTATATTATTTTGTAGGAAAATGAGATGGAAATTTCAAGTGATTTCATGAAGATATGCATGCACAAAAAGGAATCAAAGCAAATGAAGATGAAAAAAATTCAAACTCATGAACATGGAGGACCCCACCTACCCACTTACCTCGATTTTCAATTTGGAGCTAATGCACATGCTAAAAGGCCATTAAAGCTTCATGCACATTTAAGTGGGGAATTAAGACATGCTAATGATTACTTGGTGGCTACACTACCTCAAGGGTATTCTAGGCAATCCTTGAAAAAATGAATTAGGATTTCTAACTTGTATAAATACCCCATATCTTCATGTAACTCTTCTCTTCCTCTTAGTGAGTTTTTAGCTTAGAAATAAAAAAAAAGATTCTCTTTTCTTTTCATAGCTACTTAGCCATTTTTTAATGTAATTTCTTTATGCAACTTCAATACATTGCTCTTTTCTTCTCTTGTTTATTTTACTTTCATGTTAGTATAAATTTATTTTCCATGTAAATAGATTAGTGTTTACTTCTTTTTAGTTAGCTTTTCTTTTTCATTTTGCTCTCGTTTTCCTCTTCTTTTTGTTCAATGTTGCATGCATATTTGTTCATATGATAACAAAAATGAGAGCTTAACCCTTTCAATTTAAGGGTAATGAAGCTCTCTAATTAAGTAGCTTCAACATTTTGATAATTATTGCTCTCCTTTTATGATTAATGAAACATTTGAAGTGGTTAAACTTGTTGTTTTGATGTGAATTTGATAGTTTGTTTTGTTCACAACAAATAGGCTACGCTTAAACAATCTCTAAATACAAATTGCCTCTTCATCTAAATATGATTATGGCAAAGAAGTGAATATTGAAATTAAAATTTGATGGCCTATATTTCTAAACAATAGTTAATAGGTCATGCTTAAAATAGATTTTGCTTTAAACTTGTTGTCATTTTTCATGATAGTTGAAAGTTGTTTAAGGGGTGTGTTATAGTTTGATGGCTTATGTTGAGCTAATTAATAGTACAAATAGGCCATACTTATGATAAACACATCAATTAAACTAACTAATGGCCAAAAAAAAGATCATAACTTCATGTTTTGTTGAACTATATGATATAGAGTGGAATTATCTCTAAATTGCTCCTACACTCTCATATTTTTATCACTTTTCTTTTGTCAGTTTCTCATTTTTTAGCTAATCACTCTCTAAATCTTTGGTTAATTTGATTGAATAGAAATTTAAAATCAACTATTCCCTATGGATCAAACCGTACTTGCCACGTACTACGATAGTACGCCATGCGCTTGCGGTTATTTTTATTTCAAAATTCATTCAGCTATTTTCTAAACTAATAGACATTTAGCCATCCGAACATATTACTTTTCTTTGTAAGGTAATGTATAATACTGTTTGGTAGTACCACGTTCCTTAGTATCATTTTCTATTTACTTGGGCTATATCTGTATATTTGTATGCTTTAAAGTAGAGAGTTCCATTTTGAAAAGTTTTTGAAAATAAAAACCGGGTATTTCGATCTTGAATTTCCTTAGGGAAGTAAGTGAAAAATGAAATAGTGGAATCAAATAGTGGTATACACTCTTAGGCTGTAGTGGAGTATTATCCAAGTCGAACCAGCATAGTTTATGAAATGTTTTCACAAATAATTTAGTGGAAATTGAATTGGTACTAGGGAGAACTAATTAGTAAGTGTGTAGGGTGGATGTTGATCATTTCCCCTTTTCATATAGTTTTGATCCAAGATTCGAGTACACGACTTTGAGATGTTTGCACCGTTCCGAATAAGGATCTATTACTCGAATTTTGACAGGAAGCACTTGATGTGGGTTCTTGGTGTGGAACCAAAGTTTTCTATCATAGTTACAACTATGAAAAGAGAATAGATATTCTGAATCAAGGAGCCTTATAGGAGTCCATGGTAGGAAATTGGGAAAACGATACTAGTTTTTGAACGAAAGTTATGTATTCGAGCTGAGATCGAATCAGATTTTGCATATACATAATACGAGTTGATGTATAGTGTTAAGTGTTTTCTGGGTAGATCGAGGTGTAATTTTGGGGACAAAATTCTTTTAAAGGGGAAGAATGTAACGACGTGGAATTTCACTACTTTGATAGTGAATATTTAATTAATTTTAAATATTTAATATATAGGTTTTATAATGAAAATAAACTCATTTTAATTAATTAATAATGATTGTGAAATCATTTTCAAAATTTATTTACCAAATTAAATAGTTCATAGAAAAACAGAAGATGTGACCGAAGAACATTTTCCTAAATTTTGGCCTTTCGACATCGAAAAGTTGTCGGCGTTGTTCGTCTTTATGCACTATATGTGCATAGATATAAGAGTTAGTAACTAGACAATAATACACTCAGAAATAAATTATTAATATTAATTTGGATTAGTAAATGATGTGGCAAAATATAGCCTTAAAAATAATAAACATTTTATATAAATATATATTAAGTATTGTCACACCTTAGATTTGTAATTATTTACCATAATAATCTCTTGTCACATCTTAGTCAATTAATAATTAAACTTATATATAAATAGAAGTGATGTGACTAAACATAATAATTATATATATAAAAAAAGTGATATGACTAAACAGAATTATATATATATATAAAGATTTGTGGTGTGGCTAGTTATAATGATGACATAGAAAATTGCCTACAAATAGCCATATGTTTCTCCATTTTCCTCCTATCATTTCTAACTCAAATGGAGTTTTTGTTATTTTGAAACCGTGTGAAATTTTAATGGCTACAATATTCTAGTTTATCGCTTTTTCAAATTTCTATTATAGTTATGTTAAAATACACAATATTTGCAAAGCAATTTTTTATCAAGAATTTCAAGTCCGAAAATTACCCATCTTTAGATCATAACTTCTTCAAAATTAATCGAAAATAAGTGATTCTTTTTTTATAATGATAGGGAAATAATTTCTAATAACTTTCTCTTTGAGTGCTATGTAAAATTCCTTGAGTAGATAGCCAAAAAATTAGTTACGAAATGATCTATTTTCAGGTTTGTTAACGGTAAATCGATGTTTATCCGAAGTCGCTCTACATTACCAAAATATGTCTCACTTTCTTGTTCATCCATGGCCTAGCCTACCTAGTACATTTAGAATTCAAGATTTCTTTTTGCTTAGGAATGAAAGTTCTAGGTCGTACTCAAGTCAGTGAAAGTTTGGATAGCCTTCGGTGAGTAAATTCCTTAACTTTTTGGGAAAGAATTTACATTTATATATATGGCTGTTATATGGTTGTATTTGTGATGTTATTATTTGGATTATGGAATGGTTTGGATATATGTGTGCGCTAATTTTTGGTTTAGCATTAGAACTTTGAATTGACGACTTAAGTGGTGTTTTTGTTATAAAATTATAATCTTTGGTTTGGAATTGAAAGTGACATGGAAAGTTAGTAAGTAAAATTAATAAATGGAAGAGTTAATGAGCAACAAGTTGGAAATTACAGGTATCCATAGCGATAGTCGCTAGGATGCAGTTCGTTTAAAAATTCGATTTTTGTAAAGTTTGGTTTTTATACTTCAAATTGTTTTGTAAATGGTTTATAAACTAAATAATGATATTTTAAAAGGTAAATTAAGGATTAGTAATCAATTTTTAATTAATCATTTTTTGATAATTAATAATTAATAATAATAATTAATTAAGGATTAAATAAGGGTTATTAACTTGTATTAATTAAAGGTTGGTTGTTAATTAATTATCGTTTTAAGTTAAGATTTATTTTAATTAATTATCAATTGAGTTCGTTAAGTATGAGTTAAGTACATAATTTATTTTTAATTAACTATTATTTATATATAGGATTAATCATTAATTAATTATTATCAAGTGTTTAATTATTTTTAAATTATAAATTAATTAAGGTTTAATTTATAATAAATTATAAATTAAAGGTTTAATTTATTATTTAAATTTAATTAAGGATTATTTAACTAATTAATTGAGATTAATTAATATTAATTATTAACAAATATTTAATTAATTATTTAATAATTAATAAAAGATTAATTTAGATGTAATTAATAGGTAATTACTATTAGCAGTTTAATTTTAAATTAAGTTAAGATTCAATTAAAATTAGTTATGATTTAAATAAGGATTTAACTTATAATAATTATTTTTAAAAGGGTTTAAAATTTTTAAATCCTTTGGTTTTCAAAAGTAAAATTGTTTAAAGGTGCTTCTTTTTCAAAAGATGGTTTTGAATACAAGTGATTCAAATGTTGATACCATTAAGAACCCATATAATTATGAATGAGTTATACTATAGATTGTTGGGTTGTTTGGACACGAGTTAGCAGAATAAATCCCCGTTCTTCTATAAAATTAATTGTTTTATTGATTGGTTGTTTGGACATGTGTTAGCAGAATAAATCCTCATTCTGCTATAAATTGATTGTTGGTTTGTTTGTATGGACATGTGTTAAGTAGAATAAATCTCCGTTCTGCTATAAATTGATTGAATTGTTTGGATATCTATTTAGCTTGATAAATCACCATGTTGTTATGTTATTTGGACTTGTATATGCCAATTAGTTATATTGACATGTTATTCCCTGATTGGATATGAATTGTATTTACGTATATGGTAGCTTATGTAAATAATTGTTATGTGATTTAGGAATCAAATTGAAATTAAGTGGTAACTTAAATTAGTATCATTGGGACTGCTAAGCCTCATTTGGAATTTATAAAGTATGGTTTGAATTTACTTTAAGTCTTTAACCAATTTGGGGCCAAGTTTTATAAATTGTTTTTCAAGTTATATAATTCTTATAAAGATATTTATAAATGATAACTTGTTTGTAGAAAAGGGTTTTTCTAACAAAAATGGTTATTAAGGTGTTTTACGAATGATGTTTCGTAAATCATTTTATAAAGGATATTTTATAAAGAAGTATAGAAAGGTTTTTATAAAGAGTTTTAAAATGAAAAAAGGTTCATATATCATTTTAGAGATTTGGAAAGAGGTTTATAAACTAACTTAAGGGTTTATAAAAGTGGGTTATAGCTTTATTTTGAAAGTTATATGTAAATGAAATATGAAATGAGCTTTTAAAAGGGAATTTTTGATAAAGGATAAGCAGAATATGTCTTATTTGGAAGAAATGTTTTGTTATTTAACATGGTAAATATACTTATACTGATAAGATAATTATATGATTTTGTTTCATGGCATGAAAAGTAAAATGTTTTGGTAATATACTTATAACATTGAGGTAAATACATAAATGTTTCCTAAGTATAAAAGGAAATGTAAGGGGATTGGAAATAGTGTTTTGAAAAGATCTTGCGATCAGATTTGATAAAGTGGTTTTATTAATTAAAGAGAATTAATAAAGACTTAGTGAATCCCATATGGAAATTAAACCATGATTGGATGTTTGTTTATTTGATAGTTAAATAACCGACTATCAAAATTGGACCCAAAACATAACTTTGAAAATATCTAGGAGAAATACGAGAATTATATGGTACAGTTACCGTTGAAGGTGCTATATATATAAACTCTTTTCGTTCTTCTAGGATGAATGATAAGGAAATATGTCCACAAACGGTTAGGAGGTGAACTCTGCTCTTGTTATTTGTTTGTTTATATCCTAAAGAATTTGGGTTGAGTTTACCGGAATTATCGAAAGTTGTTTCGAAAAGACCAAGAATAGATATGCTATCCAAAACCCTCTTCGATTCAACTCACGCGTTGCAAACTGAAGACATTGTGAAGAGTATAGAATCGAAGGTAAAGTAGGAATAGTGTCTTCGGTTTCGTTCAGACTCAAAACAAACTTGTATGGATGAATGCTATCAGCACATTTCCATTGGAGGGCAATGAGCATTCTAAGTGTAAATGTTCTTGAAAGGTAATCGTAGCCTTAAGTCTCGTCAACCAAGAATGACTAAAAAGAGGGGAGATGCACCATGGCTATATGGGTCGCACACTTTAGGGTATGTCATCGCCTTTCTAGATGACCATTAATATTTCCTGATTTAGTTATGCATATAAGCTCAGTAAAGCGGTTGGGAACAACTGGGGTGATGACATATTCGATACTATCCTGTAAGGGGTAGGCTGGTTTTGTGTTGGTAGTAGTCATTACGTACGATCTCGGTACATTGTTCTAGAGGTGTACTGTGATGGGCGGTACCTTAGCAGTCTAGTCATTAGTTGGAATCTATTCTCCAATACGAGCTTTACAGTTTTAGTTATATACCAAATATGTTGAAACGTGAAATGCAAGCATTCCAGCTATTTTAATATTTTTGTTTGAACCCTTAGACATTATTATAATATCACTGGATTTTTTATAAAAGTATTTTGGTTATCGTAAGATAAAAATCCGTCCATGTTTATGTGCGGCAAAGTCTTACGAGATACCTTTGTTTTCAAAGGATTTTCAAGTTAATAAATCAATAAATTTTTTTCATGATTTGAGTTTACTCACACTGGTATTCTAGACTGACCTGAACATTATTTTCTTACAATGCTTGGGTCAGACCAAGCATGTTTGCCAAATTAGCTTTAAATGCTTTGGAGCTATGGAGTCAAGTTGGAGGCCTAAGACATACTCTCGTATTTTGGATTTCCTCCGTTGTGTATGGGTTATGTGTCGTTTGTCTGTTGTTGTAAGGACAGTTGTTATAACTATCCAACTCTGATATGTATATGTATAAAAAAGGTCACAGGTTTTGTAAAGACTTGATTATATTATATATTATTCCGTTGTGTTGTGAGATTCCGTGTTTGTTCCTAGTCCTTCTATGTTCTATCTCCGTTCTTTTCCTAAAAATCTATCTTTCTGACACATAGTTGTTCGGCGTGTTAATACCATGGATGTAATAATGTCGACTCCTAGGGTTCGAAAAGTTGGGTCGTTACAACTGGTAACAAGTTAAGTTTTTAGACTCAAGGATTTGACCATTTTTCTAGCTACATATGAATATGATTCTCCCAAGTCATATAATGTACAAGTAGTATTTCAGAAGATAATAGTTGTACCTTCCAATGCGGCTTTTCCCTGCTTTCTAGAGGCAATCCACTTGAGACATGTACACTTTCGATAGTATAAGCTTATGTACCTTAACCCTCGTTCGCTAGATTTGGACATCGATTCTTGCAATGTCCCTCCTTATGGCAGTGCATCTCCCCTTGAACTCCTCCTTCATCACACTCACCTTGCAGCCCTTAGTAACATATCCCTTCTTTTGACTTCTATGACATGTTACAACTACTTTCTTGATATTTCCCTTGGCCTTTTTATCAGTCCAAAATTATCATTTCTTAGCTCTACCCTAGCTTTATGCCTGTCCCACATTCTCTTTCTCCTCAATACCAACAGCTTGATGCAAGGCCATTCAACCATCATCTCATACATGGCGCCTGTGGGAATTTGGATAAAAGTAGCTCTGTAAGCTGTGAATTTAGGCCTTTAACATACTTCATAGCCTTCCTCATAGGAGTGTCAATCAAACTCAATCCAAACTTAGCTAATTCAGCAAACTTATTGATATATTCCTTTAATGTGGAGTTTCCTTAACTCAGTTGTATAAACTTCTCCAATTGCAAATTTACCTCAGATTTGGACATGAACCATCACTTAAGGAATGCCCTAAATAATGCCAAAGTAACCCCTTCCTTTGCATTCTCTTATACTATAAGGGTCCACCAATCTAATACCACTTCCTTTAGGTTTCATGCAACCATATTCCTCTTGATCTGGTCATCCCCTCCAAGCTCTTGAAATACATGTTCACGGCCTTTTATCCAAGCCTTTGTTTAAACAAAATCTTCAGCTCCCTTATACGCCCATCCTCAACATTCTAGAAGTCTTTACATATTTTGTGGAAGTCTAGTTGGCGGGGTGCTGCTTCAGTGGGTGGAGCAGCTAGTGCCGCTGGTGCCGCTTGTTGAGGAATGGGAACTTGCCCTTACATGCCATAGGTATAGCTTGAACCATTCCAACATACCTCGAATGGTGGGTATTTATAGAGTGTAAGAGTTCCCAGCCTCCGAGCAATTGCTTTTATGCATAATCAACATTTATTGGTTTGATCTTTTAGTTACGTCTTCCTAAGATAATATTATTTACTGAAATAAAGATTTTCCTAATGTGTGTGTGTGTGTGTATAGATATATACGGCTATAAAACGACAGTTGAAGATATTATTATTAGCACTAGATAAGATTCTGACTAAGAAGAGCCTGAAGATATAAGGGTTTGATGCAATCGACATGTTTCGGCGTTTATGTGCAGTTCAGTAGGTATGGTTCGTTGTGTGTCGCTCGGTCTGAGTAACTCGACCTTCATCGCTAGGCATCCTTCGTTCGACCATCATCGCTCGACATCGTTTATTCGACCATCATCGCTCGGCAAGGGTGGCTCGACATTGGGGCGTTTGGCATGAATGCCTTAGTCACATGTCGCTCGGCCATAAAGGGATGGTTACCTGGCTCGGTGAGGAAGGCTGTGTGGCTCGGTGGCCCCTCAATCAGCATTGAAGGAAAGATCAAGCGGCCCGTCCATGGGGCGCTCGGCATAGACGCCTTGGTCATTTCGGCTCGGTAAAGCCTCGCTCAGCAAGAGTCGCTCGACAACTACCACTCGGTATGCCTGGTTCGACATATAGAAGTTGTCTACTGTGGGATGAGATATCTTGTCTTTAGGTTTGAGAAGGAAGTCCGGCCTATCTTTATCTATAAATAGAGGGGCAGGGGTGCAGTGAAAAGGGACCTGATTCCGAGAACATTGGGGAGACCCTGCCATTTTTGATACTCACATCTTTTTAATTCAAACTTATATTCAAGCGATTGGTTTATGAATTGTATCTATATTCAAGTGATTGAGAAAGTAATAAAGATTTTATTCAAAGTGGACGTAAGCAATTACGTCGAACCACTATAAATCTGGTGTTCTCGTTTTGTTGTTCTTTTTGGCATTGAATTACACTATTTTTCTGTTCTAATATACTCTCTTCGTCAATCTCTCTACTTAACTCTACTCAACGATGTTAGTGACCAATTTTGGTGCTAACAATATCTGTGTGTGTGTATAGTATGGTGTTGAAAAATACTTTCAAAAATAATAAATATGCACTCTTACATATGCATATCCCCATTGATCGGGTAACCTAAGCTCTTATACCAAATGTAATAACCCTCTTCGATATGTGCTTAATTTTTGTCTCGATAAAAGCCCATTGAATCTTAGGACAATTCCAAAGCTGGCTATTGGTTGGTCAAATTGATACAACGAATAATATATGGAGCTATCTATCTATGCTTTCAAAATCTTATAACAAAAGGGATAAAATATAATAATAGAAGTAAGACCCATTTCAAAAAAATTAAGTCTCAGAAATACAACATCCAAAATATCCATTGTACAATATCTCAAAATAACATCAATATGCTCAAAACTGGGTACATCATAGTATATCAAAAATATAGGTAAATAGATAAACTGCCACAAATCTTCAACCTTACCTACATCTTCTCCACCAACATCGTTCCTCTTAACATATAGGTAGTAATGAGGAGGGAGTTAGAGAAACAATGTTTGGTGAATGCAAATTTCAAGCCTTACCATATAATATTTGGGCAGTATCATTTAGACAAGTAGCATGTCAAATGCATCATATATTATTTCCTACTAAGTATACCTCTAATTATAAGGCCAAAGGCTCTTCTAGTTCAAATCCATAACTCTAATGTGGGTGCAACACAACTACCGTCAATTATACCCTAACGATTCGAGAGAAAGTACCTAAGCCATTTAATACATCTTTAATGGGAATTAGGCAGACTTCGACCGTTTAATACCTATAGCCTAGGCAGATTCCCATCATTCATTATCTATACCTAAGGCAGGCCCCTCTTAGGTACTCCTCTACTTGCGTCATAAGAAATCTCACCAAGCCACTTAATATTTTTTTTATGGGAAGAGATGGACCCTATAATAGCTACTTAATACCTCAATCCCGAAGTGGTCCCCTACCAAATATTTTCCACTACCGCATCCAAAAGATAATTTCAATTGTTTAATACTTCTTGAGTGGGAAGGAGGCGGACCCTACAATAGCCACTTAATACCTATAACAACCCCACTTCCTACGACGTATAAATAAATAAATTTAATTAAAATAAAAAATTTGAATATGATTTTAATAACTATTATTTTGAGAATAAAATTTTAATCAACTAATTTCTATCTATTAATATGTTTTATTTTAATAAATTTAATTAAATTAATAAATTTTTTTAGAGAATGCATTAAAATCGAATAAAATGTTTAATCAATATAAGATGTCTTTGAAATGTTAATATTTTTTATAGGATTGAAATAGTTCAAAAATAAATTTACTTAACATTATGTCAGTTAAGAATTATAAAAAAACAAGTATTGAATTTAAAAAAATTGTCCAATTATCAAAATACAAACTTGTAGAATGAAGTGTGATTTTTTTTATTAAACCGAAATTTATTTCAAAGACTAAAGTTAAAAATTTAAATGCGAAGCAAATAAAATTAAAACTTGATTAAGTGAAAACTAAAGGCCTAAAATCAAATCCATTCTCTCCTTATATCTAAAAACTCTCATACCTTTGTATTTCAAGTACAAAGGCTGGAACCCAGTTTCCAATTTCTTCCCTAGCTCCTCAAAAATTCAGAAATCGGGCTGCTATAAAAAAATATGGATTCATGATTATAGGGGGAAGCTCAGTAATGTCAGGGATTTAGGAGGCCATAACATTGGAGTTGGCAACGAGCAATAGGAGGTGACCTAGGGTCGGTGATGGGACAAAGGCTGTAGGGTGAACTCACAATGATGAAGTGTTGTGTGGTGTAGTGGTCGAAGAAAGTTGCAAGGTAATGGAGGTGCAAGGTTTTGAGTGATGATGAAGTTTGGTCGAGTAAGCTTCAGGTGATAAGCTGGCAATTTGGTGGCTAAAGGCAACCTGAATGTCGAGGACTTATGGTGTAAGGGATGCTGACAATGGCAAAGGCCAAGTAGATGCTAATTTGGAACTCGAGCATCATTTTGGTGAGTTTTATAAACTCATGACAATATATTTTGGTATTGCTTGATAGGTAATTATCTCATATATTGGTTGAATTGTTTGTTTGAGATGTTTGGTTAGGAATATTTGATTGACTCTGTGATATCCGATGTGAATTTGGATTTGATATTGAATCTTGTGCATGTTGGATTGTCCAAAATGCAAAAGAGATGTTGGACGTTTGCATTAAAATGTGTAGTTTATTTTATATGTGTGTATATAATACGGATGGTCGAAAGTTGATATAATTTGATTTGGTCCAAAAGATAAATTATATTGATGATCGATTGAAGTGTTTGGAAAATTGGCTCTATGATTTATAATTCAGGGCGATTTATTGATTTTCTTGTTTTAAAATATTATTGAAAGCTTTAGAATTTTTTTTTTGTGTTTTGAAATTTTATTAAAAGTATTTATAAATATTTTACTAAATTTTTTTCAATTTGGCTATTTTGAAATTTACAAATATATTATAATTATACATATAGATTTAGTTTCCTTTTGGTTAAAAAAGCCCATTTTAAAACCAGTATCAAAATATATTATAAATTTAAATTGTTTTAAAGGAAAATTATATAATATTGCCATTTTATAAGATACATTATGAAAATAATAATATTTCTTTTAGGTGATATTTTATCATAAAGGTATTTAAATATTCTTGAAAGAGTTTACAAACCTTGGAAAATTATAAAATTGTTTTTATAAAATTATTAAATGATTTTGGATATGTCTTAAATAAAAAAATAAAAAATATCTCTTTTATAATATGAGAATTTCGGATGCAATATAATTTAAAGGAAAATGTTTAATTCTAATTAGTTAGTGTAAAGTAATGATTTCGAATTATATTTATATTTATTTTGTAAGTTTATAAATTTATTTTAAAATAGAATGTCATTATAGTATTCTCTACAAGTTATATTTAATTGTTAAAGTGGTTGTGGATTGTTTAATATGTATATAGACAAGGATTTGAAAATAAATTATAGTGTATATATATACTTTACTTTGCTATCACATAAATGATGTGAAATTATCTAATATGTAAATGTTTTACTAGTTTATTACTTTTAGAATATAAAATTTGATTGAATATAAGCTTTACTTAAAATTAGCAATTTATTAAAAATAAAATTTTATATTTAGTTTTATTTAATTTTGTAAAAATTTATAAAACAATGAAAAATATGAAATATTTTCTAATTAATATATTATATATTTTAAAGCAAATTTCACTTTATTATTTAATATTGATTTGATTGTTCTATATATATTTGATTAATTTATTTGATTATGCTTTTCCAATTTCTCCATTCTATTATACTGAATTGATTTAAAAGAATGATTCACCATTGATTGAGTTAATTAGTGTTTTGATATCATATGGTGATGACATCCTTTTGTATAGATTTGTGGTATTATATTTTGGGGTATTCTTGATTATGATGATCTTAATTCTATGTAGTGGGAATAAGAAAAAACAAAGTTATAATACCGTTTGGGGTGGGGCATTCGGTAAAATTTCTTCAGTGATTCTTTGAACTCGTTATATAGAATACTATGGAGGAGCGAGTGTGATATATGAGTTCTGAATAAATAGACTAGTAACACATGGTGTTATGAAATGCTGTTATATTATTTATTCAATTATTCTTTGCTCGTGAATGACACTCCTATAAGGATTTATTATGTATGATGGAACTCGTTGTGGTAAGTCATGTATTTAGCCGTGTATCAGCGAATTGTATAGAGCCATGTGTCAGCTTAAGAATTTGGCTATGTGCATATATATATATATATATATATATATATTCTATGTATGTCTATCACCATCCAACTCCCTTTATAATGCGAGAGTGAACTAGATTGACTAGTATCTTTCCTAGTGGCCTGATCGCGGTGGTCATTCCTCAAATATTTGACACCTTTCCTTATACCCGTGTGTTGGCAATGTATATAGTCGTTTGCCAGCAATGTTTAGAGCCGTATGTCGATAATGTATAGCCCATTTATGTCACTTAGGCCATCAGACTATTACCATTTGAGGGCATGTGTAGGATCGTGACCGAGTCCTCGCGTAGTTGAGCACACTAATGAATGTAAGTCACGATGTCTGTCGAGGTAACTAAGACTATAAGAGTCATTTTGGATGAACATGTGCGTCATATTCGCCAATCACATGCGTAGTCTCCTTGAGCAAGTATGTCTATCAGTCCCCCGGTTTTGGTGTGTGCGATTTACAGGCATATGCTTATACTTCTGCATGAGATGAGCTACGATTATACTGAGAATGTGTCCAGTGTGTGATCAATTCCCCATATCCATTTCAGGCGTGTGCCACCAAATATCTTTTTCTTTGGCGCATGCCACCTATAATCTTTCCTTAGTGTGTGCCGCCAGTTACCACTTATTAGCATGTATGTTGATTTTATTCTCTTAGGCATGTGTCACCAACTATACTTACATGCATGTCTTACCCTCTGTTCATTACAGGCATGTATCATGAACTATATGTTTGGATATATGTTTACTTTCTTGTTACATTTTTATGAGTTTGGCAAACCTAGGAATGTCTAATTATATTCAGTTTGGGCATTGTTGTGTTTGCATTATTTTACCTGATTATTTCTTATATATTGAGGATGATCTTATTTAAGATGATTTACCCATTTCATATTATTTTCGTGATTTTATTATTTAACTTAATTTATATAGGTGATGAAATTACTCATATGCATCATTTGTAATTGAAGCTATTCTTGAGGTTTTGATGTTGTTTATATGTTACTTTTATACCATGCATAACTGCGGGATATTTTTCCATCCACATTTTAGATACAGTCTAATAGTGTGTTATTTGTATAATACTTGGGTCATTTTGAGACTTTTCAGGTTCGGGGACAGTGAGGCCAGCTTGTGTTTTCCGGGCATAGAGCAGGCTAGATATTCGGTATTATTGAATATCATCTTGTACTGTATAGTTTCTTATGTGTATATCATTGTAATATATATTGGACATATGTTGTATATGTTATATTATATTATATTTTCACTATGATATTGACTCTGTGTTCTCTACTATAAAGTGTATATTGTGTATTTCTCTATCCACACACATATTTATTGCTTTGTGTTGATACTGTGTATGTCTCATGGTAAATTATATTTGAAGTTTAAATACATACCAGTGTTAGCGTATGGAAATATTTATGTATGCCCCATATTGCCTTATTCTCTATATTATCTAACAATATTGCATAATAATACTCTTGGATGGTATGGGTATGAATGGGGGTGTTTAATTACCCCCAACTTAGAAGCAAGTCCTTACTAGCATATTCAACATATAACCCATAACCTAAACTATTATATCTCACATTAGTTCAACTATTCGCAGGTGCTAGTAGCCAGATTAGCTGGGCAACTTACCCTATAGAATTGGGACTAACCTCATATCCACTGTGGGTATTTATCATAAGCGATGTCTCATATCAGTCCTAAAGTCACACCGTTGGCTAAATTAGCTGGGCAAACTTTTGTGCGCTTTTGAATGACTGGCAACCCTATAACATATTCATATTTCTGCTCTCTTAACACATTATAATATCTCACCGCAGTATGACTTAAGGTCATATAAGGAAAGCTCCTTGTTTCACCTTTAATTATGGATTAATTTCCATATCTATCTTTGTCTTCCTTCCTATGGGGTTCAATGCTATTTACTAACCTATTTATTCAACATGACACGAATAATATGTTACTATTAATAGACTATTAATTATATTTATGCATACATAATATTTTATCCAATTAAATATTCTTAAGCATTTGTAGAAATATTCCTATTCTAATACGAACATTTCCTTTACTAATTATTAAAATGTCAAAGCTTCCATATTTATACAACCCTATGTTCCATACAATAATTTACAAAATAGCTCATATCCTTAACTAGACAAAACAGACTTGTATAAATATATTCAAAAAACAGAATCAAAATACAATACTTAATTTACTTTAGTATAATAGAATCCATGCCTCTATTACAAGGAAATAAAACATAATTTAAACTCTTTATTTTCTGTTCAATTTTTACAAATATAACTTTGAAGCGGAAAAGAGATTCAAATTTATTTATATTTCGAAGGTTGGTGGTGCAAACTACAAATAGGAAAATTTTATACTTTGCACACCATTTCTTAATAAATTTCTTTTTGAACCCTTTTATCGCCATGACAGAAATTAGAAGAGGAAGTTGAATAAAACATATATTATTCAAATTACCAACAACGAATTTAATTCTACTATATTAACATAAAATAATTGAAATTGCAATAAATTCGGGAATTAACATTTTGTTTAGGGGAATTATGGGGTTTTCGGGTTTAAGGTTTTTATATACTAAACTTCCCAATGCATAAAAAAAATCCAAATTTTACTGCACAAACTACTAAAATATGAAAAAATAATATTTCCATTCACAGATAGTTTCCTATTTCCTTTGGATCTGATTTGTGCCATTGCCAAACTGCACCTTCAGGCTTCTTTTTTTTGAAATATATAATAATTCAATTGTATGTAGATTTGATTTAGAATTAGAGATTGGGGAAGAATAGAATTATAAAATGTGCATGTGTGTGTGTATATATAATCGCTTGCCTTAAAATCCAATTGATTCTGCACCGTAGAGTTGAAGATGAAGACTGATAGAGTTTCACTAGCGTTCTAAATATTTTGTGAATAAAAGTGATGGGCTAGCCTCTCATTTATAACGGTTAGAATGCTTTGACCTCTAGGATTTAAGTCGGTTTAAAATAATAAAATTCAGGCCGTTCATGCCTAACCTAACCTTAGCCGCCACACACCCATCGATCAACCACCCCTCCTTAGGCGGTCGGCCGGTGCTATTATTTTGATCGCGAATTAATTATTGCATTGTATTTTGATTTATTTCTTCCTTATTACTAATTAACATTAACGTTTGCTTAAACCCTAACATTCACATCAATGTTAAAATAATACCCTTTATAATTTCAATGTTAACGTTATTCAATTTTAGAATTTAAATTCGTTCGAATTATTTTAAAATCGAAAACTTCAAATGCCAATAACTTTTTCATTTGGGCTCTAGGATCAAACATTATATGTGAAAGTTGATCAGAAAATCACCATGAACAAAATGATGTAATTTTGTAGCCAAATTCCAACATTTGCAAAATTTCTACTTTTAGACTTATTGTAATTAATTAATTTCTTATTAATTTGTACGGGGTGTTACGATTCAAGACATTACATGGTTATCGTGCAACGTTCCTTCATATTGGTAGAAAGCAGGCGAAAAGTTGATACTTGGGTCACGTTTGATGAAGAGGACTTTGGAGAAGATTGATATCATTCAACAACGAATGAAAGTTGCTCAATATAGACAGAACAGTTATGCCGATAAGAGATATAGAGATTTGGTGTTCTCTTTCTACGATATGGTGTTTATCAAGATCTTACCATTAAATAACCTAGTTTGATTTGGTACTAAAGGGAAGTCGACATCGAGATTCGTAGGTCCTTTTGCGTACATGAGAGGATAGGGAATCTAGCCTATAGAGTCGACTTGCCTCAAAAGATGGCGGGTGTCAACAATGTGTTCCACGTTTTTTATCTACGGAAGTTTGTGCATGACTCATGCACAATTATCACATCAGATCTACTTGATAATATTGAAACTGAACCAGAAACTTCGAGACCTTGAAGTACTATTCGTTTGTTGGACATGATACAAAGCTTCTTAAGAGGAAGACAGTGAAGTTGGTAAAAGTTTAGTGGAGTGAAAGTGTGACGATCGCCCTACACCACGGCAAATATAATATATATGCGCTTCTGATTTTCTCGGTCGATGTAGGACGATCATTAATGGTTGAAAATGAATTAAAACATCATAGAATTTGTCATGTATACCACAACACCTGGAGTAAAATATAATACACATTATAGATATAAAACAGAAGAGACGGTAATAACTAAGTGATCCAAACACTAGAGTACAAATTCACAAAGTTTTACATCAGGTGGTAGAGTTTATACAAACGAAAATGAACTCAAATAATCGTCTCTTAATAATAGTAACAAGCAAGCAATGTCAAGGCTCTATAGTATTTCATAACAAAGAGAGCATAGACATCCATATATAATACGAGATAACTCCATCCAGCTCGTCCTCTATACAGCTACTGCGTCGCACCTAGACCTTCTATAAGTCTACTCATTTAAGAGTACCTAAGATAATATGAAGCAAAACATAAAACCTCGAGTAAGACAATAGTTTAGTGTGAGCGGTAAATGAATCTTAAAATATTATACAAGTCGATATAGTAAGGAACAAGAGTATACGAACCATACCTGACCTATCCCTGCAACCAAAGAGTTAGCATATAACGAACATAATATGCTACCCTATGAATATCATAAATGTATACTACCGACTAAGTATGATTACGGTTGTCCAGGTATCCCTATCCCAAATACCTATCTCCGGTGACATCCCTAAAGTGATAGATTATGGAAGAAAACAACAAAGCATTCATAACATCCATCAAATAATCCTCACTATTACCAATATGCTCTAGATATGTGATAACTCATATGGCCTTTCCTACGTCAAGGACTAATGGAAGTACCGGTTTTAAGTGTAATCGTCTTTAGCCCAAAACTGATACTAGACCTGAATCCACCAGCCAAGATACATAAATCCAAACCATCGATCCGAGGTAACTAAATAAAGTACCCATGGGCATACCTACAATAACCTTACTTTCAAGTACATTAGAAAACACTTCGAGTATCAACGATCCCTTAGCATGCGTATCCGATCCCTTTTCCCGCTCCATCTGGTTTCCATTATTCTCGAGGATCCATTCAACGTTCTCCGTTCCATGATAAAACCATTTTCATGTCCTACCTTGGGCCAGCCTTCCTAGAACCCGCCCTTTATAGACAAACTTTTTAATGACTTCGTTCCAAATCGAGCTGACATCATCAAAACCTAACTTCATTCGCCGTCGAGTTTCCATCACCTAAGTTATGAAGCTATCATGGCTCTACTACATCGTCATCAAATCTAAGTGTACAAATAAACACCTTCAGCATAACCTACGGAGCCTCTACTCTCCTCCTGGAAGTGCCACTCCGATAGCATTAAAATGGACCTCTCGATAGTGACAGTTCCTCTCGATAACGATAAGTCCTCTCGATAATGAAAGTTCCTCTTGGTACCTAGAGGTGTACTTAAACAATTTTGGTTAAGTATCTTCCCTCTCTTCCAAGGCTCCATCTCCTAAATTCCTGGACCCCAACCATTTTCCCCAAAGCTCTTGCATTAACTTCAAAGTTCTTGGTGCTAAATCCAAAAGTTCTTATCTCCATGCTCTTGAGAGCTCTCAGCATCAAGTCCAATACTTAGTCAAAACCCTACACTTGGCCTTCATTCACTAATCCTGGTCCCCAACTTGAAGAACCATTACTCACCGATATGATTCCCAGTGCACATGACCTCTCGGTATTGTGACGACCTCTCGGTCTTGACTCTTATATTTGGCTCCAAACTTGATATGAATTTAATCCTAAGCACTACTCACACTTTAGAGCCTCCTCTCTAAGTTTCATCCAATTTCGATCATCTTTGCCTTTAATTTGTTAATTCGACCGCTCCTTTCGTAACTACCAAAAAGCACAAGCAAACCATATCAAATCAAAACACAACATACAAATATGGAATATCCTACATATACATCCTTTCATACATCAATACATAAGTATATGAAAATCAAGCAAATCCTAATCTAAATCTAACTTTTACACTAGCATATGAACATGAACAAATGGAGTTGCAAAACCATTTAAAATTATTTAGATTTCAGACACAAACATGTTTAAGAGCATGATTAAAGTCAGTAAATATTTTAGGATCAAAATAATGTTTAAAACACCAATTTTAACTATATAAACATGCTAGTAGAGTGAGAGGTCAAGAACCACTCATTAAATACCTAATATACTAATTCCTTCCCTCAAGCCTGAAGTGGACTGTAAGGAAGAGAAATGAAAATCAACCAAAATGATAATCTCAAGTTTTTCCGTGCTAATTACCCATCTAATTGATGATTTGGCTAAGATTAGTAATAAAAATGTGTGATTTTGATGAAATTAGGGTAATAAGTGTTTAAAAATCTTTGGGGGAAGATGGAAATGGCTTAGACCTGTTCCTACAGCTTCCTTTTGGCATAGATTTCAAGATAGGTTAGTGTGCCTAAGTATGAGCTTAGATAATTACCTACTAATGAAGGATGGTTCGCAGCCAAAACTTAAAATAGTTACTACTCTCAAACGGTAAGTCTGTTTTTTTATTATGACCACTCCATGGAATGAGAAACTACATTTTTGAAGCAATGGAAGTAGTTTAAGACCCTAACTTGGCTCCTATCAAAAGTTATTGTCACAATAATATTTTCAAGGTCAAAATGGTCAAATATAAATTTGAAAAGAAATCGAAGATGCGAAAAATGTCCTTATGAGCCACTTTTCAAAATTTTAGAGTCATATGACATCATATGTGTAAAATAAAAATATTTTACGATCATTCGATACGTGAAAAATGCAGGTTTTTGCACTCTTTTTCTTTAAGAATTTCAGCCCTGAAATCCCAAAATAAGTCAAAGAATAGTCAAATATATTTACCTTGCATGCTTAACAATCATATGCAGCCGTCATACATATAAACAAGCAGCCGTGCGATCGATAGTGTAGGTAAGCCTATCCTAGCATGTGAGATACTACACTATCCTACATGATATAAAAAGGTAAAAGTAAATATGATAAACTATAGGCCTTCCCATGCAAAAAGCTTTGGATATGTGGCCCTCATACTCTCAACGGTTTCCATGTGCAATCACCTTCACTTTCGCAACTTTTAACCTTCATTACTCTACCATCTTCCTCCTAAGATGTGTATCGCATCCGACATTATGAACCATCCTACGAGGTCTTATAGCGTCTAGCTCAATCTCATTATCATTAAGTTGGTTCGTTGCAATCATCATGCCTGAGTCATGCACAACCTTCCATATATTTGAAATATGGAAGACGTTGTGCACATCCCCCATCTTTTGGGCTAAGTTGACCTTATATGCTAGATTTCCAATCCTCTCTGCTAGCGGAAAGGACCTACAAATACAAGCCCCAACTTTCCATTACTACCATATCGAATAACATTCTTTAAAAGAGAAATCTTCATAAACATCATATAGTTGATGGAGAACTCCAAATCTCTACATCTTCTATCACCATAGCTTTTTTGTCTATCCTAAGTACGTTTCATTCGATGTCAATGATCTTTATCTTCTCAAAGTTTCTATAATCATATCAGGCCTAAGTGTTAGTTTCTCTCCCGCTTCCCACCAACATAAAGGGGCATCACACGGTTAACCACACAATGTTTCATATGGTGCCATATAGATACTAAACCGATAGCTATTATTATGTGCAAACTCCAACAAATGCTAGCGATCATCCCGCGAGTCTCCGAAATCGAGTATGCGAGCATGCAACTAATCCTCCAATATATAATTCACTCTTTTGGTCTGCCTATCAGTCTGTAGGTGATAAGCTGTATTGAGATGCAGGTCGATCCGCAAAACCTCTTGTAAGCTCTTTCAAAACTCACAAGTAAACAACGAGTCTCGATTGTTTACAACGCTCTTGGTACAGCATGAAATTGTGAAACCCATTTCACATATAACTCAGCTATTTTTGGCTGTTGTTCTTCTTGAATTGATGGGTATAAATCTTACGTTGTTGGTCAACCAATCGACTATGACCCAAATGATATTGCATCGAGCTCGGGTCCTTGACAATCCATCAATAAATTCATCAACATTTGCTCTCATTTCCACCCGGGAACTTCAAGCAGTTGCAACAACCCACTTGGTTTCTTTTTCTCTACCTTCACTAACCGGTAGTTCATATGCTTCGAGATAAATGTCATGATATCCTTCTCTATCCCTTCCTAAACATGGTACATCTTATTAACGTCGAGATGTATGGTCAACCTAGAATGGTGGCACTCTGTAGCACCACGTTTGGCAATCTATCAACATTGGGAACAAACAATCTCTCATCCTTACGGAGTCAACCTTCTCGCTCGAGTCTGTATTGCTATATATCCTCAGACTATACTCCTTCTATTTTCCTCATGATCTTTGCTAATCTAACATCTCACCACTAACTTGTACTAATCTGCTAAATCAATGTAGGTCCAATCATCAAACTTGCCAACATCTCCGGCTCTAACTTGCGATGAGGTCTGAAGTCATAGCTTGCAATATACTCTAACTGCTCTCACTCTATGAACAACTCTTCCAAACTAGCATGTCTTCTACTCAGAGCATTGAAAACCGCATTTCCCTTACCAAGTGCATAGGAAATGTCAAATTCATAGGAGGATAAGAATTCCAACTATCACTGTTGATGAAGGTTGAAATCCTTCTAGGAGAAAAGTACTTTAAGGTTTGTGTTCCGTGTTACTATCATTATTAATCATAAAGGTATATGACATATTTACATAGCCATGATCTCACATTCAATTAATGCCAAAAGTATGTAGAAAAAATCGATCCTAAAAGCATACAATGCTGCCCCTCAATAATAAAGAATAATATGCAATGTCGTATCTCATCAACAAAGTCAACAATACCGAATGCCATCAATGTTGCATACCTCTTATAAGTTGAATAAGTGATATCATGCTAAAGAAATTGGAAATAATTCTGCATGTTATTAAGGGAATGAAAACATTGGAAAGCTCTATGCCGAAAGCAATCAATGTTATAACAACATGATATAGCATTAATGTCATATCACGTAATGCCACATTCCACCGATGAAGCACTTCTTCCATGTAGCCAAAAGAATCAATGTCGCTCCAAGATTAATGTTGCATCTCATCAATGCCACTGTACCATCGATGCCATCTCTTATCTATGCCGCATATCACCAATGCCGTTGTAACACCTTAGATTTTTGATAACATTATCTAGGATATTTAGTTAGTTAAACTAAATAAAATAATGTGTTGATTAGGGTATTGATATTTGATTTCAATTATAGAAGCCGTGCCTTTTAGAATAAACAAATAAAAAGTAGGGTTTTAAAATGAATTAGAGGAGGGGTAATATGGGAATGAGGCCACTCCTATATTTACTCACCATAGCCAAGTATTATGTACACGTACATTCCATTTCAAATTTTTACAAACAAGGTCGGCCACCATTAACAAGGAAATGGGAAGAGGAAATTAAGAAAAGCTAAAGGGAAAGCAAATTCAAATCAAACCCATTCAAATCTCAAGCTCCTTAATCTCTGAAGAAAAGGTGAATAATGTTTACATCCTAAATTTTATGGTTTCGGTTTTAAGGTTTAATCTGAATATTTTTGCATTTATTTGCCATGTTTTGGAATGATGGAATGATATATATATACATGTTTATTATTTATGAATGTTCATATAGATTTTATAACATATTTTAAGATGAAAACCAAATGAAATCCAATTTCCTTGCGAATTTTTATAAAGATCTAAAAGGATATTTCAGAAATGGGCAGTTTTTCAGATTTTTCTGAATTTTCGTGGATTTATTATGAATTTTCTATGGAAGAAAATGGTAATTTGGATTATAAAATTATTTACGGAAACATAGTTTGTTATTTAGGTACGAAAATTTTATATGTTTGAAAAACATATACAAATTGGTTTTCTAGAATTTTTCTAAGGTGTTGAGATAGTTATAAAATTATTTAAGGTATGAGACTTAAATGTTTTACATAATTATAAGGGAGAATACTTTTTTCTAAATTGTTTTAAAAAATGGAAAGATGGCAGCACATTTGAATATAAAAATTGGCAACTAATAAGATTTTGATAAAAAAGGCATGTTAGGTACAAAAGGACGTTTTAAAGTACAAAAGGACAGACTTTTTAAGGTTTTGACTCCTTCGGCAACTAGGTTCCGCCTCTGTTCCTTACCATCCGATAAGGCCGGAACCATCCATAGCTTTCGATAAAGTCAAAAGCAAAGCTTTTGAAAAAGTTGAAACTAATGCACATGGTATCAGGCAATTGGTACGTAGTGAATTGGAAGAGGGTGAAAGGTATAGGGTCGAAACCAAGGGGTTCCGAAAGAGGTGACGCTTTATTTTGGTATTAAGGAAAATACAACTGCTTTCTTTTGATTAAGAGCTTTCGACAAGGTTGCTTTCGACCTAAATGCTTTCGAGAAAGTCAAATGTTTTGAAAGAAAAAGGTTTCAATTGGGTTGCTTTTTTGTTTTAAATGAGTGCTTTCGACAAGGTCTAAATCATTGCTGCCGCTTCCTACCTTTCGACCCAGATGGTTACGAAAGGAACCTTTTGTTCCCTAAAACTAGCCGCCTCTCCATTGCTTTCTAAGGGATGGTTTCGACACCATTACTTCGTTGCTTTTGAAGGGATGGTTTTGACACCATCACTTAATTATTTATTAAAGCGTTTTGAAAGAGATACTTTCAAAGGGTTTCGAAGCAGATGTTTTCAACTCCAATATTTTTCTGATCCTTTTTCTCTACTTGAAGGCATAATCTAATTTTTTTAAATCGAAATGTTTTAAATGGTTTCAAAGTAGTCAACTCAAATGGTTTCGAAAGGTTTCCACATGTTCTAAATTGAACCTGAAAGTGATTTCGAAAGAGTTTAGTTTGATGCTTTCGAATGGTTTTATCAATGGTTTTGAAAGGGGTGGTCCCTTAGGCTTTCGAGATGGTTAAAAGGTAAAGTTTTTCCAATGTTTCGAAAGTCATGATTCAAATGGCTTTAAGGGTGGATGTCATATAATTTAAAGCTTTTAGAGAAAAGGCTTTTTATTAGTTTCAAAGGGGTAACCATCAATGATTTCGATAGGGTCTTTCATTGGTTTCGAAGGGGATACCTTTAATGATTTCATAAGTGTTGTTTAGAGGTTTTAAGTAAAGGTTTCGAATACAATTAATATGCCCTAAGTGTTTTAAGTTATAAAGGACTTTAACATTTTTTTAAAAGGATAGATAATCCTTAATGAACATCCTCAACATTATTTTGAGTAAAGTATATATAACATGGCAAAATGGCTTACAGTAAAGCTAAAGATATATAATCCTTGTATATATATATGATTTGATGGACTAAATCATTTTGAAAAGGTTTTTAAGGAAAATTTAAAGGGTAGTTAACCCTAAGAAAATTCGAGCTGTTAGCTCATTTGAATTTGGACAGTCAGTCCATTTTAAGGGCAGTCAGCCCAAATGACAGTTGGTCCAGTTAAGGGCAGTTAGCTCACATATGAACAGTTAGTACATTTATTAGCATAATGGACCTTGCTACTTCTTAAGCACAGTTAGTACACCTTTTTACCTGTTTTATGGATAAATAGCCCATTATTTAGCATAAAGCGTATTGTTATTTTGGTGTAATCAAATTTAGGATAGTTAATCCAGTAAGGAGCAGTTAGCTCAGATTTCGAATAGATAGTCCATTTATTTCCTATTTTAGCATAATGGATTTTGCTATAGTATTATTATAATTAGTTGATTAACCTGTTTGGTTGCAAGAAAGGAATATCAAAATATATGTTTTGAAAAGAGATATTAATGAGGGGAAACTCGTTCAGCTAAGCAGCGTGGTTTCATTAAATATCATCAAACGAAGAAGTAACAAAAATTATTCATACCGGGCATTATGTTCGATTCAAAGTTTCTGTTTCCTTTTATACTCTCGGGTGCTCAAAATTGATTTGAGTAGGCTGAGAGCTTAGGTTTTCAGGTTTTAGAAGATTTTGGCGAATAAGGCATCCGAAGACGAGCAGGTGGCTGATGGATAGCTAATTTAGGAATTTTGTTTTTGTTTGTTTCCACTGTATATTAAAACAGTTATGTCTTTATTGCTTTGATCATCCAAAGGGGCATCATCATATGTCGCTCTTGGGATATTGTTGTAAGTTATATTTGATCATTGCCTGGGAATACGTTTGGGAATTTTTGTAACTTGGATATGATTTTATTTGAAATATAATCATTGTAATTAATATTTTTGAAAATCTATGATTTTATTCATATTCAAGTGCTTCTGATATTATGGATACCGTTGACATTACCAAATTTCGTCACCAGAAGTTAATATTATGGATGAATGTAGCATCCATAGCGCTTAGATTTTAGTCTCCAGATGCGAGACGTTACAACTTGGTATCAGAGCATAGGTTTATAAAAAAATTAATTAATTTTTTTTTTGAAAACAAAATTCCAAAGGAATTAGAGTAATATTGGGGTTGGGATAACACTATAGTAACACTTGTATTTGCTATATATAAGTATGCGCTTTATCTCCATTCATCAATCTTTGATTAGGATATCTTTCTGTATCTTATGAGATTTGAATACAGATATGGATGGTAGAAGAAGCAGAGTTAACCCAGGAAGGGGAAGCAATTAAGGAATGTTGAGATAAACCAAGGTCAGGCAGAGAATGTAGGCGCAGAAGTCCTGCAAGTCAGAATGGAAGCCATGTATCTATTTTTTAGGAATATGATGTAGGCAGGAGTTACAGCCAGAGTGTTAGGAGAAATGCTAAGGAGCAGGGGTTTCAGAAGTTCCTGTAGTTAATCATTTCGCTAAGATGAGTGGTGATTTTGTGAAGCTTGATGGGAAGCCGTTTATGGGAATGGAAGATGCCTAGAAATTGAGAACTGGTTGTTACACTGCGAAAGGATTTTTGCAGACCTGGGGCTCAATAATGAGCAGAAGAGGAGGTTGGCATCCAGGCAGCTTCAGGAAGCCGCATTGTTCTAGTGGAATAGTGTGACTACGACAGTCGATGTGGAGACATTGACCTGGGAGGATTTCAAGAGGAGATTCCAGGAGAGCTTCATGTCTGTTATGGCACAGTCAGCTATGATTTGGCAGTTTGCTGAGCTGGCGTAGGGTGAGATGTCCATTGCTATGTATGCTAGGAAGTTTGAAGAATTGGCCCGGTATGGGTATGCTTCCGTGGATACTATGTTGAAGCGGGATGAGAAGTTCATCAGAGGATTGAAGCCACAATTGGCTAGTGCTACTTTGTCTCACCTTAAAGATCCTTTTGATATTGTAGTGGAGATGGCTATGAGGCAGGAGGAGGTCATTGAGTCTCTAGAGAAGAGCAATACCACGGAGGTCCAGGTTGGGTAGGGCTAGAAGAGGAAGTTATTTCTCAAAAGAGGTGATCAGAAGGGCGGAGCATCCAAGAAAAGGAAGTCCAAGATTGTCTGCTATAAGTGCGACAAGAAATGGCACTTTGCTAATGAGTGTCGTGATGGTAAGGCAAAGGATGTGGATAAGGGGAAGAATGTCAGGTGCTTCAACTGTGACCAGATAGTCTACTATAAAAACCAGTGCAAGGAGCCCATTAGAGCTGGAAAGGGCAAGGTGTATGCATTGGAGCCTACTGCTTCTAAGCAACCAGCCCAGGAGAAGGGAAAGGCAGTCCTTGGAGGAATGCTTCGGATTCATGGTATGTCTGTTGGTGTTTTATTTGATACTGGTGCATCGCATTCTTTTATATCTAGATGTTTGATAGGTACACTTAACCTTGAACCTACATATTTAGTTACTTCCTTATGGGTTGCGAATCCAATAGGAGGGTATGCAACACTAGGGTTAAGGTGTGATCGGTTTGTGTTTGACCCGTTAGGTCATACTTTTGTGCGCAGTTTGCCTGTGTTTGATTTTGTGGGGTTTGGGATTATCCTTGATATGGATTAGTTAAGTAAGTATGATGCTAGGATATTTTTTCAAGATAGGAGGTTATCTTTTAGACGTCGTGATTATAGCAACCAGATTATTTTAACTGTCGAAGGTTCTAGCTATGTGGTGTTTGCTATGTTGGGTGCTTTAGATTCAGATGATGGGTTGAGCTGAGTTTTCATGGTTAGAGAATTCACAGATGTGCTTGAGCCTATAGTGGGATTGCCTTCGAAATGAGCCATCGAGCTTTAGATTGATTTGGTTCCGGGAGCGAAACCAGTGAGTAGGCCGTCATACCAGACGACCCCTTCAGAGATGAGGGAGTTAAAGGTGCAGTTTGTGGATTTAGAGAGCAAGAGTTTTATTAGGCTAAGCAGTTTGCCGTGGAATGCAGCGTCAATGTTTGCTAAGAATCCGGATGTATCGTTAAGGCTATGTATCGATTATCGTTAGTTGAATGAGAGAACGATAAAGAATCGATATCCATTGCTAAGAATTGATGATCTATTCGACTAGTTGAGTAGAGCAATGATATTTTCTCAATTAGATTTGGCAACATGTTTCCATCAGCTTAGGGTAGCAGAGGATAGTATACCCTTGACGGCGTTCAGGACCAGGTATGGGTTGTACGAATGGTTAGTTATGCCATTCTGACTGACAAATGCACCAAATTTCTTTGTAGATTTGATGAACCGGATTTTTCGAGAACACTTGGATAAGTTCGTGCTAGTTTTCATTGATGATATTTTGATTTACTCTAAGGATGAGAGAGAGTATGAAGTTCATCTTAGAGTGGTGCTTGAGGCGCTAAGGCAGCATCGGATGAAATTTCATGATTATATAGTCTCAGAGGAAGGGTTATATGTGGATCCGACTAAGATCGAGGCAGTGAATAGTTGGAAGAGACCCGAGATAGTAACCGAGATAAAGAGTTTCCTTGGGTTGGCTAGTTATTATCGGAGATTCATTAAGGATTTCTTACGGATAGCGGCACCGATGACCAAGCTGACGAGGAAGGATGTGAAGTTTGTTTGGTCTAATAAGTGTGAAGAAGCATTCCAGAGTTTGAAACACTTATTGACCCATGCACCTGTGTTCGTAGTTCCAGAGGGAAATCGGGACTTGGTAGTTTATATCGATGCATGTGGAACAGTATTAGGTGCTGATGCACAGAGGTAAAGTGATTGCTTATGCTTCTAGGAAGCTTAGATCGCATGAGGTTAAATATATGATGCATGATTTGGAATTGGCTGTGCTGATTTCTGCCTCAAAGGTGTGGAGACATGACCTTTTTGGGAGAAAGGTTTGAGATATATACGGATCATAAGTCGTTGAAGTATTTGTTCTCTCAGAAGGAGCTGAACATGAGACTATAGAGGTGGTTAGAGTTCATAGCCACTTATGATTTTGCGATTAAGTACATACCAGGGAAAGGTACCAAAGTTGTAAATGCACTAAGCAGGAAACATCAAAATACTGTGTTTGCGATGATGGCTGAGTGGAAAGACTTATATGCATTAGCATATGGCATAGTGCAGTGGAGATCAGAGGCTGGGTTTAGTGGAAATGCAGTCGCATTGTCATGTTTGGAAGTTTGGCCAGTATTGATCGACCGCATTGCTTCTAAGTAGATAGAGGATCCAGCGTTAGCTGACCAGATCAAGAAGCTAAAGGAAGGAACCAAGAGCGATGACTTGAAAGATTTCAGTCTTGACAAAAATGCATGGTTGAGAAAGAAAGGAAAATTATGTGTCCCGAGTGTAGGAAACATAAGGAAGGAAGTCTTGGAGCGATGCCATTATTCGAAGTTCATTATACATCTCAGAGGTACCAAGATTATCAGGATATGAAGAGGAGTTTCTTCTAGAAAGGAATGAAGCGGGATATTGGTTTGTGTGTAAGGCAGTGCTTGAATTTCTAGCAGACAAAGGCTAAACACCAAAAGCCTAGTGGTTTGCTTTAGCCTTTAGTCCACTATGGAAGTGGGATTCTATTTCTATGGACTTAATTTTCGGGTTGCCAAGGTCGAGCAAAGGAAATGAAAGTATATAGGTCATAGTTGACAGATTGACCAGGAGTGCCCATTTCATTCCGGTTAGATCAACCAAAATGACACCTATTTTAGCAAGGTTATTCATGAAGAATGTGGTTAAACTGCATGGAGTTCCTAGCATTATAGTTATTGATAGAGATTCCTTGTTCACTAGCAAGTTTTGAAGGATTCTGCAGGAAGTTTTGGGTACCAAGCTTAAGATCAGTACCGCTTACCATCCGCAAACAGATGGGCAAATGTAAAGAGTTAACAAGACCTTGGAAGATTTGTTAAGAACTTTTATTCTGGATTTCAGGATATCATAGGAGGACCATCTCCATCTAGTCGAGTTTTCGTATAATAATAGTTATCAGACTAGTAGTGTGATGGCACCGTTTGAAGCCTTGTATGGAAGGCCATGCAATTCTCCCATATATTGGTTGGAAACTGGGGATAGGTTGATTCTTGGTCCAGATCTGGTTAGATATGCTGTAGAAAAGATTGAGGTCGTTCGAGCTCGAATGAAGAAGGCTCGGTCTAGGTAAAAGTTCTATGCATATAAAAGATGAATTTTTTTGGAGTTCTCAGTTGGGGACTAGGTTTTCGTCAAAGTGTCACCGATGAAGATTGTGATTAGGTTTGGAAAGTCGGGGAAGTTATCTCCTAGGTTCATTGGACCTTTTCCTATTCTTGAGAAGATCGGGAAACGCGCATATAGACTTGCATTATTGAATAGTATGGCAGGTATCCATGATGTTTTTTCATGTTTCTCATCTTAGAAACTGTGTTAGAGACCCAGGGACTACTATTGCACTGATAGTGCTAGATGATTTAGTGGTAGAACCGGACTTGACCATAGTGAGGAAGCCAGTTCACATTATTGCGAGAGATGAGAAGAGGCTTAGAACCAAGACGGTCAGACTAATCAAAGTCCAGTGGAGTGACGATAATAAAGATTGTACTTGGGAGGTTGAGAGAATGATTAGAGATATTTATCCTGATTTGTTTGATGGTATGTTTTACCTTCTTGTTTTGTGCCTTATCTTAATTTCGAGGATGAAATTCTTTAAGGAAGGGAGTCTGTAACACCTAGATTTTTGATAACTTAATTCAGGAGATTTAGTTAAACTAAATAAAATAATATGTTGTTTAGAGGATTGTGATTTGATTTTAATTAAGGCAGCCTTGCCTTTTAGAATAAACAAATAAAAAGTAGGGTTTTAAAATGAAGTAGAGGAGGGGTAATATGGGAAGGAGGCTATTCCTAAATTTACTCCACATAGCCGTGTATTATGCACATGTTCATTCCATTTCAAAAAATTTACAGACAAGGCTGGCCATTATTAACAAGGAAATGGGAAGAGGAAATTAAGAAAAGTTAAAGGGAAAGCAAATTCAAATCAAACCCATTCAAATCTCAAGATCCTTGATCTCTGAAGCAAAGGTGAATAATGTTTACATCTCTAAATTTTATGGTTTCGGTTTTAAGAATACATCTGAATAATTTTGCAATAATTGCCATGTTTTTGAAATGATAGAATGATATATATATATATATATATATATACATATTGATGATTTATGAATGTTCATATAGATTTTATGACATGTTTTAAAATCAAAACCCTATTAAATGACATCCAATTGCCTTGTGAATTTTTATGACGATCTAAAAGGACATTTTGGAAATGGGTTTCAATTTTTTGATTTTTTTGAATTTTCATGGATTTATCATGAATTTTCCAAGGAAGAAAATGGTAGTTTGGATTATAAAATTAGTTGTGGAAAAATAGTTTATTATTTGGATCCGAAAATTTTATATGTTGGATAACATATATAATTTGATTTTTGGAATTTTTGTAGATTTTTCCAAGGTGTTTTAATAGTTATATAAAATTATTTAAGGTATGAGACTTAATTCTTTTATATAATCATAAAGGAGAAGGCGCTTTTTTCTAAATCGTTTAAATTACAAAAATGGAAAGATGACAACACTTTTGAATATAAAAAACTGGCAACCAATCAGATTTAGACAAACAAGGCAGGTTAGGTACAAAAGGACGTTTTAAAGTACATAAGGACATATTTTTTAAGGTTTCCACTCCTTCGGCAACTAGGTTATGCCTATGTTCCTTACCTTTCGACAAGGTCGAAACCATCCAAAGCTTTCGACAAATTCGAAAGCAAAGCTTTCGACAAATTCGAAACCAATGCACATGGTATTAGGCAACTGGTACGTAGTGAATTGGAAGAGGGTGAAAGGTATAGGGTCGAAATCAAAAGGTCCTGAAAAAGATGAGGCTTTGTTTTGGTTTTGAGGAAAATATGCCTGCTTTCTTTCGACTAAGAGCTTTTGACAATGTTCTTTTCAACCTAAATGCTTTCGACAAAGTCAAATGATTTAAAATAAAAAGGTTTTGATTGGGTTGCTTTCTTGTTTTAAATGAGTGCTTTTGATATGGTCGAAACCATTGCTACCGCTTCCTACCTTTCGACCTAGATGGTTTCGAAGGAAACCTTTTGTTTTTCGAAACTGACTACCACTCTATTGTTTTCAAAGGGATGGTTTCAACACGATCAGTTCATTGCTTTCGAAGGGATGGTTTCGACATCATCACTTCATTGTTTATTAAATGGACTTGAAAGAGTTACTTTCAAAGGGTTTCGATGCAGATGCTTTCAACTCCGATGTTTTTCCGATCCTTTTGCTCTACTTGAAGGCATAACCAAATGTTTTAAATTGAAACGTTTTAACTGGTCTCAAAGTAGTCAACTTTGAATGGTTTCAATCGATTTCCACTTGTTTTAAATTGAACCCAAAAGTGCTTTCGAAAGAGTTTAATTTGATGCTTTCGAAAGGTTTTATCAATGGTTTCGAAAAGGGTTGTCCCTCTGGCTTTCGACAAGGTTAAAAGGTAAGATTTTTCCAGTGTTTTTGAAAGGCAAGATTTAAATAGTTTTAAGGATGGATGTCATATATTTTAAAGCTTTTAGAGAAAAGGATTTTTATTGGTTTCGACGGGGTATCCTTCAATGATTTCGAAAGTATCTTTTAATGATTTCGAAGGGGATACCTTCAATAATTTCGTAAGGGTTGTTTAAAGGTTTTAAGTAAAGGTTTCAAATACAATGAATAGGCAGATAGCCTAAGTTTTTTAAGTTATGAAGGACTTTAACTTATTTTAAAAGGATAGATAATCTTTAATGAACCTTATCAACATTGTTTTGAGTAAAGTATATATAACATGGCAAAATGGCTTAGAGTAAAGCTAAAGATATATTTTCCTTGTATACATATGATTTGATGGACTAAATCATTTTGAAAAGGTTTTCAAGGAAAATTTAAAGGGTAGTTAACCCTAAGAAAATTCGAGCAGTTAGCTCATTTAAATTTGGATAGTCAATCCATTTTGAGGGCAGTCAGCCCAGAGGACAATTAATCCATTTAATGGAAGTTAGCCCATATATGAACAGTTAGTTCTTTTGCTAACATAACAGACCATTCTACTTCTTAAGGACTATTAATCCACCTTTTTACATGTTTTATGGATAGATAGTCCATTATTTAGCATAAATGATATCACTATTTTGGTATAATCGGATTTAGGACAGTTAATCCAGTAAAGAGCAGTTGGCTCAGATTTCAGACAGACAGTCCATTTATTTCCTATTTTAGCATAATTGATTTTGCTATATTATTATTATAATAAGTTGATTAACTAGTTTGGTTGCAGGAAAGGAATAGCAAAATATATGCTTTGAAAAGAGATGTTAGTGAAGGGAAACCCGTTCCACTAAGCCGCGCGGTCTCACTAAATATCAGCAGATAGAGATGTGACAGAAATTATTCATACCAAGCTTTATGTATGACTCGAAGTTGTTGTTTCCCCTTAAACTCTCGGGTGTTTGAAATTGATTTAAGTAGGCCGAGGGTTTAGGTTTTCTGGTTTTAGCATATTTTGGTGAATATGGCATCCGAAGACGAGTAGGTGGCTGACGGATAGCTAATTTAGGAATTTTGTTTTTGTTTGTTTTCGCTGCGTATTGAAATAGTTATGTTTATATTGCTTTAAGCATCCAAATGGGGTATCTTCATATGTCGCTCTTGGCGTATTGTTGTAAATTATATTTGATCATTGACTTGGAATAAGTTTAGGGATTTTTGTAACTTGGATATGATTTTATTTAAAATATAATCACGTTAATTATTATTTTTGGAAATCTGTGATTTTTTTCCATATTCAAGTGCTTCTGATATTATGGATACAATTAACATTACCGTATTTCGTCACCCGAAGTTAATATTGTGGATGGTTACAGCATCCATAGCGCTTAGCATTTGGTCTCTAAATACAGGATGTTACAGCCATCTCTTATTAATGCCGCTTATCATCAGTGTTTCCTATTGTCAATGCCGCTTGTTATCAACGTTGCTTGTTATCAATGCCATTTTCTATTAATGCCACCTGTTATCAATACCATATGTTATCAGTGCCGATCATTATCAATGTCACCATTTATCAATATCACCACTTATTGATGTCGTTCCATAATAATACCACACTTCATCGACCTTCAAATGAGACTACAAATCCCCAATACAATTTTGATAGGAATATCATCAATGATGGCTGTCATGGCGGGATGGAAGTTAAGCATTGAAGTTCAACATTATGTAGTAGATGCTAAAGTATAGCACAATGCGCCATTAACATGGTTAATGCCGAAGGTCTACATGCCGCATGGACACATGGCAGCCCTCCCGCATCCCTCAAACCGTATAAATACGGGCCTAGGTGCATGAAGAAAGGAGCAAATCATTCTTTTCTTATTTCTTACATTTCAAACTTTGTAACCCTAATCTGATTTGAGTATTTTAGTGTCGATTGTACTTTTGCACATAAGACCTCATACATTCAATAACTACATAACATACGAATAAAGAAGATTTGAATCATGGCTTATTTTCGAGTTCCAAAGCACTTGTGATTTTTAATCATAACTTGCTTCGAATTCCAAAAGCACTCATAACTTGATTTATGCTTGCATAAGATTGCTATACATAGATTGACATTGCTTCGACATGGTCATGCTTATGGCGTCATCATGGACTTGAACAAGCAAAGCTTAATTACCTTAGCCCTTTCTCAACCAAGTGCCGCTTTTGCTGGCACTCATTGTGGTTTGCAAGGGACGTTCGATTTTTCTTACAACCCCGTTCCTCTTTCCTTATAGTTTTTGGGGTTGGCAAAAAAACTCGCTAATATTTTGATGCTAGAAGGAGTGCTCGAACCTCCGTCTCCATTTAACCCATAAGTGGAACTACCTTGACCTGCATAAGTAGGGCTCAAAGGATTTATCCCTACCAAGCATATCCCCTTAAGGAATCCTTCCAAATCGGCCTACTCTTAATTATTAACACCATTTAATCACATTAACTAAGCTTTGCTTAGTCATGCCAATTAAACGTGTTAAGATCTCTAAGAAAAGTTCTTCCTAACCTCAAATGGCTAGACCAACCTACCAAATCATCGACGATCCTCAGCTTCATGAGGAGTAAGTATTAAGGCTCATGGGATTACAAATCATGGAGGATAAAAGAAGATAAGTGATTTCTTATAACTCGAAAAAGTGGAGTCTGAACCCATTCCGTATGGGGTTGACACTTATCTTTTCCCTAGGATGACTAAATAAAAGAGATAGCATCTTTATGAAAATGAGAAAGGAAATCCAGTCAAAGCTAAGGGAACTATCTTCAAAAAGGAGATAGAAAGAGATTTTGATCAATTTACTAAGAAGTGGAGGAGTGTACTTGATTAATCTTACAAAAAAATGAAGCACAAAACTCCCAAAAAAGAAAGTTAGCCATTGAAGAAGATGAGTCCATCACAAGCAACAAAAGAGTTTAGCGTCAATTGAGAGGGTCATTTCTCCAAAGATTATGACATTCTAAGGATCACTTTCTTGCTGCCTCTTGTGAGAATATCTACCTCCTGGCCAAAAACAAGCTCAACTATCGGGCTTCACAAAAGAAGCGACCGAAAGAATGAAAGAAATCTTAGAGGATTATATTTTCATTATCGTCATTCTAATGGCCATGAGAGCAGTCAGTGCTGAAGCTTAGAAGGAATAATCAACAACCCCTTAGGGCTGGGGAAGCTCACGAAATTTGTATAAAGATATTGAACAAAATGATAATAAAGAAAGGTTTTTCAAGTAAAATAACTATATCTACATGGTTAAGGAGTAAGACTCTTATAAAATAAAAGGAAAACCTAAACCACCTAAACCACTACCTAAAATGGTAGTAATAGGTGGGAAGCCTTTGTCCCTGCCAAGATGGCCTGGTCAATGCACCTCCTAGTAGGAGGCCAGGTTAAGCCTTTGGTCCCATATGAAATGGTCCTACCAAAGCATTCAAATCCCAAAGGAAGGTAAAAAGAAAAGGACTATGGCGTCCAAAGACTAAAGAGTGGTGAAAAGTAAAAAGGCTAAGACATTTGAAGTCCAAAGTGAGGCGAGAAGAAAATGGACCAAGGCTCCAAAGCCTAAAATGAGGCGAGAAGCAAAGGGACTAAGATATCCAAAGAAAGGCAAAAGAACTCAATCCAAAGTGGGCCTTTTGCGTTTCAAAGCAAAATCAAAGAATCTTCTGTAGGAAGATCAATCAAATATGAGCTGTTATGCTTTAAAATAAAGAAAGTGGAATTTCTTCACTAAAAAAGCGTTATTGCCAAATGGATTTTCTGGTCTTCTTTTATTTCCTTAGAAATCATTATAGCTCGATGGAGTTTTTGGTCATTTATTATTGTTGTTAGATGGATTTTCTGGTCTTCTATTATTGCCAGATAGATTTTTTGGCCTTGTTTTATTATTCAAAAATTATTATTGCTTGATGGATTTTTTAGTCCTTTATTTGCCAGGTGGATTTTCTAGTCTTCTATTATTGCCAGATGAATTTTCTGGTCTTTTATTATAGCTAGATATGTTTTCTGGTCCACTATCATTATTGCCAAATATTTCTTGGATTTCTATTATTATAACCAAGTGGTTTTCTAGCCTCCTATTTAAAGGATTCCATTATTTCCAGTTAGGTTTCTGATCTACCATCAGAAGATTTCCTAAACAAGGAAAATAACTAACGCTAAAAGTAAACTATCTCACTTCAAGGACATGAAGGGGCTTTGTCAAATCGGCTTTCGGTCTTTTAAGTTCAAATTGGAACTCAACTTTCTTAAAATAATGAGAATCTTCGTTATTAGACTGAAAGGCAAATTCTTACATCAAGATTAAAATATATGGTCTTCATACCAATTCAAATGCTAAAAACTCAATCGGTAAGGTTCTTGGTTCTCTTAATGGGCAGAATATTAGCTTATATGATAAAAGTTCAAAATATTGGGAAGCGGGATATAAATCTCAAATAATTCAACACATTCAAAAATACATAGGGTGCATCCAAGGTATTTTTATTTGGATACAAATTTATTTATTATCTAATATGTTATATACCAAAGTTATAGTTACGTAATCTGAACTATAAGAAGGGGTCTATTTAAAGACCTACAGGTCAAAGGTAAAACCTAAGATTTTTGACGTCCAGTTGATTTGATTTTCTGGTATGTTGTGTAAAATTTTATTTTGGAAATGCATTTTTGATTTCATAATTTTCTTAATTAGTATAAATATTTTATTAATTTTCTAAGGAGGAAATAATGTTTATTTCGGATTTTAATTATTAAAAATAATTAAATAATTATTGTGGTCCCAAAAGTTTTATAGAAGAAAGAATACATAAATCTTGATTTTTAGTAATTTTGGGGATTTTTCTCAATGATTGCGAAGTTCTATGAATTTAATATGCTAGAAAAGCATTTAAATTAGTATTAATTAAGGGCGTTACTTAATTATGTTGGTAAACATTTTTGGAATAGTAAGTTTTACTTCCAGCAAAATCAGAAAAAGAAATAAAAAGTTTTGGTGGTAACCAATCATATTTTGACAAGAGATAGGAGTAGGTAAAAAGAAATTGGTTTAAAAAGGAAAGAAAACAGTTCAATTTTTTACTATTGTAATGCCATCGACGACATGCAACATCCCTTATAATATTCAACATTCATCATAGGAGTAATGCAACATTTCGTTGGTAAAGAAATCGATATTGTTTTCGGAGCTCTGCATTATTTTATAAAATACGACATCCCTTGGTGTTTTACTTAAGATCTCATGTTACCTGTAGTTTTGAAAACCGATGATTTTGATATCAAAGTATTCAAAGCATTGATGTCGTGAGTTTCCATTACCAAATCCCTATGTCTGCGGCATAATAGCCAAAGTACCATATTTTCGAACTCATAGTTTTTGGAGTATTGATGCCGTACATATCTTATTTCGCAACTTATCATTTAAAGTAATTGATGCCGTGATTTATTAATTTCGACATTCTTTGTTTTCTTTGTTTTCGACATTTATGATATGCAGCATTGATGCTGACTCTATTATTTCGAAACTAATGCTTTATGGGCTAAGAAGCCTAGTTTTCATGCAAACTAAATGTTATGTTTTAAAGGCTGGATAGTCTATGTTTTAAGAAAGTTGATAACCTTATGAATTCAGCAGCATAGCCTTAAATCTTACAAAATCAGAGTTTTGTTTTTAAATGTCGAATAAAGGTTCGATATCATTTTTAATGGCATAGACACCGTAAGCTTTCTATTTTGAATTGTTATATTAATGGCTTGACAAGCCATATGTTTTATGAGTTCGACAACTTCATTGAGGATACCAATGTATATTATTTTTGATATGCTGTAAGTTTAAAGGTTCGACAACCTAATTGGGGATAACCATAGACAAAGATTGGGCACTTAGGTAAATAATATTATATTCTAATTATAAAGTGATGTTTGATGGGTTCATATTCATCCCACGTAAACTATGACATGTGAGATGGATAGTGCAAGATGGATGGTCTCTATATGGTATATTGTGGGCACATAGACATCCTAATGAAACTTATGATATGGGTAATGAATAGTCCAGATAATTTTAAAACAAATAAAACATGTATGATGGATAGTCCAGATAATTTTAGATAGATAAACCATGTATGATTGGTAGTCCATATGGCTTGGGTTAGATAATCCATATAAAGATTATTAACCCAAATAATGGATCAACATCCTGGATTGAGTGTAAAAGCACTAGCCCTATTCTTACAGAGCAATAATATAGAGAATAAATGTAAAAAGAGCAGAAATAGTAAAAAGACAAGAAGATTTTTATAGTGGTTTGACTATTAATAAAGACTACATCCACTTTGTAACTTTCTATTAACTGTCTCCAGTTACAAGTTTAATTGGACTATAATATGATTGAATCTTCCAAGTTAGATCAAGTCACAAGTATAAAAGTTCACTGGAGAATTGCAGTGAACCCATAAAATGACTATTGTATGGGAGGATAAGGGTAAAGAATAATCTCTATAGAGTTCCACCAGCCAGACCAAAAGATCGCGCTTATGTTGTAGGTAGGAGAGTATTTGTAGGGGAATTTAGTGAGTATTGGGTCAGAAGTTCAAGTGTAGAAAAGTCCAATTATTATGCCAAGTCATCACTAAAAATCTCAGAATCATCCGAGCCATTTCAATGGATCACTAGCTACTCATAGGGGATGGATCACTAGCTATCCATCAACTTAGCATATTCTTCTACCAGAAGTCTTTACTTGGTGCTATGAAGGAGCTTGAAAAGTTTAAGGGCGATCCAACCTATCTTGATGGACCATTGGCTATCTGTAGATGATGGATCGCTAGCTATCCAAAGGGGATGGATGCTAGCTATCCATCAATTTAGTATATTTTTCTACTAGAAGCCTTTACTTAGTGCTACGAAGGAGCTCGAAAAGTTTTATGGCGATCCAATCTATCTTGATGGGTCGCTAGCTATCCATAGGTGATGGGTCGCTAGCTATCCATAGGGGATGTATCACTAGCTATCCATTCACTTAGCATATTTTTGATTAATCTTAGTTTGGTCAGACTGGTCCATAAGAATAATCCATAACTCTTTCAAAACTTAATGAAATAAGGCAAAAATTTGTAAGTAGGTACACTCTAAAGGGTATTATGGACCTACCATAAAAATTTTAAGTTGTAACGACTTGTAAAATTTTAAAGGTTTCAATAACGTATTTAAGATGGAAATTTTTGAAATTTTAAATATAAAAATTTTGGAACAAAAATTTGATATTTGGAACACGTCTATTTAAATATAGCAAATGGTAAATTTTCATCAGAAATTATGGAAATTTATTTTGTTGTATAATTTTATATAATTTAAATCAGTTAATATTAGATGATAATTAAATATTTCTCAAATCTGAATATTTTTATATAATAAATTTGAAATCATCTTCTGAGTGAGACGTCATATTTTTGTCAAATTTGGACTGCTATTGCTCCGTTTATCTTATTTTTGGTGTTTTAACCGCATTTTCGGTACCGATTATCGACTTTTGATGGGATGGTCCTATCAGTGATATTTGTATACCATTTTGATCATCTCATCGTTCTGATCTCCGTAGTATATTCACATATGTGTTTCAGAGTTCGGGACACGACGAAATCGGTGAATCGATCAGTCGTACCGGTTCCGCATTTGAGCTTTTGTTTCCTGTCCCTTCATTGCCCAATGTAAACTAATAGCCACCAAGAAATTAATGTTTTCAGAATTCTGGGTGACTTTTGGTTATTTCCATTGGTTACTTTTATATGTTGTCCTTTCACTCCTCTTTGATTACGTCTTTTCCTTCTTTGGTTAAGAATTTTTTTAAAATATATATCCAACCGATATACAATACAAGCTTGTCATCCTCTTCTCAAACCTTTCCTCCGACCAAGATCCGCCTTTCCGCCCTCCCATCTTCTTCCTCCTGCTCGTTGCCATGCCGTGATTTCCTCCACCGCCTTGACCTTTATTCCTCTTCAATGATGGCGATCTCAGCCTCTCCCCACCGAAATCCCCGCCCTAACCTTCCTCCAGACCTCTGCCCGAAGCCTCTTACCCCCCACAGCACTTCTCTCACCCTCTCCCTCTCTTGCCAAGTTCAGGCTAGCCCTAGCGGCCAACAACCATCCACTCTCCTCACATAAGCATCATCGGCGAGTCCATAGTAGCAGCGGCCACCTGACCTACCATTCCATCCATTCGCGCGCCGAAATTCACAGCAGCCTCCATTTACTACTCCATCCTCCACCAAGATTTGGTTCCTCCTTGCTTTTATCTATATTGTTTTATAAAATATAGGTTCAGTTCGTTTGTAAGTATATATTATATGTGAATTATTTTATAATAAGTTTAGACTTTTGTTTGGAACCTTTTGAAAGAAATATACAGTTTTATTTTTATGCGGCTTTATAACTTCTGATTTGAAAGGATATATATCCTATATGTATGTAAATTTACACATTATGTGTGTGTGTGTGTATATATTAAACTTATATATATCTTTTGATTTTGATTATATGTACATTGGTATACAAATATGTATACATACAAGCTTATGTTAGTATTACGTAATTGGTCAGTTAGCTTATATGTGATCTTTTTGAGTTTATGATAAAATAGGTTACATTGATTTTTATAACAAATATTGGTTTTCAATTTATAGTATGTATATACGAGTTTATAAAAGTTACAGTATATATAAAAGTGTATATAAGTTTATATATACAGCCTGCTGTCATGTATGTTTTATAAAAGAAGTATGTACAATATACTATGTTTGGTTATCACAAGCAATATATTTTGATATCTTTTTGTTTGCCAGTAAAATGTGTTAGAAGCTTTTGCTTCTAATTGGATGAAAATTTATACATTTTGGAAACGTTTTCATTTTCGCGGTTATGGCATTTGTCTCTTGTGAAACATGAATTAGTTGATTGGAATGCTTTGGTCCTTGTTGGTATCTAATGTATCAATTGGATCTGTGAGGTTTTAATGTATAGGTTATATATATATATTTAAACTTGTATATAAATTATATATGTGTAGTTTAAACTAAGTTTATATATATATATATATATATCAGCTTATATATTAGTATGTATATATATTGTTGATTCCAAAGTATATATGTATATAGGTTTATAATAGTATTGATTTTTAATTATAAAATATATATCTTTGATTTTTTTAATATTTATATTTTAAGAGCAATGATTTTTAATTATATATATATATTATTTTAATATTTGTCTTAAATTAAATATTGATTTCAAGGAAATAAAAAAAATTCTATTTCTATCAAACTGATTTACTTTTTCTCATCTATTCCTATTTATCAGCTTCGTCGTCAAATTCGAGCAAATCTTGCTTTGCTTTGGAATTTGTGCTTGGATTCGTAACTCAATTCATTGTCTATTCCCTCTAGCCTCGAAAGGTGAGCAATCTCTCACTATTAACTTTCTTATATTTATTAAATTTGATTTCATTTGAAACGATAATTGAAGTATGTTGTTGCTAGTTATTTAATTTCTATATATATGATATGCCATTATCTGTAACTGTTCACTTGTGACATCTGACACCATGATTTTTTATTTACATTTTATCTGTTATTAATGATATACGCTTGTTGTTGATATGTTATATCATTATTATCATCACTGTTCTCACTCCGCAAGTTCCCTGTTAGTTTAGAATTCCCTATGGATTGAAATGATATATACCCGAATGATCTTGTAGAATAGAAAAAAATCGTTATGGGTTGAAATGATAAACCCAAGTGATTTTCAATGAATTGAATTTTGGGATTGCGGGTTGAAATGGTATATCTCTATAACAACCCAAGATTTTTGAATATAATTGAAATTTGACTTTATTTCATTTTGAAATTATTTTAAATCTGTTTTATTTGTAAGATATCATTTTTAAATATTTTTAAAATGATAATAGAATTTTTCCAAAATTTATTGCATTTATTTCTTATTTTTAAAGGCTATTTCATAATTTTCTCCTATTTTTCTTCATTTAAATTATATTTAATTAAATTTATTTATTTATTTTGTGAATGCATTTTTATTTTTATGTTATTATCTTTATTTTTAAATATTTTCCAAGTCCATATAATTTTTTCAAAATTTATTCTGTTTATTTTCAAATTTTCTAGACTAGTTTGTATTTTTGTGCTATTTTCTTATTTTTATCTTATATAAGTAATGATTATTTATTTATATTTTATATTTTTGTTATAATTTCGAAATTAAACTGAAATTATAATTATTTTCAGTTATTTAAACTTATGTAAAGAAAATAAAAGAAATTTGAAAAGGTTATGACTTTTGATTTTCCTATGGCTTTTTATATTTCACCTTTTCACATTTAACCTAACTTTTCATTCGTATTGGCAATAACTACTCACATCTCATTTTTGAAAGAAAAAAATCGGCCATTGCTATTGAGAAATTTTGGGTAAACTCTTTTTCTTTTCTTTTGTTTTTACTTTTATTGTTCTTTGATTTGAGCTTTGCACTTGTTCTTCTTCATCATAGGTTCGGCCGTGCTCCTCTCCATGCCCTGCTGCCTCCACCACCACGTGAGAACAACACCATCACCACCTCCTCTCTGGCCAAACCCCAAGCCGTGCTTCAAAGTTGATGATCCATCACCAAAATTTCCAAAAACTCCATCAGTACATGCATAGCCGAGCCTTCATCCACATACACCACTTCAACACCCCATAGCCGCCGCCATCTCCACCTCCAGCTCCACCTAGACTCTCTGCCACATCATCATCTTGGACCCCACAATGTAGGCCGTGCCCATTGTGGCCTTGGCCAAGCCTTATATGGATTTGAAAATCATGTGTTGTTGTGTAGTGTGGTTTGTATGTTGTTGTTTCATCACCACCACTTTTGCACCACCTTTTAACCATGTAGGCCGACCATACCCAACCCAAACCTGACCCAAAACCTTGCTTTAGCCTTGTACTACACCTATGGCCAAGCCTAATGTATGATGGAAGCAAGTGCAAAGCAATTCTGCTTTGATTTGTGCAGTTATTTCTAGCCAAATTTAATCGTATTTGAATTTGAAAGCTTATGTGTATTGTATTGTTTTTGTTTGACTTTTATCCAAGGGAATTGATACTTTGGCTCTCTCACTCATCTCTGTGTCGTGCTATCGTGCTCGTGTGGATTCCTTTTGTGCATTCGTCGTTGTGCCTCCAGCTCAAACCAGTGAGTTATTCTCACCTGACAATGTGTGCATATATAACTAGTGAATTGACCCCTTTTGAATCTGTAAAATGCACTATAATGTTACACCTGCTATGTTATGATTATATGATGTTCACCCAAGCTTAAACACCTGTTATATCATATGTTACTGTTACATTATGTTGTTCTATTGTTTATATCAGTTTATCACACTGCAAGTTCCCTTTAGATTAGAATCACTATGGATTGAAATGATACATACCCGAACGAACTTTAGAATAAGGGAAAATCGTTATGGGCTGAAATGATAAGCCTGAGCGGTTTTCAAATTATTTCATTTACTTTGGACTGCGGGTTTGAAAAGATAAAACCCGGGTTTTCTTTGTAAATTATGGGTTGAAATGAAATATTACCCGTATCACTTTACCTAGCGTAGAAAATTATATACAGGCCCGTAGTTAAATATGTTTTTCTAAAAAATTTAAAATATTTTAGAAATGTAAATATTATAAAATTTTGATTTAAACTTAATAAAAATGATTTTTTGTAAAATATTATTGATTTTCTGGAAATTTATAAGTTAAATAAATAATGGAAAAGTTAGAAATTTGAAATGGAAGTTATTTTGGAAATTTTGATTTAATTATAAATGGAATTTAAATTAAATATGGAATTATGATAAATTTATGATAATTTGGATTAAAATGAATTTAAAATGATTTTATAACATATTAATGATTTTTTTTGAATAAAGTTAAAATGTGAAATGAATGAATATTTAAGTTGAAATTTTGAAATATAACTAAAATTGGAAATTTGTGAATTTGGCTTAAGAGTGAATTTTAAGTTAAGTAAACGAAAATGAAATTAAGTTATATTTGAAATTTTAAACTTAAGTGTTAAGTTGAAATTTAATTTAATGAATTTAAATTTGAGTGTTGAAAATTTAATAAGTGAATTATTATTAAATCTTGATTTTTTGAATGAAATTTAACTTTATAAAATCATGAATTTAAGAAAAATTAAATGATGGATATAAAAGTGAAATTTTATGATTTTATAAGTTAAAAATGATTTAAATGAAAATATAATTGGTTATGAAATTATATTGAATATTTGAAGTTAATTAACAGCATTTTTGAAATGCTATTAATTCTAATGTAAATGATATTACAGCATTTGTAAATGCTGTAGTTGATAATAATGAACCAAATGGCTAAATTTAATGAAAGGGCTATTATAGCATTTTTTTGTAAGTGCTATAATTGCTGAATTAAACTAAGTTTTTATTTGAAATTAATGTAACCCTATTACAGCATTTCTAAATGTTGTCTTTTGTTAAATTGAACTGTTTTGAATGTAACTTTCCGTAGCGTTTTCTAAATGCTGCGAAAGGTGATTTTTCACTGTTTTGATAAACTAAGTGAATGAATGAACTTTGAAAAGTTTAAAATTTTGGAAATTTATAAATTATTAAATGTAATAACTTCATTTTAATGATTTAAATGAAGTAATTCGATTTGAAATATAAACTGTTTTGAAATGAAAATTGAAATGGTATTTTAAATTGAATAAAATGAATATGGTTTTGAAATGAAATGATAAGTTTGATATTTTGAAATGATTTTTGAATTGTTAAATGATATTTAATTTTTGAAATAAATACCATTCTTAAAATTATACTATGGGTTATAATAACAATTGGTTGTTAAAGAGATTGGGATCAGATATGGACATACTCTCTGTCGATACCGAAAACCACTTTAACAACTGTGTACACGGTGGAGATTCCAGAATGAAGTAGGATGGTGACGACGTTCCTAAGGTACATTACGTGGACCTAACTCCCGTGAGTTAGCTTAAGGTGGCTAAAACATGAGCGATCTTGGGTCAAAGGAGGTTGCACCTCTGGCTGGACACACTTCTTCGATACCATTCTATTACTGTTGTGGTCGATTGGGTGCACCCCGTGATTTTGGAGTGTTGTTCGGGGTGGGCATACGTGGCTGTTGCGTTACCACCAACCCGTGTGCGTAATTGGTATATCTACCCTGGCATTGCCTTATGTGCCGTGTCACCTACCATACCGAGCCTTTATATGAGTTTGTTTTTCTCCCGTAGCCCGTATGGTATCCTCTGATAGTTTCCCGATCTGGAGATGTCATGATATTAGATGGACTACTGGGACTACTATGTGTGAAGGGTGATATGGGTAGTCCGGAACGCTGTTTAAAAGTATGTTTATTTTACTGTAGACATTATTATAATAGCGCAATATTACTATATAGTAAATAGTTTGACGGATTCTTAGAGGATGGGCGATCCCAGGCATCCTTTAAGTTACTTTTTCTTATTTACAGTTCACTTGAGTTAGTTTACATTATATATGTATATTGTCCTGAATCGAGTGTTTTGTGTTTTGCTTTATGCTCGGGTCAGCCTGAGTATTCACAGCTTTGGATTCTCTTTCTAGAGCTGGTCTTTGCTGGAGTTTCTGCTTACCTACATTTATATGTGCTTCCGTTTCAGCTATTCTAGTTTATCTCATGTATTAGTGAAATTCTATGTATTTGGGATTTCCACTATGTTGTTTTCAGACTGTATTATGTATTTGGTTTGAGACACTGCCGTAGTAGCTTCATGAACTACTATGTATTTTTTATATTCCGCTGCGAGTTATTCTATTTGTTCTGTGTCTGTGATTCTGTGTATTTGATTTTATTTGCTTCAAATTTATTTACAATCTGTTATTTCGCATCATTCAAGTCTGACATGTGTGGATTATTATCAATTTGAATGGTACGAAATGGCGGGTTATGACAATACCCGTAAATATTTAAATTGCGGATTGAAATGATAAATATCTGTATCACTTGAGCATAGGATAGAAAATTATATACAGGCACCGTTGGTCTATATATATATATATATATATTTATTTATTTAAAATGATTTCCAAAATTTTAAAGAAATATATATGGTTTTATTAAATATTGATTTTAAATATTACATATATACATATACATACATACATATATATATATATAAATGTTATTTCTATATATGTCTGAATTTTTAGATTTTTAAAATTATATGTTTTAGGAAATTTAAATTTATAAGTTAGATTTGAAATTATAAATTTTAAGATTTTACTTATAATTTTACTATTTTAAAAATATATAGAATAAGGTTTAATATAAAAATAAATTTAATAATAAAATTTAATTTAATAAAATTTAATTTGATTAGTATGTAATATGTTTTAAGTATTCATTTAAAAATTTATTATTAAAAGATAGATTTTATAATAATTTTAATAAGTTGAGGTTGAAAAGATAAATTTGAAATTGATTTGAAATTGTTTTTATTTAAGAATTATACTTAAATAAGATTTGATTTGAAACTTATTAAATTTGAGATTTTAAGGATATGATTTTATAACTTGATTTTGATTAAAGATGATTAAATGAATATTTTCAAATTTAAATAAATTTAATTAGGATATTTAGTTTTTTATTTAAATTTTTATTTTGAAACTTTATGTTAATGTTATTGAATTGATTTAGTGAATATTTCAAAACTAAATAATAGTAAAGTTGGATTCGAATTATAAAGGAAATTATTAAAATTTGTTTTGTGAATATTTGAATACTTAAAGCTTTGGAATCTATTGAACTTGAAATAGTTTAAATTGTAGTTTATATCTATATTGAAATCGATATAAAATGGTTTACTGAGAGACTGAACTGAATTGAAATTGATGAAATGGGTTTGAATTAAACTGAATTTTGGAATTCGAGTTGATTTAAATCGATTTGTGGAATTTGAGGAAAACTATTTTATTTATATAAATTATTTAAATATATAAACTATTTTATACTTATAACTATTTTAATATAAATTACTTTAATATAAACTATTTTTTATTTATAACTATTTTAATATACTAATTATTTTATTATGTAAACTCTTTTATTATATAAACTATTTTATTTTGTAAACTATTTTATTATATAAACTATTTTATTTTATTAACTATTTTATTATATATACTATTTTCTATTTCTAAACTGTTTAAGTAGGAAGTATTGTGTTTTCAAAGTGTTACGATTTCAAAGTGTTATGATTTCCAAAGTGTTATGATTTTCAAATTGTTATGGTTTCAAAAGTGTTATAAATTCGAAAGAGTTATAATTTTGGGAAGTGTTATGATTAATGAAATGAATACTATTAAAGTGAGTAGTAATTTCGGATTTATATGGCTTTGAAATGATATGGCATTTTGATATGAAATATGAACTATTTGAAATAAAATGATCGCGGTGTTATAATAACGTTTGGTTGTTAAAGAGACATGGATCGGTTATTCTCATACTCTCTATCAATACTGAAAACCACTTTAACAACTGTGTATGCGGTGGAGATTCCAAAATGAAGTAGGATGGATATTGACGATCCTATATGAGGTATATACGCGGACCCGGCTCCCGTGAGTTAGCTTAAGGTGGCTAAAACAGGAGCAATTGACGGGACAAGTAAGGCAGCTCCTCCGAGCGGACACACTTCTGCGATACCATTCTATTGCTTTGTGATTGATTGGATGCACCCTTGGATTTTTAGGAGAGTGGACGAGTCGGGCGGTAGCTGCGGCTATGCGTTACCAACAGCCCTGAAGTGTAATTGGTATATCTACCCTGACATTGCCTAGTTGTGCCATGTCACCTACTATATCGAGCCCACTACAAGTTTGTTATATGTCGTACCTATGGAGTGCCCTTTGGTAGCCTCCAGTTTACAGAGGTGTTACGGTACTGTATAGACTACGGCGTTATAAAAATGTGTTAAAGGGGATATGTGTAATGCCTTAACGCTATTTTAATAGTTTATCTTACTATAGACATTATTATAGTAGTGTATATTACTACATAGTAGATAGTTCCACGGATCTTTAGAGGATGATTATCCCAAACATCCTTTGAGTTACTTGTATTTCAGTTGACATTTTACTTGAGTTGGATTTATTGATATGAGAATGTTATTCCTGACTTGAATGTTTTGTGCTTTGGTTTATGCCCGGGTCAGACTGAGTGTCACAGCACTTGAGACTCACCTTTGTAGTTGAAGATTCGCTTAGAGATTCATCTATATCTACTCAGCTTACGATTATTCAGTTGACCCCAGCGATATATTCAGATTTTGTTATTTGACTATTGTATTGAGACTTCTATGTATTCAAGACTTCTGTTATATCTTGTTTTAACTCTGTTATATATATTGTAGCTTCATCAACTACTATTCATTTGTTTCCGCTAATTATTGTTATACTCTGTGTTTGTGATTCTGTGATTGATTTAATTACTGTATATATTGAGTTTTTCCAAATATAAATTAACAGTCTTATATTTTGAGCAATTCAAGTCCGACATGTACGGATGCGAATGACACGATATACCGAGATGTTACAGTTGGCATCGGAGCTTTAGTTTTAGGAAAAACTTAGCATATAGAGTAAATTTAATTACGGAATCACTTTCGTTCGAGCTTGAGTTCTCCTCTTTGACTCGGTTTCCGTTGAATTTTGGAACTTCCCCCCCATTCTGAAATCCATTTTTGTCTCTCCCTAATAGTGCTTTTCTTTATTCTGAAGTATCACATAACTCCACTTCGGTTGATCTCTATAATGAATAGATGGCCCGCCAATCTTAGAATGATTTGTAAAGGAGTGGAACTCCTTTACAACATGCATTGATTCACCGAAGAATTTTGTATCCTCGGTTTAGATGCTGCTATCTCTTGCTATGCCCGAATTCTATTCTCTTACGATCAAATGTCGATTTGCTTCAGAATTCTAAATCGATCTTATTTTGAAGTTATGGTTGACTCGGTTAAGGTCACCCGCGATTAATATCAGAATATCCATCTTTCTATTTGTTATTTAATTATCTTATCTCCCTTTCGAGACTATCTTCTTAGTTAGAATTCTTTTGATTAGGGTTCCTCCAATTTGAATCTCTATCCTTGCTTTAAAATTCATTCTGGAATCATCGAGTAAGGGAGTGTATTTGTATTAATATAAAAACGTTTTATATATTGTGTTGTTTGAGTTGTTAAGGTTGATTTGGGATTTCGATCAATTTGTTTGATCAGCGCATCGATAGGAATTCTAAAACACTTGAACAAAGCAAACTGACACGATATTTTTACAAATTTGGTAAATGAAATAAATTTTATATGATTATATCATATATATAAGTATAATTTTCTGAAATTAAATAGTTAATTGAATTAGTTGTTAGAAACGATAATATTTGATTTTCATTTATTAAACCAATGACTGTTTCCATATGATATAAATAAATGAATTATTAAACATAGTTATAAACTGATTTGGAATTTAAATGAATTTAAATTAAGAATTTAAGGATTCAATTTTCGGTATTTTAGAATATTTGGTTTTAAATTTTAGGGCATATTATTTAAAAGTATTTCCGAACAGAAATCATTTCCAAAATTTTTTTAAAAGTTTTAAATCAGTACTCTTCTCTTTTTTCGCCGGAGAATATTTTCGGTGATGACTGCAGCAACGTCGACATTAATTTTCAAGTTTTAGAGTGGAGAGACCAATTAGCAGCTTTGGTAGACTTTTGTTTTGGAAAATGAAATTGATTTGAATTTCTTAAGTATGACTTGATGTATAATATATATTGGTATGTGGTTATAGATTTGATTTGATATGTAGAAATATATATATATATATTACAGATTCGATTTGATATATATATATATATATATATAAATGGTTGGAAGTGAATCGGAAATTTAACTCTTAAATTTTTGTTAAAGGATGATTTCAATTTTAAATGAAGTCAAAATTTTAGAATAAATATTTAAACTTGAAATAATTGAATTGGAAAAATTTCACTTGTATGATACTTAATTGCACTCCAACTTATAACTTACCTAAATTATTCAGAAGTTAACTATGTAATTAAATAGTATACAATATAAATGATGTTAAAGGAGTTTATAAATAAATTGGAGTGGTTATAATAAATGCTTTATACTTAATTTATGATTAAAGAAAATGTTAACTAAGATAAATTGGATAATAAGAAAATAAATAAATAAATATGAATTTAGAAATAGTTACGACTGAATTATAAGTGGAATTAACGTAAGTGAAATCAAATGAATTAAATAAATGAGATAAATTAAATAAATTTTGTTTTGAAAGAAACCTTTTACAAAAACATTGATAAATTGAAATCAAATCAAACTGAATGAAAATACCTTGAATTGAAATCAATTAGTTGAATATAAACCAATTTAAAAATAAATGAAATTTATATGGTTTTAGAATTAATTGTTTTATTTTGTATTTCAATCTATTTTTCTTTCTGGTTCTTTCTATTATTCTATCTCCTTCCTTTTCAGGGACGAAAAGTTTTGAGTGGGGGAGAATGAAACAACCCGTAAAATTTTAAAAGTTTTAATAATGTATTTAAGCTGAAATTTTATGAAATTTTAAATAACAAAATTTTGGAATAAAAATTTGATATTTGAAATACGTTTATTTAAACATAGCAAGTGATAAATTTTCATTAGAAATTATGGAATTTTATTTTGTTGTGTAATTTTATATAATTTAAATCAGTAAATATTAAATGATAATTAAATATTTCTCAAATCTGAATATATTTATATTATAAATTTGTAAATCATCTTCTAAGTGAGACGTCATATTTCGTTTCATCAAATTAGACTTCTATTGCTCAATTTATCTTATTTTCGACATTTTAGCAGCATTTTCGGTACTGATTATCGATTTTTGATAGGATGGTCCTGTCATTGATATCTGTATACTGTTTTGATCATCTTGTCGTGTTGATCTCCATAGTATATTCATATGTGTGTTTCGGAGTTTGGGACACAACGAAATCAGTGAACCGATCATTCGTACCGGTCCCGCGTTCGAGCTTTTGTTTCCTTTACTTTCATTGCCTAACGTAAACTAATAGCCACCAAGCAATTAATGTTTTTAGAATTCTGGGTAACTTTTGGTTATTTCCATTGGTTACTTTTATATGTTGCCCTTTCACTCCTCTTTAGTTTTGTCTTCTCCTTCTTTGGTTAAGAATTTTTTTAAAATATATATCCTACCAATTTACAATACAAGCTTGTCATCCTCTTCTCAACCTTTCCTCTGACTAAGATCCGCCTTTCCTCTCTCCCATCTTCATCCTCCTGCTCGTTGCGACACCGAGATTCCTCTGCCACCTTGAACTTCGTTCCTCTTCCATGACGGCGGCCTCAGTCTCTCCCCACCGAAATCCCCATCCTAACCTTCCTCCAGACCTCTATCCGAAGCCTCTTACCCACCATAGTACTTCTCTCACCTTCTCCCTCTCTTGCCGAGTTTAGCCCAGCCCCAACGGCCAGCAACCATCCACTCTCCTCACATAAGCACCATCGGCCAAGCCCATAGTAGCAGTGGCCACTTGACCCGCCATTCCATCCATTCACGCGCCGCTTGCCAAACATAGCCGAAACTCATAGCAACCTACATTTACTAGTCCTTTCTCCACAATGCTTTGGTTCGTCCATGATTTTATCTATATTGTTTTATAAAATATATGTTCTGTTCATTTATATAAGTATATATTATATGTGAAGTATTTTATAATATGTTCGAATTTTTGTTTGGAACCTTTTGAAAGAAATATACAGTTTTATTTTTATGTGGTTTTATAACTTCTGATTTAAAAGGATATATATCCTATATGTACGTAAATTTATACATTATGTATATATGTGTATATATATCAAACTTATATATATCTTTCGATTTTGGTTTACATGTACATTGGTATACAGATATGTATACAAGCTTATGTTAGTATTACATAATTGGTCAGTTAGCTTATATGTGATCTTTTTGAGTTTATGACAAAATACGATTACATTGAGTTTTATAATAAATATTCGTTTTAACTTTATAGTACGTATATATGAGTTTATAAAAGTTGCAATATATATAAAGTGTATATAAGTTTATATATATATATATATATATATATATATATAGCATGTTGTCATGTATGTTTTATAAAAGGAGTATGTACAATATACTATGTTTGGATATCACAAGCAATATATTTTGATATCTTTTTGTTTGCCAGTAAAACGTGTTAGAAGCTTTTGCTTCTAATTGGATGAAAATTTATACATTTTGGAAACGTTTGCATTTTCGCGGTGATGGCATTTGTCCCTTGTGAAATATGAATTAGTTGATTGGAATGCTTTGATCCTTGTTGGTATCTAATGTATCAATTGGATCTGTGGGGTTTTAATGTATAGGTTATATATATGTATATTTATTTAAACTTGTATGTATATTATATACGTTTAGTTTGCAATAAGTTTTTATATATATAAATATATGTATATATCAGTTTATATATTAATATGTATATATATTTTTGATTTCAAAGTATATATGTATATAGGTTTATAATAGTATTGATTTTTAAATATAAAATACATACCTTTTATTTTTTTTAATATTTATATTTTTAGAACAATGATATTTAATTATGTGTATATATATATATATATATATATATATATATATATATTTGTAATATTTGTCTCAAATTAAATATTGATTTCAAGGAAATAATAACAAAATTATATATATTTTTTCTGTTTCTATCAAACTGATTGAATTTTTCTCATCGATTCCTATTTATCAGCTTTGTCGTCAAATTTGTGCAAATCTTGTTGGAATTCGTGCTTGGATTCGTAACTCATTTCATTGTCTATTCTCTCTAGCCTCGAAAGGTGAGCAATCATTCACGATTAACATTCTTATATTTATTAATTTTGATATCATTTGAAATGACAATTGAAATATGCTGTTACTAGTTATTTAATTTCTATATATATGATATGCCATTATATATAACTGTTCACCTATGACATCTGACAGCATGATCTGTTATTTATATTTTATCTATTAGTTATGATATATGCTTATTGTTGATATGTTATATTATTATCATCACTGTTCTCACTCTGCAAGTTCTTTGTTAGTTTAAAATTCCCTATGGGTTGAAATGATACATACCCAAACGATCTTGTATAGTAGAAGAAAATCGTTATGGGTTGAAACGATAAACCGAAGCGATTTTCATTGAATTGAATTTTGGGATTGCGGGTTGAATGATATATACTCCTAGATATTTAAATTACGGATTGAAATGATAAATATCTATATCACTTGACCAGAGGATAGAAAATTATATATAGACGCTGTTGGTCTATATATATATTGAAAATGATTTCCAAATTTTTAAAGAATTATGTATGGTTTTATTAAATGTTGATTTTAAATATTATATATATATATATAAATGTTATTTCTATATATGTTTGAATTTTTAGATTTTTAAAATTATATGTTTTTGGAAATTTAAATTTACAAGTTAGTTTTGAAATTATAAATTTTAAGATTTTACTTATAATTTTACTATTTAAAAATATATAGAATAAGTTTTAATACAAAAATAAATTTAATAACAAGATTTAATTTAATAAAATTTAATTAGTATGTAATACGTTTTATGTATTTATTTAAAATTTTATTTTTAAAAGATAGATTTAATAATAATTTTAATAAATTATGGTTGGAAAGAAAATTTTGAAATTGATTTGAAATAGTATTTATTTAAGAATTATACTTAAATAAGATTTTATTTGAAACTTATTAAATTTGAGATTTTAAGGATATGATTTTATAACTTGATTTTGATTAAAGCTGATTAAATGAATATTTTGAAATTTAAATAAATTTAAATGGAATATTTAGTTTTTTATTTAAATTTGTATTTTGAAACCTTATGTTAATGTTATTGAATTGATTTAGTGAATATTTCAAAACTAAATAATAGTAAAGTTGGATTTGAAACATAAAGGAAATTACCAAATTTAGTTTTGTAAATATTTGAATACTTAAAGCTTGGAAATCTATTGAGCTTGAAATAGTTTAAATTGTAGTTTGTATCTGTATTGAAATCGATATAAAATGGTTTATTGAGAAACTGAACTGGATTGAAATTGATGAATTGAGTTTGAATTAATTTGAATTTTGGAATTCGAGTTGATTTAAATCGATTTGTGAAATTTGAGGAAATCTATTATATATAAATTATTTAAATAGATAAACTATTTCATACTTATAACTATTGTAATATAAATTACTTTAATATAAACTATTTTTAATTTATAACTATTTTAATGTACTAATTATTTTATTATGTAGACTCTTTTATTATATGAACTATTTTATTTTGTAAACTGTTTTATTATATAAACTATTTTATTTTATTAACTATTTTATTATACATATACTATTTTTTATATCTAAACTATTTAAGTGGGAAGTATTATGATTTCAAAGTGTTATGGTTTTCAAAGTATTATGGTTTCAAAAGTGTTATAAATTCGAAAGAGTTATAATTTTGGGAAGTGTTATGATTTTTGAAATGAATATTAGTAAAGTGGGCAATGATATCATATTTATATGGTTTTGAAATGATATGACATTTTGATCCGAAATATGAACTATTTGAAATAAAATGACCACGGTGATATGATAACCTTTGGTTGTTAAAGTGACCAGGATCGGTTATTGTCATACTCACTGCCAATACCGAAAACCACTTTAACAACTGTGTATACGGTAGAGATTCCAGAATGAAGTAGGATGGTTGGTGACGATCCTATATGAGGTATATACGTGGACCTGACTCCCGTAAGTTAGCTTAAGGTGGCTAAAACATGAGCAATTGACGGGCCAAGTGAGGTAGCTCCTCCGAGCAGACACACTTCTTCGATACCATTCTATCACTTTGTGATTGATAGGGTGCACCCTCAGATTCTAGGCGGGTGGACGAGTTGGGCGGTAGCTGTGGCTATGCGTTACCAACAGCTTGGAAGTGTAATTGGTATATCTACCCTGGCTATTGTTATATTGCTCTGTGTCTATGATTCCGTTATTGATTTATTTACTGTATATACTGAGTTTTGCCAAATATAAATTAACAGTCTAATATTTTGAACAATTCAAGTCCGATATGTGCGGATGCAAATGGCACGAAATACCGAGATGTTACACAAGTGGTGGGGCCCATTCTACATGGGTCGCTAGCGATCCATCTAGTTAGGTCGCTAGCGACCCATCTATCCTTATCCAATCAAGCTCATTTTTGGTGAATGCCTTCTTTTATGTCTTCAAAGTGTTCTCCCCAAATTTCAAGTCAATCCAACTTCGTATGAGTTCTCCAGGTTTGTTTTATGTTAGTTGCTTTGGTCAAAAAGCGGGTAAAAAACTTGAATCAGATGAGTCTTTACTTCTTGAACTACGCTGCTTAGAATGCTCTGAAACTTGGTAAGTATTCTTAGAAGAGGTAGTAGGTCATGATGCAAGTGGCTTTAACAACTTGTAATGCTTTCTTTTGGATCAATAGCGATTCTTGGATGATGGATCGCCATCGATCCATCTACTTAGTAGATTTTTGGCTTCTTTCTCTTAAGTTCCATTGGCTTGTTCTTTTAGAAGCCTTGTTCAATTTTCAAGTAATTCTGGCTTATTTTGAATGTTCTAACTCCGGTTGAATTCTGCTTAGTTAAAAACCCAGTTAACAATGTTTATTTGTGAGATGGGTAGTCCACATATATATAAGACTAATAGTTAGATTAAATTTAAATGGATAGTCATTTAAATTTGGATGGATAGTCGATTAAATTACAATAGATAGCCCATTAAATAATTTTAGGTGGGGTAAGGGAGTTTATACCACAATATGGATGGTTTAGTCAAGCTTATCTATGTTATATGCCTGCAAATGATTCTTTTACTATGTTCTAACCATTGTGGTTACAGGAGCATGAATTTTGACCAACAAAGTTGGTTAAGGTACTAGTAAGGAAAAATTCGTTCTACTCTGCGGCGTGGTCTCAGTAGATATCTATTTTGGTTCGAGATGGTAGATTTTTATTTACACCAAACTTTTTGTCCAACCCAATGTTTTTTAGTCCATTTACGCTCTCGGTTGCCCATTTGGTAGGCCGAGAGTAAGGGTTTCAGTTTTCTAGATTAGACGAATAAGCTTTCGAGGATGCGCATGAGGCAAGATAGCTATAATAGAAGCTTTATTTTATCCCTTTTAATGTTTTGTTATGCTTGAATAGATGTAATTGTAGATTATATAAGTGCCAAGTATTAGGCTCTGATCAAGCAAGAGGACAATTTCATGCGTCGCTCTTGGAGTATTTTGTAATAACTATTTTTTCTCCGAACGTGGGATCGAATGGGATTATGCAATGAATATGAAATTTTATTTATGGAACGAAATATGGAAGTGTTTTATTGAAATATGTTTGAAACTTTTCATATTCGTGTGCTTCTGATGTTATTGATACGATTAATACAACCACATTTTATCATCAAAAATTATTACGATGGATGACTGCAACATCTGTAGTGCTTAGTTTCCGACCTTAAAATGGGGGATATTACAATAGGCTATTGCATTTTGAGTCCTTGTGGGTTGACAAAGGAAGACAAACCGGGCTATCACAAAGTGAGCTATTGCATGTTGGGTAAGGCTGAAAAACCAGGCTATTGCATATTGAGATAACAAATAAGTAAGTCATTACTAAGAGAGAATCTTTAATAAATTGAGGCTTGAAAGAAAAAATAATAGCGATTTAAGATTAGCATTTTTTAGAAAACCACTAAAAGAGAACAAGAGGAGGAAGACGACTATTTATAAGAGTAGAAAGAAAGTCAATTGGCCGTTGGATCAAAAAAATGTAAAAAAATGCACGGCCAAGATGGAAAGTTTTGAGAATATAAAGAGTTTAAGTCGAAAATAAGCTAAAAGGAATGGGTTTTATACTAAAATATAAATTCTTTTGCATAATAAGGGGATAAGTGCTATATTTAGAAAATGCTAGTTATCATGGATTGAAAGTAAGCCATCAACAGTCGATGGAAGATAAATCCATCTGAAAATAAAGGCTCCATTAGTGGCACATGAAAGCTTCTTCTTCAATTGGTGCTTCCTTAACACCTCTAGCACACTCTCCCTACCTACTCCTAGTTGGTGGAACCACTTTTCCAAGTCCAACCAAGAGAACATCTTTGCACTGTGGAGTTACTTGAACAGTCATCAACACGTGGGAGTGGATACTTATTCTTCTTCATCATCTTATTCAGCTCATTGTAATCCATGCAAAGTCCCAAAGAGTCATCCACCCTAATGGCGAATACTACAAGTGCTTCCCACTCTGATATACTACTATAAATGATCCCTCTCCTCGATAGGTCATTCACTTGCACCCTAGTTCCTTTTGCTCTTTGGGTGACTACCTCGGTAGCATAACTATTGACTTAACGTCCTTCGCTAAATCAATACAGAATTCCATCTCTCTTTTTGGCGATAATCTGTTCACCTCCTCAAATATGTCCGAATACTAAGTAGCTACAAAGACTGATGACAAATCATGTGGGATCCCAAGAAAATATGGAAAACTAACCATCACCTCATCGTTCCGAAGGTAGCACAACTCCAACCTAGCTCACCATCAGTCCCAATCATCACGTACAACCTCATACAATCCACCATGACTATGTACTTCTTCAACTACTCCATCCCCGCTATAATACCGTACCCCACGAAACAAAGTAAAACACAATCATAAGCAAACATGCATACATGACTCAATAAAGTTCCTTATTGACAAACTATAGATAAACTAGTCGAAACTCCTATGAGATTCAATAATCAAATATCCATCTACCAGTTCGAGTTTTTTAATATATCTACTAGTCACTAGATATAAAGGAATATGAAGTCCCGGTATCAAATAAAACACGAACATGTACATCGCATATGCAAAACATACTATGGATAACATTGCACTTTCCCTTCTCCTTCGTTGAAGGGGCACTCGACGAAATCGAAAAATCATTGAGATCGTGTCTTTGCAACCTGCTTTACCTTCGGCAGCTATGGACATTCCTTTTAATATGCCAAAGCTTGTTATAGTAGAAACAATCTTCTTTGCGCTCTTATCGTTCTTGTTCAAATTACATATCTCCTCCCAGTTAAAGCAAGTAGGATGTAGTTTGACTTTCTTCTGGCTAACTTTGAGCTTTCTTTTTGTCCTTGCTGTTCCACTTTATCTTCCTACCACCATCACGTTATTGTTTAGACTCCTCCTTCGGGGCACCATTTGTTTTCGGCTTTGGATACTAGCTTCTTGCCTCAAATACTTCTCGAATATCTTTTAGAAGCTTTCATCAATGTGGCCTATTAGACTTTCCCGCAAATAGTCGTTCAATCCAATTATAAATTCTCATTCTTCTTTAACTAAAGTGTCAATGATGGATACCCTATATTTGGACAACATTTTCAATCTGAGCAACATATCCTGAAATGGACAAGTCACCATATTTCAAATGATCATATCTTCTAAATAGCACTAGATTCTGAGCTATAGGTATGAACTTGTTAGTGCAAATTTTTATCTACACCAACACCCCGAGGTCCAAAGGTATAGCTCCGGAGGCTAGTTGGAATATTGAACCCGATGAAGAGATTACCGAGATTTGATTTGATCAACCTTATGTAACGAAATGTTGGACCATAAAGTTAAGATAGCAAATGTAGGGAAGATAAAGTGCAAAAAGTAAATAATATTGAGAATTTTATAATGGTCGGGCCAAAAGTCCCTACATCCACTGTCCTTTCTTTATTTAGTCGCTCTTATCTGGCCAAGAGGCTTATTACACCGAGTTTATGCATTTTTACCATTAATGGGTTTGTAAAAAGAGCTCTAATATAGGGAAGTACAATATTATTTTATGTCCCAATTTTTTTTCATGCTAGAAGACCCTTGTTCCTTAGGATTGCCGCCTATATATCGCCAGTATGCCATAACACCGTTGTTCAGAGTCTTTACCTTGGATTGCTTGAGTGGCCTATCGAGCGGTTGCGATTTGAGCTTGTTCTGAACAGCTAACAATGCTACTTAGGTGGTGCATATTGGAGACTTGTTTCTTGCATAGGTGGCCTCTTGTACCTGAGCTGTGCATTATCTCATATTCTGTCTTAGTTGTTTGATTCTTGCCACTATGAATTGATGTTTTGGGAATCGAACATACGATAGGCTGCTGCTTTTGGCCTGTAGTATTGTGCCGGTACGAGTTCATTCCATTCGATTCTCATACATTAAAACAACATAATTCTCGTAATACATATAATTAGAGGGTGTAGGACTTCTCTTAGGAAGATAATCATTGTTTGTACTATTGAGAAATTTTTGTATAACATATGCCCCTCAAAGTTTACTTCATATATGAAGTATGGAGTAAATTTTATTGCAAGCGGGTTTAGTTCATTTTTCTAGATTATTTTCCAGGCTCAGTGACACTATTTGTGTATAAGAGTTTATAGCACTTAATTCTGAATGTAGGAACTGGTATAACAAGAGAAAAAAAATCCTTAAATTGAGTTGGAAAAAAAACCATCTTGCTTAAGGTCGGACTAAACTTGATGCCCATAGACGAAGACTAGGATGCTCACCTAGGTCAAATGATGAATATTTAATTGAAAGCTGAAAGGAAAACATTTAGTTCGGACCATGGGGTCAAAATTTTTGAAAATTGTGTTTCCACTAGAAGCCATCTAGGTTAAGTGGTAAGCGAAATTGTTTGAGCGCTGAGAGGTGAAATCTAATTTGAGACTGTGAGGTCAAACCTTTTGAAACTATGCTCATCACTCAAGGCTATCTATGCTAACTGAAAAGTGTATTGTTTAAGGGTCGTGAGCCGAAATCTAATTTGAGACCATAAGGTCAAAACTTCTGAAATAATGCTCGTCACTTGAAGCCATTTAGGCTGTGAAAAGCGAAATTGTTTGAGCGCCGAGAGATAAAATTCTACTTAAGGCGCGAGGTCAAAGCTTTTGATACTGTGCTCGTCACTGAGGCCATCTAGGCTAAGTGAGAAGCGAAATTGTTTGAGTTCCGTGAGGCGAAATCTTATTTGAGACAGTGAAGTCAAAATTTTGAAATCATGCTCATCACTTGAAGCCATCTAGGCTAAGTGATAAGAAAAATTATTTGGTCACTGAGAGGCGAAATCTAATTTGAGACCAAGATGGTACTTGCAGCATGGAATTTTTAAGTGATCATCTTGGACTGGACTTTAAAAAGACATGTTAGTGCAGAGTTTTGTCTACACCAACACCTCGAGGTATGAAGTTAGAGCTTTGGAAGCTAATTGGTTGCTAACTTCGATTATGAGAATACCAAAGCATGATTTGGTCAAACTTGGGTTATGAGATATCAAATTGCAGGGTCACGATAATAGATGCCGAGATGTTAAAGTACAGAAAGTAAATAACACCGAGACTTTTATAGTGGTTCGGGTTGAAAGTTCTACATTCACTGTCCTTTCCTCATTTAGTCACCCTTAGATAACCAAGAGGCTTATTACATTGAGTGTAAGCATTTCCACCATTAATGGGTTTTTCAATAGAGTTGTAATATAGAATAGTACTATATTAATTTATGTTAGTTCTTTTTTAAGCTAGAAGAGCCCTTATGCCTTGGGATTGCCCTCTATTTGTAGCCAATATGTCGTGGTGCTTGTTTGACAGCGAATTTTCTATAGGTTTAGAAAATCGCTAAAAAATTTATGTTAAAAATAACCGCAAGCGCACAACGTACAAAAGTTAGTACGTGGCGAGTACGGGTCGATCCACAGGAAAATGCTAGATTTTAAAAATCTATTCAATCAAATTAACCAAGATTTGAGATGTTTAAACTAACTACTAAAAATTGCAAAACTAACAGCTACAAAAATGAATGAAAACTATGAGAATAAAATGACAATTTAGAGATAATTCCACTCTCTAGATAATATAGTTCAACCAAATATGAATCTCTCTTTTGGTCATTAGTGAAATTACTTGTTTTGTTTATCATAAGTATGGCATATTTGTGCTATTGATTAGCCCAATATAAACCATCAAACTATAAGACAACCACTAATACACTTTTAAATCTCATGGAATATGACAACAAGTTGAAAGAAAAATCTATTTTAAGCATGGCCTATTACTATTAATTAGAAATATAGGCCATCAAATTTTAATTTCAACATTCACTTCTTTGCCATAATCATATTATATGAAGAGGCAACTTGTGTTTTGTGATTGTTTTAAGCATAGCCTATTTGGTGTCAATAATATAGGCTATCAAATTCAAAGCAAAGACAACAAGTTAAACCACTTCATGCATTCTCATTAAGCACAAAAAGAGAGAAATAATTATTAAAATGTTGAAGCTACATGATTAGAGGCTTCATTACCCCTAAATTGAAGGGATTAGCCTCTCATTTGTGTTATCCTATCAACACAAGTAGCATGCAACATGAAACACAAAAAAGAAGAAGATGAAAGCAAAGTAAAGGAATTCTACTTGCATAAAATAAGATCTACGCTACTTGCATAAATAAATAAATCTATACTACTAACACGAAAAGAAATAAACAAAAGAAGAAAATAACAATGTATTAAAGTTTCATAAAAAAATTACATAAAATAAATGGGTTAGTAGCCATGAAAAGAAAAGAGAAGCTTTCTTTTATTTCTAAGCTAATAAAGAGAAGAGAACCTAAAGAAAAGACTGAAGATCAGAGGGTTACATGAAATATAAGAGGCATTTATACAAGTTTAAAACCCTAATTTACTTTTTTGGAAACTACCCAAAATACCCACTTAGAATGTGTGGTGGCCAAATTATCATTAACTTCAAATGCTCATCCATTAAGTGTGCATGAAGATTTAATGGCCTTTTAGCATGTTCATTAGCTCCTAAGTGTACATTAAGGTAGGTGGGTAGGTGGGGTCCTACATGATCATCACTTTGAATTATTTCCATCTACATTCATTTGTATTCACTCTTATGCATGCATATCTTCATGAATCCACTTGTAAAATTCACTAAATTTCCTACAAAACAATATAGAAAATTCCAAGTAAATTGTCACAATTTAATAAATGTACAAAAATGACCATTTTGCCCCTATATGAAGATGAATATGTAATAATTTGAAAATAATTTGAATTTTGTTTAAACAAGTTAAAATACCCGATATGATCATTTATTCAATTTAAACAGATTAAATATGGTGGTAAAAATATGCACATTTACGTGCACATTAAATACCCCTATACTTATCTTTTTATTCGTCCTCGAATAAAGAAAAACTAAGATAAATCCATTTTTGTAGGAAGCACGATTGCGTTGAGCACATGCAACAAGCCGTTAAACCTGTAGGTGCCCCCAGTAGGACGAGTGTTGTCTCATGAAGGTTTTCAGCGGATACTACCCACAAAATCCAAATGCAAAGTGAAAGTAATTATAAAATGCAAGCTATATTTACAAAAGAGATGGATGTAAGTTTTTGAAAATGTTTACAAATGAAGGATTTGTTTTTAAATTGACACAAATAAGTGAAATATAGGTTTTTTTTTATTATCTTGAAAATTTAAGCCATTTAGTCATCAAAATTTCCACTAAAAACAAAGTTATCAAAGTAAATATACTATAGTTTAACTCATTTCGGTTGATAACACAATGTATCTATGAAATAGATCCTTAGCCTATCATCAAAGTTTATCAGAGTGATATTTTCATTTCTTTTTAATAACAAGTCACATCAAATAAGTTAAAATAGTGCTTAGATTTCAGTTGCTTACTCTCTCTCTTTTTTTGAAAATTTTATGGATATTTAAAATTTTCATATGCCCAACTCATATAAACTGAGGCCAGATATATTTCTCATGCACTGCCTTGTGGACTTACGTGAGGGGATATAGAGCGTGGCGAGTGAACACATGAGTGTGAACACCTATAGACTATAGGCGTCATTAAAAAGAATTTAATATACATACACCTAACTCAGATAAACTGAGGCTAGATATATCGATCGTGCACTGCCTTTCGAGGATATATGGGAAGCGTATATAGCATGGCGAGTGAACACACGAGCGTGAACACATGACTGTAGTTCTTTATTTAAAAAATACATATATACAAGATATATATTTTTTCCTAAAAGGGAGAGTTTCGCATTGTCATCTTAGCACCATTTTACTTAGAAGACAAAAAAATGTTATATCTTTAATTTGAATCAACCACTTTTTCAAACAAAATTTTTTCAATTAGGATATATTTCATAATTAACACATAAGAACCATCCTATATACTAGTTAAACTATTGTTATTTGTAATCAAACTTCATTTTTATTATTGTTAAGACAAATAAATTTTCAATAATTACAATTTAATAAACCAAAACCATATATTTACCCTATAGTGTTTCTTTAAAAATAAGTCAAAAATGTTTTAAAAAAATTGAGAGTTTTTCTTTTGTTTGTTTTTATTCTAAGTTTTGGAAATAAAATGTAAAAATAACTTGGGAACGAAAAGAATAAAACAAAAATAAAAGCATTACCTATATTTACATGAAAACAAAAAGATTATTATTTACAAGAGTTCAGAAAGTATATCGTCAAAAGGTAAATGAAACGGTCTTCCAAAGATCGAATCCTTTTTCTCGTCAAGTATACGGGACACAGCGTATGCTCGAAAAAGCAAAGCTTCAAAGATTTTAAAGTTGAATATTGATTTGGAAAAACGAATGTCGTTTTATTGAAAATCGTACAAGTTGTTTTATTTTTTATTGTTTTCGAGGTTGATAAAACAATTGGTTGAAGTTCAAGTTTATTTTCACCAAATTGAAATTCAAGTTTATCATTGATTTTTTTTCCAGAATTATCGATTTCAAAATCAAAATGGCGACTTAACTCTTCTCCTTCGAAATGTAACAACTCGTCTTCAAAACGTACAAAGAAATCTTGTTCGTTAAACTCGTCTTTCTTTGTTGGATTATCAACAACTTCATTGCGTATCCCAAGTTCAAAATCCAAAGTTGTTGTATTCAAATTTTTGAAATCGAGAAAAGGATAATCGAATTTTAAATTTGGTTCTACACCCTCAAAAGAATTGAAATCCAACTCAATTACCATATTTTTCAACAACTTCATTAGGATTTTCGTTTTCAATTTCAAAAGTTATTATTGGAAAATCATTGATTTGGGTAAAAGAAGGATTATCATTTGACTCCTCACATGTTGGGATTTGGTTTTGTTTCTCAAGTTGTTTCATATATGTTTCGAACAACAAATCCATTTGATCATTATAGATTTCGTCCATTTATTCAACAAAATCCAATTTGCAATTATTAACTTGAGAATTTTCGATTTGGATTTGCTGAGAACAAAAAATTTCACTTGTATCGTAGTCGAGATTATTACGATTGCCAAAATTATATGAAAAATGGATCACATTTTCATTTTGATTTTAAAACTCATTTTAGAGTTAAAAAATGAATTGGCATGGGTTATACTTGAAATCATTTGCATTTTGAAGTGAATTGAAATCTTGATTACTCTGAAAACTTTGATCTGAGTTATCACACAAATAAGAATTACACAAATCATTTATCATATGATTTTGTTGTGTAGAGATTTCAAGTAAAGACGAAATGTTATTTCCAAGATATGAAGGTTGGTCATCATTTTGAAAATTTTGTGGTTCAAAATTTGAATCGTTTAAACAATAGTTGTTATTGAAATATCTACAAGAATTTGGTGTGAAATTATATGGATTTTACTGATATTCACAACTATCGTAGAATTCATGTGAACATGGAAATTCGACCATTTTCAAGAATAATTTTTATTTTATTTTTAAAGAAAAAAATTTACTAATAGAAATTATTTTTCAAAATGGAAAATTGAATTTTTTTTGTTTTTCGATTTTTAAAAAAAAATTGGCTTTTTTGAAAAGGTTTAATACTATTTTTTTGTACAAAATAAAATAACAATTTTATTTTTATTTTTGATTTTTGATTGAAAAATAAATTTCAAAATAAAGGATTTTAAACAAACTAAATTAAGAAATATTTACAATTTTTTTAGTTTTGGATTTTTATTTTTTTTGCATGAACTAATGCAACTAAATGAATGCAAGGGTTAATTACAGACTTTCTATCCTAAGTTAACCCAAAATTATATAGTCACGCTTTGTCTTAAATCAATGAGATAGTTCTCAGCCAGTAATAGACATAATTTATCGTTGCACGACGAATCACCATAGCAATGCAGCCGAAAGTTTAAGTACCTCTAGAGAAACAATTTAGTATAATATGTACAAATCATCATGATATTTATAATTGATTATTGCTCTGTCGTAGCCTAGACATCAAGAAATTAAATTGTCGAAAGAGGATAAATTGTCAATATACAATTAAGTGTTATCGATGTCTAACCGTTATTATTAATCAAAAATGAAATGCAAAACTGAAATAAACGTGTATTAACAATGCAACTACAATGAAATTTGTTTTTGTCTTTGTTTCTGATTTTTTTTAATTTTCTAAATTTTTTTTACATAAAAGTGCAAATGCAAGAAACCAACAATGCAAAGCTAATAAAACAATAGACAAGCAAGAAAGCAGTTATTCTTTTCGCAGGCTTAGCGACGAAAGCAACTTTTCCTATCTGCTTTGGCTACCTGAAAAATAAAAACAAGATATATATATATGTAACGACCCAGAATTTTTATTAATTTAAATTTGAATATTTAATTAATTTTAAATATTAATAAGTGAATTTATAAGTCAAATAAATTTTTATTTGAATTATTGAATTTAATTGAATAATTAAATCGATAATTTAATATGTTAAATTATGGAAATAATTGAAAATTGAGTTAAATATGATTGAAAATGATTTGTAAAATTTTATTTAATCATATTGAAGTTAGAACGATATTTTAGAACTTTTAAAATCGAATTAAAAGTTAATTTGTGAAAATTGAATATTTTAATATTTAATAATCGACTGTAAAATAGCCAATTTTTGAACAGTCTCAGAATTGAACGAAACCAGTTCCATTGGATCCGTAATAGTTAGTTATTACCGGATTTCAATTTTCGTGTCAATCGGAGCTATCGTTTGATCGTGGCAGCTCGAAACGCATCGAATCGTTTTTAATTTAAATTTGGCGAGTCAAAATAGCCATTTTTCAAAAAGTCTCGGATTTCGACGAAACCAGTTTCATCGGATCCGTAATGTGATATTATTGTAAGGTTTCAAATTTCAAGTCAATTGGATTTACCGTTTGTCCGGTACAAATTAAAACGCCTAGAAATCGATTTAAATCGGTTTAATTTAAATCGAACGTTTTCAGCCATAACCCGCACAGATGTCCGAATTAGCTTTCGAAACCTATTCCATTGTGTCCGGAACGCGGGGTAAACCTTAGAAACGCTGGTTACGGCGTCTAAATCGGAGTTCGGAATTTACAGATGAATAGTGTTCGAAAATTCTCTATAAATACACCTTAAAATCAAAAAAAATAAAAATAAAAAGAAACCAAAACCCTAATTCTAATGGTAGCCGCCAGTTTCATATGTATGGCCAGAAACTCATGATCTCTCCCCCTCGATTTCTTCCAATCCATCAGCAATTAGACGAAACTTCCAACTAGAAAGTCGTAGAGCACATCGAGATCTTGAAGTTCAACGGTGGAGATGTGTTTTGGAGCAACATGGAGTGAGCAAAACGTGGCCGTTTGCATCAGATTTCGCACGCGTTTCAAGGAGAATCTGGTGGCCGAGCTTCGTGTGCCTGAGGCCGGACGTGGAGGAGGTGAGTGGCTTCGATTTGGGGGTGCTTGATCGTGTTCATGTCGCTTGAATCGGAAGTAAAATCAAACCCTAGTATTGATAAATGGGTTCGGCCATATGCGTGTTTACTGGAGCAAGATTTACGTGGAGAAGATGGAGAAGGGGCACGGCCCAGATTTTCTCAGGTTGGATCCAAGGGTTCAGAAGCTTAGGGTATTAAAATCTTTAATTTAGTTGTAAATTAGTTGATTTAAAATCGAGTAAACTTGTAAAATCAATAACTTTTTCATACGAGGTCGAAAAAATGCAAACTCAGTTGCGTTGGAATCGTATGGACGAGCACTACGCGATGGAGTTAGTTTGGAGTCGTTTGGAGTTAGTGAGAATTTCGGGTAAAATTAAACGCGCGTTTAATTTTATTCGAAATAAAAGCTGAAACGGAATTTAAAATCAAGGTGAGAACTTCTCACTCAATCGAATAGATTTCGATTTTATTTTAAATAGTTAGATTTAAAATATTTGAATGCATGTTTGAATGATGACTGTAAATTATTGATTGTTAAAATAGACATTATACGCCGTTAGTAAGCGGATGTTATTTAATAAAAACATATACCACGAATATTTCATAAACAGTGAAATTGGTATTATATATAATATCAATATATATATATTGGCATATGTATATATTGCGGTTGTTGATTTCCCGCATTTTTTGTTTAGCGGATGAGACCCTATTGCGCCGTTATTAAGCGGATAATATTTAATAAGAACATATACCGCGATAATTTCGTACTGGAGCGAAATTGGTATTGTGCTAATGTTTTTGGATGCAGGAAAACAGGTTGGAGGGATCCAACTGGATTCCTCAACAGTTTTATTTAATTTCAGATATTTTGATATTTGATGGATTTTCATATTGATATATGATATCGTTGTAGTCGTGATTGACTATTTGGTGTGTAGCATCATTGGACCCAGATTTGGGATTTTGAAATGTTTTTAAAGTGATTTTTGAAAATATACTATATTTTTGGAATTGATCCATTATAAATAAATAAACGTTATAATTTTTAAAGTTATAAAAATTATGGTTTTTGTGAAATATAGTTAAAAAGAGCTGATTTTTAGAAATACGATTAAAAGTCGATTTTTGAGAAATATGAATTAATGACTTTATAAAATAGTTTAAACTGGATTTTTGAATTTATTATTTAAAAGTTTAAATATAGGATTTATAAAATTTGATTATTTTATAAATCAAAATGATAAAATTATAAAGGAATTTAAAGTCGTTTTAAAAGAATAATATAAATTGATTTATATTAAGAGAGTTATAAATGGATATTTATAAATTGAGATTTAGACATTATAAAACGAGTTTTTATAAGTGTTTGAATGAAGTGAAAATGAATTTCATAAATGAATGAAATTTATAGAATTATAAATTGTGAAGTTATAAATAAAATTTATAAACAGTAAGATTTATAAATTTGGTGAAATTATTCGGAGAATGGATTGGTTAAATAAATGAATCTTATAAGTTATAAGATTTATAAATTGGAAAATCTTTAAAAGAACGATTTTGTAAATAATCGTTTTATAAGTAATTAACTTATAATGTGAACGTTTAGTTTATAATTTAGTTATAAACTGGAATAGGTTAATAAAGGAATTTATAAAAAGGAAGTTTTTATAAATAAATAGATATGGAATTTATAAACGTTGTTTTATAAATCCGCAAACGACTTATTTTGATAAGTTAATTGTTATAACTTATAAATGGAGTTATATTCACGTTTTAGACAGTGAATAATCCTTTAAGTTAAAGTAAATAGAAATGATGAAGTTTGTTAACGTAGTTTATTCACGTTTTTGAACAGTGAATAACACGTTAAAGAAATTGTTTAGAATGTGAATGTTTTAAATAGAATTAAAACGATCTAACGATGTTTTAAAAGGTGTTGTGATGCGAAACCATAGATTTCAACATTTATTGTTGAAATAGACGTTTTCGAGAAATAAAAGGAAATAGTGGACTATAACACTGTTGTTATAGTAAATGATTTCCGAAAGGAAATGTTTTGAATAGTATTGGGATTTATATATCTATTTTTAATTTCGAATCCCTATGCTAGTGATTTTGGGTTGTCGTAACGATGTTTTACGCAACATTCGTTTTGGCCCAAATAAATATGTTAAGTGAATGATTTCCTTAAAGAAAGAAATATATACTTAATTCGGTTTAAGTATATTGAATATTTTCTAAGTGTTGAAAATAAAAAGATTTGTGAATTACTTATTGAATAAGTATGGAATTGTTTTTCCAATATGAAGTGAATAACTAGAATTTATCTTTTTGAAGATAAATTGAAATGAAAAATTGAAATCATATGCATGAATATTTTGAAATATAAATTCATTATGGAATTTATATGTGAAAGGGAATTTGTTTGAAAATAAATGTTGATTTATTTTAAAGTGTTGAAATTATATATCTTGCAAAGATATTTTGGAAAATAAATAATTTGGAAAATTATTTGGAATCTGGTGATGTATGCATATCCATTGATAGTTCAATAGCCGACTATCAGTATTTCCCTTTGAATGGGTATTTGATGTGATTTGTTTGAATTTGAATGCACACTTATTTTTGAATAAGCGCTCACTATTCGGGTTAACCGGGAAAGGACCATGGGGTCGTATAACCCATTCCGAATATGTGATACGTCGTTGTGAATTGCATTTGAAGATCGGTGTTGAAGACCGGTATTTGCGAGAGCGATAGGATGACCTATCGATTGTTTCTGCACCGAGTCGCGCCGGTATAGAAACTCCCTAAGTGATGGGAAATCCGATCAGGATTGTGAATATCCGGATTGCAAGGACTTCTTTGTAAGTGCCTTCGGTTTTGTTCGATCCCGGAACAGACTTGTATGGATTGTATGCCTGACATTACAAGTTGAGATATAAAGCCGATTTCTTTCAAATATATTTCTGTTGGTGGCGGAGAATTTATTCTTTGCTTAACACCCTTCTTTGAGACGCATGTGCTCAAAGGTTATATAGTTGAAGTTATCAGCGATATATTCCCAGTTTGGTAATGTGACATGCTGAGTGATGCTGAAATGATCATTGTGTTGATTATTGTGATAGGATCATTTATTTGATCGTCTATCTTAGTGATCATTGTGTTGATCATTTGTTGACCCAAAGCATGGCTTTTGTATAAAGTATGTTTTTGTGGACGTGAATTCGTCGAGCCTCACATCCCGGAAATGGTCAAAACAGGAAAGAAGCAGCAAGGTTATGAGGGGTAGCGCCCTTTAGGATATGTGCATTTCCTTCTGGAAAAGGGTGGTATCATGGTATGGAGCCCAGATACTTACTCATGTTGAAACACTTTGTTTTTATGATTGTGTGAATTGATTAGAGAGCGCTCTCGGATAAAGGTCCCAAAGGACCGGGGGATGGCATATTCGGTCAGTTGTTACTCAGTTAGGGGTAACCCGGCCTTGTGTTGGTTGAGATCCGGTTTGGTTCTCGGGGATGTCCATCCAAAGGCATTCTCATGTGGCAATGGGAAGTTCCTTGGCCTGACCATTTGTTGGAAATCCAAAGAAACAATACGAAACTTGTACGGTTTTAGTTGTATAACCTGCTATGGAATGTGGCGGTAACCTGCTATTGAACATGGTTAGCTATAGTAGGCATACGATAATGGTCGTATGTTGGCTAAGATTTATATTCTACTTTCGAAATGAATTTTTCTCTACAGTATGCACTAATAATAATATCAAATGTTCTTTTAAATGCGTATCAAGCATCTTTGACTATCATAAGGAGAAATCTCCTCCGATTCTGCGTTTGCATTGTGTGTGTGTGCGGGAGGCCTTATGGTAGTCTCATTTTTAAAAGCATTTCGAATTGATTTAAAAATATTCCTCTATTTTGATTTTAAAGATAAATAAACTGTTTTGAGTTCTCACACCAGTCACATGACTGACTTGGAGTTTATTGTTTTCCTTCCTAAACTCTGGGTGCCCACCAATTTCCACACGGGCAGTCAAGAGTTAGGTTTATCAGGATATTCTGGATATTCAGTAGTTGCTGGAGGCAAGCTGGATGGCATGGCGTATTACTAGTTTATATAGTATTTCTTTTTCCGCTGCATTGTTTGATGTTGTATGTTGTACACTCTGATGATATGATGTAATGTAATGTATAAAATGTAATAACTGATAGTTCTTGGTTTAAAGATTTTTCATTTATTATTATATGTTGTTCCGCTGCGAATTGTGAGATTCTGATGTTGTTCTGTTGTTTCTTCCTTTCTGTCCCGTTCTATTTTTAAAATTCTTCTATCTTCTATTTTCTAATTCTCTGTTTTCTATTCTCTTTTTCTATTTTAAATTTTTCTATTTTCCTTTTCCTCTATTCTCTATCTTTTCTCTCTTCTTCTCTTTCTATCTTTTTAAATTCTTTTTAAACCCCATAACATTCCGTGTTTCCGGCCTTCGATTTCTCGGCAGTCGATAAAGTGAGTATCGATGTTGAATTTTCGGAAGTCGAAAATCTTTCGGACGTTACATTTGGTATCAGAGCTGATGGTTAAGCGACAACCATGGTTCTGTTGGGTATTATTCATTAGAGATAGAGTCAGCAGTACTCTAGAATGAATTTGAGAGTAATAATAGCTATGAGAGCGTATTTGTTAGTGAATATAAAAATTGTTTTATATTGTGATGATTGATTTATTGAGTGGCATATGAACTTTCGTCAGCACAGCCTCGAAACTGAGCCGAAGGGGTTTCTAAACACTTGAATAGAACAATTCGACATAATATTATTTTAAATTGGGTAAATGGAATAATTTTTGCCTTGATTATATTTTATATATAAAGGAATAATTTTTCAGAATTATTAAAGTGTATATAAGTTGATTGTTAGGTTGTTTGAATAATCTAAATAAAAGAATAATTGTATAAGCAAATGAATTATAAGAATTGAAATTATGATTAAAGTGATTTACAATTGTGAAATAAACTTATATATATAAGAAGTGAAACTATATTAATATGAGTTGTGAATAAAAGTGAATTTAAAGTTAAATGGAAGTATAACTTAAGTGTTGTTGAATGGAATTGATATTGATATCAAACTAAATTAATGAAGTTAAGTAATAAATGTGAACTTAAGTTATGTGAATGAAATTCAACTTTAGAATTGAATTGAATTAATGAATCGATTGAATGTTAATCAATTGAATGTGAATAAAGTTGATATGAAATAATGAATGTTAATTCATTTAAAATCTAATGTTATTAGAAGTTGAATAAAATTGAATGAAAATCAATTTAAAAGCAAAGGAATTTGGTTGAAATTAATATACTTTGGTTGTTATATGATTGTAGTTGATTTTATATAAGTTCATTAAGTATTAATGAAGTGGAAAGCTAAAGTAAATTGAATTCAAATTGAAAGTAAATAAATTTGAATAGAATTGAATGTGGATTAGATTTAAATTAGTAAATGATAACTAATTAAAATTGAGAATGAATGTTGATAAAATCCAATGTGAATAAATCAAATGTGATTTAAAGTGAAAACCAATTCATTGAAAATTAATGAGAATATGAATATTTATTGATTATGAATGTTAATTGGTTGATGGTTGCATTTGTTGCTTTAGTTGCATTTGCTATATTATGTAGTAGTTATGTTGATATATGTTGTATATCGATACTATGCTTTATATACATGATTCTCATGTTGTTTGTTGAGTTTAGTAGGTGCGGATCGCGTTCGCTTCGCATTTGGAGTTCGCTTTAGCGCTATATTAGCCGTATATGCTTGCTAATAAAATAATAAGGTACATATCTCGGATTAAATATCGTACTTTTACGCTTTTTTCCCTTCGGGATGCCTCATTACTTGATGAGATGTATATTTGTGATATATATATATACTGTCATTTTTTTTTCGGATCGAGCCGCGCAAAGGAGACTATGGCGAATTTTTCCGAAAATTTAAGGCGTTAGAAAAATTTGAGAAAATTTGGAAAATTTTTTGAAAACTTTAACTTTGATTTTGGAATTGAAAGTTAAATGATATAGTTTGTTTTTGAAAAGATAACTAAGTATGATTTGAAAACTTAGTAAAGATTTATAAGAAGTTTAACTATGAATTTGGGAAAATTAATAAATTCTATAACCTTTCTTACTTGTAATTTCGAGGACGAAATTCTTTTAAGGGGGAAAGATTGTAACGACCCAGAATTTTTATTAATTTAAATTTGAATATTTAATTAATTTTAAATATTAATAAGTGAATTTATAAGTCAAATAAATTTTTATTTGAATTATTGAATTTAATTGAATAATTAAATCGATAATTTAATATGTTAAATTATGGAAATAATTGAAAATTGAGTTAAATATGATTGAAAATGATTTTTAAAATTTTATTTAATCATATTGAAGTTAGAACGATATTTTAGAACTTTTAAAATCGAATTAAAAGTTAATTTGTGAAAATTGAATATTTTAATATTTAATAATCGACTGTAAAATAGCCAATTTTTGAACAGTCTCAGAATTGAACGAAACCAGTTCCATTGGATCCGTAATAGTTAGTTATTACCGGATTTCAATTTTCGTGTCAATCGGAGCTATCGTTTGATCGTGGCAGCTCGAAACGCATCGAATCGTTTTTAATTTAAATTTGGCGAGTCAAAATAGCCATTTTTCAAAAAGTCTCGGATTTCGACGAAACCAGTTTCATCGGATCCGTAATGTGATATTATTGTAAGGTTTCAAATTTCAAGTCAATTGGATTTACCGTTTGTCCGGTACAAATTAAAACGCCTAGAAATCGATTTAAATCGGTTTAATTTAAATCGAACGTTTTCAGCCATAACCCGCACAGATGTCCGAATTAGCTTTCGAAACCTATTCCATTGTGTCCGGAACGCGGGGTAAACCTTAGAAACGCTGGTTACGGCGTCTAAATCGGAGTTCGGAATTTACAGATGAATAGTGTTCGAAAATTCTCTATAAATACACCTTAAAATCAAAAAAAATAAAAATAAAAAGAAACCAAAACCCTAATTCTAATGGTAGCCGCCAGTTTCATATGTATGGCCAGAAACTCATGATCTCTCCCCCTCGATTTCTTCCAATCCATCAGCAATTAGACGAAACTTCCAACTAGAAAGTCGTAGAGCACATCGAGATCTTGAAGTTCAACGGTGGAGATGTGTTTTGGAGCAACATGGAGTGAGCAAAACGTGGCCGTTTGCATCAGATTTCGCACGCGTTTCAAGGAGAATCTGGTGGCCGAGCTTCGTGTGCCTGAGGCCGGACGTGGAGGAGGTGAGTGGCTTCGATTTGGGGGTGCTTGATCGTGTTCATGTCGCTTGAATCGGAAGTAAAATCAAACCCTAGTATTGATAAATGGGTTCGGCCATATGCGTGTTTACTGGAGCAAGATTTACGTGGAGAAGATGGAGAAGGGGCACGGCCCAGATTTGCTCAGGTTGGATCCAAGGGTTCAGAAGCTTAGGGTATTAAAATCTTTAATTTAGTTGTAAATTAGTTGATTTAAAATCGAGTAAACTTGTAAAATCAATAACTTTTTCATACGAGGTCGAAAAAATGCAAACTCAGTTGCGTTGGAATCGTATGGACGAGCACTACGCGATGGAGTTAGTTTGGAGTCGTTTGGAGTTAGTGAGAATTTCGGGTAAAATTAAACGCGCGTTTAATTTTATTCGAAATAAAAGCTGAAACGGAATTTAAAATCAAGGTGAGAACTTCTCACTCAATCGAATAGATTTCGATTTTATTTTAAATAGTTAGATTTAAAATATTTGAATGCATGTTTGAATGATGACTGTAAATTATTGATTGTTAAAATAGACATTATACGCCGTTAGTAAGCGGATGTTATTTAATAAAAACATATACCACGAATATTTCATAAACAGTGAAATTGGTATTATATATAATATCAATATATATATATTGGCATATGTATATATTGCAGTTGTTGATTTCCCGCATTTTTTGTTTAGCGGATGAGACCCTATTGCGCCGTTATTAAGCGGATAATATTTAATAAGAACATATACCGCGATAATTTCGTACTGGAGCGAAATTGGTATTGTGCTAATGTTTTTGGATGCAGGAAAACAGGTTGGAGGGATCCAACTGGATTCCTCAACAGTTTTATTTAATTTCAGATATTTTGATATTTGATGGATTTTCATATTGATATATGATATCGTTGTAGTCGTGATTGACTATTTGGTGTGTAGCATCATTGGACCCAGATTTGGGATTTTGAAATGTTTTTAAAGTGATTTTTGAAAATATACTATATTTTTGGAATTGATCCATTATAAATAAATAAACGTTATAATTTTTAAAGTTATAAAAATTATGGTTTTTGTGAAATATAGTTAAAAAGAGCTGATTTTTAGAAATACGATTAAAAGTCGATTTTTGAGAAATATGAATTAATGACTTTATAAAATAGTTTAAACTGGATTTTTGAATTTATTATTTAAAAGTTTAAATATAGGATTTATAAAATTTGATTATTTTATAAATCAAAATGATAAAATTATAAAGGAATTTAAAGTCGTTTTAAAAGAATAATATAAATTGATTTATATTAAGAGAGTTATAAATGGATATTTATAAATTGAGATTTAGACATTATAAAACGAGTTTTTATAAGTGTTTGAATGAAGTGAAAATGAATTTCATAAATGAATGAAATTTATAGAATTATAAATTGTGAAGTTATAAATAAAATTTATAAACAGTAAGATTTATAAATTTGGTGAAATTATTCGGAGAATGGATTGGTTAAATAAATGAATCTTATAAGTTATAAGATTTATAAATTGGAAAATCTTTAAAAGAACGATTTTGTAAATAATCGTTTTATAAGTAATTAACTTATAATGTGAACGTTTAGTTTATAATTTAGTTATAAACTGGAATAGGTTAATAAAGGAATTTATAAAAAGGAAGTTTTTATAAATAAATAGATATGGAATTTATAAACGTTGTTTTATAAATCCGCAAACGACTTATTTTGATAAGTTAATTGTTATAACTTATAAATGGAGTTATATTCACGTTTTAGACAGTGAATAATCCTTTAAGTTAAAGTAAATAGAAATGATGAAGTTTGTTAACGTAGTTTATTCACGTTTTTGAACAGTGAATAACACGTTAAAGAAATTGTTTAGAATGTGAATGTTTTAAATAGAATTAAAACGATCTAACGATGTTTTAAAAGGTGTTGTGATGCGAAACCATAGATTTCAACATTTATTGTTGAAATAGACGTTTTCGAGAAATAAAAGGAAATAGTGGACTATAACACTGTTGTTATAGTAAATGATTTCCGAAAGGAAATGTTTTGAATAGTATTGGGATTTATATATCTATTTTTAATTTCGAATCCCTATGCTAGTGATTTTGGGTTGTCGTAACGATGTTTTACGCAACATTCGTTTTGGCCCAAATAAATATGTTAAGTGAATGATTTCCTTAAAGAAAGAAATATATACTTAATTCGGTTTAAGTATATTGAATATTTTCTAAGTGTTGAAAATAAAAAGATTTGTGAATTACTTATTGAATAAGTATGGAATTGTTTTTCCAATATGAAGTGAATAACTAGAATTTATCTTTTTGAAGATAAATTGAAATGAAAAATTGAAATCATATGCATGAATATTTTGAAATATAAATTCATTATGGAATTTATATGTGAAAGGGAATTTGTTTGAAAATAAATGTTGATTTATTTTAAAGTGTTGAAATTATATATCTTGCAAAGATATTTTGGAAAATAAATAATTTGGAAAATTATTTGGAATCTGGTGATGTATGCATATCCATTGATAGTTCAATAGCCGACTATCAGTATTTCCCTTTGAATGGGTATTTGATGTGATTTGTTTGAATTTGAATGCACACTTATTTTTGAATAAGCGCTCACTATTCGGGTTAACCGGGAAAGGACCATGGGGTCGTATAACCCATTCCGAATATGTGATACGTCGTTGTGAATTGCATTTGAAGATCGGTGTTGAAGACCGGTATTTGCGAGAGCGATAGGATGACCTATCGATTGTTTCTGCACCGAGTCGCGCCGGTATAGAAACTCCCTAAGTGATGGGAAATCCGATCAGGATTGTGAATATCCGGATTGCAAGGACTTCTTTGTAAGTGCCTTCGGTTTTGTTCGATCCCGGAACAGACTTGTATGGATTGTATGCCTGACATTACAAGTTGAGATATAAAGCCGATTTCTTTCAAATATATTTCTGTTGGTGGCGGAGAATTTATTCTTTGCTTAACACCCTTCTTTGAGACGCATGTGCTCAAAGGTTATATAGTTGAAGTTATCAGCGATATATTCCCAGTTTGGTAATGTGACATGCTGAGTGATGCTGAAATGATCATTGTGTTGATTATTGTGATAGGATCATTTATTTGATCGTCTATCTTAGTGATCATTGTGTTGATCATTTGTTGACCCAAAGCATGGCTTTTGTATAAAGTATGTTTTTGTGGACGTGAATTCGTCGAGCCTCACATCCCGGAAATGGTCAAAACAGGAAAGAAGCAGCAAGGTTATGAGGGGTAGCGCCCTTTAGGATATGTGCATTTCCTTCTGGAAAAGGGTGGTATCATGGTATGGAGCCCAGATACTTACTCATGTTGAAACACTTTGTTTTTATGATTGTGTGAATTGATTAGAGAGCGCTCTCGGATAAAGGTCCCAAAGGACCGGGGGATGGCATATTCGGTCAGTTGTTACTCAGTTAGGGGTAACCCGGCCTTGTGTTGGTTGAGATCCGGTTTGGTTCTCGGGGATGTCCATCCAAAGGCATTCTCATGTGGCAATGGGAAGTTCCTTGGCCTGACCATTTGTTGGAAATCCAAAGAAACAATACGAAACTTGTACGGTTTTAGTTGTATAACCTGCTATGGAATGTGGCGGTAACCTGCTATTGAACATGGTTAGCTATAGTAGGCATACGATAATGGTCGTATGTTGGCTAAGATTTATATTCTACTTTCGAAATGAATTTTTCTCTACACTATGCACTAATAATAATATCAAATGTTCTTTTAAATGCGTATCAAGCATCTTTGACTATCATAAGGAGAAATCTCCTCCGATTCTGCGTTTACATTGTGTGTGTGTGCGGGAGGCCTTATGGTAGTCTCATTTTTAAAAGCATTTCGAATTGATTTAAAAATATTCCTCTATTTTGATTTTAAAGATAAATAAACTGTTTTGAGTTCTCACACCAGTCACATGACTGACTTGGAGTTTATTGTTTTCCTTCCTAAACTCTGGGTGCCCACCAATTTCCACACGGGCAGTCAAGAGTTAGGTTTATCAGGATATTCTGGATATTCAGGAGTTGCTGGAGGCAAGCTGGATGGCATGGCGTATTACTAGTTTATATAGTATTTCTTTTTCCGCTGCATTGTTTGATGTTGTATGTTGTACACTCTGATGATATGATGTAATGTAATGTATAAAATGTAATAACTGATAGTTCTTGGTTTAAAGATTTTTCATTTATTATTATATGTTGTTCCGCTGCGAATTGTGAGATTCTGATGTTGTTCTGTTGTTTCTTCCTTTCTGTCCCGTTCTATTTTTAAAATTCTTCTATCTTCTATTTTCTAATTCTCTGTTTTCTATTCTCTTTTTCTATTTTAAATTTTTCTATTTTCCTTTTCCTCTATTCTCTATCTTTTCTCTCTTCTTCTCTTTCTATCTTTTTAAATTCTTTTTAAACCCCATAACATTCCGTGTTTCCGGCCTTCGATTTCTCGGCAGTCGATAAAGTGAGTACCGATGTTGAATTTTCGGAAGTCGAAAATCTTTCGGACGTTACAATATATATATATAATATTATCGTTTTTTTGTTTTATACATACATACATACATACATACATACATATATATCAATTTTAAACAAATAATTTTTTTTCAAAGAAGAAACAAAACAAAAATAAAGCAAACCTTTTTTTTGAGAGGAGAAAGACCTAAAGCTTGAATAAATTAAACAAAAAAAAGAAGAAGAAAAAGGGAAAAAAAAGAAATAACGAAAAACAAAAGGATTAACTCCATTTAACAGCCCAGACCACTAAAACAAATACATTTACTAAAGCAATCAAATTCGCACCCAACTTTACAATCAAATTCAACAATTCGATTTCACATCCAAATCCAAAAATTCATGCGCTCTCAACCAAATCCACAAATTCAAAGTTAGACAAGGCGATTCGTGGTTGTGATGGAGGCTAGAAGCATGAACGTCTGCAGGCGATTCGATGTTCGAATTTGGATTCGTGTGCAGGTTTGGGATTGGGGAAGGTGAAGTGGAGACAGTCGCAAGGTGGTTCAAAGGTCGAGGGGAGGACCGCTATTGTGATTCGATGGCTGGCGTTCGATTTGGTCTGAGGAGCGTGGTGGTCATGATTTCATGACTGGGTTTTGGTGTTGTTGAATGGATGTATAGGAGTTCGATTGGAGTCTAACTGATTGTCAAAGGGAGGGTAGCGATTTCAGGCGATATGGGTGCTTGATTTCAGGCGATGTAGGTTCTGGATGTTGATGTGATAATTGTAGTGAGGGGACTGGCGATTAGGAATTGCAGCGGTGGTGGATGATGTGCACGTAAATGTGCATATTTTTACCACCATATTTAATATATTTAAATCAAATAAATGACCATATCGCTCTGATACCAACTGTGATTATCTACGTTACGGATTATTTAAGTCGGACATGTGTGGCTTATTGTCGATTTAAACCATCCAGAATGTGGGTCGTCACAGTGATTTTAAAATTGAATAATTAAAAATTGAAAATTTATTTGGAATTGGAAATTAATTTGAAATTGAGATTTAAATTAATTTAAAAATGGAAATTGGAATTGAAATTTATATGGAATCGGGATCGGATTTGTTTCAGTACAGCATGATAGGGGGTTCTTGCTTCACGTTTGGTGGCGAACGGAAGACTCTTACCCCTAGATGTCCCTAGAGGTAGTATAAGGCCTTGAGGGATTGGTTACAAGTCGAGAGGTTGGCCATAAAAGCAAATTCGAGGTACCACTGTGAGCCACGGAGGAGAGTGGCCGTTGTCGATGGTTGCAAAGCCTTGATATTTTAACCTGTTTAAACCAAAAATCAAATTATTTCAAATCGTCACATGTTCATCTACATATAGAAGCAAAATGGTCATTTGTATGCATTTATTAATTTGAGAAAATTTTCTTGGAATTTTTTTTGTTGTCTTGTAGAAATTTTAGTGAATTTTACAAGTGGCTTCATTAAGATATGCATGCACAAGAGTGAATACAAATGAATGAAGATGGAAATAATTCAAAGTGATGATCATGGAGGACTGCACTTACCTACCTACCTTAATGTTCACTAGGAGCTAATGCACATGCTAAAAGGCCATTAAATCTTCGTGCACACTTAATGGATGATTATTTGAAGTTAATGATAACTTGTCTACCACATTTTCTAAGAGGATAGTTTGGGTATCTCCCCAAAAAGTAAATTAGAGTTTTTAACTTGTATAAATACCCCTTATGCTTCATATAACTCCTCCTCCCTCTTAGGTTCTCTTCTCTTAGTTAGTTTAGATTGAAAATAAAATGAGAGCTCTCTTTCTTTTTCATGGCTACTTAGCCATTTTACTTCATGTAATTTTTCTGTTATTTCTTATGCAATTTAATACACGCACGTTTCCTTTACATCCTTACTTTCATGTTAGTAGTGTAGATCTACATTTCATGCAAGTATATTAGTTTTTCCTTTCTTTTTGCCCTCTTTTTCCTCTTGTTTGTTTCACGTTGTTTTCTACATTTGTGTATTTGATAACAAATATAAGGCCATAATCCCTTCAATTTAGGGATAATGAAGCTCTCTAGTATACATGTGTAGGACCGATTTCACCCTAGAGGGGGGGTGAATAGGGTGATAGTGTTAATTATAAAAATTAATCGCGGAAGCTTATAAAATATTCAATTCAGATCACAGAATAGCAGCACAGATATCGCAGAATATAAATAACAGAAAAAACAGAACAACACAGAATTTACCCAGCTTCGGCAAAACCCTGCCTACGTGCTGCCCCCAAAGTTTCTACTAGAAATTAGATAGTCCCTCGCTTACACACGTAAACTCGCTATACCCGCTATTGACTAATCTTACTCTACGCTCAAAACCTTGCCACAACTCAACCACCGAGTTGCGAATTCTCAAGCTACGCCACGTAGCTTGTGCCCTAGTCACACGACTAGAAATTTAAAACGGTTTAAAAATAAAATACAATTAAAAACAATTTAAATAAAATAAAACGCTATTTAAAAATAAACTAAAGCCTTATAATAAAACAAGGCCGGCCCCTATTCACTTCTTCAACCCGTTCCTTTTTCTTTTTATTTGCTCCGTTCGTTGTTTTGAGATAGCGGCGGCTTTGTCCTTCAATCCAGATTAGGGCTTTCGTTCGTGCGATCCAGTTTAGGGTTATTGGAGAATTCAACTGATTTGTTGGTTGATTGCAATCGTTGTTCCTCTGATTTGCTTCGGCAATCGACCGTATCTTCGATTTGAACACGACTTCTTATTTGATCGAGTTCGACTGCAAATTGGTATGTGATTTTTGCTTTATTGCTTTAAGTTAATATTCTTGAACTCAATGATCGATTGCTTGTGATGATTAGGGTTATATATGCGTTCGAACTCCTTTATCTTCGTTCGTATAAACTTATTTGAATTTGTCAACTGATACTGCTTTGATCGTTGATTTTCGAATGGATGTTTATGATTAATTCTGACCTATTCATGTTACTTGAATAACACGGCTTTAAACCGTGACTTGTTCAATTTGCTTGACCAATACGCCGTTAATCTTCACTTGGTTCGATTTGCTGATTGACTAGGCTTCGGCTTGATGCTGAATAATGTTTGACTTCGACTTGGTTTTTGACTTGTTCCAACTTATCCATGGCTTTAGCTCCGATCATATTTCTGTTGATTTTATTCTCATGGTTTCACGTTTCTTGATTGCCACGGTTTTGAATTCATTTTCGTGTTGACTTGATAAAGACACGGCTTTGATTTTGTGACCCTCATATATGTGTATGCATACTGGTTACATTCTTGGTTATGTATCACCATATATCAGCAGTACTTTGGCATTGACTGGTTTCATGAATTACGTGAATTTTTGGTCATTTTCGTCTCTGGCCATATCTGTGTTCACCCCTCTGCTATTTGCATTCTGGTCTGACCTGCACACTTGTTTATGCTTGAACACTGCACTTGTATATATATGTATATTTGTTATCATTGATTTGTTGTGCTTGCTGTATCTTGTAGTTGCACTTCTAGTTGGATATGTTGGCACTGGGATATAACTCGAACTGTTTTGATGTTGCATTTACTTATTTGAATTTGCACTGTTTCTGACTTTAGTCTTGTTTCATGTTTGAGGCTGTATTCATGTCTCAGTGCTTTTTCATTTCCTCTCTAGTTAGCATTCTGTAATTGCCACTACATCACCATTGTTGCAAGTGTTCTTGCTTCTGCATATTGTTGTATCCATGTGCCACTGTTTGTACTGTCATTGTGCTGTAATCTCACTTCGAATTGCATACACTTCATGCAGTCTTCAGATTGTACTTCTGGAGCTTGTATAATTTGAGTTGTAGCTTGATGGTTTTGTAGTTGTAACTGGACATTTGAGTTTGTTGCTGTGTTGATTTGAATTGTTGCATGGTTCTCTGACCTTGTTGCCTCTGTTCATTTGCCGGTTAGCTTGCATCTGCTTGCTGTTGTTTGGATATTGTGGCATGTGGTCTTTGCAAACTTGTTGCATTCATGTTCTTCACTTGGTTGTTGACACTGGTCTGGTTCATCTCAAAAATTTCTGTGCCACTTTCCATGTGTTCATGTTGCTGGACTTGTTGTTGGCATGTGCATGTTACCTTGTTCACTGTGTCACTTCGGTGCATATGTTTGCACTGCGCATTACCACTGTAACACATGTTCACCAATGCATGCTGTGTACTTTGATGGAGTTTTGATTTGTCGAAGCTTTGCATTCATCAAGTTGCCTTGTGTTGAATCCAGTTTCAAAACTCGGATTTGACCTTGTGCTCGTGTCGTGATTTAATTTATGTTGCACCTGAGTTGAATCTTGTATTTGGGTTTGACCTGTGCTTACCTGTCCCTGTAGCATTATCAAGTGTATATATCGGTGTGCACGGCCTTGTGGCATATACAGTGATACACTGTGTATGTCACAAGTTGTTCGTGTATGATGAATTCAAATTTAAATTATGACGAACAACCCAAATAACTGAGGCAAATTATATTTTCAAAAATCATGTTTCATTTTATATTGCAAAAATATTTCTTTTTCAATTTTACTGCGTTAGTTTAAATTTTTGCAGATTGCTCAGATGCTGGATTCAAACTGGAAGGAAGTTGAAGATAAATACAAGTGTGAGTGATATGTAGTGAGGACATTTGTAAATGTGAAATGTGATGTAATTGTAATCAAAGTTGTATAGTTATAGTGAGAGCTTGAAATTGTACTATTCAAAGATGTAATAAATATTTGTTTGAATAAAATTTCCGTTTGAATTCAAATTCTGTGTTATTTAATTTATTCAACAAATATTTATTTAATCTGTGAAAATAAAATAGTATATTAACAAATACATTTAAACGAATGTATATATATTTATTATCATCAAACAAAAATCATATAAGCGCATATTCAACAATCTCCCCCTTTTGATGATAACAAACATATATTTAAGATTTTAAATATGTTAAATGTATTTGATCATTGATATATCCTAATTTCTCCCCCCATTTAAATGCTTCCTCTCTACACAAAGCTCCCCCTACATATATGCATACAAATAAAAATATGCAAATGAGCCTAGATGCAAATAGAAAATTATTTGACCTTTGCTTGATTTTATTTGACAAAATCTTAACTTTTCTCTCCCCCTTTTGTTATCAGCAAAAGAATAATAATGTTAGAGAAAATAGAGATAAAGTAATCGATATCAATCCAACATTAAAACTCAAGTGAATATAAATATTAAATTTCGATAAAAAGTCAAACAAAAATCATAAATGTTTTGTTAGACGCATATTCCATTTTTAGAATGATGGAAATGATGTCATCATATAAAACCATACAGTTGTGTCTATTTGTGGTATATTTATATCAGGAATTTGAATATCTACTAACCATGCATAACCGTTAGGAGTTTTAAATGAGATTAGTAGTATTCCAATTTTATTTTAAAAAAAATGAATTCAAGTATCTTCTAACCACGCATAACCGTGAGGACTTTTAAATGAGATTAGAATCAGCTTGTTTATTTTAAAAATCAACTTTTGATATGCGTTCCATACATGCATAACCGTGAGGACTTTTAAATGAGCATGGAAGCACATAACAAATTCCAAATAATTCACCCATGCATAACCGTGAGGACTTTTAAATCAGAGTGAATACTTTGGTATTTATTATTATTATTATCCCTTTTTTTTAAAAAAAAATATGAAAATAAAAAACGAATGATTCCTGTTCAAAGTACCACATATCGACAAACTATATAGAATTTTGATGAGTGATGGTCGTTAGAAATATGATAGATATAGAGATGGTCATGGAATTTTTACCAACAAACAGTTTTATAATTCTTGTTTAAATTTCTAAAGAAATTTATTAATTATACCGTCTCGAGTCATAATATTTAATCAATATTAACACTCATCATTTTTTCAATCACTATTTTTCTTTTCGATAAACATTAAGGAGTCAGATTAGTCAAAATAGTCATTTAAAATCAAATTCAAAAATAATTATGAATTTTTTTTTTTTTTTCAAAAATGACTAATCTGAAACTATGGTCAAAAATGATTTTCTCCGGGGGGTTTTAAAAGAAAATTTTCTGCTATTTTAAAATTATTTGAAATGAAAAATATGCAGATATTTTCTTTGAAAAAACGATGCAGTTACTAAATGTCTCAAAAATCACGTTCAACTAGTAATTTTTCTATCAACTAGATTTCCAGTGTAATCTGCATCTGAATTTCTCTTTCACTCAAAAATTATCATCAATTGAATTTTATAGACCAAAACATGAAGTGTGCACCAAAAATTTCAAATTCAATTTTAACAACAATTTAAATGACATTCTTTTGAATTTGAAATGAAGCCGTGTAAATAATCAAAAAACCGTGAATATAGAGTTAGCCGAATTATAACCAATTGTATTGTCCAACAAAACACTATTTTTAATCCAAACTGATATATATGAAGTAATTCAAAGAATCTAGAGATTTTTATAGTGTTTTTGGCATAAGAATATAATTAGCCAACTATTTTGAATAAGTCAGAATCATCATCTTTTCATCATCTCAATATTGGCTGATTTTAATTCAGAAAACGGTGCAGATTATCACATTTAATATATCGTTTAAAACATACCATTACCTGTTTTACCTTTACGATATTTTTCGTTGTTGTCCGTTGTGATTCTGTCACCTTTATACTAGGCTAAGGAACTTTGCTTTGTCGTCCGTTGTGTTTCTGGAACAGCCAAAAATCCAGAGAACATTATTGTTGTTCCTTAGCCTGCCACCACACCTACACGATGAAAGATTTATGTGACCTATTTGTTTTTATAGGTCCATGGTTGTTAGTGGCAGAAAATTTTGAAAAACAATTTTGTGGAGACCCTAAACTATTTATAATTGTTCCCTTCGGCGCCCAAATTTGTTTAACTTTGAGAGATTTTATATTTGTGCCTTTTGGAACCCAAATCGGTATAGTTTTCACATGTTTGGGTCTATACCAACAATTATTGTGATTGTGTCCATATTTTCTACAAATCGTGCACATTGAATTTTCTTAATTAATCTTGCTTTCAACAATTTTCGAACAATTATATCCAAGTCCTTGTCTAACCGTATTAACAGTTTGCTTTCCTAATAGCATATTCAATGATTTTTCACTTTTTGAAAATTTATCTAAAGTCGTTGACAATTGTTGGACTTGTGTTTTGAGAGATTCATTTTTGTTTAACGACTGTGTGCACTTTTTAATAGAATTCTCTCTCCTAGTATTTTCATTCTCTTTTAAAATCAGAATTGCATTTTCAAGTGATTTTATATTGATTTCTAATTTTTTAATTTCTTCTTCGAATGTTGGACACTTATCACACTTAGGGATCCTACTTTGATAGGTTTTAACTAATTGATCAAGTTGTTTATTACATTCTATCAAAGTATCCTTTTGAGATTCAAGTTTGGCGTATTTTTCCCTAAGTCGTTCAAAACAACCGTTTACTTCATGAAAATATATAAGCAACTCAGAATGAGTAAGTTTTGATACCTCACTTGGCTCGTCATCGTCACTGTCAGTTGTATCACCTCGAAGACACAATTCTGCCATTTCGCTTTCACTGCCAGTGCTTTGATCATTCTCATCTATTTCATCCCAAGTGGCTGCAAAACTTTTCTTTTTCTGTTTCTTTCCATGGCTGAATTTAATTTGTGGACAATCGGGATTGATATGGCCGAGTTTGTTGCAATTATAACAAATAATCTTTTGTTCTTCTGAGTAGTCTAGTGCTTTGGCTATTCTGCTTTTTGCTTTTTGAATTCGAGCTGAATTTCCATGTTTCTGATTTCATTTTTTGAATTTCCTTATTAACAGCTCTAGTTCTTCTGCACCATCATCATCGTCGTCATCATCACTTTCGGTTGTTCCTTTGAGCGCTATTGATTTCTTTCGAGTATCTCCTCCTTTACGCTCTTCCTTGAATTTCATTTTTAGCTCATAAGTGGTGAGATTTCCGATGAGTTCTTCGACTTTCATTTGTTTCAAATCTTTTGATTCTTGAATGGCAGTCACTTTTGCTTCAAATTTTCGTGGAAGGACTCTAAGGATTTTTCGGACTATCTCCAACTCTGTGTATGATTTTCCAAGAGCTTTTGATTTGTAAACGATATTGGAAAGTCGTCCATGCATCTCTTTGACATTTTCTTCCTTCGTCATTGTGAAGTTCTCGTATTCGCTGCTTAGCATGGCAAGGTGAGATTCTTTGACTTGAGATGTTCCTTCGTGAATCACTTCTAGTGTGTGCCATATTTCCTGTGCAGTTAGACAATGTGAGACACGATTAAATTCAAATTGATCCAATGAACAGATAATAGAATTCATAGCTCTAGCATTAGCATTTTGTAATCTATTTTCTAGATCTGTCCATTGATCTTTTGGTTTCTCTATTTCCTGATTATCTACAGTTATAGTTGGTATACTATAACCTGTCTCAAAAATATTCCAAGCGTCAATGGTTTTCAGAAAAATTTGCATTCTATTTTTCCAGTAAGCATATTCACCATTGAACATTGGTGGTCTAACTATGGATTGACCTTCTACAAAAGCATTATTAAAAGAAGCCATTTTAAAAATTCAAATTTTTGAAACAAAAATTGATTTTTTCAAAAAAATCGAATTTTTAAAACAAATGTTGACTTCTATTCCTAGCTCCGATACCACTTGTAGGATCGATTTCACCCTAGAGGGGGGTGAATAGGGTGATAGTGTTAATTATAAAAATTAATCACGGAAGCTTATAAAATATTCAATTCAGATCACAGAATAGCAGCACAGATATCGCAGAATATAAATAACAGAAAAAACAGAACAACACAGAATTTACCCAGCTTCGGCAAAACCCTGCCTACGTGCTGCCCCCAAAGTTTCTACTAGAAATTAGATAGTCCCTCGCTTACACACGTAAACTCGCTATACCCGCTATTGACTAATCTAACTTTACGCTCAAAATCTTGCCACAACTCAACCACCGAGTTGCGAATTCTCAAGCTACGCCACGTAGCTTGTGCCCTAGTCACACGACTAGAAATTTAAAACGGTTTAAAAATAAAATACAATTAAAAACAATTTAAATAAAATAAAACCCTATTTAAAAATAAACTAAAGCCCTATAATAAAACAAGGTCGGCCCCTATTCATTTCTTCAACCCGTTCCTTTTTCTTTTTATTTGCTCCGTTCGTTGTTTTGAGATAGCGGCGGCTTTGTCCTTCAATCCAGATTAGGGCTTTCGTTCGTGCGATCCAGTTTAGGGTTATTGGAGAAGTCGACTGATTTGTTGGTTGATTGCAATCGCTGTTCCTCTGATTTGCTTCGGCAATCGACCGTATCTTCGGTTTGAACACGACTTCTTATTTGATCGAGTTCGACTGCAAATTGGTATGTGATTTTTGCTTTATTGCTTTAAGTTAATATTCTTGAACTCAATGATCGATTGCCTGTGATGATTAGGGTTATATATGCGTTCGAACTCCTTTTATCTTCGTTCGTATAAACTTATTTGAATTTGTCAACTGATACTTCTTTGATCGTTGATTTTCGAATGGATGTTTATGATTAATTCTGACATGTTCATGTTACTTGAATAACACGGCTTTAAACCGTGACTTGTTCAATTTGCTTGACCAATACGCCGTTAATCTTCACTTGGTTCGATTTGCTGATTGACTAGGCTTCGGCTTGATGCTGAATAATGTTTGACTTCGACTTGGTTTTTGACTTGTTCCAACTTATCCACGGCTTCATCTCCGATCATATTTCTGTTGATTTTATTCTCATGGTTTCACGTTTCTTGATTGCCACGGTTTTGAATTCATTTTCGTGTTGACTTGATAAAGACACGGCTTTGATTTTGTGACCCTCATATATGTGTATGCATACTGGTTACATTCTTGGTTATGTATCACCATATATCAGCAGTACTTCGGCATTGACTGGTTTCATGAATTACGTGAATTTTTGGTCATTTTCGTCTCTGGCCATATCTGTGTTCATCCCTCTGCTATTTGCATTCTGGTCTGACCTACACACTTGTTTATGCTTGAACACTGCACTTGTATATATATGTATATTTGTTATCATTGATTTGTTGTGCTTGCTGTATCTTGTAGTTGCACTTCTAGTTGGATATGTTGGCACTGGGATATAACTCGAACTGTTTTGATGTTGCATTTACTTATTTGAATTTGCACTGTTTCTGACTTTAGTCTTGTTTCATGTTTGAGGCTGTATTCATGTCTCAGTGCTTTTTCATTTCCTCTCTAGTTAGCATTCTGTAATTGCCACTGCATCACCACTGTTGCAAGTGTTCTTGCTTCTGCATATTGTTGTATCCATGTGCCACTGTTTGTACTGTCATTTTGCTGTAATCTCACTTCGAATTGCATACACTTCATGCAGTCTTCAGTTTGTACTTCTGGAGCTTGTATAATTTGAGTTGTAGCTTGATGGTTTTGTAGTTGTAACTGGACATTTGAGTTTGTTGCTGTGTTGATTTGAATTGTTGCATGGTTCTCTGACCTTGTTGCCTCTGTTCATTTGCCGGTTAGCTTGCATCTGCTTGCTGTTGTTTGGATATTGTGGCATGTGGTCTTTGCAAACTTGTTGCATTCATGTTCTTCACTTGGTTGTTGACACTGGTCTGGTTCATCTCAAAAATTTCTGTGCCACTTTCCATGTGTTCATGTTGCTGGACTTGTTGTTGGCATGTGCATGTTACCTTGTTCACTGTGTCACTTCGGTGCATATGTTTGCACTGCGCATTACCACTGTAACACATGTTCATCAATGCATGCTGTGTACTTTGATGGAGTTTTGATTTGTCGAAGCTTTGCATTCATCAAGTTGCCTTGTGTTGAATCCAGTTTCAAAACTCGGATTTGACCTTGTGCTCGTGTCGTGATTTAATTTATGTTGCACCTGAGTTGAATCCTGTATTTGGGTTTGACCTGTGCTCACCTGTCCCTGTAGCATTATCAAGTGTATATATCGGTGTGCACGGCCTTGTGGCACATACAGTGATACACTGTGTATGTCACAAGTTGTTCGTGTATGATGAATTCAAATTTAAATTATGACGAACAACCCAAATAACTGAGGCAAATTATATTTTTAAAAATCATGTTTCATTTTATATTGGAAAAATATTTCTTTTTCAATTTTACTGTGTTAGTTTATATTTTTGCAGATTGTTCAGATGCTGGATTCAAACTGGAAGGAAGTTGAAGATAAATACAAGTGTGAGTGATATGTAGTGAGGACATTTGTAAATGTGAAATGTGATGTAATTGTAATCAAAGTTGTATAGTTATAGTGAGAGCTTGAAATTGTACTATTCAAAGATGTAATAAATATTTGTTTGAATAAAATTTCTGTTTGAATTCAAATTCTGTGTTATTTAATTTATTCAACAAATATTTATTTAATCTGTGAAAATAAAATAGTATATTAACAAATACATTTAAACGAATGTATATATGTTTATTACCATCAAACAAAAATCATATAAGCGCATATTCAACAACATGTACAACATTTTGATGTTAATGTTCTCTTTTAGTGCTTAATGGAAACATTTGAAGCGGTTTAACTTGTTGTTTTTTATTTGAATTTGATAGCATATATTGTTGATACCAAATAGGCTATGCTTAAACAATCACAAACAATAATTAGCTCTTCATTACATATGATGATCGTAATGAAGTGATTGTTGAAATTAAAATTTAATGGCCTATATTTCTAAACAATAGCTAATAGGTCATGCTTAAAATAGATTTTGCTTTCAACTTTGTTGTCATATTTCATGAGAGTTAAATGTGTGTTAGTGGTTGCGTTATAGTTTGATGGTTTATACTGAGGTATTTAATAGCACAAATATCTCATACTTATGATAAGCACACCAACTAATTACATTAATGACAAGTAAAGAGAGATCATAACTTCATTTTGTTGATTTATGTGGCCTAGGAAGTGGTAATTGCCTCTAAATTGCCTTCACACTCTCAAATTTTTATCTATTTTCTTTTGTCATTTTTTTTTTGCTAATCACTCTCAACTTTAGTATAATTTGATTGAATAGGAAATTTAAAATTAACAATTCCCTACGGATCGACCCGTACTCGCTATGTACTAACTTTTGTAAGCCGTACGCTTGCGGTTATTTTTAATTCAAAATTCGTTAAGCTATTTCCTAACTCGATAGACATTTAGCCGTCTGAACATGTTTTTGGCGTCGTTGCCGGGGAATTGCTTTGATTCTATTTTTCTATTCTTCGAATTATTTTTTTATTTAATTTTGGTGCGTTTATGTTTTGTGTGTGTTTGCTTTTTTTTAAAAAAAAAAACTGAAAAAATATATTTTGGACTTCTGTTTCATTCTTTGCGGTCTTGTGCTTTATTTAGTATATGTTTTACATTGTCTACTTGCATTGAGTCTGCATTTTAGTTTAATTTGTTCGCATTAAAAAGCATTTGTTCAAGGGTTATTGTGTCTGGTCATTTTTGTTTCTGTTTCATCACCTATTCGCTGTTCTCTACATTGCATCTGTCACCTGTTATATTGTATTTCATAAAATAGCCTTTCTTTGTTCAACTCAGAACACTGCATATACAAAAACAAAATTACATTGCATTTTTCATCACTGCTTTCATTCTCCATTTCCCTATTTCATCCTCCTTCCATAAACATACCCGGACCATCCCCTCTAAATTCTGCCATTCTAATCAATGCCTGTCACCACTTCATATACCACTGCCTCTTCAGAGCCTCAACTAAACTAGCAGCAACAGTTACATTCCAGCTCACAGATCCCATCCAACTTCTCCATTATTCACTGCTCTGCCACCATTGCATATACATACCCACAACATCAAAACTTCACCAGCTTCTGTCTCAACAACAACTTCATTCATCACTTATTTCGACAACCACTGTCCAACATCCTCACTGTGCCCGCATAACCAATTCATCCTCCATCTACTGAAACACCACAACTCATTCCACCATTTCACCACAACTCCAAACCACATCACATAATCCTCACTGCTTCACTACAGTTCAAAGCTACTGCCTTTCACGAACCACCATTCACTATGCCTTTCCTTCTACTGCTCTATAAGTACCCACTCGAGTGCATCATCCGCTACAACACTTTAGCTTCCCTCTGCCATCGAACTACCATCATTGTAACAGCATCACCATTGTCAATTTTCTATTCTTCCCCTACATTCTTCCTCAAACTATCATAAGCCTGCCCTGTCTAACATCTGTCCACCAATTCTACATCATCTCCAACCACAACTCCTCGAGTGACCATCAACTTAACCATCAAGCTGCATTACAGTCGCCTTCTTCATACATCACCACTACTAAAACCCATTCCCGCAACTCAAACAACTTTCTACTATCAAAACATATATAAATATGTGCATTTCACATTACCACTTGCCTGTGCATTTTATATAACCATCAACATTCTCCATCACTTACTTACAATATCAACCACTTATTCAACGTAGCTCCACCACCAGCCACAACCTTGCCTCCACCCAAAAACAGCTACTTCTCACAACAGTTCAAACTGTCCACCGAAACTGTTATCTCCAATTATAATTCAAGTTGCATATCATCCAACTTTTTCCATAACTGCCTGCCCATAACACTGTCACTTTGCCACTCACTTTCCATTAACATCACCAGAAACCACTTGCCAACAGAAACCACTTTCTAGTCACAACACAGAACTGACTACAGAACACCTCTATGCACTTCTCCCCTAGCAACTGTGCTACATCATATTCCAAAAATCAGTTGAGAACCAATAACTTAACATTCAACTAGACTCTCACGCAACAACTTCTTGAAATCAAACTTCAACCACAATAACCCCAATCGCCTCGTCCCCAAATTCAACCGCACGTAGCACCACCGTGACTTTTCAACAAACCACCAATCGAATAGAAAATCCCCAAGCGCGCCACCTCCTACAACTCACAATCAAATGGCCAAAACGACACCGTTATCGCCCCTCAATTCGAACGCCAAACCACACCGCAGCCTTACAACCTTCAACAAATCGCGATTGCCCTAGCCAAGCACTGAATCAATCATTTCGATTTCAAGATTCAAAACTATAATATTTGATTTTGTCGCTTGACTGATTGCGTTCTAATTTATTTTGGTTACGTGAAATAAAAAGAAAAAAAAATTCTGTGTTGGAGATTTTGATATGTGACGTGTTAATTTGGGTTGAGAATATTTGTTTTGGACCAGGTTTGAGTGTTTAAATTAGTGAAGTGTTAGTTTGACAATTGTTAGTGATTAATTTTAAATTGGGTCGGGTTTAATGCTTTAATATAATTTTCTTTTCTCTTTTTTTAGGTTTTTAGTTTGTTTTCTTTTTATTATAATTCGTTTAGTTTTCTTTGTGAAAAAAAAGTGTGAGTTGCTTCCAATTGGTTCTAGTTTGCTGTATTTTTCGTTTGTTTTAGGACTTCTTTCATATTAAATAAAAAATAGAGCCAAATAACCTCTTTTTTTCCTCCTGTTTTGCTTCTTTTGATTTCATTTGTATTGACTTTTCCTTTGTTTTAGTTAGTCCTTTGATATTAAAAAAAAATATTTAAATTTGTTTTGGTTTGTTTTAATTTGGTTTGTGTTTATTTGTTTTAAATATATATATATATATACACACACACACACACACACACACACACACACACACACACATAAATAATTGTATATATCTTTTTTTATTTTCAGGTTGTCAAAGCAGAAAATCACAAAAAAAGAAGACCCGCTTCCTAAAATAATCGCCTTGCTTTCTTGCTTAAAAGAAAATTTGCTGCTTTTAACCGCTATCTATTGTTTTTGTTTGCCATGAATTGTTGTTTGCTTGCATTTTGTAGAAATAATTTTTCAGAAAAAAAAATTCTTTCGTAGTTGCACTGTTAATACACGTATAATTTCAGTTTTGCATTTCATCTTAGATTTGGATTAATAATAATAACAGTTAGACATCGATAACACTGAATTGTATATTGACAAGTCGTCTTCTTTAGACAATTTAATTTCTTGGTGTTTAGGCTACGGCAGAACAATAACCAGTTATAAATATTATGGTGATTCGTAAATTTTATACTGAATTGTTCCTTTGAAGGTACTTAAATCTTCGGCTGCATTACTACGGTGATTCATGGGGCACCGACAAATCCTATTCGTTACCTGGCCGAGAACTATCTTGTTGATTTAAGACAAAGTTTGATTCTACAATTTTGGGTTGGATTAGAACATTTGTAATTAATCTTGCAATCATTTAGTTGCATTAGTTCATGCATATTTAAAAAATATTCGAAATCCAAAACTTAAAAATATTGTAAATATTCCTTAACTTTGCTTTTAAATCCTTTCTTTTGAATTTTTTTTAATCAAAAACAAAAATCTAAAATTTTTTTTTACTTATTTTTGTAGAAAAGCAAAAAAATTCAAAAAAAAATGCAAAACCTTTTCAAAAAACCGAAAAAAAAATCCAAAAACAAAACAAAAAAAATCAAATTTTCCTTTTGAAAAATAAATTCCTTTTAATAAATAATTTTATTTTATGAAATAAAGAAAAAAACATTCTTGGAAATGTCCAAGTTTCCATTTTCTTACTCGCCAGAATTTTCCAATAGTTGTGAAAATCAGAATAATCCATATAATTTCACACCAAATTCTTATGCATATTTCAATAACAACTATTTTTTAAACGATTCGAATTTTGAGCCACAGAATTTTCAAATGTTGACCAACCTTTAAATCATGAAACTAACATTTCGTCTTTACTCGAAATCTCTACACAACAAAATCAAATGATAAATGATTTGTGTAATTTTTATTTGTGTGATAACTCAAGTCAAAATTTTCAAAGTAATCAAGATTTGAATTCACTTCAAAATGCAAATGATTTCGAGTATAACCCATGCCAATTCAATTTTGAACTCAAAAATGAGTTTCAAAACAAAAACGAAAATGTAACTCACTTTTCAAATAATAATCTCGACTATGATACGAGTGAGAAAATTTGTTCACAACAAATCCAAATCGAAAATCCTCTCAAGTTAATAACTATAAATTGGATTTTGTTGAACAAATGGGCGAAATCTACAATGATCACATGAATTTATTGTTCGAAACGTATATGAAACAACATGAGAAACAAAACCAAATCCCAACATGTGACGACTCAAAGGATAATCCATCTTTTACCCAAATCAATGATTTTCAAATAACAATTATTGAAATGGAAAATGATAATTTTAATGAAGTTGTTGAAAATTCGGTAATTGAGTTGGATTTCTATTCTTTTGAGGGTGTGAAACTTGATTTAAAATTCGATCTTCCTTTTTTCGATTTCGAAAGTTTGAAAACAACCACTTTGGATCTTGAAAACGATATACGCAATGAAGTTGTTGATAATCCAACAAAGGAAGATGAATTTAATGAACACGAATTTTTTGGACTTTTCGAAAATGAGTTGTCGAATTCTAAAAGGGGAGAGTTAAATCATCATTTTTATTTTGAATTCGATAATTCTGAAGAAGTTTTCGATGATAAATTTGAATTTGAATTTGGTAAAAATAAACTTGAACTTCAATCAATTATTTTATCAACCTCGAAATCATCGAAAAGGAAATAATTTGTAAGATTTTTAATAAAACGATATTCGTTTTCCCCAATCAACATTCAACTTTGAAATCATATATGGTTTGGTTTTTCGAGCTTAAGCTGTGTCTTGCATACTTGATGAGACAAATGAATCATTCTTTGGAAGAACGTTTCATTTACTTTTTGAAGATATACTTTCTGATCTCGTGTAAATACCATTCATTTTCATGTAAATATAGGTCATCTTTTTATTTTTCTCCTTCTACCTGGGTTGACTATGGGGACACGGTCAAAATCAAGTGTGGGGGGAGACTCATCATCATTTTCGATTTTTCATGATTTATTTTTACCATTTCTTTCCAAAATTTAATAAACAAATTTCAAAAACAAAAAAATACAAAAAAAATTATTTAAGAATTTTTGATTTAGTTTTAAAGAAAAATTATAGGATAAATATATGGTTTTGGTTTATTAAGTTGAACTATTTGAAAATTTATAACAAAAATAAAAATGAAGTTTGATTACAAATAACAATGGTTTAGCTAGTATATAAGAAGATTCATATATATTAATTATGAAATACGTCCTAATTGAAAATCTTTATTTTAAAAAGTGGTTGATTTAAAGTAAAGATATAACTTTTTTTGTCTTCTAAGTTAAATGATGCTAAGATGATAGTGCGAAACTCTCTCCTCTAAAAAATAAAAAAAATAGAAAAACAAAAATAAAAAAATAAAAAATATTTCTTGTATATATGTATAGTTTTTAATAAACACCTAGAGCCATGTGTTCATACTCATGTGTTCACTCGCCATGCTCTGTGCCCTTCTCACATAAGCCCGAAAGACAATGCACGATCGCTATATCGGCCTCAGTTTATCTAAGTTAGGTGTGTGTATATAAAAAAAATTCTTTTATTAATAACGCCTACAGTGGATAAGTGTTCACGCTTGTGTGTTCACTCGCAACGCTTTGTATTCCCCTCACACAAGTCCACAAGGCAGTGCACGGGTAATATATCTAACTTTAGTTTATCTGAGTTAGGCATATATAAATATTGCAAATACTAATGAAATTTACACAAAAATAGAGAGAGTAAGAAAATGAAATCCAATCACTATTTTAACTTGTTTGATTTGACTTGTTATTGAAAAAAATGAAAATACCACTTTGATAAACTTTGATAATCAACTAAGGATCTATTTTATAGTTACACTGTATTATTGACTGAAACAACGAGTTAAACTACAGTTTATTTGTTATGATAACTTGATTTTGGTTGGAAATTTTGACAAGTAAAAGATCTTAAATTTCTCGATAATAACCAAAATCTATATTTAATTTATTCATGTTAATTTAAAAATCAATCCTTCATTTGTAACCATTTTCAAAAACGTGCATTCATCTCTTTTGTAAATATAGCTTGCATTTTATAATTATTTTCACTTTGCATCTGTATTTTTTGGGTAGTATCCATTGAAAACCCTCACGAGACAACACTCGTCCTATTGGGGACACCTAAAAGTTTAACGGCTTATTGCATATGCTCAATGCAATCGTGCTCCCTACGAAAATGGATTTTTCTTGGTTTTTCTTTATTCGAGGATGAATAAAAAGATAAGTGTGGGGGTATTTGATGTGCACGTAAATATATATATTTTTACCACCATATTTAATCTATTTAAATTAAATAAATTATCATATTAGGTATTTTAACTTGTTTAAACCAAAATTCAAATTATTTCAAATCGTCACATATTCATCTTCATATAGGGGCAAAATGGTCATTTTTGTGCATTTATTAATTCGTGAAAATTTACTTGGAATTTTCTATGTTGTTTGGTAGGAATTTTAGTGGATTTTACAAGTGGCTTCATGAAGATATGCATGCACAAGAGTGAATACAAAGGAATGAAAATTGAAATAATTCAAAGTCAAGATCATAGAGGACCCCACTTACCCACCTACCTTAATGTACACTTAGGAGCTAATGCACATGCTAAAAGGCCACTAAATCTTAATGCACACTTAATGGATGATTATTTGAAGTTAATGATAACTTGGCCATCACACTTCTTAAGAGGGTATTTTGGGTAGTTTCCAAAAAAGTGAATTAACATTTTTAACTTGTATAAATACCCCTTATGTTTCATGTAACCCTCGCTTCTTCAGTTTCTTCTTTAGGTTCTCTTCTCTTTAGTACGTGACGAGTGTACACTTTGAAAATAATTTGAATTTTGGTTTAAACAAGTTAAAATATCCACTATAATCGTTTATTTAATTAAATAGATTAAATATGGTGGTAAAAATATGCACATTTACGTGCACATCAGTTCCATTGGCGAGGAGCCTTCTCCTTGATTGTAAACATAGCTTGTTATAAGTAGCTTTGATTCAAACACTTTCAAATTTTTGTGGAAAGTAATTTGATGCGGATTGCTGACATGACGCTTTTATATATAGCTTCTTTGATTCCTTTCATCTATCCTGACCATTCATCTCAGTCTTCGACTATCTAACCCATTAATTTTTAATACTTATTAAAAGGCTTTTGCCTTTGACAACTATTTCCCATGACCAACTTTTAATCTTAGCTGGACAATGGTCTTGATCTTGTCTTAAATTTAAATTCATGCTTTCTGATTACAGGCTATCAACTACTGAGTCTGGAGCTTAAGATCTCATTGAAAACTAAACAATGAGTCTCGGAATTACAATCCACGGAACTTTCTTCCTAAATATTCATGATTTGTACTTAGCGGAAATTATAGTGTAACACATGGCCCCTAAAGTTCACCTCATATGGTTGCTATGAGGTGGATTTTGGAAAGAATAGTATCGTATTATGCTTAATACTTGGCTTGTCTATACCGTTCCCATAATAAAGTTGATTTTGAGCTTTTGGACAAAATATTATTTTGAGAACTTTTGGTAGCATTTCTTTATTTATCCAATTAGTAAAGATATAACCTCTTCTACAGGGTTTTAATAACAATTTGAAATCGGTGCCAGAAGCGAAGCTTAGCTGGTTGCTTTGGTTAAGTGGTAAGTATTTAAAGGTCTTAATTACCGAAAGGTGAAAACATAATTTGGGAACATGAGGTTAAAATTTTTGAAAACTGCATTCACCACTTGAAACCATCTAGGTTAAGTGGTAAGTGAAAATATTTGGTGCCAAAAGGTGAAATCTAACTTCAGACCATAAGTTCAAAAATTTTGAAAACTATGCTCACCATTTGAAGTCATCTAGAATTAGGGGTAAGAAAAATTGTTTGGTGCCAAAAGGAAAAATCTAACTTAAGAACATGAGGCCAAAATCATACTTGCAGCAAGGAATTTGTAAACGATCATTCGGGATTGTACTTTAAAGAGACGGGTTCTGGTTTTGAATTAAATGTGAGTCCAAGTATCAGTAGTTGATTATTTATTTTCAAAACGCGCCTCTCTTTTCTTGCTCAAGGATGATCTAGCGTACGAGTAAATCTCTGGACATTCAACTTATAGGTAGTTGTTAAATGGGATCATCGATGAGAAAGACTTCTCTCTCTTCAATCTGCGCCGTTCTGATTAATATAAACAATCTTTCTTATTTCTCTTTTCTTTTTATCAGTTCAAAATTATGAAATCGCCATTGATATTTTCAAGCTTCCTTCTTCTTTGGATATCCATTCTCAAGCTAGTAAGTTTCATTTTTTGGTTTATTATTCTTACTAAGATCGTTAATGTAAGCATCGGTAATCTTCATTTTTTTTACTACTTTTTCAAAGATTATATTTGGATTCCTGCTAGCTTTAGCCTGCTTAATTCTTGTTCTTAGGAAAATACTAATGTTTCTTTTCATAATTAGATATCTTGCCCCCTTCTCATAGGTTATAAATGGATGCCCCTATCAAAACTCAACAAGATGTTGATGAGGTTTTGGCTTCTTATGGGATCACAGGAGTTAGGGTAACCGTTTCCCACTCCAAGATGCACTTCACTAACCCGGTAGAAGAGTATTTTGTGTGGTCCATATAACATCTAGAACATGGGATTCTCTTGCCTTTGGACCCTCTAATTATAGAGGTCCTTGAGTTCTACCACATTAAATCATTTCGACTTTTTGCTAATTTTTATTCAACCTTATTGGCTATGAAGATATTATACTCTGAAAAAGGCTACTGAGATGTGTCCGCAATGGAGATCAACTATATGTTCAATTTGCTAGAGTCTAAGTCCATTGGAAAACTTCCCATGTGCTTTATCAAATTCTTAAAGCCTTTTCCCTTAAAAGATCCATTTAGTACAATGCCACGACAATGGTTCTTTGTTAATGCCTCTGCCGATTGAATAGTTACTTCTTTCAATAATTTTGGTATGTCTCTAGATGTCTTTCTTTTTTTATACAAACAATTAAGGTCAAGCTTCCTTATTTTGCTGTATTTCAAATAGTAGACCTTAGAAGAGTGACAACTCTGCTATGACCATTCAATTTAAGGATAGGTATAAGGAGATCATGAAGATTCGGTCTCAATAGCGATACTGCCACTTAGTTATAACCGAACACAAACTAAAAGCTCAAGGCCAGATACCTCCCCGTGCTGCATTTGCCAAACTGAAATGTTCTAGGAAATTCCAAAAAGCTTATACCATAGTCATTGATAGTGGAGAAGAAGTTTAGTCCAATCTCGGGGAAAGTGAGACTGAGGGTTCTACATTTTAACCATTAAGTTTACTTAATCCATGCTCTCTGCATTAATTAGTTTTGATTCTAATTTTAGCCTTATCCCTTTTTCTCATTGCAGCGACTTCCTCTTTTAAGAAGGCCGACTCCCTGGATAAGAAAAAGAAGAGGTCTGTCTTGTTGTCCTCTGATAAAGGTACTATCGGCTAAAATAATCAAAAGGTTTCCTGGTCTCCCAAGTTTGAAAGCTCTAAAGGGAAGGGCTCTCATCCGCTTGCCAAGAAAACCAAGCAAGCGATTGATATTACAAGAGCTGCTTTTGTAGGCGATCTCTTCAATGCTATTACCAAAGCGCATTTTAGACATCCAACCTCTGCCCCGGTAATCCTAAAAACAATTGATATAGCCTTTTGGAAAGCATCAAAGTAAAAGTTCTTATGTAAGCTTACGATATCAATATGTTTCTTTACCTTTTTAACTTCTTTCTAGACTATTGCAGAAATCTCCACCCTTCAATATGGATGGTTGAAAATGAAGGAGACGATGGCTGCTTCTAAAGCAACGAAAATAGAGTTTAAGGAATTCAGAGCTAAAGTTCAAAGGGCGAATACTTAAATGGATGAATTAGGTAGAACTGTGGGAGAAAAGGATCTTACAATCGAGATCCTTGAGAAATCCTTAAAGGAAAGGGATGAGAGCTGGAGAAAGCATAGGCTAGGGTGGTTAATAAAGAACATTATATTACTAGAGATGAGCATGAGAGTGAGGCCAACAGATAGGCTTTCCAGGTTTTATTAGATGCTTATGCTCACAATCGAGATCAAAACATGACTTTCTCTTTAGCCTATCTTGGGAACAACGTTGCCATAGTAGAGGCTGACTTGGATAAGAGGTATGGGGAACATGAGAAGGAAAAAGAAACAGAGGCCATGGTGATAGATGAAGCTGAGACCCTGATAGAGAAGGAGAAGGATACAACTTCTTTTGACAAGGAGGTATGAGAGGATCATTCTGATGATACGCTTAATGAAGAAAACATTCTATAGCTTGTCCTTGTAATAATATAACTTTTGTGTTAATTTTTTGGACCAAAACTTTCTTGATGACCTTTTAATACTTAAATTTCCATCTAACCTTATAATGTATGACTTTCGTATGATATCCTAAACTAAAGTAGTCCTGTATAGTTCTTCTTTATTTCCCATTTTTTCCCTTTACTAGTCTTAAGTCGATTTTCCTTAGAGAGTACCTTTCCTAAGCTACTTAAAAAATCAGCGAGACTATGCTTCTCTTTACCAATCTTACGAGTACAAGTAGTCGAACTTCAAAATCTAAAAGTAACCCCTTAAGGCCTTTGAGATTAGAGCGATTTCCTTGAGTCGACGTTGGATCTAAAAATTAATAGATGCTTCTCTTCGAAGAGGAGTGAGCCCTTAATCAATATTTGATCTCAGGAAGTGTCGTCGTAATCCTTATTTGATGAAGGGGAGGAACTGGGAAAAGGATGACATTGTTAAATAATTCCTTCTGAGATCACGAATGTTAAGATTTTTTCGGAGATCCCCGACTTACCATCTTGGCTTGCTTATTTGGGAAGGATCTTTTCCTTTTGTTTCCATTCTTTTATCCCTTGATGTTCTCGATTTTGTAATTCAATCTTGGTAATACCACTTTTTTACTAAATTATTCGTCCTTCTCGGCTTATCCCTTGTAATATTTCCTTGGACGAACTGTATGTAAAAGAACTTTTTTCTTTTCGATTTTTTTCTTATGTTGTCACTTTATTTTGGGGGTGCTTTAGAATATTCTCTTTATGGGGTATGTTTTTCCCATGGTACACTTTTTTGAAACCATATCTCAGACACAACCGAGTTCTATTGTTGGATTCGCGTCCAGGGCTATTCTAGTGGCACAATCAGGATTTTCTTCCTTGTTTATTCTTGGATCGACTAGATTTTATTACTTTGGAACCTTTTCCTTGGATTCTAATCTTATTGGGAATCCTACCAAACCTAAACTTAGGCATGATACTTCTTGATCGTGGCTCACTATTATTAGAAATCTGTAACATCCCCCTACTTGGAGGCCCAAAACTAACGGTTAAGGATGTTGCAGTCATCCATAGTTCTAAACTTCAGCGACCAAATACGGCGGTGCTAGATACATTGATACATAGATCACAGAAATATGATATTTTTAAATATGATTGAAAATATAATTTCACATTCAATTCAAAAAATTTCATGTTCATTACATAATCCTAAAAGCATTACCACGTTTAGCAAAATATAATTAGTACAGATATGCCAAGAGCGACGTATGAAGATGCCCCCTTGGTAGATAGAGTATATAGAAGGATAATAAATCTTCCTTTACAAAAAAAATACACAGCGGAAAAGAAAATCTAAATAACTATTTGCATCCTGCATGCCTTTAGAAGCTTTATTCGTCAAAGAAGTAACCTTAAATCTCAAACTACTCAATAACAATTGAGTACCCGGGAGTTAAAGGGGAAAACATGAACTTCGAGTCAGATATAAAGTCTAGTGTGAATAATTATCTAACATCTCAACCCTTTTAGATATCTAGTGAGACCACCCCACTTAGCGTAATGGTTTTTTTTCCTACACTAGTATCCTAAAACCTTCATAAAACCATATACTGTACTCTTGCATCCACAATGGTTAAAACATACATTTTCAAAATATTATGATGATGTGCATACTTGAAAACAATTAGTATTTCATTCACAATTTAGTCAGAAACCCTGTCATAACTATAGTTCTAGGGTCACTATTAACTTTTTTATTTTCATGGGTTTACTAGTAACCTATAGGCTCCTGCCAGGTTAACTTAATAAATTTCTAAGTTCCCCTGAACCTATTTATAGTTCCAATAACTAATCACCTTATCCTAGTTTTCATAGGTTACCTAGGAATCTGTGGATTTATCCAGTAACTCGCTTCAATTCCTAGTTTTCATGGGTTGACAAGGAGCCTGCTGATACTTCCATTGGCAACTCTCTTATCCTACTTTTCATGGGTTTATTAGGAACCTATTGGCTGATGTCGATTCTTAATCCGGATATAGTTTTCATGGATTCATTATAATCCAATTAGCCCCTGCTAACTATCATAAATACATAGTTTTCATAGGTTAACTATGAACCTATTGGTTTCCCCCAATAACTACTTAATCATAGTTTTCATGGGTTTACTATGAACCTTTTGGTTACCTCCAATGACTACAAAGTTTAGGTATCCTATATTTTTTTCCACCCTGACTCCTTGAATGCAATTCTACTCATTTATGGGTTTAAATAATTTATATTAACTATTGAGTTAACCTAGCTGGTTCTTCTACCCTTTTTTTTCCCCAAAATGCAGCTATGGGTTTTCATGTGAATATATTCATATGTGAAGAAGCAAAACATCAACTTAACAATACCACTCCTATAGGTTTAAGGTCCTTGAAATATATTTCATAAAACATAGTCAACACCTTTAACTTACTTCTTCAAAATTACATTCTTAATATCATTACAAAACCCTTTTATATAAGCCGTGGGTTTTCCTTAAAAAAAAATGAGAGGATGGGTTTTCAAAACTTTCGATAACTATTGGAAATCAAACCTTTCAAAACCATTGGAAATCAAACCTTCCAACAACATTAAAACCTTAGACATCCAACTTTACAAACGCTTCAAAACATTGCCTTAGAAAACCTATGGGAAACCTTCCATTTAAAACCTTCCAAAACCATTCAAAAATTAGAACCTTTTGACCTTGTCAGAAGCTACCTCTCGAACCCTTCAAAAGCTACCTTTCGACTCCTTCGAAACCATTCAATAAACAAAACCTTCCGAAAGCATTAATCTTATTAAATAGAACCTTTCGCAAACTCGTTGGATTCACTTTAAACATGTGGAAAATCTACTTTTAAAACCATTTGACTTCATTGGAAGCAACCCTTCAACCTTGTCGAAAGGTCTGTTTTGAAAGCTTTAAAACAGATCTTTGAAACAATAAGCTTAAGCCTTTAAAACACCTTCTTCGAAAGCTTGGGTTATACTTCAATAATAAAACAAGGGTAAATCATCTTAGTCGAGACTTTGATACCTTTTGAAAGCACGGAGAAGCGGATGGTTTTAAAAACAAGTAAACCATTCGACTTTGTCGAAAGCAATGACTTCAAAAGGTTGAGAAAAGCGGCAGTAACCTTTCGACATTGTCCAAAGGTTTAAAACTTCATTTTAAGTATTTGACTTGGTCGAAAGCAACCAAGTCGAAAGTTCCTTTTCTAAAGCAAGCATGTGTCAAACATACCACAACCTCTTTGGTAACCAACCTTTGGACTAAGTATCCTTCGACCTTGTCCAATTCATTACGTACCAAGCAACTTGATACCATATGCATTGGTTTGACCATTATGAGTGCTTTGATACCCTTTGTCCTTGTCGGTAGGTCTAGATTGGAAGGTTAGATGCCAAAAAGGTTGAAACATGGTAAAAGCATGATTTTCTTGTTTTTAACTTAAAAGAGCTAAATTTTCAACTAACCTGCCTTTGTTAATCAAATTATCATTGGTTAATAATACTTTTTAGAGAAAGTGCTACCAATAATTTCAGAATAAACAATAATTTTATTTTATATAATGCCCCTTCTCCTTAATTAAATATATAAAATATTTAAGTCTCATACCTTAAATAATTTTATATATTCGTCAAAACACTTAGAAAAATATGAGAAAATTCCAATAAATCTATTTTAATATGTTTACCAACATATAAAAAATCTCAAACCCAAATAACTACTAGTTTAGCTGTAAATAATTTATAACCCAATAAATCATTTTCCTCACTAGAAAATTTATATAAAATCCACATTAATTCAGAAAATTATGAAAATTGGAACTCATATCTAAAATATCATTTCTGACCTATATTTAAATTTTCAAGGTATTTGGATGTTATTTTATAGGGTTTTCATATCAAATATATCATAAAAACTAATATTAACATGCATAATTCACCAACAAGCGTATATACAACTTTAATCATTAAAACATGGCATATACTGGCGAAAACATTTTAGATCTAATATTGAAACCGAAAATCATAAGCAAATGGGATGTAGTAATTATTTACCATAGCTTTGAGATTAAAAGATATGAGATTTGATGTTGAATTAGTTGATTAACTTCCTTCTCTTGAATCCTAGCTCTTATCTTCCTTAAGAATAATAATGAAGGCCAACCTTGGTATATTTTAGTTTGAGTAAATTGATAATGAACGTTTGTATCATTCCTAAGGGTTTAGGGTATAATCATCTCCTATTTCCCATTGTGCCCTTCCTTATTTCCTAATACATTAGTTCATGTTGTTTCATTTGATCCATATTTAACATGGCATGACTACCCTTGGCTAAATCAAATGTCAACCTATCAACCTGCATATTATTTTATTTAATTTTAGATAATTAAATACCTAAATAATGTTATAAAAACATGGGGTGTTGCAAACTCCCCTCCTTAAAGAATTTCATCCTCGAAATTATGGTAAGGTACACGACAAAGCAATCAAAGTTAAAACATACCATTAAACAAATTAGAATAAGCATTCCTAATCCTGCTCTCAGTCTTCCAAGTACAGTCTCTAGCATCATCGCTCCACTAGACCTTTACTAATCTGATTGTCTTATTCCTTAACTTCTTCTCATCTCTAGCCATAATCCGAATCGACTTTCTAACGATAATCAAGTACGGCCCAACTACTAAATCCTCTAGCTTTGTAGGTTCTATAGCAGTTTTTGGGTCTCTAAGACACTTTCTAGATGAGAAATATGGAAAACCTTATGAATTCCTGCTAAACTATTCGCTATCTCCACTTTAAAGCGAGTTTCCCGATCCTCTCAACAATACGGAATAGGACAACGAATCTAGGTGCTAACATTACTGACTTTCCAAACCTAATCACACCCTTCATCGATGAAACCTTAATAAACACATAGTCTCCAACTGAGAATTTCAAGTCCTTTCTCCTTCTATCTGCATAACTTTAATACCTAGACTGAGCTTCCTTCATTCTAGCTTGGATCAACTCAATTTTCTCTGCACTTTTTTTCACTAAATCTAGACCAAGAATCAACCTATCCCCGATCTCTAACCAACTGACGTAAGAGTTGCATGAACTTCCATACAAATCTTCAAATGGTGTTATCCCAATACTAGTATGAAACTATTGTTATAGGAGAACTCGACTAAATGAAGATGGTCTTCCCATGATCCCCTAAAATCCAATACACAAGCTCTTAACAAATCTTCGAAGACTTTGTTAACTCTTTCTGTTTGCCCATCAGTCTGTGGATGGTAAATGGTACTCATGTTGAGTCTGGCTCCTAATGCTTCCTGTAGACTCTTCTAGAATCCACTAGCAAACAAATAATCTCTACCACTGATAATACAACTAGGAATCCCGTGCTGTCTAACCACATTCTTCATAAATAACTGCGCCAAAATAGGTTCCATCCTAGTTAGCCTTACTGGAAAGAAATGGGCACTCTTAGTCAACCTATCTACAATGACATATATGCTTTTATTTCCTCCACTAGACATTGGCAACCCATCGATAAAATCCATGGAGATAGAATCCCACTTCCACAATGGAACTTCCAATGGTTGAAGTAATCCACTTAGCTTCTGGTGTTTAGCCTTTGCCTATTGGCAATTCAAACACTTCTTAACACATAAACCAATATCCTGTTTCATACTTTCGCAGAAGAAACTTTTCTTCATTTTTTGATACATCTTCGTTCCTCGTGGATGGATAGTGAACTTCGAATGATGGCATTCATCCAAAACTTCTTTGCTCATGTCTCCTACATTTGGAACACACAACCTTCCTTTCTTCGTCAACCACCCTTTCCGGTCAAGACTGAAATCCTTTAAGTCATCGCTTTTTTTCCCTTCCCTTACCTTTTGATCGTTCAGCCAAAACTGAATCCTCCTCCTGTTTTGAAGCTATCTTCTCAATCATTACTGGTTGAACCTCTAAATAAGATAATACAACACTTCCTGCAGTAGAACCAGCCTCTGATCTAAACTGCACCCTATAAGTTGATAATGCTTCTAAATTTTTCCACTGAGCAATCATAGCCCATACTACATTTTGATGTTTCCTGCTAAGTGCATCTGCTACCTTATTTCTTTTCCCGGGTGTGTACTCAATTCCAAAATCATAAGTAACAATAAACTCCAACCATTTCTGCCGTCTCACGTTCATCTCCTTCTGAGAGAATAAGTATTCAATGAGTTATGATCTATATAAAGATCAAATTGCTATCCCAAAAGGTAAAGCCTCCACACCATCAAAGCAAATATAACGACAGCAAACTCCAGATCATGCATACGATACCTAACTTCATGTGGTCTGAGTTGTCTAGAAGCATAAGCAATCACTTTACCTCTTTGCATCAACACAACTCCAAATCTAGTTCCACATGCATCTGTAAAAACAATTGAATCTTGATTCCCCTTTGGAACCACCAACACCGGTACATGGGTCAATAAGTGATTCAAGCTCTAGAATGCTTCCTCACACTTATCAGTCCATACAAACTTCTCCTCTTTCTGCGTAAGCTTGGTCATTGGTGCAACTATGCATGAAAACTCCTTTATAAACCTTCAATAATATCCAACCAATCCATGAAAGCTCTTTATCTCAGTCACCGTCTTGGATCTCTTCTAATTGTTCATCGCCTCAATCCTAGCCAGATCTACAGACAACCCTTTCTCTAAGACTACATGACCAAGGAACTTCACTTCCTTCTTTCAAAAATGACACTTCGAAAATATAGCCTTCAACTGATGCTCCCTCAATGTCTCAAGTACAACTCTAAGAAGAACTTCATGGTCCTTCTCATAATTAGGGTATATCAAAATATCATCTATGAAGACCAATACAAATCTATCCAAGTGCTCTCGAAAATTTCGGTTCATCAAATGAACAAAGAATGCCAGCGCATTGGTTAGTCTAAAAGGCATAATAACCATTTGTACTATCCATACCTTGTCCTAAATGCCGTCAAAGAAATACCATCCTCTGCCACTCTAAGCTGATGAAATCTCGTCACCAGATTCAGCTGAGAGAATAACTTGGCTCCACTTAACTAGTCAAACAAATCATCTATCCTGGGTAGGGCGTACCTATTCTTGATCGTCCTTTCATTCAATTTACGATGATTGATGCACATCCTTAACGACCCATCTGGTTTCTTCACAGGCATCACAGCTGCTTCCCAAGGCGAACTGCTTGGTTTGATATAATTCTTGCCTTCCAAATCCATCAGGTGCACCTTTAATTCCTTCATATCTGTTAGTTTCATCCTGCTAGGTGGTCTACAGATAGGTTAAACTCGTGGTACAAGGTCTATCAAAAGCTCAATAGCTCATTATGAGGGTAATCCAGTAACCTACATGAAGACATCTACAAACTCTCTACCCACACGAACATGACCAGGCTCTTCTCCCACCTCTATGGTACTCAACAAAACATAAACACTTTTACTGGAAGTCTCCACTGGGAAAATGATTTGGTTATGACTGTCTGGATGCCTTAATCTTATTTATCGATCCTGGCAAAATACTATAACCTCATACTTACCCAACCAATCCATACCCAAAATGATCCCAAATCCATGAAATCAAAAACATACAAACTGCATGCAAACTTAAGACCTAACAAATCAAGTTCTAACCGGTCACATCTCATCGCAAGAGTTGCGCACCATCCTATTGGATTCGCAACCCTTAAGGAAGTAACGAGGTATGTGGGATCTACATATTACCTATCAACCAAATACTGTGATATAAAATAATGGGATGCACCGGTATCAAAAAGTACTCTAACTGGTATACTCTGAATCAAAAGCATATCTTCCATCATAGTCTTTCCTTTCTCTGCTGCGGTAGGTCTAGAGAAGATGGTGGTTCAATACCAAAAACCTTCCCTTTGTTCGCCTTGACTAGCTCTGGACACTGGTTCTTATAATGCCCGACTTGGTCATAGTTGAAGCATTTCACATTCTTTTTCTCTACAGGCCTCTTTCCTTTGCCCGTCCGGCACTCATGAGCGTAATGGCCCTTCTTATCACACTTATAACACACCAAATCAGCCTTTGTCTTCTTAGTGACCTTCCCTTTCTGGGCTCCTTTATTCTTAAAGAATTTCCTTTTTCTTCCCTAAAGACCCCGAGATTCAACCGACTTCTCCCTAGATGAAACAGAAAGCATCTTCTCATGGCAGGTGTCATCTCCACCATCACATGATAAGGTTCTCTAGTATGAGTCATAGCCATTCTGCCTAGCTCTGGTCTCAATTCTCTAATGAATCTCTCATTCCTTCTGACATGAATGTCAAACAAAGGATAACCATATCGAGATTGCTCATCCAACTTAGCGGCACACTCGATCACAGACATTTGTCCTTGGACATGATCCATGAACTTCCTCATCAATGTCGATTTGGCAACCTCAAATAAGAACCTTTGCTGGAATCTTCTCCTAAAATCAGCCTACGTCTGTTGTAACGACCCGTTAAATTTGATAATGTTAAATGAATTGAATTAATATAATTTCTAATCTAATTGAGAATAAATGTAGAAATTTGGTATAGTAGTTGTAATTTAGTGTAACAATAAAATTTTATGACAATAGATTTGGATAATGTAATTTGTCACTTTTTGTTAAAAAAGTAAATTATAAGAAATCAATAAATGTTGAATTGGAATTATTAATAAAAATATTAACTAAAATGAGATTCATTAATATAAAATCAGTAGTGAAGAGGTTACCTTTGGTTGTAATAAAGGTGAATTCTATTAGTGGATGTCAACACTTAATAAAATTTATTTAGAATAAAAAGGTTTCAAATGCATGTTTGCATTGAATATGTAATTGATGGATTAAGGGTAAGTAATTAGAATTTAATCCTATAAGATTTGGAATTTAATGTATGAAGATAATTTGGTAGAAATAATTAATTAACCTCTTAATTGTGCATACCCAATATAATATAAATAACAACAGGACTAGAACTTGATTTGCCTAGGTATGTATATATGTTTATAAACTATAACCAAGTGAGAAATTTGGTAGTAAATAGGGGATAAGTTGACTAAGGCAATTAGTAATTTAATAAATGAATGCATAGTAAGTAAGTGGAAATGTATGCATAAAAATATTTTCATATATGGGATAATTACAAAAGTTTACCCATTTATCTAATGTATATAATTGAATCTAAATTTAGGGCAACATTTTGTTATTGATGGTATAAGTGAATTTGAATAAAAGGGGTAAAAAAAATTATTTAGATTTAACATGTATTGAGTATATAGCTAAGAAGGGCATTCGATGTAAATGAATCTAAATTAATGTGTCTAGTCAATCAAGGAGAACTTTAAGGGAATAAATATAAATGAATGTATTTGGGGAACAGAGTTCTTTTATATGTGAATAGTATAATGTTGTTATTAAGAATGAACGTTACTTTAGTAATTATTAATATGGTAACGGAAGAGTGTATAAATTTTATAGTAACGTAAAAACGTATTGTAAGATAATAATTAAGTGTAGACTTATAAAATATATTTATGACAACAAATTTTGTAAGTTATTTATTCTATTAGTTGTTAAGTTTTATTTATGTGTAAGTTAACAATATTACAATTCAATTGAATACAGTAATTTATGCAAACAAAAGATGAACATTTGGAAGTATTACTGTAGTGATATATATAAGAAACGGTAACTTTGTAGTTGGGGAATAATTGATTTATTTGTGAGTTGTAATCAAATAGAGTCAAATTTATTAGAATTTATTGCAATTTAGGGGATTAATTGCAGTAACCTTTGAAGATTTATTCACTAAAATAATTGACGATGGAAATTATATGTAAATTTGCTTTTAGTTAATATAAAATATCCAGAGGGCTAGAAATGACACAAATCTACTAGTTTAGAAATTTACAATAAAAAGTGGTAAGTAATTTTTCTAAATATTTAGATAGTAGGAAGATGTAGATTTAGATGGAATTTATTATTTAACTATTTCATAAGTTGAGATCTAAGTTTAGAATTGAGATTTTTAATGTATAGATATTGAGCCAATGTTAGTTTCATTAAGTTGACATCAATAACCTTGAATAATAGAAAGAAAGTGAATTTGATAAATTTAATCAAACTTATAATGTTGAATTTATTAAAATTGGAATTAATATTGAAGTTAAGAATTTACATTTGAATCGATGAATAGAACAACTATTGACACTTAAATTGTTTAGAATTGGAGTAAATAGTTAAGAAAATTTAAAAGGAGAAAATTTGGTCAATTTTTGAATTTAGATGTAAAAATTGGATTTTTATAATTTGTTTAATTTATTTAATGAATATTAAAAATAGCCATTTTGGCCACGGACTCGGATTTCGACGAAACCAGTTTCATCGGATCCGTATCGGTGAATTATTATAGGGTTTCAAGTTTCGTATCGATCGGACTTGTCGTTTGATCGTACGGGCGTGAAACGCCTTGAAATCAATTTTAATAAAATCAATTTGAAATCAATTTGGAAATTTTGTTTTCAGCATAACTTCTTCATACGATCAAATTTGGACGTGAAACTTTTTCCATCGCGTTCAGAATATCTTAAAATACCTATTTGGATATATAGATTTAATAAATTCGGTTCCGGAGGCATAGCGGGCTTTTTGGGCCATAGTTTGTTTCGTACGTTCACTTATCCGATCCATCTACGCTATCTCTAGTCTACCTATATAAGCACGGTTATAAACCCTAGCCACTCCTTATTTTCATTTTCTATACATACATCTCCTTCTCACCTCCTCATTCTAATGGCAGAAAAAAAACCTAATTCCCAAATTCCAAAAAATTTTTTTTTTTTTTTTTAAAAAAAATTACGGATCTGCAGCAGCTTCTGGTCGCTCTTCGGGTTTCAGGGGAGAAAACCCTAGAGCAACTTCGGGTCAGGAAGAAAATGACTCGGGTCGCTCCGGGTCGTTTTGGCGAAAACTCCAAGCAGGCACCGGGGAATTGAGGCGGCGCACCGAAGTCGAACCCGAAGTCGACCTAGGACCAGAATTTTACATTTTTCAAATTTTCATAACTTTTGCATACGAGCTCGGATTCACGCGCGGTTTGTTTTGCTGGGATCGTATCGGAATTTCTGACGTTTTGACACTAGTTTGGACGAATTCCGAGAAGGGCGAATTTTTGGGTTTAAATCGAATTTAAATTCGATTTAAATTCAAAAGGTGAGTGTTTTAACCCACTCACAACTACTAGAAGCTTTTATGTTTGTTAAATTAATTTTAGAAATGAATAGAAATTTATTTATGAGTATTTGGCATGTTTATTTCACTCATAATTGTTGAATTGCATTTATTAAATTTAACTGTTAATTTAATTTATTTGTTGCGTATTAATTGATAGTTAGAATTTATTTGTTTGTCTATAAACTGCTAGTTAACAGTTATATAGATTATTACTGAATATAAACTGTTAGATTAATAGTTGTTAAATTTAATCTGAATAAAATTGCCAGTTATTACCTGTTATATATTATCAAATATAAATTGTTATTGATTGATATTGCTTGATGATTGTGATTGGATGATGGGTGATATTGATGGATGTTTTATTGTATTTCATAAAATTGCAAATTATCATGCATATTTCCTTTCATTCGGGATTGTGGTTTGAAATGATATACAACCGCAAAATTTTATATTTTTTAAATTGCGGATTGAAATGATAAATATCCGTATCACTTGACCATAGGATAGAAAATTATATACAGGCACCGCGGTATATATATAACTATTTAAATGTGATTTCTATGGTTTGGATGGAATACAGTTTATAATAATCTTAAATTTTATATTGTATAAATATTTTTCTTCCATATATATATACATATGAAGTTGAAAATTTTGAAATTAAAAGGTGTATAAAAATCTTTATTAAAAATGGAAATTTTTTTAAGAAAATGGAGTTTAATAATTTATATCATATGTTTAAGTGTTAAGTTTGGAAATTTTAAGATATGATATTTATAATTGGATTTTTCCCAAATTAAATTGAAATGAATATTCTAGTATAATTTGAATTGGGAAATATATATATATTTTGTTACTAGAAATTGAAGTCCTATTATTTATGGATTTTATATGAATATTTAAGACTAATTAATAGAACAATTGATTTGTTGAAAGCATAAAATCCAACTTTAGTTTGAAATATTGATACTCAAAATGGATATACGTATATATAAATAAATTGAAGTGGTTTTGGAACTTGAGAGAGATAATATAAATTTTGGTTTAGACTTTAATAAAGAAATGTATTTGTAAAGCCATGAGAACTATTTTCTTTACAAAGTAACATTTAAGTTAAACCATTTAATTCATATACCGTTGAATGTCCAAACCATTCAAGTTTTTTTATAGAAATTATGGTTTTAAATTATGATTTTCAAAATATTATGCTTTGAAAATATTTGATTTTCAGACGTTATGAAGTTAAAGCATTATGATTTTGGAAAAGAATTATATTTGGGATAAGTGATAAAATATGGTTTTGGGTTTTAAAATGATATCGTATTCATGGTTATGAAATGGAATGTTTATTCTGATTTTTAAAGTATAACCTATTTTTAAATGACCGCGGTGTTATAATAACGATGGGTTGGCAAAGAGACCGGGATCGGATATGGACATACTCTCTGTCGATACCGAAAACCACTTTGACTAACCGTGTACGCGGTGGAGATTCCAGAATGAAGTAGGTGGCGGCGACGTTTCCTGTAAGGTAAATACGTGGACCCGACTCCCGTGAGTTGGCATAAGGTGGCTAAAACAGGAGCGATTCTCTGGCCAATGAGGTCATTCCTCTGATCGGACCCTCCTCTTCGATATTATACTTTGATTTTGGATTGATTCAGTGGCCACTTCTATATTTTGATTTTGGGGAGTTAGTCCGAGGTGGGCGGTAACTGCGGCTACGCGTTTCCACCAGCCTGGATAGCAATTGGTATATCTACCCTGGCATTGCCTAGTTGTGTCGTGTCACCTACCATACCGAGCCTTTACTACGAGTTTCTATTTGTGTCGTACCTATGGAGTATCCTCTGGTAGCCTCCCGATCAGGAGGTATTACGGTACTGTATAGACTATTGGCATTTTACGTGTTAAGGTGGAAAATGTAAAGCCTTAACGCTATTTAAAAGTAAGTTTATTTTATGAATAGACACTATTATAATAGCGCAATATACTACATAGTAAATAGTTTAACGGATCCTTAGGAGATGTAAATCCCGAACATCTCTTGAGTTACTGTACTCATATTTATTTCTGTTAATTTAACTCACATAAGATCTTTTAGTCTGACTCGAGTGTTTTGTCTTTTCAAATTCGCTCGGGTCAGTCCGAGCGTTTCAGGATCGAAGATTTTAGCTTTGGAGGACGAAGACGAAGAATCCATATTATTATTATTTATAGTATGCACCTCACTCTTTCTATTCCGCTGCATTGTTTGTATTGGTATGTGTAACTATGATATTTATTGTATAAAGAAGAATTAACTGTTTTGTAACCGTTTATGAACTGTATATTTATTATTATATTTTATCCTTCCGCTGTGAGATTCTATTTTGTTTTATTTCTTCTCTGTTTTTCTTATTTACCCCATAACAATCCGCCCTTGTGTATGCTTTTAATTGGCACGTGTGTCGGTTTAAAGTGTGCGAAAAGGCGGGATGTTACAGTTGGTATCAGAGCTTTGGTTTAGCGATAAACTTGGCTTTGTGGGGTTTGACTCTTTGTTAATAGGGTAGTAATACCCTATGGGAGTCGCTGAGTGTATATATATGAGAGAGCGTATTTGTTAGTTTTATAAAAAGATTTTAATATTATGTTACTCTGTTCCGTTTTGTATTTATGAATTCTGGTTGATGCATGGGACGCTATGCCATCAATAGGGATTTCTAAACACTTAATAGGACAGACCGACATAATATTTGTTTTTAATATAGGTGAATGAAATAATTTTGCCTATTATATTTTCTATATATAAAAATATTTTTATAAAGATATATATATATATATATATTTGGTTGCTATAGATTGGGTGTTAGGAAATAAAAATATTTATAACAATTGAAGCTAAGTTGAAATTATAATAAATCAAATTGGAGATTTTAGAACTTAAGTCCGGGATTTTGAAAATCTGTTTTCAATGGATTTATGGGATATAGGGATTTGGTTTATAAGTATTTTCTTATATAAATATTTAGTATAATTCGGAAAAATTATTTTAAAGAAGATTTTGGAGAATATAAATTTTGTACTTTCCTCTCTGTCGCTGGAAAATAATTTCGGTGATGGCGGCCGCATCATCGACTTTCATCTTCGAGTTTCGAAGGGGAAAGACCACTGTGGTACACTCTACTGCAGATTTATTTTTGAAATTGATTGAATTTTTAATTGTTTTAAATATAACTTGAGATATAAGTTGTAAGAACTCATTTATCTATTATTTTTAAAATAAAATTGAAATTTGGCCCGGTATTTAATTCCTAAATTTCCATTAATTAAATTGTTAAAACTATTTTAGTGGAATAAAAGGTAGGTAAAAGAATGAATGCTAAGTATAAAGGAAGTTAAAATTTAACTTATAAATAATGGTAAAGATCTATTGAACAATAAATGAATTAAGAGAATTGAGATTAAACTTGTATAAGTTCAATTGCACTTTCTTTGACATAAATAACTTACCAAATATAAAAGTTGAAATGTTAATTAAGAAATTGGATTAGAATATTATACAAGTAGAAATTTTGGAAATAGTGAAGTATTCAATAAATCGTTGTTATAAATGAGAAATTATTGGTATAAACTTAAGTTATAATTGAAATCTCAAGTTAAAGATAAGTAATATAAATAGGTGATATGAACTTAAGTAGATAAAATGAAATTCTTTATTAAATAAGGATTGATGTGTAGGGTTATAATATTTAGTATGAGTCAAATGCTACTAGTTGAATAAAATAAAAAGTAGGTAATATAAATAAATGACTGTGAACCCTAGGTAATGAATTAATAAAATTCTTTATTTTAAGAATGCAGGTTATAAGGTTAATAAATTAAGTGTAAGTAGAGGGTTACTGTAATTAAATATAATGGAAACTTCAACATTAAATAAATGAATGAGATTAAAGGTAAGTTGAAATTGTAATTTATAAAACAAATATATATTAATTAAAGGAATGGAGAAGAAACTTGTAAATTTTCACTTACATTCTTAAAACATACATAACTTACCACATAATAAAAAGTTGCAATGTTAGTAGGAAAATGTAAGGGGAAATCTTACAAGTGAAGAGTAAGGTAATAAAGGTATTCTATTAATTTGCTATTATTAATGAGAATTAATTGTATAGACTTAAGTTAAATTGGAAATTTTACTATAAGTAAAGGTAAGTAGTATAAATAGATGATAGAAACTTTAGTAAATAAATTGGAATACAAATATAATGAATTTTGTGATAAATGGAAAATGAAAATTTGTAAGAAATAAAGAAATCACTCCATAAATGAAAGAAAGAAAATCAAACCATTGAAGCATGAGATAAATGTATAATAAATAAATTTGGGTGTTGGTTTGAATTGTGTTGTTTGATTTATGTTGTTGGGTAAGAAATTTGAAGTGGTTAAATGAATAAGTATCTATCTTTGTTCCATCTAAGACTGTTGAGTAAAGGATGCACTTGATAGTTAATTTCATTTCATACAAATTTCAAGTTTGAACCCAAACAACTATTTGTTTGATGGATTAAATGGTTGCTTTGTTTATGTATGTATGTTGTTTGTAAGGTTGATGGTTGTTGAATTGTTTGGTTGATTAATGATTGAATCCACTTGAATAGTTCACTTTAAAATAAATATTTAACCTTTTAGATTATATAACTGAATACAGGTGATGGAAGCAACTGCTACTGCTTTTGGTTCCAAAATAATAAGCGTATATTGCCCGACAAATAGGTACGTTTTCGGATTACGTTTAAAGCGCTATTTTTACCGTGTTGGGATATAATATTTTGATAATATATGTAATATATTTGTATATTTTGATATTATATTTTCTCCCGAGCCTCACCGTACAAAGGAGACTCTGCCAAAAAATTTCGTAAATTTTGGACTTAGAATTTTGTTGAATATTTTCCAAACTTTAATGATTTAAGTATAAAAAGAATATAATGATTATAAACAGGTATATTTTATTTAAGAAAATAAATTTAGTAAATTATTGTTTATAAATAATATTGAAATAAGATGTACTGTTTTATTCTTCCTTCTCCCTTCTTTTTTCCTTTTCGGTGACGAAAAGTTTTGAGTGGGGGAGATTGTAACGACCCGTTAAATTTGATAATGTTAAATGAATTGAATTAATATAATTTCTAATCTAATTGAGAATAAATGTAGAAATTTGGTATAGTAGTTATAATTTAGTGTAACAATAAAATTTTATGACAATAGATTTGGATAATGTAATTTGTCACTTTTTGTTAAAAAAGTAAATTATAAGAAATCAATAAATGTTGAATTGGAATTATTAATAAAAATATTAACTAAAATGAGATTCATTAATATAAAATCAGTAGTGAAGAGGTTACCTTTGGTTGTAATAAAGGTGAATTCTATTAGCGGATGTCAACACTTAATAAAATTTATTTAGAATAAAAAGGTTTCAAATGCATGTTTGCATTGAATATGTAATTGATGGATTAAGGGTAAGTAATTAGAATTTAATCCTATAAGATTTGGAATTTAATGTATGAAGATAATTTGGTAGAAATAATTAATTAACCTCTTAATTGTGCATACCCAATATAATATAAATAACAACAGGACTAGAACTTGATTTGCCTAGGTATGTATATATGTTTATAAACTATAACCAAGTGAGAAATTTGGTAGTAAATAGGGGATAAGTTGACTAAGGCAATTAGTAATTTAATAAATGAATGCATAGTAAGTAAGTGGAAATGTATGCATAAAAATATTTTCATATATGGGATAATTACAAAAGTTTACCCATTTATCTAATGTATATAATTGAATCTAAATTTAGGGCAACATTTTGTTATTGATGGTATAAGTGAATTTGAATAAAAGGGGTAAAAAAAATTATTTAGATTTAACATGTATTGAGTATATAGCTAAGAAGGGCATTCGATGTAAATGAATCTAAATTAATGTGTCTAGTCAATCAAGGAGAACTTTAAGGGAATAAATATAAATGAATGTATTTGGGGAATAGAGTCCTTTTATATGTGAATAGTATAATGTTGTTATTAAGAATGAACGTTACTTTAGTAATTATTAATATGGTAACGGAAGAGTGTATAAATTTTATAGTAACGTAAAAACGTATTGTAAGTTAATAATTAAGTGTAGACTTATAAAATATATTTATGACAACAAATTTTGTAAGTTATTTATTCTATTAGTTGTTAAGTTTTATTTATGTGTAAGTTAACAATATTACAATTCAATTGAATACAGTAATTTATGCAAACAAAAGATGAACATTTGGAAGTATTACTGTAGTGATATATATAAGAAACGGTAACTTTGTAGTTGGGGAATAATTGATTTATTTGTGAGTTGTAATCAAATAGAGTCAAATTTATTAGAATTTATTGCAATTTAGGGGATTAATTGCAGTAACCTTTGAAGATTTATTCACTAAAATAATTGACGATGGAAATTATATGTAAATTTGCTTTTAGTTAATATAAAATATCCAGAGGGCTAGAAATGACACAAATCTACTAGTTTAGAAATTTACAATAAAAAGTGGTAAGTAATTTTTCTAAATATTTAGATAGTAGGAAGATGTAGATTTAGATGGAATTTATTATTTAACTATTTCATAAGTTGAGATCTAAGTTTAGAATTGAGATTTTTAATGTATAGATATTGAGCCAATGTTAGTTTCATTAAGTTGACATCAATAACCTTGAATAATAGAAAGAAAGTGAATTTGATAAATTTAATCAAACTTATAATGTTGAATTTATTAAAATTGGAATTAATATTGAAGTTAAGAATTTACATTTGAATTGATGAATAGAACAACTATTGACACTTAAATTGTTTAGAATTGGAGTAAATAGTTAAGAAAATTTAAAGGGAGAAAATTTGGTCAATTTTTGAATTTAGATGTAAAAATTGGATTTTTATAATTTGTTTAATTTATTTAATGAATATTAAAAATAGCCATTTTGGCCACGGACTCGGATTTCGACGAAACTAGTTTCATCGGATCCGTATCGGTGAATTATTATAGGGTTTCAAGTTTCGTATCGATCGGACTTGTCGTTTGATCGTACGGGCGTGAAACGCCTTGAAATCAATTTGAAATCAATTTGGAAATTTTGTTTTCAGCATAACTTCTTCATACGATCAAATTTGGACGTGAAACTTTTTCCATCGCGTTCAGATAATCTTAAAATACCTATTTGGATATATAGATTTAATAAATTCGGTTCCGGAGGCATAACGGGCTTTTTGGGCCATAGTTTGTTTGGTACGTTCACTTATCCGATCCATCTACGCTATCTCTAGTCTACCTATACAAGCACGGTTATAAACCCTAGCCACTCCTTATTTTCATTTTCTATACATACATCTCCTTCTCACCTCCTCATTCTAATGGCAGAAAAAAAAACCTAATTCCCAAATTCCAAAAAAAAAAAAAAATTCAATTTTTTTTTTAAAAAAAAAAATTGCGGATCTGCAGCAGCTTCTGGTCGCGCTTCGGGTTTCAGGGGAGAAAACCCTAGAGCAACTTCGGGTCAGGAAGAAAATGACTCGGGTTGCTCTGGGTCGTTTTGGCGAAAACTCCAAGCAGGCACCGGGAAATTGAGGCGGCGCACCGAAGTCGAAGTCGACCCAGGACCAGAATTTTCCATTTTTCAAATTTTCATAACTTTTGCATACGAGCTCGGATTCACGCGCGGTTTGTTTTGCTGGGATCATACCGAAATTTCTGATGTTTTGACGCTGGTTTGGACGAATTCCGAGAAGGGCGAATTTTTGGGTTTAAATCGAATTTAAATTCGATTTAAATTCAAAAGGTGAGTGTTTTAACCCACTCACAACTACTAGAAGCTTTTATGTTTGTTAAATTAATTTTAGAAATGGATAGAAATTTATTTATGAGTATTTGGCATGTTTATTTCACTCATAATTGTTGAATTGCATTTATTAAATTTAACTGTTAATTTAATTTATTTGTTGCGTATTAATTGATAGTTAGAATTTATTTGTTTGCCTATAAACTGCTAGTTAACAGTTATATAGATTATTACTGAATATAAACTGTTAGATTAATAGTTGTTAAATTTAATCTGAATAAAATTGCCAGTTATTACCTGTTATATATTATCAAATATAAATTGTTATTGATTGATATTGCTTGATGATTGTGATTGGATGATGGGTGATATTGATGGATGTTTTATTGTATTTCATAAAATTGCAAATTATCATGCATATTTCCTTTCATTCGGGATTGTGGTTTGAAATGATATACAACCGCAAAATTTTATATTTTTTAAATTGCGGATTGAAATGATAAATATCCGTATCACTTGACCATAGGATAGAAAATTATATACAGGCACCGCGGTATATATATAACTATTTAAATGTGATTTCTATGGTTTGGATGGAATACGGTTTATAATAATCTTAAATTTTATATTGTATAAATATTTTTCTTCCATATATATATACATATGAAGTTGAAAATTTTGAAATTAAAAGGTGTATAAAAATCTTTATTAAAAATGGAATTTTTTTTAAGAAAATGGAGTTTAATAATTTATATCATATGTTTAAGTGTTAAGTTTGGAAATTTTAAGATATGATATTTATAATTGGATTTTTCCCAAATTAAATTGAAATGAATATTCTAGTATAATTTGAATTGGGAAAAATATATATATATTATTACTAGAAATTGAAGTCCTATTATTTATGGATTTTATATGAATATTTAAGACTAATTAATAGAACAATTGATTTGTTGAAAGCATAAAATCCAACTTTAGTTTGAAATATTGATACTCAAAATGGATATACGTATATATAAATAAATTGAAGTGGTTTTGGAACTTGAGAGAGATAATATAAATTTTGGTTTAGACTTTAATAAAGAAATGTATTTGTAAAGCCATGAGAACTATTTTCTTTACAAAGTAACATTTAAGTTAAACCATTTAATTCATATACCGTTGAATGTCCAAACCATTCAAGTTTTTTTTAGAAATTATGGTTTTAAATTATGATTTTCAAAATATTATGCTTTGAAAATATTTGATTTTCAGACGTTATGAAGTTAAAGCACTATGATTTTGGAAAAGAATTATATTTGGGGCAAGTGATAAAATATGGTTTTGGGTTTTGAAATGATATCGTATTCATGGTTATGAAATGGAATGTTTATTCTGATTTTTAAAGTATAACCTATTTTTAAATGACCACGGTGTTATAATAACGATGGGTTGGCAAAGAGACCGGGATCGGATATGGACATACTCTCTGTCGATACCGAAAACCACTTTGACTAACCGTGTACGCGGTGGAGATTCCAAAATGAAGTAGGTGGTGGCGACGTTTCCTGTAAGGTAAATACGTGGACCCGACTCCCGTGAGTTGGCATAAGGTGGCTAAAACATGAGCGATTCTCAGGCCAATGAGGTCATTCCTCTGATCGGACCCTCCTCTTCGATATTATACTTTGATTTTGGATTGATTCAGTGGCCACTTCTATATTTTGATTTTGGGGAGTTAGTCCGAGGTGGGCGGTAACTGCGGCTACGCGTTTCCACCAGCCTGGATAGCAATTGGTATATCTACCCTGGCATTGCCTAGTTGTGCCGTGTCACCTACCATACCGAGCCTTTACTACGAGTTTCTATTTGTGTCGTACCTATGGAGTATCCTCTGGTAGCCTCCCGATAAGGAGGTATTACGGTACTGTATAGACTATTGGCATTTTACGTGTTAAGGTGGAAAATGTAAAGCCTTAACGCTATTTAAAAGTAAGTTTATTTTATGAACAGACACTATTATAATAGCGCAATGTACTACATAGTAAATAGTTTAACGGATCCTTAGGAGATGTAAATCCCGAACATCTCTTGAGTTACTGTACTCATATTTATTTCTGTTAATTTAACTCACATAAGATCTTTTAGTCTGACTCGAGTGTTTTGTCTTTTCAAATTCGCTCGGGTCAGTCCGAGCGTTTCAGGATCGAAGATTTTAGCTTTGGAGGACGAAGACGAAGAATCCATATTATTATTATTTATAGTATGCACCTCACTCTTTCTATTCCGCTGCATTGTTTGTATTGGTATGTGTAACTCTGATATTTATTGTATAAAGAAGAATTAACTGTTTTGTAACCGTTTATGAACTGTATATTTATTATTATATTTTATCCTACCGCTGTGAGATTCTATTTTGTTTTATTTCTTCTCTGTTTTTCTTATTTACCCCATAACAATCCGCCCTTGCGTATGCTTTTAATTGGCACGTGTGTCGGTTTAAAGTGTGCGAAAAGGCGGGATGTTACATCTGCTCTTCCTCCAAGACTCCGGCTGTCACAGTATTCCACCAATGAAGCGCTAACCCTTGCAGCTATCTAGAGGCTAGCCTTCTCTTCTCTCCAACATTCAGGCCTAAATCTATAAAGATCCTTTCACAGTTTGACAGCTAATTCTCAACTTCAATAACATCCTCTATTTCAAGAAATGGCTTTCCTTCCAGAATGACATATTCTCTACTCACCTTAGCATAGTTATATCCAACTGTAACTGCAGGCAACATTTACCACAACATCTGCTTGCAAAAGATTAGCCAAAACTAATACACCATACCCGCATCTATTGGCGGATTTCCAGCATCTACATTGGCATCTGCATTTTGAAGTCAGAAACAACTTTTCTATTTATATTGGAAGTCCTATTTGGTTGCTCGGGAGGTACAAGTCCTATTCGGTTGCTTAGACGGTAGAAGTCCTGCTCGGTTGCTCACGTGGTGTTAACGTATTCCTCTGGGTTAAGTAAGGGTTGCTAGTTTAATTCTAGAAGGAGTTTGGGACTTGACGTAGAATGAGAGTTCAAACCAGTATAAAAATCTCTGGTGTCATTTACTACTTTAATTATTTACTTAGTTATTATTCCACACAAGTATTTTATCCATATTACACGATCCCATAGCACAGTTAACTTTCATTTGGTATCAGAGCAAGGCCATCATATAACTGTAACATAGTTATCTGATAATATATTTTAATATGGAAAACAACACCAGCACTGTTGCTAAGACTACCTTTTTGGAAGGTTAATCTACTGCTCGATCACCTCTATTTAATGAAATGAACTATAGCTATCGGGCTACTAGGATGAGAATCTATATACAAGCTAGTAGTTATGAAACCTAGAACATGATGCAGTTTGAATATATTATTCCTATTACTGAATATTCAACATGGCCTAACACGTAAAAATTAGACGCTACTGCAAATGCTAAAGCTATGAATATGTTATATTGTGCATTAGACAAAAATGAATGTAATAGAATAAGCATGTGTAAAACTGCTCATGAAATTTGGCGGACACTTAAAATTACACATGAAGGTACTAACAAAATAAAACAGAGTAAAATTTCGATGCTAAAAAATCTGCTCTAGAATTTTAAAATAAAGCAAGATGAGACTATAAATGAAATATACTCTAGATTTCAATATATATATCATTCTTTGATAACATTAGGAGAAACTTATACAGATTTTGATATTGTTTCAAAAATCCTTACTCACTAACGGATGAGTGGGAATGAAAAGTCTTAGCAATTGAAGAAGCTAACAACATTTCGACCATAAAACTAGAGGAGTTGATTAGAAATTTAATGTCTTATGAAGTTAATCTCCACGTAAAACGAGTACAGGCTCAAGATAAGAAGAATATAGCATTCTAGGTAGAAAAGGATGAATCAGACTCGGATGAAGAAGATATGGCGTTCATTGCTAAAAATTTCAAAAGTTTTTGAAATTTAGAAATAACAAGAACAGCTCCAGCAACAATAAAAACACCAACAAACCATCATCATCTTCTCTAGAATATTATGGTTGTCACAAGAAAGGTCAATCAAGAAAGACTATCCTGAGAAAAAGAAAGACAATTATAAGCACAAAAAAGACAGATTTAAGAAGAAAGCTTTCTTTGTAACATGGGACAATACAGAATCATCTTCATCATCAGAAAGTGACTCGAACAGTGATTCAGAACAAGCCAACATTTTATTTATAGCCACAAAAGATAAGGTAAGTGATCAAACTTTTAATGATCTTTTGGAAATCATTTCAGAATTACTTGACAAACTAAAAGGAAAATATAGAAAGTACAAAGAAACCCTTGAAAAATTGAATAGAACTGAAATTGAAGTAGAAATGCTAAGAGATGAAAATAAAATTTTAGAAAAAGAACTTCAAGTTACTCAAGAATCTTATTCTAATATGATATCTTAACTTTCTCTGTGAAGTCAAGATATAGAAACTTAGAAAGAATAGAATAATGCATTATTAAATAAGAATCATGACCTTAAAGCAAATATCAAGATTTTAGAGTTAGATAACTCTAGCCTTAAAAAAAAGTTAAAAGACACTACAAAAAATGTCTCTAATTTTAATAAAGGTAGAGAAAATCTTTCCAAAATTATAGAAAATTCTCAAACTGCTTCAAGTAAAAGAGGACTAGGATATAAACAATTCTCTAGAATTATTCCAAAGTAAAAGAATTCTTCATTTAAAAGGAATAATAAATTTGAAAAACCTAGTTCAATAATTTCAAATTTTACTAAAACAATCAAAATTTGGGTTCCTAAAACAAATAATTCTTTGATTAGAAATAAATATATAAAATCTTTTATAAAAACTGTTCATAAAAATAAAGATTTTACTTTCAAAAGGAATACCGAACCCTCTTGGGTTTGGCTTCTTAAGACCTAACTTTTAGGATCCAAAATAAAATGGTGGGTACCAATGCTAATTCTTTATTTTGCAGGTACCATTTAAAAAGAGAGAAAAATGGATACTAGACAATGGTTGCTCAAAACACTTGATCGGAAACAAAGAGATGCTAACAGACGTTAATTACTCAAATGGAGGTTCTGTCACATTTGGAGATAATTCGAAAGGATATGTCATAGGCAAAGGCGATGTGAGAAATAACATTATATCTAATTTACCTCTTATTACAGATGTCTTATTAGTTAAAAATTTGAAGCATAATTTACTTAGTATCAGCCAATTGTGTGAGAAAGGATTCAATATTTCCTTTTTTCGAAAACAAGTGTAGCATTTTTTATCAAAATAAAAATCTTATTTTTGAAGGTTTTAGAGATAAAAATATTTATATTTTAAATATGAATGTAAATTATAATACCATTATGTGTTTAATAGCCAAAGAAAATGATCCTTGGTTATGGCACAAAAGATTTTGTCATATTAATTTCAAAGCTATAAATAAATTATCTAAAAATAATTTAGTAAAAGGATTACCAAAAATGAACTTTAAAGTAAACAATATTTATGATGCTTGTCGATTAGAAAAATTATCAAAATCATCCTTTAAATCAAAGAAAAATATTTCTACTATACAACCACTAGAACTATTACACTTGGATCTCTTTGGTCTGCAATGTTTACATGCATTTATTTTTCTTTTTGTCGATGACAAAGGGGGAGAAAAGTTTAGCTTAAATTTGCTTAAATTATTATGCATATTGGCGGGGGGAGTAGCAGTATTCATGTAAGTATTTATTTAAATATATTATTTATACTTATATAGTTGTCATCATCAAAAAAGGGGAGAATGTTGGAATCTCGATTTTTCACCTTTTTGATTGTGACAAACTATATAAATAAATGTTTGTGTGTACTAATCACTTATGCCGAAGATTCGTTGCAGATTCGTATTCAGAATATTTTGAAGCTGATAGTCCTTTGTTTAGAGTCTATATACTATTTAGAAATATGTTAAAATCTCTCTTGAATGATATATATATATATATATATATATATATAAACATATAGACACATACCCTATCATGCACAAAAGGCTGAAAAGAGCCGGCTGAATGGATTCTTTCAGCCGTCTGATTGCTGAAACAATTTTATCGTTTCACAATATTCAGTTGGCTGAATGAGTTAATTCAGCCGGCTGTTTTAGGCCAAAAATGCCTTGTTCTTTGGTGTTTTCGATTTTACCAAATTCAGAAGGCTGAGTAATTATTTTCGGCCGGCTGAATATTTTCAACAGCTTGTTTTATGAAAAGAAACTTCTCTTCATCGAAGAAAAACATCTTCAAATCAACAGTTGCACTGTTTCTTTTCAACATTATCTTTCATCAATGATTGCAACTTTTTAATCTCTATAAATTGATTTTAGAACAACAAAATATAATTGATTTTAATATTCTTGAATTCTTATCTCTTATTCTCTATTTTCACTTTGCACTCAAACTGCATACAATCTCTGATTGTTGGTCACTCTATCTTCCGCATTCGTCAAGCACATTACACTATATATCATAAAGGAGAAGATTATCCATTATTAACTTATCAGTGCTATTCAAGAGCATACACAGTCAGAAAAAACTTTTCTATTTGTATTGGAAGTCCTGTTCGGTTGCTCAAGCGGTAGAAGTCCTATTCGGTTGCTTAGGAGGTAGAAGTCATATTCGGTTGCTCAGGCGGTGTAAACCTATTCCTACGGGTTAAGCGAGGGTTGCTAGTTTAATTCTAGAAAGAGTTTGGGACTAGACATAGAATAGGAGTTTGAACCAGTATAAAAATCTCTGGTGTCATTTACTGCTTTAATTATTTACTTAGTTATTATTACGCACAAGTAGTTTATCCATATTACATGATCCTATAACACAGTTAACTTTCACTTCTACCCCTCTTTCCCTTGAATATAGTTATGGGTTTTCATGTGAATGTATTCATATGTGAAGAAGCAAAACATCAAATTAACAACACCACTCTTGTGGGTTTAAGGTCCTTGAAATACATTTCATAAAACATAGTTAACGCCTTTAAGTTACTTCATCAAAATTACATTCTTAAAGTCATTACAAAACTCATTTATATAAGTCATGAATTTTCCTTCAAAAATGAGGGTATGGCTTTTCAAACCTTTCAATAACTATTGGAAATCAAACCTTTCGAAACCATTGGAAATCAAACCTTTCGAAAGCATTAAATTCTTAGACATCCTACTTTACAAATGCTTCAAAACATTGCCTTAGAAACCTTTGGGAAACCTTCCAATAAAAACCTTCAGAAACCATTCAGAAATTAGAACCTTTCGACCTTGTCAGAAGCTACTTCTCGACCCCTTTGAAAGTTACATTTCGACTCCTTTAAAACCATTCAATAAAAAAAACCTTTTGAAAGCATTAATCATATTGAAATACAACCTTTTGAAACTCACTTGGTTTTCTTTAAGCATGCGGAAAAATCTAGTTTTAAAAACTTTCGACTTCATTGGAAGCAACTCTTTGACCTTATCAAAAGGCCTGTTTCGAAAGCTTTAAAACATATCTATGAAACAATAAGCTTAAGCCTTTAAAACACCTTCTTCAAAAGCTTGGGTTGTACTTCAATCATAAAACAAGGGTAAATCATCTAAGTCGAAAGCTTTGATACCTTTCAAAAGCATGGTGAAGTAGCTAGTTTTAAAAACAAGTAAACCTTTCGACTTTGTCGAAAGCAATGACTTCGAAAGGTTGAGGAAAGCGGCAGAAACCTTTTGACTTTTCGAATTGTTTAAAACCTTCATTTTAAATATTTGACCTGGCCAAAAGCAACCAAGTTGAAAACTCCTTTTCTAATGCAAGCATGTGTCAAACAGACCCCAACCTCTTTGGCAACCAACCTTTCGACTAAGTACCCTTCGACCTTATTCAATTCATCACGTACCAAGTAACTTGATAACATATGCACTGGTTTGACCTTGTCGATAGCTTCTTATACCCTTCGACCTTGTCAAAAGGTCTAGGTCGGAAGGTTTGATTCCAAAATGGCTGAAACATGCTAAAAGCATGATGTTCTTGTTTTTAACTTAAAAGAGATAACTTTTCAACTAATCTTCCTTTGTTTGTCAAATTCTCATTAGTTAATAAATACTTGTCAGGAAAATTGCTGCCAATAATTTCAGAATAAACAACAATTTTATTTTATAAAATACACCTTCTCCTTAATTTAATATATAAAAAATTTAAGTCCCATACCTTAAATAATTTTATATATTCATCAAAACACTTAAGAAAAATCTGAGAAAATTCTAATAAATCTATCTAAATTTTTTTTCCAACATATAAAAAATTCAAACCCAAATACTTAATATTTTAGCTGTAAATAATTTCTAACCCAATAAATCATTTTCTTCACTAGAAAATTTATATAAAATCCATATTAATTCAAAAAATTATGAAAATTGGAAACCATATCTGAAATATAGTCTCTAACCTATATTTAAATTTCTCAAGGCATTTGGATGTCATTTAATAGAGTTTTCGTATCAAACATATCATAAAAACTAATATGAACATGCATAATTCACCAACAAGCGTATATATAACTTTAATCATCAAAACATGGCATATACTGGCAAAAGCATTTCAGATCTAATCCTGAAACCAAAAGCCATAAGAAAATGAGATGTAGTAATTATTCACCTTATCTTTGAGATTAAAAGAAATGAGATTTGATGTTCAATTAGTTGATTGACTTCCTTCTCTTGAATCCTAGCTCTTAACTTTACTTGAGAACAATAACGGTGGCCGACCTTGATATAATTTTGTTTGAGTAAACTGATAATGAACTTGTGTATCATTCCTAAGGGTTTAAGGTATAATCGTCTCATATTTCCCATTTTGCTCTTCCTTATTTCCTAACACATAAGTTCATGTTGTTTCATTTGATTCATATTTAACATGGCATGACTACCCTTAGCCAAATCAAATATCAACCTATTAATCTCTACATTATTTTATTTAATTTTAGATAATTAAATATCCTAAATAATGTTATAAAAATATGGGGTGTTATCGAATCTATCCAACATTCTAGTCTAGCTAGGAATCTAACCAATGCATGGAACTTCTCGTCCATGACTCACTATTATTAGGAATCTACGCAACATTCTAATCTATCTATATCTATCCAATGCATGGCACTTCCTGTCCATGGCTCACTATCATTGGGAACCTACCCAGTATTTAAATCTAACGAGGAACTACCCAACGCATGGCACTTCTCTTTCATGGCTCAATATTATTGGGAATCTATCCAACATTCTAACCAAACTAGGAATCCATCTAATGCAAGGTACTATTCACCATGGCCTACTATTGTTAGGAATCCACCCAATACTCTAATATAATTTGGAATCTACTCCATGCATAGTACTACTTAACCGTGGCTCACTATTATTGGAAATCTAATCAATACACTAACCCAACTAGTAATCTACCCAACACATGGTACTACTTGACCATGGCTCATTATTATTAGGAATCTGCCCAATATTCTGATTGAACCGAGGATCTACCCAATGCATGATTCCAATTGACCATGACTTGCTACCCGCATGCATTCTAATTTTTGACGTCTTTTTAAACCCAAGTGATATGACCTTACACTTTGTAGCACATCACTATGGGGTGCTCTTATCGCAAGGTCCACCAACTTATCTTTGGGCCCAAATTTATAGCCACTTTTGGCGGTCATCGGCCATCTACAACCACTTTTGGTGGGTGTCGGCCATCTACAACCTCTTTTGGTGGGTATCGGGCATCAAAATATATTTTAAGTTAACTGCCATACAGAGATCTAGTTACAACTTGGAAAAAGGGGAATATGTATCCTTTGAAAAGAGTACTTTCGGAACTTTTTATAAAAGATTATTGAAATCGCATATTTTATAAATCACATTATTCAATAGAAAGTTTGATCCACGTTTGAGAAAGAAGATTATTGATGGAATTAGTATTATTATATACATACATATATATTAGGAAAAATGAAATTTTCATTGATCTCGTCAGATCAATGGAGAGTTTTGTCCTTAAATCCTAAATGCAGGTATGGTATGCAGGAGTTCTTAAGAGGAGAGGACATACCAAAGGAGATGCCATAAATACCAAGACTTGAATGCATCTTTAAAGTAAGACTCAATAATTAGGTTTATGCCAAAGAAGAATGCATTGGAAAAAAAAGTGACTTGTTGATTAAGCTTCAAGAAATCCAAAACCATGGAGGTGGCCCTTATAGTTGAAACTTTGGCGAGAGAGATTGCAATCGAGAGAAGCATGTTAATAGAATTGACATCTTCCATTTTATCATGGGAGATTGATAAAAATGATTCCTTTTGCAACTTCATGTTTGTAGAAAAGCGCCATATGCATTCTTTTGGAAAGAGTTAAACAGATTCTCCTAGAGTCATAACAATGTAACAAAGTAAATAATTTTGAAAATAATGATTCCAACAAATGTTTAATAAATTTGGTTAACTTCCCTTTTTGTATAAACTTCTTGACCTCGTAAGAAACCTTTCGGCATTTGTCCGTCTCATGCCCGTTCACCAAATGATAGACGCAATGCTTCTCACTCTTTGGGTTATTTTCTTTGATGGGGGTAATCAGGGTAGGAGAAATCTTTACGAGTGTTCAAGAATACCTAAGAGAAACTTTGGTTAACTAGGGTAAAGACCCGATCACGCCTTAACTTCTTCCGAGACCCACCATCTTGAGTATCAAGGAGGACTTTCTTATCCAAAGGAACCAAATCTTCATATTTCCGCACTTCGATGGAAGGGTTCCTAACTTCACTATTCAAGGCCTTAACAATCATTCAAAGCTAGGCTGATTCTTGGAGATATTCTAAAAGCTGCTAGTCTGAGAAGCTTGAAGTTCATAAACAAGATCATATTCTTTATGATTCTCTTTTTCCAGAATGATGGTAACCAATCTCTCATTGTTGTCTTCTTCAATGAGCTGAATGCGAATGTTGAGGGGAAAATTCAGGGTTAGCTTCTCATTCTCAAATTTAGTCATGGTTGGAGGGATGATGTCACTGGATTTTCCAAGTGGGAATAAATGATGGAGGATCCGTCCCTTCTTCTAGCGTCAAAAATGCTAGTATAGAATTTCATCTACACCAACACCCCAAGGTCCAAAGTTTAAATTCTGAAATTTAATTGATTACAAACTTCGGTTTTGGGAATACCGAAGTATGACACGACCAAAATTGGGTTACAAGATATCAAACTACACCGTCATGATATTAAATACCCTAATTTTAAAGTACGAAAAGTAAGTAACATCGAGACTTTTATAGCGGTTCGGACCAAAACCCCTAGGTCTACTGTCCTTTCCTTACTTAGTCACCCTTATATAGTCAAGAGGCTTAGTACATTGAATCTAAGAGTTACCTATTAATGAGTTTTTCAATAGAGATCAAATATAGGAGCACTATATGATTTTATGTCATTTCTTTTTCACACCAGAAGATCCATTATGCCTTAGGATTATTGCTTATTTATAGACAATATGCCCTAGCGCCAATGGTGGGGAGCATTCTCCTTGGAGTGTAGACAAGACTTGTTGTAAGCAGTTTTGATTCAAACACTTCTCATCGTCTGGTTGAAAGTGCTTTGATGCAACCGTTGAACTGACACTTTCATATATAGCTTCTTTGGTTCCTATCATCCCTTCTGATTGTTGATCTTGGTCTGGTGCTATCTGAGCCATTGACTGTTAATTCTTTTTGAAAGGCATTTGGTTTCGCTAATTGTGCTTGACGAACCTTTTATCTTAGCTGGATGGTTGTTTTTATATTTGCTGACATTTTAGCTCATGCTTTTGGATGACATGCTCTCGGCTACTGAGTTTAAAGCTTAATCTCTCATTGAAACTAAACAATGGTTACAAGCCGCTTCTTCCCAAATATTCATGAGTTGTACTTTGTGGAAATTATAATGCAATAGGGCAGATTCTGATCTTGCACAAAATATGAGTCTAGGTGTCGATAGTTGATTGGTTATCTTCAAAAAGCATTCCTTTTTTCTGATGCAAGAATGATTTGGCATCTACGAAGAGATCTCTTGATTTCCACTTTTGGAGAGCCGCCAAACGCGATCTATGGTGAAAAACTTCTCTCTTTAATCTATGTCATTCTTTCTTAATATAAATAATCTTCCCTCTTTCTCTCCACTTTTCGCCTATTCAAATTCTAAAATTGCCATTGATATTTCCAAGCGTTCTTCGATTTTCCTTTGACACCCACTCTTGAGCGAGTAAGTTCTTTTTAATTTTATTATTCTTATTAAGATTAGCAATATCATCACTGATATTCTTCCTTTTATTTCTTAACCAAGAACGAGATTTAGGTTCTCACTGGCTTTAGCCTGCTTAATCCTTGTTCTAGGGATAATGCCGACTTTTCTTTTTAATAGTTCGATACCTTACCCCTTTTCCTTGATAAGGCTCCTTCAAATCGAGTAGTCACCACTTTTAGTAATGTTGGAATGTCCTTGGATATTTTGCTTTCTTTTTATCTTATCCATATTCTAGGCCGCACTTTCTTATTTTGTTAAATCTCAAGCAGTGAGATCCGAGAAGAGCAGTGACTCGGGTGTCACAAATCAATTTAAAGATCAGTTTAAGGAAGTCATGAAGATTCCATCTTTATGGCGATACTGACACTTGATTGTTACCAAAAGCAAACTGAAAGCTCAAGGTCCGCTACTTTCTTATGCTGAATTTTCCAGACTAAAGTCCTTTAGGAAGTGCTAGAAAGTTTCTACCATAGTTGTTGATAGTGGAGAATAAACTAAATCCAATTCTGGAGAAAACGAGACTGAGGGTTTCACCCTTTAACCATTAGACTAGCTTATTTTATGCTCTTATCACAACCTAGTCTTGATTTTTATTTTAGCCTTTTCCTTTTCTCCTTGTTCTAGAGACTTCTTCTTCCAAGTAGGCCAGCTCCCAATATAAGGGAAAAGGGGCCAAGAAAAGGTCTATGTTATAGCTTCCTAATAAAGATACACTCGGCCTGAAGAAACACAAGGTCTCCAGATCCTCCAAAGTCGAAAGTTCCAAGGGAAAAGATTCGGTCTACTTGCCAAGAAAAACAAGCAAGCGATAGAAATCACAAGAGCTACCTTTGAAGGTAACCTTTTCTATGCCATTGTCGAAGCACATACTAGACCTCTAACCTTTGCCCAAGAATTAGAAGAGCAATTGGGTATAGCCTCTGGGAGAGTATCAAGGTAGAAATGAATTTATATTTTATGTATGTTGATGATTCCAACATTTGTTCTTACTGTTTCGCCTTGTTTTGACTAGAGCGGAAATCTCTGCCCTTCAACATGGATGGCTGAAAATGGAGGAGACGTGGCCATTGCCAAAGCAATGAAAAAGGAGTTTTCGGAATTCAAAGATAAAGTTTGGGAGGTGAATGCTTAAGTAGAGGAATCAGGTAGGACTTCCAAAGAGAGGGATTGTAGATCGATACTCTTGAGAAAGCCTTACAGGAAAGGAACGAGAAGTTGGAGAAAGCTAACGCTGGGGTGGTTAATAAAGAACGTTATATTACTAGAGAAAAGCATGAGAATGAGGTTAGCAAACAAGCCTTCCAAATCTTGTTTGATGTTTATGCTCACCACCGAGACCCAGCTTTTTCTCTAACCTATCTTAGGAAAAATGCTTCCATGATTGAAGCCAACTTTGTTAAAAGGTACGAGGAACATAAGAAGGAAAAGTAGACCGAGGCCATTGTGGAGGATGAAGCCGAGCTCCCAGTAAAGGAAGAGGAGGAAGCTGCTTCTATGGACCAGGAGGTATAAGAAGACACTCTTGATAATAGGCTTAATGAAGAAATTATACCGTAACTTGTCCTTGTAGTAATATGATTTTATAACTGTTCGTTTTTATAATTTTATAAATGAAACCTTCTTGATAACTTTATAATGTTTGAATTACCATTTGAGTTTATACGATGTGATTGTCACATAATATTTCAAGCTAGAGTAGCCGACATAGAGTTCTTCTCTATTTCCCACATTTCTCTTTACTTGTAACACCCCAGATTCGTGATAATATTATTTAGGAAATTTAGTTAGATAAACTAAATAAAATTATATATTGGTTAGGAAATTGAGATTTGATTTAATTAAGGTAGATGTGCCTATTAACTAATAAATTAAATGAAGGGTTCAAAACGAATTAGAGGAAGGGTATTATGGAAAAGAGGTCATTCCTATATTATCTTCCTTATGCGGTGCTTTGCAACACATGTTCATTTCCCATTTCAAAACTTAAAAAATGCTTGGTCGGCTGCCATTAATAAAGGAAGAAGAAGAGGAAACATAAGAAAAGCTTAGGGAAAGCAAATTCAAATCAGTCTCATTCAAATCTCAAGCTCCATAATCATTAAAGCAAAGGTGAATAACGTTTACGTCTCTAAATATTTTTGGTTTTGGTTTAAAGGTTAATTCCAAATTATTTTGCAAATGTTTGCCATGCTTTCGAATGATAAATGTAACAGCCCGCAAATCTGTACCCCTTGAGTTAACACTATTCTACAACAAATCAACTCAAGTTGTACAGAAATACGAACCATTTGGGTTAAAGAAGAAGAGGTAGAAGAAGAAAATAGAAAACAACAGCAAAATCTAACCATCGCAGCGGAATAAAATATAATAGATAATAAATAATCTTTACTCAAACATCAAATATCTTTGTTTATATATTACATCATCAGAGTACATCAATCACAGCTCAACATCAATATCATACAATGGATACACAACTACTCAACACAGCGGAATATATATATATAACAAGTACGAATGTACGTATCGTCATCCAGCTCATCTCCTAAGCTTCACAGCATCATATCCTGTATCCTATTATACTCGGTCTGACCCGAGCATTATAGTTAAATAACACCCGAGTCAGTCTGGAATACCAGCGTGAGAAAATTACACCCAATTGATTATTAAAGTTTCAAAAAGAATCCTTTGAAAACAAAAGCATCTCGTAAGACCACGCCACAAATAAACATGTTGGGTTTTTACCTTACGATAACTAAAACAATTTTTATAGAAATCCTCTGATATTATAATAGGGTCTATATACAAATACTTATAAAATAGCTGAAATTGTTACATTCATTAAATTCCAGCTACTAGCCACAGTGTGGGTAATACAAACAAAACTCGTACAAGGCTCGTAGGGAGAATGGATTTCCAACTAATGACTAGGCACTGGGGTACCACCTGTCACAGTACGGGGCCTAGATCACCGTACCGAGGAGTACGCCCGCTCCCCTGCAACACAAGGCCGGGACTACCCCTTACTGGATAATCTCGAGTGAGATCACCCCACGGTTGGGATCAGCAACCGCCCACTAAGCCGAAATAAAAAGGGACATCTAGACTGGAATGACCTCACCCTGCTTGGGTGCTACCCACCTAGCCTTGCTGCATATCCCCTGATTTTCAGTCATTCCCATTTGATGAGGCTTGAGGCTAAGCGTTACCTTTAAGAACAATATCCGTTAGAATGCCCATCGTCCACCTGACGATGTTTCACAAGCATTCATCCATACAAGTCCGTCCCGGGTTCGAACGGAACCGAAGGCACTATTCCTACTATATCCATTTGGAAATATACTCAGGATTAGTAGCGACTAGCCCTTGCACTTCACTACTCCATCTTCGAATCCAAAATCGTTTTTCACGAAACGTACAAACCGGATCGAAGTGGTTTTCGAGAAATAAATCTCGATCCCGGTCTCTTCGAAACGATCAACGCATTTTTGTCCAATATTGATAGTCGGTGATTTAACTATCAATTTATATTCACAAACATCCATCAATCAATAAATAATTTCTCAATTTATTTATAAATCCCAAAAATATCTTCACAAGGTATATTTTCACTTTTCAAACTCCTTGAAAACAGTTTTCAAAACTATCCGCCTTCTCAGAATAAATTTCAAGCATTTTTATTTCATCTAGAATCACCAAGCACAAAACTAGATTTTTCTAAATTAATTTAAAACACTTTACCTTTAAAAATACACTTTAAAGCATACAAGTTAAAATTGCTTTAATAATTTGTTGAAAATACATACTATATAAATATTTGAAAATAAAGTTACTTAATAAAATATAAAACTAGATTTACACTTTATAAAACAAAATACTAAGTCATTCTTTGAATAATTATTGCTATAATAGATTAAAAGAAAAGATTAAAAGAAAATACTTATTTTAGCCTTTAAATAATAGAAATAATAAATTTTAAAAAAACTGTTTTCTTTAAAAAAAACAACTTTAAAATATTTAATTTACATTTAAAATTTTACTTTTTTAAAAAAAAAAACATGCACTTGACTATACAGGAAGGATTTCCAACCTCAATTACTTAAATCAATTTTCCAAATTGATTCCCACTTTATTCCATTGGAATTAAATTTCTTTACTTATCAGTTTATCTCAAAATTCATAAATTTTGGACTTTATTTTTTTATTATTTTTATTTTCCCTTTGATTTTATATTATTTAACTGAAATATACCAATTTCAGCTTCTTTCCAATTCTTCTGTGTTCTTTTCAATAAATTGAATCTTAAATTTTCAGTAAATGTTTTATTCTTTTTAAAATAACAACACTAAAATTTACAATTCATTAATCTTCTAATTTTTTTTTCAAATGTCCCTTACTAACCCTAAGCTTTATTTATTAGAATTTTAAAAGCACTTTATTTCTTTTCCAATTCATTCTTAAATTTATTCAAGTTTCCATAAATATTTTACTTACAATTTCACTTCTTTTATTTTCATTCCCAAACTCAAATTATATATACTTGGTAATTCATTATTGCCTGATTATAACAATCAAGCCATAACATTCGATATTTCCACATAATTCATTACAGGATATCAAATATTCAGAACAGAGAATATTAAATAATTAAATAAAGTTGAGGGGTCCAGTTGGATCCCTCCAACCCGTTTTCCCTGCATCCACAGACGTTAGCACAATAATAAGCCAATTTCCAAAATTACCATACTACAACACTTCAATGAATTTCAGCCATTTAAACAATTATTTATATTTAATCATTTAAACTTGAATTTAAATGAACTGAGTGAGATTAACTCACCTTCGATTTTCCGTCCCAATCCATCCTATCTCAACTTGTCATTCCGTGATTTTAACCTTGTACAAACCATTATACGATTTATTAATATTCGAAATATAAATCGAACCCTTAATTACCATTCAAATTTAATTTTGAACTAACTTCCTTTATTACATTATAAAAAAAATAGTAAGTTTAAACAAGTATCTTTATTTATCTTTACTTTTGAAACCACATATATTTTATAAACTAATCGATACAGATTTTAAAAATCAAATTTTATATAAACTCAAACACTTAAAAAAAAACTCCATTTTCACAAATCTTATCTCTTTACATATATCCACTGTTTTAAATATGTATGTGAATATATACATATATATTTATTAAATTAAAACAGTATTATTATTTTATACCTTACTGTGATTATATTTTCATATTTTTTTCTATGCTTGTATACAAAACATATCTACCGACCCATGTAAATCATAATCATCCATTTATTTTATCTTTATTTTCAAATAAAAAAAAAATCGAAAACAGCAATACCTCACTGCTTGGTCGAAACCCCTATGCCCCCAAAATCACCGCAGTACACTCAAATGCTTCCCCTGAGTCATCACTAATCGAATGCCATTCCCATAAACCTCCAACGAAGATCGCGACCTCCATCAGACACCATCCCGAGCATCACAACTCTTCACGAACATCGCGCCTCCACCTAAAGTCGATACGACAATCGAAACCACGGTGAAGTCCCAAGGTTCGTTCAAACCCGAACCCTAGTTATCGCACTCAACCTGCTCGCCTCGACTCTGCCCGTGGTTCGAAAATTTCAAAACCCCTTCACGACTCTCGCTCTCTCCCTTGCACCGGCCTTCAAATCGAAATCGTGGCCTACCCAGAGATCGAGCAAGAAAAGGAACGAAGTAAATCTGTTTTTTTTAGGGTCGATTTCACTCTCTGGCTTCTCCCATTTCTATTTTTTTTCTTTTGGGTTAGAATGATTTCAGAGTGTAAAGTTTATAGTATTTTTTTTATTCGTTCCTTTCGACAGAAGCCTTTTTATTTTCTTTGAATACGTCTGCAATATTAAAGAAAGAACGGGGGAACAAGAAAAGACATTAGTGTGAAAGATGGAGGCCACAGTAATTCGCAGAGGAGACCAAAACTTTTGAAATGAAGGAATGTCAGCTGTTTTAAAAAGAAGGACAAAGAAAGTTTTCTATTAATTGAAGAAGGAATACAGGCTTGTTATACGAGATGATATCGATTTGGGGTAAAAGGACTCGCTCGGCTTGAAGAAGGAACGAGAAGTGTATGATGGAGGATAAGGGTAGCGTGTTAAAACGAATATGAGATGGCGTATACAAGAAGTTTGACCAATTAAATTAAATTTCACTAGATTATTATCAATTAAATTTCCAGCGCGTTTATAAATCGTACGCTCGCATAACAACTCCAAAAACTACGAAATTTGAAATCCGATAATAATACAATATTACGGATCCAATGGAACTAGTTTCGTCGAATTCCGAGACTGTGTTTCGGAAGACTATTTTTAAATTCAATTTAAACGATAAAATTTTAAAACTGAACAAATCACTGTCAAATTTAATTTTAACACTTCTATTCTCTTCACTATTATCAATATAAATTTTACAAGCCTTTAAATTATTTTTAACAGGCTTAAAATCTCAGATTTCATATTTTATCCAATTTCAAATTATTTAATTCAATAGTTTAATTATCAAATAAATTGTGATATTCGTAATTCAAGTTAAAATTATTCTATTGAATATTTAAAATCAATTAAATATTCCATTTTAAATGCTCAAAAATTCCGGGTCCTCACATTCCTCCCCCCTTAAAAGAATTTCGTCCCCGAAATTACTAATTTGGAAAAATGGTTCAATACCCGTTACTGCTTCTCCAAAGCCAACAATTTAACATCTTACCAACTATCTTTTATAAAGATCATTATCATTCTTATTAACTTCTCTACTCTCCCATAGTTTGCAAACAATCCCATTTGCCCAAACATTCAAGTTTTAATTTTAAAATCAATTTTGAACTATCAAAATTTTCTCAAAAAATTTCTAACTCTTTAAATTTTCGAAAAATTTCCCCAGCGTCTCCTTTGCGTGGCTAGCTTGGTACAACTACAAAATGGCTCTACGGCCTCCCAAATCCAAAAAGAAAACAAAAAGCCAAGTGGCTCAATCCAAAAACCCAATCCAATTTCATACCAAATTTAAATACATACCTTTTTGTTGGCAATTCAAATTTATCTTCTGAAATCAAAATCAATTCTCTTTTCCCCTTTATAATACCTGCATATCCTACTTGACAATAACATCCAATCACAATATTCCATAAACATTTTATCGACTTCCTTACAAGTGTCAATTATTTACTCATTCAAAAATCAACTTTGGAATATATTTGTAGTATCAATCTACAATTATGAATTCACCATCCCCTTCTTAAGTTAGTATAAGCATTTTATATGCTTCTTATATTTATTTTTATCTCCCACTTTAGTTTATATTTATTTCTATTCACAACGATTCTTTCATTTCCATATAAATTCAGTTTATCTTTAACTCTGAATATATAAATTTTATTTGTCATTTATTTCTAATTCATATCCTTATTTTAATTAGTTTCATTTACTAACTTATTTTAAATTTTCCCGTAACAAAATTTTCCAAAAATTTTCTAACTCCCAAAATTTCTGAAAATTTATGGCAGAGTCCCCTTTGTACGGAGGAGCTTTTGCAATTTGACAAAAGAGATAAATATATATACATCGACCCACACGGTCGGAAAAACCAAAAACAGTTCATATTTTCTATTTTAATTGCGTAGGCGTACCTTATTTAGCATTTTAAGTAAGCGGCTTATTATTTTAGCAAATAGCACAACCAAATCCAGCCACACGGCTTCCAGGTACCTGTACTTACTCAATTTAAACATGTAAGTGCCAAATATATGCAGTTTAACTATATTTCACTAAGTTGCAGTGATTAAAACATATGAATTCTAAAAGAAATGCACATCAAACATTTTCCGTAAGCAATTTATACAATTTCATACTAATTCAACTATTTAAATTAATTTTTAACCCATATTCATTCAATTTGAATGGTTTTCAATCTATTCGTATACAACTTCATCAATTTGAATGATTTAAAACTCAATCGCTTACAACTAATTTATTTTTAAGCAAACTGAACTCATATTTAGTTCAATTGCTCTCAAAATCAATTTATTTTACTTCTATCAACTCATAGAATTTTAATTACTTCCATTTATGTCAAATGACAATTTTTTTTATGCAATTCAACGAGATTTATTGGAATAAATAAGTATTTATGTTTTATAACCATTTTAAATGGATTTCAACTCAGTTTATACTTAATTCTATTCCATTTTTAAATTTACCCACAATCCATATATTCACATTTTCATTGCATTTCAGATTTGAATACATTCACTTGTATTTCATTTATTAACCCAAACTAGTTTCATTATTCAAACAAGTTCCATTCAAAACCATTAACAACTTAGGTTCATCTTCATTACCAATCAAATTCCACTTTCATTTTAATTCATTCACGAGCATTTATTTAGCTCGACCCATTCCATTTAAATTTCATTCACAATCCATTCATTTACGTTTTATTCCATATTTGTTTATTCCAAACTATTTTATTTAGCTCAAAACAAACCAAGCTATATCATTCAATGACCATTTCTCAATTTATTTAAACCATACTTCATTTGGTTCTTATTTATCCCATCCATTCATTTTAATTCAATATAATTAGTTTATCCACTCAATCCATTTTGAATTTTCATTTTCTTAAATTTTATTTACGACCCATCAAATTTTATTCCGATCCAAATTTATTTTTTTCTTGGTTTAAATTCCATCCAATATCATTAAACTCGGTTTTAAGTTGAATTCAATTCAATTCTCAATTATATCTCATTTTTAATCTTCAATTTCGTTTGATTAGTTATTACGAAATTTTAAATTTCCAGATTTAACTCATGCAATTGATTACATGGCCATTTTCCAATTTATCTTCACTTATTTGGATTTTATTTGCAAACCATATCATTTCCAATTTACTATTCACTATTATGAACTCACAATTCAATCTAATTTACTTCACTAACAATCCAGGTCGAATTTGATTTATAACTTGAGTTTATTTCCAAACTTCATCATAAACTCACAATTCAATTTCATTAACTAATTTATTATCTAATTAGTCTTTTCCTCCAACTTATAATCCAGAACTTGATTTTAATCTCAAAATCTCTTCATTTAAATTTTCAGGAAATTTTTGTCAAGGACAAAATTTCACATCTTTTTAGCCTCAAGGACAGACCTTCAATATTTTATCCTGAAGGATAACTTTCTGTAGGTATCAGTTTTTAGTTATTGATAGCAGTTTTTAGGTATCAGTTTGTAGTTATCGGTAGCAGTTTTTAGGTATCAGTTTTAGCTCGGTAGCATTTTTGTTGTCCTTATGAATAATTTTGGAAAATGTTTGTCCTTATGAATAATTTTTAGAAGAATGTTTGTCCTTGTGATAAAAATATTGAGGTCGTGTCCTTGAGGCAAAAAATATACAAATCTTTGTCCTTTAAATTAATTCCCCTTTAAATTTTCTTAAGTTCAAATTTATTTTATAATTTAAGTTTGGATTTTCCCTTAATTTTCTAATTCATCAAAATATAAATTTTGGGCTTTGTATTCCATTCTCAAATTTATAAGTCACAACTTATTAGTTTATACAATCACATTCATTCCAGGCTTGAATGTATTCATCTTGTATTTTTAATTCGAGTTTTACACTTATTTATTTACACAATTCCCATCATCATAGGCTTGAATATATTATTCTCTTATTTTAACTCAAGCCTTATGCTTATCTATAACTCGAGCATATTTTTTATTCCATGCATATTTTATTCTATGGATTTATATTCCTTTACGAGTTATTCTAATTTATTTACTTCAATCCAATCCTTAACCAATTTAATTTCCATTTATCCAGATAAGAATCTAATTCCATTTGATAACTCAATTGAATTTTTATTCCAATTTAATTTTATTTTAACTCAGGTTTGTTTAACTCAATTCGATTTCAACTTAATTCAAATACAGCTAGATATTATTTCCAGCTTATTCAATTTATTTTAATCCAGTTAAATTTTATTTCCCAGTCTAAGTTAATTTCATTTTCATTTTAAATTTAAATTCCATTATTCAAAGCTTATTTTTCCTTCCTGATTTTAAAAAATCATCTCAATTTATAAGCTTACAACTATCTCATCAGGACTTTTAAACCCCCGGCTTTGGTTTCAAACCATCTTGAAATCTCCAACATCTCAAATCATATTTCTCAATAGTCATACCATTCCTGGTTTATCCCCAACAAATTTCCTTTGAAATTTCAAACACAAACAGGTTTTCCTAAACAAATCAAATTGTCAGCAATCTGTCACTTAGAAGCTCGAAAATGAACATCGATGATGCTGCAGTCATCACCGAAGTTATTTTCCAGCTACTGAAGTGAATTCAATGCTATATCTCTTCTCAAAATTTATTTGAAACAATTTCCTTTCAGAAATACCCCAAAAACAGCAATGCTATTATTTATCTTCAAAATACTTCCAAAATCTCCGGGGTTTTAAAGTTCCAAATTCTATTTTAATTCAAATTTTAACTATAATGCATCTGTATAGTTTATGCTTATACAAATTTCCATTTGATTATATTTCAATTTATAATTTACATTTATAATTCATATTTATAAATTTTATTTCATAATTGAATTTATCTCCTTAATCTTTGGTTGTATTTACAATTTTTAGTTAAATTTCCACTCAAAAATGATAATAATTTAAATATAATCATTTCAAACATCCAAGCAACCATATATTAGCTAAAATAGTTTACAAAAACTTTCCTTTATATCAAAATATATTTTTGGGTGAAATTATTTCATTCACCCATATTTAAAACAATACCGTGTCGATTGTTTTATTCAAGTGTTTAGAAACCCCTTCGATACAGTTGTCCAGACTGTGCCGACGAAGGTTCATATGCCACTCAATAAATCAATCAACACAATATTAAAACAATTTATATTCACTAACAAATACGCGCTCATATCTATTAATACGCTCAAACTCATTCTAGAGTACTACGGACTCTAATTTACATGAGTAATTTCCCACCAGAGCCAAGGTTATCACCAACCTAAGCTCTGATACCAAGTGTAAAAGCCTGCAAATCCGTACCCCTTGAGTTAACACTATTCTAAAACAAATCAACTCAAGTTGTACAGAAATACGAACATTTGGGTTAAAGAAGAAGAGGTAGAAGAAGAAAATAGAAAACAACAGCAGAATCTAACCATCGCAGCGGAATAAAATATAATAGATAATAAATAATCTTTACTCAAACATCAAATATCTTTGTTTATATATTACATCATCAAAGTACATCAATCACAGCTCAACATCAATATTATACAATGGATACACAACTACTCAACACAGCGGAATATATATATATATATATATATATATATATATATATATATATAACAAGTACGAATGTACGTATCGTCATCCAGCTCATCTCCTAAGCTTCAAGCATCATATCCTGTATCCTATAATACTCGGTCTGACCCGAGCATTATAGTTAAATAACACCCAAGTCAGTTTGGAATACCAGAGTGAGAAAATTACACCCAATTGATTATTAAAGTTTCAAAAAAAAAATCCTTTGAAAACAAAAGCATCTCGTAAGACCACGCCACAAATAAACATGTCGGGTTTTTACCTTACGATAGCTAAAACAATTTTTATAGAAATCCTCTGATATTATAATAGGGTCTATATACAAATACTTATAAAATAGATGAAATTGTTACATTCATTAAATTCCAGCTACTAGCCACAGAGTGGGTAATACAAACAAAACTCGTACAAGGCTCGTAGGGAGAATGGATTTCCAACTAATGACTAGGCACTGGGGTACCACCTGTCACAGTACGGGGCCTAGATCACCGTACCGAGGAGTACGCCCGCTCCCCTGCAACACAAGGCCGGGACTACCCCTTACTGGATAATCTCGAGTGAGATCACCCCGCGGTTGGGATCAGCAACCGCCCACTAAGCCGAAATAAAAAGGGACATCTAGACTGGAATGACCTCACCCTGCTTGGGTGCTACCCACCTAGCCTTGCTGCATATCCCCTGATTTTCAGTCATTCCCATTTGATGAGGCTTGAGGCTAAGCGTTACCTTTAAGAACAATATCCCTTAGAATGCCCATCGTCCACCTGACGATGTTTCGCAAGCATTCATCCATACAAGTCTGTCCCGGGTTCGAACGGAACCGAAGGCACTATTCCTACTACGTCCATTTGGAAATATCCTCAGGATTAGTAGCGACTAGCCCTTGCACTTCACTACTCCATCTTCGAATCCAAAATCGTTTTTCACGAAGCGTACAAACCGGATCGAAGTGGTTTTCGAGAAATAAATCTCGATCCCGGTCTCTTCGAAACGATCAACGCATTTTTGTCCAATATTGATAGTCGGTGATTTAACTATCAATTTATATTCACAAACATCTATCAATCAATAAATAATTTCTCAATTTATTTACAAATCCCAAAAATATCTTCACAAGATATATTTTCACTTTTCAAACTCCTTGAAAACAGTTTTCAAAACTATCCGCCTTCTCAGAATAAATTTCAAGCATTTTTATTTCATCTGGAATCACTAAGCACAAAACTAGACTTTTCTAAATTAATTTAAAACACTTTACCTTTAAAAATATACTTTAAAGCATACAAGTTAAAATTTCTTTAATAATTTGTTGAAAATTCAAACTACATAAATATTTGAAAATAAAGTTACTTAATAAAATATAAAACTAGATTTACACTTTATAAAACAAAATACTAAGTCATTCTTTGAATAATTATTGCTATAATAGATTAAAAGAAAAGATTAAAAGAAAATACTTATTTTAGCCTTTAAATAATAGAAATAATAAATTTTACAAAAACTGTTTTCTTAAAAAAAACAACTTTAAAATATTTAATTTACATTTAAAAATTTACTTTTTTTTAAAAAAAAAACATGTACTTGGCTATCCACGAAGGATTTCCAACCTCAATTACTTAAATCAATTTTCCAAATTGATTCCCACTTTATTCCATTGGAATTAAATTTCTTTACTTATCAGTTTATCTCAAAGTTCATAAATTTTGGACTTTATTTTTTTATTATTTTTATTTTCCCTTTGATTTTATATTATTTAACTGAAATATACCAATTTCAGCTTCTTCCGAATTCTTCTGTGTTCTTTTCAATAATTTGAATCTTAAATTTTCACTAAATGTTTTATTCTTTTTAAAATAACAACACTAAAATTTACAATTCATTAATCTTCTAATTTTTTTTTCAAATGTCCCTTTCTAACCCTAAGCTTTATTTATTAGAATTTTAGAAGCACTTTATTTCTTTTCCAATTCATTCTTAAATTTATTCAAGTTTCCATAATTATTTTACTTACAATTTCACTTCTTTTATTTTCATTCCCAAACTCAAATTATATATAATTGGTATTTCATTATTGCCTGATTATAACAATCAAGCCATAGCATTCGATATTTCCACATAATTCATTACAGGATATCAAATATTCAGAACAGAGAATATTAAATAATTAAATAAATTTGAGGGGTCCAGTTGGATCCCTCCAACCTGTTTTCCCTGCATCCACAGACGTTAGCACAATAATAAGCCAATTTCCAAAATTACAATACTACAACACTTCAATGAATTTCAACCATTTAAACAATTATTTATTTTTAATCATTTAAACTTGAATTTAAATGAACTAAGTGAGATTAACTCACCTTCGATTTTCCGTCGCAATCCATCCAATCTCAACTTGTTATTCCGTGATTTTAACCTTGTACAAACCATTATACGATTTATTAATATTCGAAATATAAATCGAACCCTTAATTTCCATTCAAATTTAATTTTGAACTAACTTCCTTTATTACATTATAAAAAAATAGTAAGTTTAAACATGTATCTTTATTTATCTTTTCTTTTGAAACCACATATATTTTATAAACTAATCAATACAGATTTTAAAAATCAAATTTTATATAAACTCAAACACTTAAAAAAAACTCCATTTTCACAAATCTTATCTCTTTACATATATTTACTGTTTTAAATATGTATGTGAATATATACATATATATTTATTAAATTAAAACAGAATTATTTTTTTATACCTTACTGTAATTATATTTTCATATATTTTTTTCTCTGCTTGTATACAAATATATCTATTGACCCATGTAAATGCATAATCATCCATTTATTTTATCTATATTTTCAAATAAAAATAAAAAAAATCGAAAACTGCAATACCTCACTGCTTGGTCGAAACCCCTATGCCCCCAAAATCACCGCAGTACACTCAAATGCTTCCCCTGAGTCATCACTAATCGAATGCCATTCCCATAAACCTCCAACGAAGATCGCGACCTCCATCAGACACCATCCCGAGCATCACAACTCTTCATGAACGTCGCGCCTCCACCCAAAGTCGATACGACAATCGAAACCACGGTGAAGTACCAAGGTTCGTTCAAACCCGAACCCTAATTATCGCACTCAACCTATTCGCCTCGACTCTGCCCGCGGTTCGAAAATTTCAAAACCCCTTCATGACTCTCGCTCTCTCCCTTGCACCGGCCTTCAAATCGAAATCGTGGCCTACCCAGAGATCGAGCAAGAAAAGGGACGAAGTAAATCTGTTTTTTTAAGGGTCGATTTCACTCTCTGGCTTCTCCCATTTCTATTTTTTTTCCTTTTGGGTTAGAACGATTTCAGAGTGTAAAGTTTATAGTATTTTTTTTATTCGTTACTTTCGGCAGAAGCCTTTTATTTTCTTTGAATACGTCTGCAATATTAAAGAAAGAATGGGGGAACAAGAAAAGACATTAGCGTGAAAGATGGAGGCCACAGTAATTCGCAGAGGAGACCAAAACTTTTCAAATGAAGGAATGTCGGCTGTTTATAAAGAAGGACAAAGAAAATTTTCTATTAATTGAAGAAGGAATAAGGGCTTGTTATACGAGATGATACCGATTTGGGGAAAAAGGACTCGCTCGGCTTCAGAAGAAGGAACGAGAAGTGTATGATGGAGGATAAGGGTAGCGTGTTAAAACGAATATGAGATGGCGTATACAAGAAGTTTGACCAATTAAATTAAATTTCACTAGATTATTATCAATTAAATTTCCAGCGTGTTTATAAATCGTACGCTCGCATAACAACTCCAAAAACTACGAAATTTGAAATCCGATAATAATACAATATTACGGATCCAATGGAACTAGTTTCGTCGAATTCCGAGATTGTGTTTCAGAAGACTATTTTTAAATTCAATTTAAACGATAAAATTTTTAAACTGAACAAATCACTGTTAAATTTAATTTTAACACTTCTATTCTCTTCACTATTATCAATATAAATTTTACAAGCCTTTAAATTATTTTTAACAGGCTTAAAATCTCAGATTTCATATTTTATCCAATTTCAAATTATTTAATTCAATAGTTTAATTATCAAATAAATTGTGATATTCGTAATTCAAGTTAAAATTATTCTATTGAATATTTAAAATCAATTAAATATTTTCGATTTTAAATGCTCAAAAATTCCGGGTCGTCACAATAAAAGATTATATATACTTGTTGATGATTTTTGTATGTTCATATAGATTTTATGACATGTTTTAAGATAAAAACCATATTAAATGACATCCGTAAGCCTTGCGAATTTTTATGATGATCTAAAAAGTTATTTTAAAGATGGGTTTCAATTTTTTAAATTTTTGTGGAATTGTTATGAATTTTTTAAGGAAGAAAAGGTTTATTTGGATCATAAAATTATTTGCGGGAAAAATAATTATTATTTGGATCCAAAACTTTTAATATTGAAGAGAACATATTAATTTACTTCCTGTAATTTTTTGAGAATTTTTCAAGGTGTTTTATTGATTATATAAAATTATTTAAGGTATGTGACTTAAATGCTTTATATAATTATAAAGGAGAAAGAAGCTTTTTAAATTTTATTGAAATTTCCAAATAAGGAAGTCGGTAGCACTTTTGAATATAAAATTCTAATAACCAATCAAATTTAGACAAACAAGGTAGGTGGAGTACAAAAGAACTATTTCAAACAGTATTCTCACTATTTCAACTCTTTCGACAAGAGCTTCCACCTTCATTCTAGACCTTTCGACAAGGTCAAAGGGTATCAAACCTTCCAATTAGATTAAATACCAATGGACATGGTATCAGAAAACTGGTACGTAGTGAATTAGAGGAAGTCGAAAGGTTGGGGACGAAGGGTTATAGCTTTCGAAAGAGACAAAGTTTTGTTTTGGTTTTAAAGAAAAATACACCTGCTAGCTTTCGAAAAAGAGCTTTCAAAATATTCAAAAGGTTTAAATGGAAAAGGTTTCGATAGGTTTGCTTTTTTGTTTTAATTGAAACCTTTCCGCAAAGTCGAATGGTATAGCATTCAACTACGTCGAATGCATATTTGCGGCTTCCTAACCTTTCGACATAGATGGAGTCAAAGGTTATCTTTTGTATTCTTAAACTTGCCACCTCTCTCCATTGATTTCGAAGGTTTTGATTTCGAAGGTTTTGATTTCGAAAGGTTTTGATTTCGAAAGGTTATGATTTCGAAAGGTTTAGTTTTGAAACGTTTTATGAAGGTTTCGAAGCAGTTGCTTTCGGCTCCAATGTTTTTCTGATCCCTTCGTATGATTCAAATATTTTAAGTCGAACCATTTTAAAGGTTTCAAAGTAGTTAACTTTGACTGGTTTTGAAAGGTTTTCCACCTATTTTAAATTGAACCAATGTCTTCGAAAGGTTTTGAGGTACATTGATCCCGAAAGGTATAGTTTAGCTATGTCTTCGAAAGGCTAAGGTTTCAAGGCTGGTGTATATGTTTTAAAGCTTATGAAAAGAAAGCTACTAAAAGGTTTTGAAGGAGTTACCTTCAATGATTTCGAAAGGTTTGTTAAAGGATGTGAAGGAGTTACCTTCAATACTTTCGAAGGGTTTTATGAATGATTTTGAAGGGGTTACCTTATATGTTTTCGAAAGGTTGTTTGAATGTTTTAAACAAGTATTTCGAATATAAGAATTAGATAGATAACCCAAGTGTTTTAACTATAAAGGACTTTAACTTATTTTAAAGGATAGAAAATCCTTATGGAACATCTTCAACATTATTTTGAGTAAAGTGTATATAACATGGCAAAAATGGCTTAGATTAAGGCTAAAGATATTTTCCTTGTATATATATGTTATTTGATGAACTAAATCATTTTGAAAAGGTTTTTAAGGAAAAATTTGAAGAGTTGTTAGCTTAGAAATTGTTTAGAGCGATTATCTTAGATATTTTGAAGGGTAGTTAACCCAAAAGAAAAATTCGGGCAGTCGGCTAATTTTAAATTTGACAGTCGGTCCATTTTGAGGGCAGCCAGCCCAGAGGATGGTTAGTACATGACAGTTAGTCCAGAAAGAGCAGTCAGTTCTGATATGAAATGATAGTTCATTTTTAGCATAACAGACCTTGCTAATTTTTAAGGAGGTTAATCAACCCATTTTACTTGTTTTGGGCAGATAGCTCATTATCTAGCATAAATGAATATTTCTACAACCAATTTTGGGGCAAATAGTCCAATCTAGAGCAGATAGCTCCAGTTCTAAATAGATAGTCTATTTTATTTCTTGTTTTAACATAATGGATATTGCTATATTATTCTTATAATTAGTTGATTAACAGTTTGGTTGCAGGAAAGGATTTGCAAAATATATGTTTTGCAAAACAATATTAGTGAGGGAAAACCCATTCCACTAAGTGGCATGGTCTCACTATTTATCAGAAAATTAAGATGCAATAGAAGTTATTCATACCAGTCTTTATGTCTGACTGGAAGTTTTTGTTTCCCCTTAAACTATTGGGTGCTCAAAATTTGATTTGAGTAGGCTGAAGGTTTAAGATTTCTGGTTTTTAGCAAATTTTGGCGAATAAAGCATCTGAAGATGAGCAGGTGGCTGACAGATAGCTAATTAAGGGATTCTGTTCTAAAATTGTTTTCGATGTGTATTAAAACATATATGTCTATATCGCTTTGATCATCCAAGGAGGCATCTTCATATGTCACTCTTGGCGTATTGTTTTAAATTATGTTTGATCAATGCCTTGGATTACGTTTGGGATTTTTGTAACTTGGGTACGATTTATTTGAAATATAATCACCAAATTTATTGTTTTATGGAAATCTGTGATTTTGTTCATATTCAAGTACTTCGGATATTATGGATACCATTAACACTGCCGTATTTCATCACCAAAAGCTAATATCGTGGCTGACTGCATCATCCATGGCGCTTAGCTTTTGGCCTCCAGATTTGGGATGTTACAGCTTGGTATCAGAGCATAGGTTTACGAAAACAAATTTAACAAAAAATTGGTTCTGAAAAAAAAATCCAAAGAAATTAGAGTTAGGTTTGGGGTTGGGTTAATGCTATAGTAACGTACTTGTATTTGTTATATATAAGTATGCGCTTTATCTCCATTCATCTATCTTCGATTAGTTTATCTTTCTTTATCTCATGAGTGAATACAGATATGGGTGGTAGAAGAAATAGAGTTAACCAAGGATGGGGAAGCACTGAAAGGAATGCCGGACCTAATGTAGGGAGAGGCCAAGGTCAGGCAGAGAATGCTGGTGCTGAAGTCCCATAGGTCGGTATGGAAGCCATGTATCAATTTTTCAGGAATATGATGTAGGCAGGACTTGCAGCCGGAGTGGTAGGATGAAATGCCATAGGAGCAGGGGTTCCAGAAGTTCTGGTAGTTGATCATTTCGCTAAGATGAGCGGTGATTATGTGAAGCTAGGAGCGAAGTCATTTATGGGAATGGAAGATGCCATTAAAGTGGAGAATTGGTTATTACACTACGAAAGTTATAGATTAGGATTCAATGGCGAGCAGGAGAGGAGGTTGGCATCCAGGCAGCTTCAGAGGACTGCATTGTTCTGGTGGTACAGTGTATCAGCGACAGTTGATGAGGAGACAATAGCCTGGCAGGATTTCAAGAGGAGATTTTAGGAGAGGTTTATGTTAGTAATGGCACAGTTAGCTTTGATTAGGCAGTTTGATGAGCTAGTGTAGGGAGAGATGTCTGTTGCTGATTATGCTAGGAAGTTCGAAGAGTTGACTCAGTATGGGTATGCTTTTGTAGACACCGTGTTGAAATGGAACGAGAAGTTTACCAAAGGATTAAATCCAAAATTGGCTAGTACTACTTTGTCTCATCTTAGAGATCCTTCTGATATTGTTATAGAGATGGCTTTGAGGCGGGAAGAAGTCCATGAGTCTCTGGAGAAAAGCAAGGCAAAAGTGGTCCAGGTTAGGCAGAGCCAAAAGAGGAAGTTCTTCCCAAAGAAGGGTGCTCAGAAGGCTAGAGCAGCCAAGAAAGTGAGGTCTTAAATTGTATGCTATAAACGCGACAAGAAAGGACACTTTGCTAACGAGTGTCGCTCAGGGAAAGCGAAGGATGTGGCTAAGGGGATGAATATCATGTGTTTCAACTATGACCTGATAGGCCATTATAAGAAACAGTGCAGGGAACCCATTAAAGATGGTAAGGGCAAGGTGTATGCATCAGAACCTACCGCTTCCAAGCCAACAGACCAGGAGAAGGGAAAGGCAGTTCTTTGAGGAACGCTTCAGATTCATGGTATATCTGTTATCATTTTATTTGATACTGGTGCAGTGCATTCTTTTATACTAGATATTTGATAGATAAGCTTAACCTTAAACTCACATATTTAGTTACTTCCTTACGGGTTGCAAATCAAATAGGAGGGTTTGCAAATCCAATAGGAGGGTATACAACTCTAGGGTTGAGGTGTGACCGGTTTGAGTTTGACCTGTTAGGTCATACTTTTAAGTGCAGTTTGCATGTGTTTGATTTTGTGTGGTTTGGGATCGTCCTAGAAACATTTCATATTCATTTAAGAGGTGAGTCAGCTCACCCTTTTTCAAGCCTATAACAAACGCATGCACAAATGAACCTATAAACAACTTCCTACCGCATCCACGAGCTAAAGATCCATTCTTTGCTGAATAAAAGTGCTCGGCCATGCTCCTACACCCCTCTTTTGCTGTTAGCCACTTGTTCCTCCACCCCTTTAGCTCACAACCTTCACTCTTTGGCTTTATCTTCAAGCTTACTACATTACATCAGGTCCTAAGCTTGAGTTTGATAAAGATTTGATTTCATTTGATATGGTTTTGAGAAGTTAAAGAGGAGAAAGAGAGCTTGAATACTTAGTCTTTTTTCATAAGACTTAGAGAATTAATTATGAACACTTAGATATACTTGAAAAGACTTTAACCAAGGAAAATTATTCCCTTACCACTCCTATTTCTTGCTTGCAAAGTCTTTTTTCATAAGACTTAGAGAATTAATTATGAATACTTAGGTATACTTGCAAAGACTTTATGAATCACTACTCCTCAAACTCCTCATCCTGCCTATCTAGCTGCATGTAGGCCACCTTCCCTGATCCTTGCTTTATTGGTGTCATGTTTAACCAAAACATAAAGAATATCCCTAAGAAGAAGTGGATGAAAAGGTTGGATGGGTCTAGGAGCTTGTCAACTAAGGATACGAGTAGAAGAAGCTTTATTATGCCCTGTCTAATACTAATCAAATCAATCAAATGAATATTCAATCATTTGAATCTAAAAAGAAGACTTATGACAACTTGATAGAGGGGTATAAAAAGGATTTGGAGAAGTCAGAGAAGAAAGAAAGACGACCATGAAAGTGGAGAAAAAGGCCAAAGACATGATGGAGGAGATGAAAAGAGCCCATAACCAGGCCAAGATTGTAATGAAGAACCAAACTGCTCATGAAGACAAAACTTCTCTATAGACATAGCTTGCTAACAAGGACCTAGCCTACCATAAGAAGAACAAAATTATCTTGGCAAGCGATAAAACTGTCGAAGACCAAGCAGCCAAAATCCTGAAGATCCATGCTGAAAAGGAGAAACTTGAGTCAGAATTGCTGCTATTGAAAACTAAGGCACTGGAGGCTCAAGTTGACTACACCGCAACTGCCCATGATCAAACCAAGCTGAAAGAGCAGATGACCAAGGAAGGAGAGGAATTAAACACCACCCATCAGCTATTCTTTTCTAACTTCATTCAACACAAGAGCCTAAAGTGTTTGGGTAGTACATACCACGTACCTCAATGTTGAAGATAGCTTGAAACTTGAAGAGGGAAAGGCTATCATGTCCACGGAAGAAGCTGCTACTGAATTTGCCGCTAAAGCTCCTGTCGAACAAAGCACATAAAATCAAGTAGAATCATCAACTCCTAAATCCCAAGGACTTACACCAGCTATTCCTACAACTTAGGGGGCCGGCTTTAAGGCCACCATGTTCTCCTAGCTTTCAAAGTGATTACTCTTGTTGAACCCTAAGTTCCCCCTTCATTGATCCACCAACTCAACATTGACTCGAAAATGGGGAAGTCTCTAAGTCCCATGTTCAGCAACCAAGTCCAAGCGAAGGTATATCACTTGTCCCACTAGTATTCGAGGTCCTTCGGTTCTCTTCTGAGAATGTAACTAACCTTTGCTTCTCAGTTTGTTAAGTTAATATCATTTTTCATTTCCACCTCCTATGCTGCTAATTACTCAATACATAGGTAGGTGCTACTGTAATCACAACCGAGCCAACCTCCATGACTGCGGGACTAGTCGTTCCAAGCCTGCCCTCCAGCTCTATCTCCAATTCTAATGTAGAAATATTGCATCTTTGGAGGGACTGGACAACATTTCCCAGTCCCTAGGGGAAGAGATCACTTTCACTAGCTCCTAAAGCCCATTGAATCCATTTCATGGTGGAAAGGTGGAAGATCAACATGTCTTCGGTTAAGATCAAGACCAAGCTTGGTGTCAAGAAGCCTATAGGCACTGAAAAGTCACAAAATTCTTCTTGAATCCCTCCTATCACTATCCATGTTTTGAAGATGGTAGAACCGGTAACACTATGGAGAATTCTGAGCCCATTTTCTACTGCCTTGAGGATCCTACTATTATTACTATCAAAGGCAGCATGGGCAACACACCTAAAGATAAAAGAGCCAAAAGAGGCCATACGATGGCTCGGGAAGGGGGGAGGGGGGCAATACCATGAGAAGAAGATGAAAGGTCAGAAGAAGTAGACTCCGGATCCATCTTGGATCCATCTTTCGATGATAATAAGACAATCTCAATTTGTCTCCTTTTGGGTTGTAGTTTTTATTTTCTGGTTTGTTGTACATATGCCACGTTTGTGCAGGAGCGGACCTTGTAGACGTTGATGTATATAAAAAGTGATGTAATGAAAGACTACTTTTCCTTTGCAATCTCTTTATTCCATTTACCTTTCCAGATTTTAATATATTATACCTGCCTATATACAACAACCTTCATGTATAACATAGCTCCTTGTACTACAACTTATTTGTATTATACATGCTTTTTCCTATGCAATGCTTTGATTTACTACAACTCTATGCATATAAATAAAGTTCCTGCTATTGCTATTGTTATATTCTATCATATATCTTTGTTTATAGTCGCTAAAGTGCTTCATTTAGATAAACAAAACTATATTGTAACCAACTCTTTAGTTGTTCTTGTTTGTCCTAGGTCGGGTTTCCTTCATATTAGCTTGTTATAAATAATCTAAATTCTGTGTCATTTCCTATCTCTAGGAAAAAATGGCTTGAACATCTATTTTTTTCGTTCTCGATCTTACCGATAACCGGGCGTAATCAAAGTTATCCATAAAGTTACACTATTTAACCTCGATAAAGCAAACCCTACTTAGCCATGAGTGATACCATAACCTTTATGCAGTTCTATCACGTGGCGAGTCCTTTTTCCAGGACTTGTATCTCCAAATACCAAAATTTGGGCATCATTCTCCAACCTCACCTATTTTTAGGCATTAGTTGATGATTGATCTTATGGAGCAAATTAACCTATTGTCCCCAGACCGATTTTACCCTACCGATCCTAATCCTGGACCGAAAGACTTTGGTAGTACCTACTTTCAACCTTCAAAAACTATCCTCACTTATCTTCGATTAAGCACCCTCACTAGGCCATAAATACGGTCGTGGAAGTCCTGCCCTTTAGCCAATTCCTATTTCTGGAAACTAATGGCTTAAATGTTAGTCTTGGGCATATAAGCTCAACAACATTTATTGTCTAGCATTGAATGAGAGTCTCAGTTGACCATCTTCTTTTATTCTCGGCATAGATCATCTTGCTAGGTTGCAAGCATGGTCACTAGAATTTCAACCTGCACCAGAGTCTATTTTCGAAAACTAGCATGTTAATCGCCTTGTTCTAGGCATTCCTTCTTGACATTGCCCATCTTTGGGCAATAATAGGTACTTGAAGGACGGGGTCAAATCATTCGATCAACACCTAGTGATTATTCTCCCTAGTCCTGATCTTGCGCTAAAGGAGTTATTATCGATTTTTGGGTACCTAGTGCACTGCTAATCTTGAGTATATGGTTTTCCTTACAAAAACACAGTTCCATTGGTTTAAAAATCTATGTTTTATTTGTAAACAAAAATCATGGCAATTGTTGCCTTATTACATCACCCTTTAAATCCTTAGGTGGCTTATTTGCAGAAAATAAAATAAATAAGACTACAGGAAGTAGCATCACAACTCCATCACGTGAGATCGATATTCAAACAATGGTACCTAGCTTGAATGTAACATCTCTAAGCTTTTGCTTGATTGCATAAGGACCTTCCAAATTCGAACCAAGTGCCCCCATACTATGGAGAATTCGTTATAAAATGAGATCCACTCACCAAAGGTATGGCTTTGGACTTTGGTGTTGAAATGCCATGATACTAATTATTGGTGAGCAGCTGCCCTTAATTCTGCATATTCCCTTTTCTCATCAATAAATTATAGGGACTCAAGCAAGAGTTCCTTATTTACCTTTGGATTGTAGTGCCTTCTATGATGTGAAAGGACTTCCAATTCTATCGAGATCATAGCTTTGGATCCATAGGCCAAGGGAATAGATAATGTCCAGTCGCCGACTAATGAGTCCTCCTATAAGCCCACAATGCCAATGGAAGCTCATTAACCCAGTTTCCCTTGGCTCTAGTTAACCATTCCTTAATATGGATTTGATAATTTTATTCACCACTTGTACCTGCCCATTCGCCTATAGGTATGCTATCATTGACAAGCTTTTCACAATCTTGTATTGGTTGTAGAAATCCTTAAATTCAGTACTTTCGAACTGAATTCCATTATCTGTTATAATTAGCCGAGGTACTCCAAAATTACAGATAATGTTCTTAGTCATGACATAGATCACCTTTTTCATTGTGACCGTTGCAAGCAGTTTTGCTTCAGCCCACTTTCTGAAGTAATCCACTGTAACTATAGCATGCTTAGCTCCTTCTTTTGTTATCAATAGCACACCGATAATTTTAATTGCCCAAACCGCAAATGGCCATAGGCAAACCATTTTTGTTAGCTCCATCAATGGGGATTTTTGGCCGTTTGCAAATCATTCGCAATGGTCGCATCACTTAGTTCAATTAGCTGCATCTTGTTTTATCGTTGTCCAAAAATATCAATGGAAAAGTACCTTCTTCACCAACATATGCCTCTCATTGTGGTCATTATAACTACCCTCATGGATTTCCATGAGAATTTTACTAGCCTTATCCTTGGTTATGAACCAACGCAAAGGGGTAGAAAAGTCTGTCCTATAAAATACTCCTTCTTGCAATTATAAACTGCGGTGCTTCTTAAAGGAGTTTTTTCCATTTATTACTTTCTCTCGGGAGAATTCCTCTGAGCAAAAATAACCCTTTATCGGAGTCATCCATGAATCTTCTTCCTTCTTGATTACCAAAACCCACTCGACATCCATTTGATCATTACTTAGAGCCAATAAAACCTCCCCAGAACCAAACCCATTAATTGAGCCTCTCTAGAACTAGCTAGCTTAGCCAATGAATCGGCCTTTGCATTTTCCTTTCTAGGGATATGTAACAACTCGCCCCGAACCTAGCCTAAATCCTAACCTAGAAAAGACCCATCGAAACTTAGACCCATTCAAAAGCTAGTTATTGGTTGGTAAATAGAAAATTATAGAGCTATTTTTCAATTCATTCAGAGCTCACAGTGGAAGAATAAAATATAATAGCATAAACAATACCCATTTTATTTTAAATTCCAAATGTCACAAAACCATAACATATAGTCAACAATAACCGTTACAAAATCATGTTTAAAAATACAATGTCAACTTCAAATGCGTACATTATAAAATAGCACAAATAGATAAATTGACTACTGCCACAAGCTTCTCTCAACGTCATCTTCATCTTGATTATCGTCTCCTTCCCTAACATGTGTTGTAATGAGGAGGGAGTGAGAACAATAATGTTTGATAAATAGAAAATCTCGAGCCTTTCTATATTAGTACATGGGCGGTATAATTTAAATAAGGATAAGTGTTTGGCATTTAAACTATATTCAAACCCATTTAATACTTCATATCATGGAAAGAGGTGTTCTCTCAAAAATCACTTAATACCTTCAATCCCGGAGTAGGTTCTCACATAACCAATAACACGTAATAATCATTATTAATGTCTACTAATGCAAGAGATAGAACCCAAGCCACCTAATACATTTTAATGGAAAATAGGCAGACTTTGACCATTTAAGACCTCAATTAAGTTAGGACCACATCATTTAATACATATTCTCATGACGGACTCAACACAAGTCTTTATCTAGCTGACATTGCATAGAAATCTCTTTGGAAACTTAATACTTCAACCGAAGAGGACCTTTTCGAGATATTGTCAACTGTGCTTAAACCCATGCTCGACCATTTAATACTTCATTTAAGGGAAAGAGGCGGGCCCTCAAACAATCAATTAATACCTTCAATTCCTCAAAGTAGGTCCATCGTATTATATCCCGTACCCCATATAGACATCTCACATTAATCCGTGAATTCGTAAGAACTGGTAGCCAAATTAGTTGGGAAAATTAACCTTATATAATAGGGATACCTCGCATCATCCATAGTTACTCATTATAGATGATTTCTCACATCAGCTTCAGATTCAAAATTGCTGGTAGCCATGTTAGCTGGGAAAACTTCAAGTGTGCTTTTAACCGACCTCGCATCCCTATAACTTTGTCATATTTCATGACACTCTCTAAGTGTATTATCACACATCTCACTGTATTCACTATTTAGGCCTTATAAGAAATCATTCTTATTTCTATAAATTAATTACTTTCACAAGGGGGATTTATTATTAACTTAATTAACTATGAAATCAATACATTACAATTGTATGTTATACACGTTAGTTTTTATATGCGGGCGTGCATTTATTAATTTATATGCACGTGGAGATTACATCATAAAATAGTGTACAAATGTCTAATCTTCCAAAGTTATACAAATCTCATTTCTTCAATAACATTCCTACCATAAATCTAATATTCCAATATCAATCAATAGACTTAGAATCCAAATCCAACTTATTTTATATTAATACAAGAATCAATAATAATATAAACTTATAATGTAATTAATTTTAAGCTCTATTCAACTTCTTTTACATGAAATTAGACAACGGAATTTCTATTCAATTTGTAGAAATAGGCAGTGCAAACTACGAATAAGAATCCGTACCATACACACTATTTCTTAATCAAATCCCTTAATCAGATCCAAAGAAAAAGAAAACGAAGTGGAATAGAAAATAAAACACATAAACTGCAAAATCAACACAAATTTCATTATTCTAATATAGTATAATAAAGATTCCGACCTAAGAATTGACATTTCACTTTGGTGGAATTTGGTATTTTTACTATGGTGTTTTCATAATCCAAAACCCCCCAAAGCATATATCATATCCAAACTACATTACTCAATTAATAAATAGAAAAACTAAGGTTTTCACTCACAGAGGTCCTTAGCTTTGCCTTCTCTTGGATTTGACGTGCCTATAATAATCTCCTTCAGATGTCTTCTTTTTTATATACACAGTAAGGGATTTGTATATACGTTAGATTCAGAAAATTAGAAGTTTGGAGGAGAATCAGTTTAGAAAATAAAAAATAAACAAAAATAGATATATAGGGTTTCTTACCTTAAATCCTAATAGAGTTTTCTGAGCTTATGAGGAGACAAACTGACGGAGCTTCGCTAATGTTCCCAAAAAATTATGTGAATAAAAGCGTGGGGGCTAGGCTCTTATTTGTAGTGTTTGCAATGCACCAGAACCATTGGATGAAGGCTAATTAAAAATAATAAAATCTGGTACGTTAGAATAACCAAAATCCCAGTCGCCACTTACAAGCAGGGGTCTACCGCCACCTTCCACCGATCGACTGGTCATGTTTAAGGGTTTAATCGCTTTTTTATTTTAGGAACGTTGAAATTGTTGTTGTTGTTAATTTATTTTCTTTCTCAATTGTAATTTAGTATTAACGTTAATTTTAACCTTTTACCAACACTTAACCATTAAATTTTAAATTTTAAATTTGGGAATTAATCATTTATTTGAATTTGAATTCTATTTAAACCGTTCGAACCTGTAAACTTCAAACTCCCATAACTTCTTCGTTTATGCTCCATTTTCTGCATATTATGTATGGAAATTGATTAGAATTTCACTACAAATACAACGTATACATTTCATGATCAAATTCAAACTTTTGCAAAATTTCCATTTTTAGCCCTATCTTATTCAGATTAATTTATATAATTTATTTATTTACGGTTGATTTTACCAGGCGAAACATGCGTAACTGTGTAGTGTTATATATCATCAAATAGCTCCAGTGTCTTCGTTAATTAATGGGCAAGTCTCACACCCTTTGCCTAATATTTTTTTCTCAATTGAAAAATAACCAACTAGGAATCATTGAATATATGCAGCATCCTTATCCATGGTTCCTTTGATGTCTTTATCCCCACTATCAATGCATATATTCTGCCTTGTTGTTAGTCATGGGAAATTCCAAATTTGGTGCATAACAAATTAATCGCTCTTTTACAGTTTCAAGCACTCTCCGGCACTTGAAATATGCTCAATCGAAGCTCCATCCATAAGTAGTCTCCGTTGAGAAGGTGTAACCGTATTGTCTTCTACCTTCCTAATTAGTAAACTTTGTGATGAAATTTGCCAAAGCTTGGTCATTAATCGCACTCCTTGGGTGGTAAGTGTCGCCATAATGGCTTGGTTCAAAATTCCACTTCAATTACCTTCCTCGAAGTCTTGGGCCAATATAATACTAGTTTCAGGGGTAGATCCGTAAGTAACTTAATCGGGTGAGAATGAAAATATGGCCGTAACTTTCTCAATGCGATCAACAAATAGTAAGTGGGCTTCTCCAACCTTGGATAATTCTTTTCAACCCTAGTAAATCGCTTATTGATGTAGTAAATTAGCCTCTGAATTCTCACATTCTCACATAACAATGCGACGCGTAGTGCATGAGTAGACACTGCCAAATAAATAAACAAATACTCCACATCCTGTGGTTTGGATAGAATTGTGGCATCTCCATATGCCTTAGTAACTCCTTGAAGGCATTCTGACATTTTTTCGTCAATTCAAAATTCTTCTTTTCCTTTTTGAGGGCATTGAAGAGCGGCATGCACTTATCCTTTGCATTTGTGATGAATCGACTCAACGCGGCAACCTTCTTGTTCAAGCATTGTAACAACTTTTTCATGGTCGGGGCAATTACATTTATCATAGCATTAATCTTCTTTGGATTGGCCTCAATGCACCACGCATTTAAGATAAATCCCAAAAAATTCCCTAATGCAACTCCAAAGGAACATTTCAATGAATTTAGTTTTATTCCATATTTATACAATACCTCAAACATTCTTGAAAAATCATCTATTTGGATTACCATAGCCATGACTTCACGGGCATATCATCCACATAAACCTCTTGAACATGGTGTTTACCAATCTTTAGTATGTAGCTCTAGCGCTCTTCAAAAAGAACGACTTGCTAGCGTTATAATCCTAAATCGGTTACAAAATAGTGTGCTCTTAATCCGAAATGTGTAATCGTATCTATTTATAAACAGAATAGGCATCCATAAATGAGAGTAACTCATGTCATGCAGTCTCGTCAACTAGCTGATCAATCCTAGGCAATGGGAAGCTATCCTTTAGGCATTCTTTATTTAAGTCTAAATAGTCAAAACAAGTCCACCATTTCCCATTTGCCTTCTTAACTTACACAGGGTTAGATACCTATTTAAGGTACAAAGCATCACGGTAAAACCATTAGCTTATCCACTTCCTCTTCTAATGCAGGAGATAGCTGCCGATGTAGACTGTATCTCTTTTACTTTTACTAATGAAAATCTAAGATCCACATTCAGTGCATGACAAGCTACCTTTGGAGATATACTACATATATCTGAATATATCCAAGCAAATACATCCAAGTTTCCTAGAATGAAATTAATCAATTTCTTCCTTAACCTAGTGATGAGCTGAGATTCGATCCTGAGGACCCATAAGGGATTATGCATGTCAATCGGAACATTAACTGTCAGTTCAACAGGTGCTTCCCACACTTCCTCCAGCTACTTCCTAGGATCCATTGACTTATAAAATTTTCTATGGTTCCCTAGCCAAAGCTTGTGCTTTGATTTTTATGCTTTCGAGTTTTTAATGTGGAGAGTTTTCTCTAAATTCTATCCTTCCTCCTGTTGCTTTGCTTCTCTCACTTCAGCAACATAACATTCATGTCCAGTGCTCCGGTCTCCACGTATCCATCCAACCTCATTCTCCATGGGGAACTTCATTATCATACACCAAGAGGCTTGTGCTATCCTTAAATCTACCAAGGCCGGTAGGCCACAAAGGCATTGTAGGTCGAATATACATCCACTATAACAAACTTTTGAATTTGCATCACTATGCAGTCTCTATCCTATACTCCATAGACAAGTCAATTATCCTAATTGGTTGTTTCGCCTCATCCGTAAATCCTTTAATTCTGGACTTACAATGCTTAACAACTTTTATACTAATTCTCATTTGATCAAATGTCCTTTTAGATAAGATATTTATTAAGCTTCCATTATACACCAGAACTCGATACCCCATTGCGAGGCCAATAAATAATCACCATGGAGTCGAAGGTTTGTGCTTCAACTCTATTAGAATCCCTATTCCTAAATATAGTATCATCAGTTACCATCCTTTGCTACTTAACTGAACCTCCACCCTCGATGGAAAAGCATTTCTTCTATGGTATGTGCCTTAACGAGCTCATGTACTACTCCATCTTCCTCTAGCATTTCTCTGCTGGATGAAATCCTCCAGTTATAGTCTTGGTAATTGTCCTTTCATTGTTATGCCTGGGCACCTCTCCACTAAGTCAAGGCAGGTTTCCTTGGGCTACTAACAATTGGGGTTTTGCATTTTATCCACCATCCTGTAGCTCCCTCACATAATGTTGCCGTCTTTTCTTTCTTATTTACTCCTTAGTAAAATTTATAAGATGTTGGCACTCGTTGGTGTTGTGTTCATGAGTTTCATAGGAACAGTAGTACTTGCCTAAGCATTGCTTTTCATCGACCTCCTCCTTCCTAGGCTACTTTTTATACCTTTCCGTGCCTTGCATGGCAAGTTATATATTTTCCAATGTATCTTTTAGAGACGTATACTCATCCAACTTCATATTTCTTGAATGCTTTTTGGCTTTATTCCGCCTTGCACAAGAGCCCTAATTCCTCTTTTCCCAATTATTTGAATTAGCAACATTTACTATTACGTTATGGGAACTCTTGCCAGTTTATTTGATCTCCACATTATTTTGAATCACCTCCTTTGACTATCCACCATCATTCTTTCCTATTACTATACTTGCTTCTTTCAAACGTAAGAACTGATTAGCTTTCCAATGGAATTCCTCCATAGTTTTCTGTTGTTTTATCCTCAACCATTTTCCAAAGTCCAAGCCTGGATGTATACCCTGGGCTAATGCCATAAACACCAAAACATCCTTTGTATTATAAAACTCCATAACTGTAATATTAAATATATTCAAGTACCCCTTTAGTGACTCCTGGGGTCCTTGGAAAGGCTTGATAGGGAGATCACATCCTTAGGCCGATCGGTATGGAGCCTAAACTAGTATATGAACTTCTTTGCTAACTCATCGAAAGTCGATACGAATTTAGGTGCTAGTTGAGTAAACCACATCGATGCAACACCATCTGCAAAGATAGGAAAACATATTCATTAAACTGTATGCATAGCTCTGACATTATCCATATGCCATACATATTTAAACAAGTGCTGCCCGGAATTGGTATACCATGGCTTTGTAAAC